>CM072512.1:116716204-116828704 GCA_036898135.1 Oncomelania hupensis
CTGCTCAAGGCGCTGGCCAATACAGAATCTAACTCAAGCCGCCCTAGGCGCACGCTTGCTGTCTTTGGCGCATTGTCTGTATGATAACAATAACAACAACAACAACAACAACTACTACTACTACTACTACTACTACTACTACTACTACTACTACTACTACTACTACTACTACTTGTCAACTATGTTGATGATGAGTTTTGTTTTGGCACTAGGCTGATGGAATTGTCAGTTTCATTACTGCTACTACATGTAGGCCCCTACTACTACTAAATTATGTATTTATTTATTTCATCATATCCATTAGACGCCTCGTCACTACTACTACTACTATTATTACGACAACAACAACAACAACAAAAACTACTACTACTACTACTACTACTACTACTACTACTACTACTACTACTACTACTACTACTACTACTACTTCTTGTCAACTATTTTGATGATGAGTTTTGTTTTGGCACTAGGCTAATGGAATTGTCAGTTTCATTACTACTAATACATGTACTACTAATAAATTATGTATTATTTTATCATATACATTAGACGCCTCGTCACTACTACTACTATTATTACGACAACAACAACAAAAACTATTACTACTACTACAAAAACTACTACTATTACTACTACTACTGCTACTACTATCTACTACTGCAGCTGCTGCTACTGCTACTACTACTACTATTGGTCGACTATGTTGATGATGAGTTTCGCTCTTTCACAAGGCTAAAGGAATTATCAGTCTCTTTACAAATACTCCTACCACTGACTCCTACTACTACTCCTTGTACTACTACTACTACTACTACTACTACTACTACTACTACTACTACTACTACTACTACTACTACTACCACTACTACTACTACTGGTCGACTATGTTGATGATGATCGTTTCGTTCTTTCACAAGGCTAATGGAATTGTCAGTCTCTTTACAAATACTCCTACTACTACTCCTACTCCTTCTACTACTACTACTACTACTACTACTACTACTACTACTACTACTACTCCTTCTACTACTACTACTACTACTGGTCGACTATGTTGATGACGAGTTTATTTCTGTCACTATGTTAATGGAATTGTCAGTCTCTTTATAACGTTGGGGGAAGGCGCCAATAACTGTAATTGTTACCAAGGGCGAAACAAAAGGATTTCACCCAACGCAACTTGACCTCACATTCAAAAAGCATGTGGTATATAACAGGGTTTTAAACTTAGAAAAAGAAAGAAAGAAAGAAAGCTCCACTGACTCGGTGACTGAGCAGCGGTTTTGCACCAACTGCCGCTATAAATCCCATCATTCACACTACAAGCGCGATACGCATTCCCGGCCGTTGTCGCGGCGCTGTCGTTGTTGCTGCTGTGAACTGCTCAATAAAAATTCAGTTCAAACGTATGACGGCCTACTAGCGCCAAAACCGAGAGTTACCATTATCACGAGATAATTGAAATTATCACGTGTTCTGTGTAATTTACAGAGATACCGGTAATCCGCAGTGTTAATTAATAATTATCAGTATTTGCCACGCTTTCTTAGCGCCAAAACCTGACAATTACTAATATCATGAGATAATTACAATTATCAAGAGATAATTACAATTATCAAGCGATAATTACAATTATCAAGCGATAATTACAATTATCACTGAAAATTATAAATATCAAGATGAGCATGCGCGGCCCGATGCGCTATGCGCATGCGCGGCAGCGGCACTGTTCCCAGCACGCCTGGGGTTTTGGCCCTAGTAAAGCGTGGCCAAAACTGAAAATTAGTAATTAACACTGTGAGTTACCGGTATCTCTGTGAATTACACGGAACACGTGTTAATTACAATTATCACTGATACATGTAAGTTTTGCAGGTTTTGACGCTAGTAAGCCGCCTAACCAGAATTAAGCATGATCACGTGAAAATTATAATTATCAAGTGAAAATTTTAATTATTATGTGATAATTACAATTTTCAGTTTTGGCGCATTTCCAGGCGGATTGATAGAGCCAAAACTGAAAATTAAACATGATCACACGAACATATTTGTAATTTTCAATGATAATTGTAATTATCTCTTGATAATTGTAATTATCCCATGATATTTGTAATTATCACATGATAATTGTAATTATCAGGTTTTGGCGCTAGTAGGCCGCCATACAAACGTTCCTGCGTTGTGTTGTGAACAGCCAGGCTAGACCCTCCCTAGCTAACGTTTTATAACAGTGCGTTTACAATGTGAGTTTCTGTACTAGAAAATAAGTGTCCTTGCCTTATTTCCAAATTGTGTATGCCGCTTTCTCTGATCTATTAATTCCGTTAGTTTTGGTGTTGCTGAATGTCTTTTCCTAAATACTTGCATGTGTTCGGGTTCGGGTGCGTCTCTTTGCTTCAATGAAGCGTGGATTGATGTTATTGTTTATGTGAGAGCTAAAAATAAATAGACAGTGGGTATTGAGATTCCTTCTTTTAAAGCTAAGTACGATTGTGCACTTCGCTGTACTTCTCTAAGGTTGAGTTATGACTATGACTGTGTCTGTCTTCAATGGGGCGGGTATTGTTATTGAGCGGGTGTTGTTACTTTTTAAGAGTTAAAACTAGGCCCGGCACCTGAGCGTATAGGCCGACTACTGGTCACATTATTCTGACACCAGCGAACCAGTTGATGGTAAAAGGAAAATAATATAATCACACGTTGGCCAATCCGGTATTCGAACCAGGGATCTTTCGGTTAGTGGTAAGCGGCTCTGTCAACTGATCTACCCGGCCCCACTTGAAGTTCCATCTTGCAAAAATGGTCAGTTGAGTAGGGAGGCGGCCTTTGGTAACTATGGTTGCGCACACCGCGAGTTCTCTTCCTGCCCTTTGGGTTGTCTCTGGTTGTGACTGTTCTTTCTTTAGTTTAATACTTGTATTGCGGAAGTCCGTTTTCAATGAATACTCTGTTTATTTTGTTGGTTTTCATCATCATCATCATCATCATCATTATCATCATCATCATCATCATCATCATCATCATCATCATCATCATCATCATCATCATCATCATCATCATCATCATCATTATCAATATTATTATTATTATTATTATTATTATTATTATTATTATTATTATTATTATTATTATTATTATTATTATTATTATTTAGTGCGAAAAACAGGAATGCACCTGGAAATTCTTCGTTACAAATTGAATTCGGTTGTGCACTTTATTCTATTTCTTTTGATTATGTAGGCAATGAGTGTGGTTTCCTAATGGTGTGTGGATGTCTGCCGCCAAGGAAGCGTGTAGGCCTATTGTTAGAAGGTTGTCTTCGGACAGTAGGAATGTGTTGGACAGAGTGGTGAGAGTGTGTGGGAAGGTTGTGGGAGTGCAACAAGTGAGTATGATAGCGATGTATGAAAGGCGAGTGGTGAGAAAGGCCCGTTGCATACTTCAAGACAGCAGTCACGTGCTCGCGCACCACTTCAATCTCCTGCCCTCGGGTAGGCGCTACAGGACACCAAAGTTCAAAACTGTACGCACTAAAAATAGTTTTATACCCACCGCAATCTCTTTATTAAATGATTGAGAATTTGAACGTATGATGCTTCTATTATGACAGTGTGCGTGGCATGATTTATACAATTAATGCCCAATCCGCATGAGATAGTGAGTATGTGCCCCTGTGATCTTACATTTCCGTTTAGTGTAGGCCTATGTTGTATGTTGTATTGTTTGTGCTTAGCGATTTTTATATTCTTTTATGAACATATTTATCTAAAAGTCCTACGTTGTCGTATATTGATGCGATTATTGCTAGCCAACAGTGATTGTTATGTTGCAATACCTTATATCATGATTATGACACTGAACGTAAATCATGTGATAGGTATCTGTTATTCCCCATGTAACTTCTTATGATTACAGTTTTAAATGGTTAATTTAGTAATGTCTTCTTGATATACTTTTATCCTGTTTTACTGTTTACTGGTTATTGTTGTTATACTGTCCTTTATCGTCTTGTAACATTTATATCTGGCACCACGTGTGAATTTCTCTTTGATTGAGATAATAAAGTGATCGTATTCGTATTCGTATTCGTATTCGTTATTTCTGTTAAGTAAGAGCAAGACCCAGCAAGTGAGAATTTCCTTTCCTTTCCTTTTCGGGACGGGCTCTAGCTTTTTGCTGGTTTGGGACGTTTCGTTTACGATAGTGAGTAGGTGTAACTCCTACCGTTTACACTGACTTGATAATACTCTTGGAATTAAAGGATGGTCATCCAGAATGATTGTGTATTTAATCTATCGTCGCAGCTCTATTCATTTGCAATAGCCTTGTCCTACGAACGTTGAAGGATAGGCTGCTATACTATATTAAGCCTATACTGCTGCAGAATGTAGACAGGCATGTTTGGAACACCTGTTTTCTCGGGCTTGCTTCATAACCGATCGATATGTTGTGGGTTGATTATACCTATGCTGATCTCTCCCACCCACCCCACACCCTACTCCCCCTTCTGTCGGTCTCTCTGTCTCTGTCTGTCTGTCTGTCTGTCTGTCTGTCTCTCTGTCTCTCTCTGTCTCTCTCTCTCTCTCTCTGTCTCTCTCTCTCTCTCTCTCTCTCTCTCTCTCTCAGCCCTCTGTCAACAAAATTCTGTTATATCAATGTCAGTTGGGCCGTTCAGCTTTGACTATGAAAATGAGTTTTAGTAAACTAAAGTTTGGAGACTAAGTTTCAATTGTCTCTGTCGTAGCTCAGTGGTAGAGCTTTCGCCGTTCACGCCGATAACCGAGATTCAAATCTCGTGGTGGGCAAGCTATCAGTATGATTGCTCTGGTGGTTCAGTGTTGATGTACGTAGGTTCCTACTCCTCTTCCATGCGATGGTTGTCATTCAAAATGTGCTGACTTTCCCATTTTTAAACTTAAATTCTTTTTCTGTATCGAATTACCTCCTGTGACAACGAAAGTCTGTTTCAGTCATTTTATTAGACTATAACTTGAAATTGGTTTCGTTTTTCATTGGTACGATTTCGCACACGTGTATAATGCCAAAACAACTTCAAAAATGTTGTCGTTCTCCTGGTTTCTTACAGTAAACACAGCGCCAAGTAGATCTACAATACTATGACTGTCGGCGGTTCCGCTTCGAAGGCAATGCACCTGTGGTGTTGCCAGCAATGAACCGATGCATGTCGGTGCCAGTATAGGCCTGAAGTAGCAATGAGGAACAGAACATGGAAAGATTAACATGCTACATTGTGTGTGCATGGGTCATGTGGTTGGGGGGGGGGGTAGAGGGGAGATAATTATGAGTATGAGAAGAGAGAGAGAGAGAGAGAGAGAGAGAGAGAGAGAGAGAGAGAGAGGGAGAGAGAGAGAGAGAGAGAGAGAGAGAGTTTTGAAACTTGTTCTTATCACTGTTTAAACTTTTGTTGTTTTTTTTCGTTTTATTTGTTAAGGATGAAGATTTTAGACTAATTAGAAAGTCTAATCTAAGAGAGATAGGAAGACACCGAGACAGTTTAAACAGACAGACAGACGTGTGTTTTTGCAACAATGTGAAAAATATTGTGTGAGTTTGTTTGTTTGTTTGTTTTGTTACCTTTACTTTATGAATACTCTCAGAGAGAGGGAAGAGGAGGATCGAAGCGGAATATTTGTAAAATATCGGAACAGATGGATGAGATGCGACCCAAAGAGATGGAGGGAGGGGGGGTGGCGAGGGGGTGAAGCTGGAAGTCGGGGGAAGAGGTGGGTGGGTGGAGGAGATTTAAGCTGAAGAATGTAGGGACTGGACTATAGGTCACGCTTGCTGCAATGACCTTTAACACAATTGTTGTTATAGACACTCTTTACAGTGTACGTCAGCCAACATACAATAGATGTTAACAAAAGAGCTACAAAATAATTAAAAAAGAAGAAAAAAAATACCAGAAGAACTCGAGACCGGCTCCTGTGGCTACTGAAGATAAAATAGGGGAGATGATATTCAGGATGGGATAAGACTTTGAAACCAAATGCTTTCCTTAGACACCTACAGCAGTTATAATCACTGGTTGTTGTTTTTTTTTAGTTGTGTGGGTGAGGATAATAATGATGAAGATGGCAGCGACGATGATGATGACGACGACGACGATGGTGATGACGATGATGATGATGATGATGATGATGATGATGATGATGATGATGATGATGATGATGATGATGATGATGATGATGATAACGACGACTACAATAACGACCACAACAACGAAGAAGATTAACATGATTACATATAATATAGGCACCGCATTTATAGTTTTAATAAAATCCAGAAATTAAAGGCTGATAAAATCCAGAAACCCAAGAAAAATGTAACACCCAGAAATAAGAGGCAGATCAATTAATTAATAAATAGCAATGAAGTATAAGAGAAGTTGTAACATGATAATTATGCATCAGCTACTGTAAACTGTAGGCTATTTAGTACTTCTCGAACAGTATTGAAAGACAGGAAAGAGTATTTTAAACATTGTGAGATGGTAATCACACAAATCTCTACTTGCATGCAGCAGTTTGACGTCAAGAACAATTTCACGCTTTGTGGTTAAATATAAAAGGCGTTTTAAAAGGCCCGAATAGTTTGAAATAGCAAAACAAAGCAGCGACGATTCAGACACGAGTGGACTAACATACAGCTTGACTGAGACACGACGAGGTCTTCTCCTTCACTTGGAAGTGGTAGAATGTATAGCTTAGCCTCCGCTGATCTGACTTCTATCCTATGCTATCCTATCCCGTAACTCGAAGATCGTTGGGGCACCACAGATGATCGTTTAACCAGCGTACTCCGTCTTCCTCTACAAACATAACTCGCCAGAGAAGACAAGAGGGTGGGGGAATGGAAGGAAAAGGATTCCCTTAAACTGACGGATTCTAGTGTTATATATATATATATAGATAGATAGATAGATAGATATAGATATATATCTATATCTATATATATATATATTATATATATATATATATATATATATATATATATATATATATATATATATATATATAAATATATATATATATATATATATATATATATATATATATATATATATATATATATATATATATAGATAGATAGATAGATATAGATAGATATAGATAGATAGATATAGATATATATATAGATAGATATATATATAGATAGATATAGATAGATATAGATATAGATATGTATAAATATATATAAAACAGGTGTATGCCGTAAAGAGAAAGAAAGGAAGCGAGAGAGAAAGAAAGAGAGAGTGCGTGTGTGTGTGTGCACTATTTCATAACAGAGAGAGAGAGAGAGAGAGAGAGAGAGAGAGAGAGAGAGGGTTATTTATTGTTTATATGGTCCAGCGAACTGTAAAGAGCCGAATCAGGACCACAAGAGAGAGAGGGAGAGGGAGAGAGAGAGAGAGAGAGAGAGAGAGAGAGAGAGAGAGAGAGAGAGAGAGAGAGAGAGATTCTTTATTTTGGCATTCAGGTGAGAATGGACGATTGTCACTGAAGATGGGAAACGCCAGTTTCCTACACTCACTCCATGACTATCCCTCTCTTCCTCTCTGTCCCGTCTAAGGCCTGCTGAGTAGCTTTCAGTGTTTGCGAGAGTGCGCGAGACACGAGGCCAACAGGCGGAGAGCCGCCGCCACACGGCAGTTTACTTTAAGGCTAGGCCTCACAGACAGAAGAAAAAGGAAAAGGTGGCATAGACCTCTTTAGTGCATACACCAACGTTTTGCCACGAAGGTTCACTACATCTTGTAGCTACTGTATGAACACTCCTGCAGTTGTTGTATTCATGTGGGTGAGTCGCCGGTTGTATCCATGCAGCCTGTGCGTTAATCGGTTGTATTTATGTGAGTAAGTACTATTGCCCGTGATAAAGTAGGCAGTAGGGTCTGTGATAAAGTTGTCAACAGTGGCGTCGCCGACAGGGCATTTACACCTTTCCGCAGCAATAGTAGTTTTCTAACACCCTTTGGACACTTCGGCGGGTCAAATATAAAGTTCTAGCCGTGGCTATTACTCATGTGTAACTGTGGCTGGAAAGAGATTCATAAATCTGGAGTTTTTCATCCCAGTTTCCCTTTGTTGTGTGAAGTGAAGACCGCGTTTTATATGTGTACACATGGAATATTGGAATATGAATGAATAGGATATGTCTGTACTCGGGTAAGTATTGACAGGTGCCTTTGTCGTTTTCTTATTTCAGGTTTGGAATACGTATACTGTATCTCCTATAGCTGAAAGAAAACAAGAAGTTTAAAAGAACACCCACGCCGGGTGCTTAGTGAATAGGTGTGGCGATGATTCCACCTGGCGGTGTTAGAAATATGGCTCAAAGAACGTTGCATAGTAGTCTAGGGTTCAATTCATTTTCATCTTCGTCATCGTCGCGACCCAGGATGGGGTTGCTGATGCTGTTCATCGCGTTCACGTTGATGGTCAGCCCAACATCAGCGGTTAGGTTCAGCGGGCTGGAGGACTCTTACGCTCGCTACCCTCAATGGCACGCTTGTCCGAATGCTTCCATCAGCTTCGAGTTCACCACAAGACAACCCACGGCACTGCTGCTGTACACTGACGACAATGGCCGATACGACTACCTGCAGCTGGCGCTGACCAAAGGCGCCGTCAGACTGCTGATCAACTTCGTTGCCAACGAAAACCAGAACGTAGACATCGAGGCCAAGACCGATGCCCTAAACGATGGGCAGTGGCATCGAGTGGAGATTCGTAGGAACCGCATGGAGACCATACTGTACGTGGACGGCACTCAGACCTCCAAGGTTGCCCTCGGCTCCGATAGCGACTTCGGCGTTGACCCCAGCCAGACCAACCACGTCTACTTCGGTGGCCTCCCCAGCTTCTACAAGGGCAAGCTGAGGGGCCAGGAAGAGTCTCAGGCCTTCCTAGCCGAGAAGTTCCGTGGAGATATCCGAAACATCCTCTACTTCAACTGCTCTTGTATCCCTGTCCGTGCTAGAATGGTGGAAGGTAGGGGTGTGTCCAGAGATCCACCCGAAGCTTGTGAGGTCCGAGACCCTTGTCCCGCGGATTGTCCTTGTGTCAGCGTGGATGACGGATCCGGATGCGAGTGCAACTACAAACGGGAGTGCCTCAAGGGTGAGTCATTGTTGCATTGCTATCTCTCTTCATAGATGTTTGTTTCTGTTTGTTGATATCTCTGTTGTATTTTGACCAGTTAATCTTTGTTGCACTGCTAACTTTTTTTATATTTTTATTTTTATACATGATTTGATTATAAATTTGTTCCTTTCGTTTGGTCTGTGATGAATTGTGTCCAGTAACCTTTTCAGTTAGCTCAAATCTTTTCAAACCTTATCGTTGTCTCAAAACTTTAAACTGACAATCGCTCAGGTTACTCGCCATAAAAACAAAAACAAAAAAAAACAACCATATATTTCTTCTTCTTTGTGCTTACTGCAACACACGAATTCCACAGTTGAGTAATTACCGCCCTGCTGATTATGGAAGCTTCTGTATGCGAGTGTAATAATTTATAGGGTAATCGTTCCCTCCGGCCCTAGTTTGCAATGAGTAACACAGTATGTCATAGGTTCGGTAACCATAAAGTCAAACTCCTGAGTTGCTGAAGCAGTCGAACGGCTTAAGGTTGTCAATTAGGGATAATGTAACGTTCTCAATCTATATCTTGGGACGTTTTAATTCATTACTTGTACTGTCAGCATCTGCATGCTTAAACAAAAGTAAGGCCGTTGTGATTGCTACCTATTGTTTAAGTTTGGGTTTACCGACAGTGTGTAAACATGTATGTTTTCAGTTTGTTTGAAGATTGTTTGGATCCCGTTTCTCTTACCTCATCAACCCCACGTCAGTATAAACGTTTTAAGTTTGGTTTACCGTCAGCGGTATAGTAAGAGAAAAGAGAGGGGGAAATGGGGCCTAGGGGTGGTGGTGGTGGAGGGGGCGGTCTGCTGATGAGTCCATTGCTTAACTATTACCAAACACGCCCACACTATACGCGCGCTCGTTTGCTCTTTTGAGATTGACACTTGGTGAGTGGCAGTGTGTTTGAAGTGAGTCAGACATGTGCCTATGTATTGTACTTGCTTTTAACACCTAGACATTTACGCTACTGCTGGCGGTGCACTTTCCCGGTTTTCTCTTCTTGCATTGTATGATAATGATGATATGATGAGGAGGATGATGATGATGAGGAGGATGATGAGGATGATGTTGATGATGATGATTGTTGACCTGATTGCCCATGCGCAATGAGCTTAAGGTGGCTTGTGTGTGTGTGTGTGTGTGTGTGTGTGTGTGTGTGTGTGTGTTATGTTTGTGCGTGAGAGAGAGAGCGAGAGACGGAGTAGGGTGTGGGAGGAGAGGAGCGTGTGTGTTATAAGCCTACAACTGTACATTACCATTACAGTACATTGGACGGCCACTCTCGCCGAGGTTAATTTGTAGTTCGCTTTGGAAATTGCACACTGTATGCATGAGAGAAAGAGAGAGAGAATGAGAGAGAGAGAGAGAGAGAGAGAGAGAGAGAGAGAGAGAATGTTTGTCCGGGTGTGGGTGGAAGTGAGTGGGAGGGTGGAAAGGTTCGACCTTCCAGTGTATCAATGAGCGACATTTGGACGGTAGTCAAAGTTCAAACCCTAATGTAGCTATAATATAGGCATAAAATAAGGAGAAAAGAACCTAACATCAATGGGGCCGGGTAGCTCAGTTGGTAAGAGCGTTTTGCTAGTAACCGAAAGGTCGCTGGTTCGAATCCCGGATTGGTCAACGTGTGATCATATTATTTTCCCCTTTACCAACAACTGGCCCGCTGGTGTCAGTATAAATCGGTCCAGTAGTCACCTATATGCGAAAGTGTCGTGTGACTATAATCTACAAACAACCTAACATCAGCTAAGGCGAACAATATTGAGCGATCTTCTGTCTGCTTATGTATGCTCCCACTACTTTTGAACACCGTCCACCTGTTTAATCATAGAGAAGTGGTTTCGAATTTCGTTTGATCTTTAGATGTTAGCATCACCCACACTAACCGTGATTTTTTTAAAATAGATTTTTTCTTATTTTTGAACAATAATGTCTGCCTGCAATCAGCGTAATTTGACGATTATTGCCTCTGCATGAGGTCTTTTTCTTTGTGATTAGAACATTCTTCTTCTTCTGCTTCTTCTCATCATTTATTCACGATGTTCAAGCTTTTCTCGTAACGACTTCGTTTATTACGTTTTATTTTTGTTTGTTTCCAGATATAGTTTTCAAATATTTTTATTAACATACTAGTTTAGGTGATCAACTTTCTTGAATTCCATCATTATCGGGGTTTAAAATAGCCGTCAGATGTCTTTGACCTAATGAAAAATGCTAGTGACTTTAAACATACAATTTTATTTGTTTGCTTGTTTTGTTTGTCTCCTTGTCGTTCATGGTTCTTTAATTTCATCATTTGCAGGGCCGAATATGTTCCGACATATAGATCTATATCTACATATAATGTACTATAATTATAATATATGTTTGGCTGCTTGACTGTCTCTTTCAAAAGATACGTCATAAATCTCCAGTATAGGGTACAATGCACCGAACAATATGGAATCCGAGTAGCTGAACATCCGCTATATTTTAATACTGTTCTGTGGCGGACTACGCCTTCCCCGGGGGAGGCGGCCCAGAGTTTCCCGATAAAAAGGGATAATAAACTGCAGCAAAAAAAAAAAAAAAAAAGTCACCCTCTGGTTTAAATTGATGTGGCTATAAATAGTTCAGTATGCTACTACGGCCCGCTGATCAGTTTCATGGTGAAGCGGTCAATTGTAACTGGAGCCTACTCCAGATAGGACTCAGCATGGCGATAATGGAATTTCGAGTTAAAGTGCTCGGAAGGTCACACAGGCTTTGAATCTAGTTTGCTGTATAACGAATTTCTGAAAGTCGTCGTTACAGGGTTGGATGGGCAGAGGCTTGTAATGTAGCTTACTGCTTGACGAAGTCCGACAGACCATCACACAAACCATTGGACAACACGATGACATGCTCACAGTGGTGAAGAAACGGAAACTCCGATGGTATGGCCACATCACCAGAGCATCAGGCCTTGCAAAGATCATCCTGAAAGGCACGGTGCAAGGAGGCAAAAGAAGAGGGAGACAGAAAAGGAGGTGGGAGGACAACATTCGAGAATGGACTGGCTTGACACTGAGCGAAGCCATGAGGATTGCTGAGGACAGAGAAAGCTGGAGTACGCTGGTTAAACGATCATCTGTGATGCCCGTACGACCTTCAAGTTACGGGATAGGATAGGATAAGATACTGCTTGACCATTTCTGTCTTTCCTTAAAACACATGTGGACACTTTGAGAACAACAACTGCTACTACTACTACAGCTATTACTACTACTACTACTACTACTACTACTACTACGACAACTACACAACTACACTACTTCTACTACTACTATTACTACTACTACTACTACTACTACTACTACTACTACTACTACTACTACTACTACGAGTGACGGTGATGGTCTGAATCAGAAAAAAAGGAATGTTGATCGGGATGGGAGGCGAGATCAGACATTTTTAAGGAAGAGATGAGTTTTCAAGTTGGACTTGAAAGACTGTTCGGAGAGCTACGAAGAGAGTGAAGAAGAGAGTTCCACGTTGAAGGACCAAGCACTGAGAAGGATCGACAGCTTGCAGAGGAGAGTTTGTAGCAGAGTATTTGTAGCATGAGGTTGTCAAAGGAAAAACGAAGTCCGTCTTACTGTTTACAAACTACAAGGCTGGCACCAAATCTAAGGTGAAGTTACTGGCAAATTTGACATCCAAACAGTCTCACTCTCCGAAGCGAAAACCAACGATGCTCTTGTTACCGGAGTCGTTGGCCAAATAAATCTAACCTGCTTGTTATCCTGTCCGTTGGCTACCTTATGCCATCAGATGTAGTGCCAGTCTGGAGCCAGAGTATACAAGCAAACTCCCACAGTGTATGAGAACATGTATAGGTCTCAGCTCACCACAGTATTAAAAAAAATAGTACTCAGAATCTTTGGGATCATCGACATGAATTTATGTTCTTCCAATTGTGTTTTCATCATCGTATATCATGTCGGTTGTCCTTTTCATCACTTCAGAGCGCTGTATGGGTGGGATGGAGAAGGAGTGGGAGGGGGTCATAATTCTCTTAAGATTTGTAGTTGTAGACGTATTTTGATGTGGATTTTTAGAGTATCGTGAATAAAGGGTAGAGAGAGGAGGAGGAGGAAGAAGAAGGAGGAGGAGGACGAGAAGGCAGGTGGACTAGACATGTAGAATGACTGCGATACTGTTCATTTCTCTCAGAGCTCAGGATGATACAGACTCGGATAATCGGTGTGCAAACAAACTCTTGTTTGTGCACAACATCGTCTGTGAGATTGTTGGAGTAGACTTAGTATCCGTACCAGGGTTTTAGTGCTGACTTCATCTTCAGTAGGCTCTGAAGCGCACAGCGCCGTGGTCATGCATTTTGTGCGGAAATGTTTATGCGTTTAATAAATATTCATTCATTCAACTGAGATTCTGTGTCACTGCACTGTACCGTGTAGATCTGTATATATTGACCTGTATAGATTTCCTATCCTATCCTATCATGTCCCGTAACCCGAAGGTCGTAGGGGCACCACAGATGATCGTTTAACCAGCATACTCCATCTTTCTCTGTCCTCAGCAGCCCTGATGGCTTCGCTCAGTGTCAAACCAATCCCTTCTCGAATGTTGTCCTCCCACCTCTTTTTCGGTCTCCCTCTTCTTCTACCTCCTTGCACTGTGCCTGTTGAGATTTACCTATAGCTTATTCACGTATGCCTTCATTTTTCTTTTTAAAAATTATTTTATTTATTATGGTCTCAAATATAGCGTACATGTTTATGGGTTAAATTCATTAATATGACTTCAACAATATCACATATATTTTGAACTGCTTACGCCTAATTATATTGAACTATCATTGCAATAACATTTTGTAATCAGTTTATTATTATAGCAAGAAACATTTCGGTGAACGCTAGACAATTAAAACAAACAAAACAAAACCACTTGTGATAAGAACGAAGACTATTCAATAAACTAAGCTCTAGATTTAACATAATCACCTCTTGCAAATATAGTTGCAAATTCGATTTCCTTTCCGCCTTCTAATAGAAGCTTGCCTTTGTACCACATGTTTGAGTGTTCAAGGTGTGTAGGTTGTGCATAGAAGTTTCTGTAACATGTGAGCGAGTATGTTGGTTACAGATCGCCGCGCTTTGAGTCTGGTTTAGGAATGAGGCGTGTTTAGCATCCAGTATTATACTATTATTAATCTTGTTTTTTCTCTCATTCTCCCTTCTTTACTATCTTTGTTTTTAGAGCGGAAGTGGATGGAGCGGTGATTTCTTTTAAAAAAAAAACAAAACGTAATACAGTCACTGTTAGTCATGCTACCTGTTCCATCACCATCAGCATTCGCTCTCCCCCTAACATGCAAAGCATCATCATAGACTGTCTTAACATTGGTTGCCTCTCTAATGCATCGGTGGCATTCTTTTTCTCCGTTTCCAAGGTGACGATTTGGGTACCTTGCCAGCGAAACAGAAGCTAAAGAAAAAGAAGAAGAACCAAACAAACAAACAAAACAAGGACGAGAAGAACTAAAGACACAAAAGAGCAAAGAATAATTGTGATAAGGTTATCTAGATGTTATGCCAAGATATGAGGGCGAAGGAAGGGGGAGGGGTCCATAAAGGTTAAATTATATTTATTTGTATGGCAATGGAGTACGTGCAGGGCTGTGGGCATACAATTTTCACTGTAATTACAATGAAAAGAATGGTTTAGATTTGTGTACAGCCTATCCCTATCCCTATCCAACCCTATACCATAACTCAAAGGCCGTTGAGGTACCACAGATGATCTCTTAACTAGCGTACTCCATCTTTCTATGTCCTCAGCAAACCTCATGGCTTCGCTCAGTGTCAAGCCAGCTCATTCTCGAAGGTTGTCCTCCGAACTCTTTGTCTGTCTCCCTCTTCTTCTGCCTCTTTGCGTCGCGCCTTGCAGGATGGTCTTTGCAAGGCTTGATGCTCTGGCGACGTGGCCACACCATCGGAGTTTCCGTTTCTTCACCACTGTGAGCATGTCATCGTGTTGTCCAATGGCTTGTGGTCCAGCCTATACCTTGTGAATATGTACACTAGAACTCCATCGATTTGACCACGCTCCTTCGATAAATTTTTTGAAAATTCACAGGGAGTGTTGCATTGCCCCATTCAAACATTTTTTACAGCAAAAAAGAACTCTTTCGAAAGTATAATAATTCTTTGTAAATGAATAAATTCCGTAGCTATTGTGCCTATTAATAGCAACAGCCGCGGCTAGCCAGCCAACATTCTGGAGCTAAAAATAGCAGCTACCAAAGCCTGGTAAGAGACAAAACCCGTACTAAAATTGCTCGTAAGTTGTTTTTGTTTGTTTGTTTGTTTTGTTTTAGGTTGATAAAACTGACCCTACTCTACCCCAAACATCAACGACGCATTCTTCAAGCCGCGTGGATCACTCAGAAATAGGGTCAAAGGTCACACGGTTGTACAGTTAAAAAAAACAACAACAGGGGAAATAATTCCCTGTCAGAACTGAAATTGGAAAATTCAAACTTTAGCAGTTGGTTTGAGCAACGAAAGCCGACTTTATCATTGTTTAATGTAATAACAATGCGAATTTTAGAGTAACCCGTTTTGGCCAAAAGTAAACAAAGACTTCGAACTGGCGGGTCTTTTAATGTTTTATGCTTTCGCTTATAAATATGAAATACATTCCATCATAATAGATCACAGATTCGAAGAGTAAATATTATGAGTCATCATGTGCAACATCTAGGCTTGTAAGCTGGTTTCTGCTATTACGAAAGATGTGGACTAACTGCAGAAAACTTGGTGCCAACAGGCAACCCTCATGCGCCAGCCAGATTATTATTATTATTTTTTAAATTATTAGTATTATTGTTATTGTTATTATTATTATTAATTTTATTATTATTATTATTATTATTATTATTATTATTATTATTATTATTATTATTATTATTATTATTATTATTATTATTATTGTAGCCTATATATTTCCTCCGCCTCCTTCTAAAGTAAGCTCAATATTCCGGATGTTGCAATTGCACCAATGTTATTATTATTATTATTATTATTATTATTATTATTATTATTATTATTATTATTATTATTATTATTATTATTATTATTAATATTATAAACTCTCTATCTCTTCTTCTTCTTCTTCTTCTTCTTCTTCTTCCTCTTCTTCTTCTTCTTCTTCTTCTTCTTCTTCTGTGTAAATTTAGGCCTACTTTGTATTCGAATTCACCGTTTTATTGTTGTTCCTTTATTTATATTTTTAATTCATATTTTTATATCGCTTTTGTATATGTCGTCTCGAATGATCTTTGCTTTTAGTAGACGTTAATAAAGTATACTACTAATTCTTCTTCTTCTTCTTCTTCTTCTTCTTCTTCTTCTTCTTCTTCTTCTTCTTCTTCTACTCCTCCTCCTCCTCTTCCTCCTCCTCCTCCTCCTTCTTCTTCTTCTTCTTCTCCTCCTCCTCCTCCTCCTTCTTCTTCTTTTTCTTCTTCTTCTTCTCCCCTTCCTCTTCATCCTCCTTCTCTTGAATCATCAGTCATAGTCAAGAGCGGGATCTCGATCTCCACCCATCCCCATAGGAATGAGAGAGGGCTGATAAAGCAGGTGGGAAATGAGTAGGATGATCCAACCTGCAACATACGTATACCCTCAACACTGATGCATCATCATCTCACTAAGCCATAATACTCTTCACGTTGTAGTTTGTCCTGCACTTTATTTTGTGCTCCAATAACCTACTTTGATCCATTCCCAAGGTGCGTGTGTTAAAATGAATAATGCACCCTGTGGTGGGGCCAGGATGGAGTCAGCGTATGGAATCAAACACCTGTTGGTATTTGCTTTGAAAAGAAAAAAAAGTATTCTTTACTTTTTCTTCGATTTATTTCTCTATCTTGCATTGATGATTTGGGTAGTCAGTCGTGATAATGTGCTATGAAATTTATTGTAGTGTAATCATTTGGTTAATAATGTTTTCCACTACATTCTTTAGTCAAAGAGACATTGTTATCCGTTCCGGGGTTCTTTCACAGATACAGACAAGACGAATGCGAGGTGAAGAAAAAAGTAGTAGACGAAGAAAAATCTGCTTCAGATTCCAGAATTTTTTGTTTTTGTATTTATTCTGGTAGATTGGCACGACTGACTCGCACAGCCAAGAACAGAATCAACATTGATGATGAATGGAATTAGATGGGTTTTTGGTGTGTTTTTTTTTTAGCACATATATACATAGAAGGAAGATGCGTCATAGGCGCTCGCGTGTCCAGATACATGCGCCTGTGGTTTTTAGAAACACACACAGGCAGACTGTACGGCGTCCAAGGTGGAGTTTTAGAAAGAAAATGTACGTGCGTGTAGTTATGAAGGAAGTCTGCAAGGTCCGATAGCTGGCATACCTGGGTTCTACGGTGTGATCCAGTGCTGAAGGAAGCAACGAGAGGTGTCAGCATCTTACCAGGATTTCTCAAATTGAGTGTCGGAGATCTATGAATCCTTGGGGAAACTTGTCCAGACGTACAGCTCAACAATCTCTGAATCTGGGTACATAAGGCTTTTCAATCATCTACGCCACCCATATTATTTCATCGTGTCATTCTAGTCATTTAGCTTTATTCATCAGATCATCATAGCATTAATTAAATCCATTAAAATTATCATCTACATCATAAAGGCAGCAACTATGTTTTGTGCCTATCATCATCCTTTTGGTGGAATTTATATTAAATTTAAATAATAAGATATTTTCATATAATTTAATATTATTTCATCGTGTCATCTTAGTCATTTAGTTTTATTCATCAGATCATCATAAGCAAATTTTTCCTTGTCTCCTATACACTAGTGTGTCCGGGGACGTTAATTAAAAATCGTAATCGTAATCGTACGCCACCCAGAGAATGTGATGCGCTGACAGCTGAAGGCATCCACCAGCACAGCTAGTTTTGGTAGATCACGAACACTCAGCATGCATCACGCTGTTAAAGTGAGTCCACGTCTCCTTCCCCCTCTCTCCATTCCCCCTTCCCTCTCTCTCTCTCTCTCTCTCTCTCTCTCTCTCTCTCTCTCTCTCTCTCTCTCTCTCTCTCTCTCTCATATCTGTATCAGAGAACTGTTGTAGAACTCAGCGTATCCTTGATGCTCTCTACCCACGTGGCATGTCACAATTTTTGGGGCGTGAAACGACCTGTGGTACGCCATTATGCGCGTGCAATCTTTATGTACTCTTTATGTGATCTACCTATTTTATATGTGTTCATTAAATCTCTGCTTGCTTCCTCAGTCGTCTGCAATTTCATATCCCCTTAGTTTAAATTCTAAGCCTTTACGGCTCACTGTGTTCATCTGTGTGTTATTTAAAGTAATAGAAGGACCCTCTGCTGCTTGCACTCTATTTGAATAATGTTCTGCTTTCTGCGCCAGTCGCGTGCAACTTCATAGTCCCTTATTTTGATTGAGTTCTAAGGCTTATGGTTCACTGTGTGTGATTAGTAATCATTCTGATGAGTTATGCATAAGCAATCTTCTTCATTCTCGTCCTGATTTGGCTCGGAAGAGTCCGCTGGACCTAAAGCAATAACCATGTAATGTAATGTATCTTCTTCATCAATTCTCTACTGCCTTCGTCAGTACTGTATTTGTTTTGCGAGTCTGCTTGTCTTTGAGTTTAAGTCTCACGATTCATTAGAGATGAAGTTACGCATTTGTTTTAATGTCTGTGATTCATCTGTCTTCGTTAATTATTGTATTGCCTTCAGCTTCAACCTTGTCCGTGTTACTCTTCCGTTATTTTGAGTTCTGTGGCTGAGGTACACTTATGTGCAATCCCTGTTTGTGATCTATCTTTCATCGTTAATATCCTGACATGCACAACATATACCTACTGCCTAACACCTCAGGCAGAAGTCTGCTCTTTCTGCGTTTTTCTAGTTTAACACGAATAGCACTTTAAGTAACCAATCCACTAATGCAAAATGTAGACAAAATCTAGCACTGGAACATTCGTTAACAGCGCAAAAAATTATCGAAATCCTTTAGTTGCATTGAATCTAAGTTCTGGAACCAAGACTTAATAGTAATAGAAGATAATCAGTAACAGTTAACATAATAATAAAAGCGCTTTTATCTACTCTGCTATTCCCCCAATAAATAAGCTCTAAAGCGCATACTTGGAAGTAATCGGAAAATGTCTTCGCTACCGGAAATATATCAATGTAAAAAGGTGGGTAGTAAAATACGACCGTGGCTGAACTCGTGTTCTGTGCTTGACTGACCCTACAGTATGGAATAACGCCCTCACTTAAATATTTAACACTCTTGGGTCTGTCCTCCTCAGTAAAACAAAACTTAATGAGAACTTTAAATCGTCTGGCCAGACTAATAGAATCAGAAACGTCAACCTAACTCATTTTGACAAAGCCTTGGTGGTGTGGTATTATAATAATTATCTAAATCTATTATTAATCTCTTTGTTTTGTACGAACAAATGAAATGCAATGTTAGCTGGAAAATGATAAGATAAGATAAGATAAGAATATTTATTAACCAAGTAAAAACGTTACAAGGATTTTGGTGTGGCATGGCGACAATGAAATACATCCTTTCTTGCACAGTCACACATGCATTCATCGTGTCATACACTTCATTGGCATACAACATATATACAGCACTAAAGGATAGGTAAACACAGTGTTAAACATACATCACTCATCAGTCATATAAAGTTATGGAATCAAACACACCCTGCAAGTAAAACAAAATACAGCATTAAAACAATTTAACAGCATTAAATAAAATGAGAATTATTAAGAATGTTAGGCTTCACATCCAAATCTACACACACCACAACACAACACACCACACCCACACCCACGCACACACCCACACACACACACACTGTGTAGCATAGCATACTCCTATTTCACATATCTTACAAAAGACTGTATTTCTACTGTACGTTTATAAGCGTTCAGACAACTGCTTGTTGGTCTGTTGTATACATGTGTATTATAAAGCGTAAATAACAGCTGGTGACTTATATGGCAAAATTCTGTACTATTACAGGAAATGACTGGTCCGATCAAGATTACTTACCTTTTGGTCAAAAGACTTGTTGGTCTGGTACCTTTGCCACAGCTTACTTAAAAAAGTATTGAACATTAGCCTATATAATAGCGTGCATAATTATTAACGATGTGTTACTGTTAGACCGCTACCGTTCATTCATATGAAGTAAACGCGAAGAAACGGGAATGATCTGACGAAGCATTTTGCTGTAATGTTTAAAACTAAATTAACCCTCACTGTATTTTACTGTAATATTTCAGTACGTGTTTGTTCGGAGTTATCTTTTTTTATCGTCTTTTCAACTGACGTTAAAATAACAAATGATTCAATAAAAACCTTTCATATAATCTACTGTACTAAGCTAATTAATTCAGCGATGTTGTTATAAAACACCACCTAGAGGATCTTGCTGGCTGGATGTTCATTTGAATGTAAATACTATAAATGTTTGATATTTTATATGTCCAGTGTGATTGTTTTGAATGTTTTGTGTGTGAGCGATGCATTAACAGTATAGTTATAATGATATATTCCTGTGGTGTGTGCGTTTGTGTGGTGTGTGTGGGGGGTGTGCGTGTGTGTGCTTGTGTGTGATTGTTTAGCCACATCGGGGCAATTTCCATATGCACTATGTATGTTGTCCTTTGGCTGAATACATTCTATTTTGTGTAGGTGCAATTTAACACAACACTTTCCATAGACGTGCTCGAACTCGCTACTTTTGCTAAGCTAACGCAACTCACACAGCTGGTGTCTGTTGTGTCGTAGACCGAAATAACAATATTATGAAATATTATGGAAAAGAGCAATGTCAGTAACGTAAGATCTTTTTTGTGGCTGAAAGCTGTGCTTGAGTTCTGTTTATTTTTAACATGCATTTTCGGCGTAGTTCTCAATGTATAGCACTTTGAAAGAAAACAAGCTGAATAGTATTAATGTAGACTTTCGAGATTTGAGATGTAAAAAAAAACTAAATCGAAATTTGATGTATGTTTTGGTCATTATCAGTATGTCCAACTGGACATTATTCTCTGAAAGTGGATCCTCGATAGCATTTATGTAATCTATGATACATAGCAACGCTATCTACCGGTTTTTTATCGACGATCCACTTTCAGCGTTTAATTTCCCTGTAGTAGGCTATGTCTGATGAATAAGACTTGACGCAACAACAACAACAGCAACAATAGCAGCAGCAACAACGACTAAAACAACAACAACAACAACAACAACCACTTTTATAAATCGAAATTTTGTGTTTTACTGGTATGATATGACTATTCATTGTTCAAGGTAGCACCCTGTTTCTAGCTGCACATGTCACGCAACTCTCACGTCGCCGTTTAGGTAGGCTGCTTCCGTTATTATGTAGAGGATGTTGCGTAAACTTTTTCGACCCTCCATCGTTTCCAAGGTTAAAATGAAAATGTGGAACTAAATGTCAAACCTACACCCTTTGCTGTTTCCACAGGACAGCTTGTTCATTCGTATGGCGAAACACCTTCTTAATAAAAAAAATAAAATAAAATTAAAAAAAAAACTTTATAAAAGACAGTCATGAAAAGAAGATTGAATAGAATCTCAGTGTATTTTAAAAAACAACAACAACAACAACAACAACCAAACATTCATACTAGATAGTAGCTATGATCATAGAAGAGCTTATTACTCCACATTACTAAGGGGAATGTTTTCAAATAAGCGTGTAGGCAAGTTGTAAGATTAGGCATTTGAGCCTCAAACCTTTTTCTTCAGCTTATTTAAAAGTTTCAAATACTACAAAATCTCAATTTTCAATTTGTATCCCACAGCAGTTAAGCTTACGTGCTTTTCAGTTTCAATAATTGGATTATTTTAAAAAAATATATTTCTGTTCAGTAACCATTTCAGTAACCCTAATCCTTTCCCCTTTTCCGTTTAATCGCATTAACCGTTTAATCTCTTTAACAGCTTTCGTTTTATGTCCAGTGTAAACATTGGAATTGAATAAAATTGAAAACAATGCAGTGTGAAAGGGGAACAACTGGGATTTTAATTGTCACCCGTTGGAACCCAACCTTCTTTACTAAGGTTTTTGGGGTAGAGCAACTGTAGTGTGAAGTCCTCCACCTCTTCGTTTTATGTCTGTCTGATGATTCAGGTAAAGGTGTGCATGTACCCGCCATAGCGTATGATGTCTATGCTCGTGTCTGACCTCACCGTATACTACGTCGCGCACGGAGATCTCGCATCAGTGGCTCAGTAGGTGGTTTGGGAGAGTATGTGGGAGGGAGCTTCATCCCCAGTCGTCAACCTCCAATATCTAGATTCCTTTCTTTCCTTTTATATCAGGACAACTTCTATTCCATCTTATAAGCGAATCTGGTACATTAGCTTTTACATCAGGACAACTTCCACTCTGATAAGCGAATCTGATACATCAGCTTTTATTTATATTAGGGCAACGTTCACTCCGTCTGATGAGCGAATCTAATACATCAGCAACAACTTTCTGTTTTTGTGCTTTTGAATCTCATAGCTTCACTCTCCCGCTCCCGATGTGCCTTCTTCTTCTGTTGTTGTTGTTGTTGTTGTTGTTGTTGTTGTTGTTCTTCTTCTTCTTCTTCTTCTTCTTCTTCTTCTTCTTCTTCTTCTTCTTTCTTTCTTTCTTTCTTTCTTTCTTTCTTTCTTTTTTTCTTCCACCCCCTCCTCCTCCTCTCTCTCTGTCTATATTTTTGTCTGTCTCTTTCTTTCTCTCACACACACACCAGCCCCCTTTCCTCACTCTTATCGCGCGCCATCTTCTTTCCCATCTCTGTCCCGCCCTACCTGGAGCAATTCTAATGCGACATTCAGACCCGTAGACGTATTTCAAATGCCGCATTCATACAGTACAGTTTTTTTCCATTCTGCATCTCTTAAAAAATGGATGTATAGGCCTATGTAGTCGCAAAACGGGGACCCTTGTCAATAGGACAGAAGCAGATAAACTATACATAGATCATAAATACTGATGATACGATATGCTAGGCATTCTCTACCTACCGAGTTACATAGGCTACATTATTACTACATTCTCAAGCCTAGCTTTATCTCTCTCCCACCATCTTCTCTTCCTTCTCCTCCTCTTCGTCCTCCTTCCTTTCTTCTTCTTCTTCTTCTTCTCCTCCTCCTCCTTCTCCTTCTCCTTCTTGTTCTTCTTGTTCTTCTTCTTCTTCTTCTTCTTCTTCTTCTCCTCCTCCTTTTATCCTTTTCCTACTTCTTATTCGCCTGTTTAACAGGACTTAGGCGCGAAACCCCGCTAAACTGCAATGAACATAAAAATGATTAATGCACTATTGTGAACAGGGTCTACGTCTTACGGCTCAATTATTATGCACGCAATGATCCGCATCTGAATGCAGCAAAATGTTTAGGCCTTGACATTGCTTTAAAAGGAGTGTGCATAGTGAAAGAAAGTTATGTTTGTAGGAAATGCTAAACAGTGTGTAGGAGTAATAATGATGTACAGTCTTGTATACAATTCGCCTACGCATACTTATAGCTGAAAATTCAGGCAATTGAAAATGCTCTTGTTAATAACTTACAATGATATAACTAGGTGTATTATTTATTTGAATCGCCTACTCTTGTTTCTCATTGTAATTCAAATTGCCATTTTAGTTCATAGAACATGCTTAAATAAAGGAAAAAAAGGAAAGAAAGAAAGAAAGCAACATAGAAAGCAACATCAGCAAAACAGATAAGATAAGATAAAAGAAAGCAAGCAGGTAAGAAAGAAAGAAAGAGAAAGAAAGAGAAAGAACGAAAGAAAGAAAGAAAGAAAGAAAGAAAGAAAGAAAGAAAGAAAGAAAGAAAGAAAGAAAGAAAGAAAGAAAAACGAAAATGAAGAAAGTAAGTAGGTAAGAAAGATAGAATACATAGAACAGATAGACAGATAGATAGATAGATAGATAGATAGATAGATAGATAGATAGATAGATAGATAGATAGATAGATAGATAGATAGATAGATAGATAGATAGATAGATAGATAGATAGATAGATAGATAGATAGATAGATAGATAGATAGATAGATAGATAGATAGATAGATAGATAGATAGATAGATAGATAGATAGATAGATAGATAGATAGATAGATAGATAGATAGATAGATAGATAGATAGATAGATAGATAGATAGATAGATAGATAGATAGATAGATAGATAGATAGATAGATAGATAGATAGATAGATAGATAGATAGATAGATAGATAGATAGATAGATAGATAGATAGATAGGAAAATATACTAAAGTGATGTGCATTGTTTTATTCTGATCGCCTGCTCGTATGATTTCCGTAGAAACTTCATTTGATCGGAAACGCTCAGGAGAATGTTTAAGGAATCTATAGCAATTCCTTAAAGGATCGTCCACGCAAATTTTAAATGACTTTCTGCCAAAGAAATTCAAGATTTATATAGGCATTCGGTTAACTCGGATTGTTTTCTTTGTTGAATAGAATTATATATAGTCTACATGGTACATTTAGCGTTTTAGCACATTAACCTCAAAGAGATTACTTCTCATTTAATACAAAAAATGTACTCGTTCAGACTTAATAATGACTGAGCAACAATAGAATTATTTCTGGGCGGCTACATTATATTACACGTTTTATTTTTCTTAAAACCCAAATAATCACCTAATTTATAGGTTTAAAAACATATAAATTGATGGTAATTTTGAATTGAATTGTATTTATAAATTACAGGTGTTCGTCTTCTTTAAAATATTATTAGACTAAAGTTGGTTTTTAATCGAATTATACAATTTGTAATTTATTTAAAAATTTTTTTTTAAATAATTGATGGTGGTTTTGAATCGAATTGTATAATTTGTATTTGTGTATGAGGCGTCCTCTTAAAATAATTCAAACTTTCAAATGTTAGATGAATGACCACAGGTGTTACGCCAGCTTGCATTCTACCTATCACTATAACTGTACAATACAACAGTAAACTATGCAGCATTCGATACAAGGTAGTTCAGCTCTTCTGTTGCTCGTTTGAATTTGTGACACTGACAATGAACAGTCTGATTTACTGGCCTGCTGTTGCATCCCTGGGTTTAGCACACACTGAATATAAATGTACCATACCTATTATAGGTCTGCGTGCCCTTCCCCCCACTCCTTCCTCCCACTCTCCTCCTCCCCGCCCCCAACACAAAATTGCATTGTATTAACGCCTACTATGATACAGAATATAATAACCGTGTTGGTGTAATACATGGAGCACAGTCAATATAGTTATGAATGCAGTGTTGTATTGAGAGCAAGTCAAGCCCCCCCCCCCTTTTTTTTTTAATCCTGTGCTGCACTGTACTATACATCATTGTACGCGTAATGTGCTGGTCTGGCCTCTTTTCGTTCGCTTCACTTCAGATGTGGTATTCCTTTTCTTTCTATTGTTGGGAGGTGTATCCACATGTATGTGGCTCTGTTTGTCTCTTTTAAAAAAAATATATTTAGTAAGAACTGTCGTTTTATTTGTAACTAGTATGTCATCATCAGCATCTTATTCTTCTTCTTTCCTCCTCCTCTTTGTCGCGATACAAGCGCCTACTCTACGCATCCTCGATAATCTGCTATAAGTCCAGACAATGTGTCATAGACAGTACGTCATAGACAGTGACGATAATAATATTGTTTTCGGAATGACGCAGTATGCGACATTGTTTTATTTAGTGTAGTTCAATTTTAGATTATTGTTACCATAGACAATTTGTGTACTATCCTTTCGATTGGCTGGATGTGGGAAATATCGTTAAGAAAAACCATTCGAGCGACCATCTTGGAGGGCAAGGAACGTATGTTTACGCCAGACCACTATTTCGGATTACTGAGGTCATAAAGTTGGTTCGAAAAGCTCGTCTCACCCTAAACAACACGTGTCGTAGACACCACAAACGAATCCTGAGCTGGTAAGTTACGATTCGATGTGTGAAGCTGGGGAATGGGTAGTCTTGTGCTTGTGTCCATTGCGCCATGCGAATCATTCATCGTCCTTCATCAAGGTGATTCGTTATTATTCTTCAATGTATGCAAATTGTATGATAATAGTTATTTTAACATGTTGTTCTCATTTCATATAAATTCTTCAGCGCGTGAAGTTTATATGGTGATAGTTAATTTAACATGTTTAGCTTAGTTCATAAAGAATGTTGGTGCATTCTTAAACATTGGAACAGTGTGGATGAACAGCGAGGAAAGAACATTATTATGTTTTGAGAATAAGATACAATAACCCGTGAATATGCAGGGTTCTTATTCAGACAACGTCAACGGCGTTCCTCGCTGGTCATTCAACAGGATACAGATTGTGTATTTAGTCCCTGTTAATTTGTCTGTGCGCAGGGAAAGGATTTTTGTTTTTTGCTTCCTTCTTCATAATATTTTCGACTGTCGGATTCCTGATATGATCGTTTAACCTACTTCCACCCTCAACGCTTATTCTTCTGATGACATGGAGCTCGTCATATCCCTGACGTCCATGTGAAGCCAGCTGGACGATAATCCTTTTGGTCAAACGTGAGGACAGAATTAAGTTAAACAAAAGAGACAATTCTTCTTCTCCATCAGGGAATCCACGTCAGATAAGTGACAATTTTAATCAACAGTGAAATTCTTTAGAACCATGATTTCACGGGTTTTTGTATCACATCATATGAAATAAATATCATCAACCATCAACCAGTGGTATTCTTTTTTAGTTGTAAAAAAGCAAACAGGACGAATGAATAGCCAGTAATTTCTTTTATTCTTTATTTTCTATTTCTCAACATTATTTTCTTGTTTCTTATCGATTTTAGGCATAGTAAAAAGAGGAAATTGATTCTATTCATATAAAATTCTTTTAATATATTCATTCACCCTTTAACATCAATATATATATTAATATAAAATATATATATAACGCGACAATGGGGGCTCGTCTCGTGATAGTTGGAGTCACAATCACTTTTTAAGTCGTGTTACCACTGGTGGTGATGATATTTACTACATTGTACATGTAAATTATCATTGTATCATTCATTTGTTCAACGCGGGAGGTTGGAGGGAGCCGCTCTTACAAATGGGCGGACTTATGGACTACCCTACCAACCAATGTAATATCAGCTTCCCACGTCGATCATAATTTACCAGTTATATTTACAGATATAATTAGGTTGCATATTTATAACCTTATGCAAACGACTCCCAGTACGTGTTGTCAATCAAATGTTCAGCAGTAATTTCGGGTATTACATGCTGTAAAAGAATAGGCAGAACGGCGGTCTATTTTATTATCTCAGTCTTAACCGATTGAGTGTTTGAAGCTAATATTGGAATCCTATAGCATTTGTTGTTATAGCGAATCCGGAGACACGAGGACCTGTGTCAATATTAGAGAGAGAGATAACAAGTTATAATTTAGTATAAAGACTAAATAACTTGTTGACCTACTAGTCACCTTTGAAGGTAAGGTAAATGTTCTATGTTCAACGGACCGAACAGTAGACAGACAGTAGCGTCGCGCTTAATAGATCAGTGATAAACGGAATAATCACACAGGATCATTAAGTCAGTTTTGTAGCCTAACATTTCTGTTCGCCGAAGTAAGAGCGACATAGAAAATTAGAAGAATACTCGTAGTGAGAGAGTATTAGCAGAAGGGTCTAGTAAACTCATCCGCCACAAAGGAACGGACCGCGAGTTATACTAGAGTGTATTTTTTAATTTATAAATATACACACAGTAAATCCCTGAGACACGGGTGTATCATCCAGGGTGGATTGTATCTGTGTGGCAATCAAATAAGGCCACGTACAGTTGATCTTATTAGGCGAATCAAGGTAAAGGTAGCGGGATAACTTTTGTGAATTTGATAAGTTTAGCTACTGGATTCGAGCCTAGACAGTGACACGTTATCACAATTCTAATTACATTACAAGAATGAATTAGAATCTTTGAGTTCGAAGTAGAACTAGTGTTAACAAGAGGGTGCCATTGCCGGATACACAAAACTCTTCTTTTCAAGTTCTTGGTTTTATGCTGTTAATACGCGAATAGCAAATAACAGAATTTGCAGTAAAAGCGTATAGTTATAACGAATCCATTGGGGTTGTTCGAAGATATTTCAAAGAGTTGCCATTTTGTATTTTTTTCCTCCTCGGGAAAATAACGTCATTGACGTGACGTAATCGGCGTGACGAAATCGGAACTTTTCGAACGCTAATTTATTCTTTCCTGTCGTATTACATTTTTGGAATTCGTAAATGACGACTCGTGCTCAAGCGAAAGCAATGGAAGCCAACGATCCTTTCCTAAAGTTTAAGGCCGAAGGAGAAGCGTTGGGGTTGTCGGGTCCAGATCTTGTCAATTACGTCAAGGAAGAGAAAACGCGTTTAGCTCAAGCTGAAGCTGAAGAAAGAAAGCGTCAAGCTGAAGCTGAAGAAAGAAAGCGACAAGCTGAAGTTGAAGCTGAAGAAAGAAAGCGTCAAGCTGAAGCTGAAGAAAGAAAGCGACAAGCTGAAGTTGAAGCTGAAGAAAGGAAGCGACAAGCTGAGGCTGAAGAAAGGAAGCGTCAAGCTGAAATCGATGAAAGGAAACATAAAGCAACATTGGAATATGAATTAGAACTCGAACGAATTCGTCACGTGAACAGTGACAACACCAACGACAATGCTGCCGATCCGTCGGATTCTCGTTCATCGCAGTTTTATCAGGAAAAACTGAAGATAAAACTACCTTTTCTGGAAGACAAAGATGATCTGGAAGATTATCTACGCACATTTGAGAGAACGGCTAAGATTCAAGAATGGCCAATTAATCAATGGGCTCCTCGCCTAGGCACCTTGCTAAAAGGGAAAGCGAGGGAAGTCTACTCTATGTTGAGTGATGCTGATGCCGGCGACTACGGAACATTGCGGCGATCATTATTGTTCCGATTCCAGCTGACGGCTGAAGAATATCGGAAAAAATTTCGAGAGGCCAGAAGACAGCAAGGAGAATCAACACAAGAGTACGCTACCAAGTTAGATCTCTGGTTATCCAGATGGCAGGAACTTGCAGGGAAAGACAACACATATGACGATCTGCGTGATTTGATACTGCAAGAAAAGTTTCTTAGTGGGATACCGTTTGATCAAGCGCGTTTTGTCAGAGAAAAGGAGCCGGAAACGATGGGCGATGCAATAAGATTTGCTTTAACCTACGAATCAGCAAAGCAAGCCACTATGTCTGATCATGAAAGACCCAGGAATAGATTCGGAGATAGACTCAAGCATAGTAGAAGGAAAGAAGATGAGGAAGGAGATAAAAAGAAGGTGGAGGTAACGCAGAAGCAGCTCCACAACGTCAGGACAAGGAGGCCTGAAGTAACCTGCTATACTTGTAACCAGCAAGGTCATGTGGCGAGACAATGCCCAAAAGGAGGGAAAGAAAACAAAGCAGCCGCCGCAATAGCTGGAAGTATAGGGCAAGGAGATGTACAGAGTCACGGCAAGCTCTGTTCATTATGTACGGCGATACCGTTCTCGCCGGAGTGCCAAGTAGAAGTAGAAGGAAAGCAAGCGACGGCATTGCGCGACACTGGAGCGTCGATCACCATCGTCGATTCCAGTCTCGTACCCGAGCGATGTTTGTCAGGAGAGACCATTGAGATAGTAATGGCCTCGTCGCCTGCGAAGTTATCACTACCAATTGCGACGGTACACATGAACACACCATTCTTTGAAGGGAAGACTGTTGTGGCCGTTATGAAGCAGCCGGTAGAGCAAGTTCTTGTAGGGAACTACCGTAAGTCTGAGGATGGGAACCTGACGCCTGTTCCAGTTTACGCAATTCGAGAAGTATGCGCAGCAATGCAAACTAGAGCTTCTGTGGGGAAAACAGATAGAACATTGAAAACATCCAATTCTCTGCTCGGGGATGTCACTCCAGTGGAGTTGGGACAAGCTCAGAAGGAGGATCCAACCCTGGAGAAAGCAAGAAAGCTAGCTGACAGTGAGACCAAGCATGGGAAAGGAGGGCGCAAATCAACTTCTAAAACCACCTACAGCTGGAGAAAGGGAATTTTGTACCGTACTTTTCTCCAAAACGGTAAAGAGACCAAACAAATTGTTGTCCCAAAGAAATATCGCAACGAAGTGTTACGATTGGCCCATGACACGCCGATGTCAGGACACCTGGGTGTAACCAAAACCAGGAAGAGAATCTGGAACGATTTCGTATGGCCCGGAATCTGCGGAGACATCAGACGCTATTGCGCGTCATGTGACATATGCCAGAGGACGTCACCGAAGGGTCAAGTTCGGAAACTGCCTTTGGGCAAGATGCCAATAATCCACACACCTTTTGATCGTGTGGCGGTGGATATCATCGGACCTATCTTACCAGCGTCCGACAGGGGGCACCGCTATATAATCACCATGGTGGACTATGCTACACGCTACGTCGAAGCCAAACCATTAAAATCCATCAAAGCCGAAGATGTGGCCGAATCATTGTGGGAAATGTGGACTCGCTTAGGTATTCCGAGAGAGATTCTGACAGACAACGGATCTCAATTTGTAGGATCCCTAGCTGACGAAGTGAACAGGCTATTGAGTGTGAAAGGCCTGAGGACCACACCAAGACACGCACAATGCAACGGGTTGGTGGAACGTTTCAATGGTACCATCAAAAGTATGCTGAAACATCTTTGTCAAGAACAACCAAAAGAATGGGACAGGTTTATTCCTGCACTTCTGTTTGCTATCAGAGAAGTACCGCAAGAATCACTACAATTCTCTCCCTTTGAGCTTCTTTATGGACGAACTGTACGAGGACCGTTACAGATTCTGAAAGAGCTCTGGACACAGGAAGAACAGACGGAAGAAACTAGGACCACATTTCAGTATGTGATCGACCTCCGGAACAGAATTGAAGAAACCTGTAAAATCGCCAGAGAAAACCTTGGAAAAGCAAGCGCTAAACACGCAAAACATTTCAACATGAAAGCAAAAGCACGAAAATTCAACGTTGGAGATAAAGTTCTCATGCTTGTTTCTGATAAAGCCAACAAACTGCAGATGCTATGGAAAGGTCCATATGTTGTCACTGACCGCATCAATGAATGTGACTACAAGATTGCAGTAGGAGACAATGAGAAGATCTACCATGCTAATGCACTGAAACTGTACGTTGAAAGAGAAAAGCAAGTGAAAACTCATATCGTCGCCGTTGTGATGATCGACGAACATGAACAGAAAGGTACTACTGAGACAAAAGATAGCATACCCGTGATTCAGATGGAAAATGCCAAAGGACCGACAGATAATCATTCATTGGACAAACCGACGGAAAAGCAAGACACAATGAGCAATTTCATTGATGACGTCATGGTAGCAACTGAAACGTGGGAGGAGCACGTGCAAGTCCTCAAAGCAACGTTGGATAGATTACATGAGTGCAATCTGACAGCAAAACCTTCCAAATGTTATTTTGGATTTGAGAGCCTGTCATTTCTAGGACACATAGTTGGTCAAGGTACAATTCAACCAGAAGAGGACAAGGTTGAAAAGATCAGAAACGCGCAACCACCGAAGACGAAGAAAGACTTGCGCGCTTTCTTGGGTCTAGCAGGATATTATCGGAAGTTCGTGCCGAACTTCGCTACGCTCGCACTGCCGCTGACTGAAAAGACGAAGAAAGGGCATCCTGAACGAGTTCAGTGGGACGACAAATGCGAAGAAGCATTCACGTCACTCAAGCGAGAGTTGTGCAAGAAGCCAGTCATCTGTCTCCCTGATCCAGAGAAACAGTACGTCCTGAGGACGGACGCATCAGACAGAGGCATTGGCGCTATCCTGATGCAAGACCATGGTGATGGTTTACAACCAATCGCGTACGCCAGCAAGAAGCTGAGTGAAACTGAAGGCCGGTATGCCACGATCGAGAAGGAGTGCATGGCAATAGTATGGGGAATACGGAAGTTTGAACAATACCTGTTTGGAACAACGGACGGCTGATGAGATGGGCCATACAACTCCAACAGTACAACTTCTCTGTACGTGTCATTCCAGGCAAAGACAATATCGGGGCAGATTATCTCAGCCGCTCGATGTAAGTGTAAGGAAAAATTGCATTCTTGATTTTTCACTTAAGCGGGGGGATATTGTCGCGATACAAGCGCCTACTCTACGCATCCTCGATAATCTGCTATAAGTCCAGACAATGTGTCATAGACAGTACGTCATAGACAGTGACGATAATAATATTGTTTTCGGAATGACGCAGTATGCGACATTGTTTTATTTAGTGTAGTTCAATTTTAGATTATTGTTACCATAGACAATTTGTGTACTATCCTTTCGATTGGCTGGATGTGGGAAATATCGTTAAGAAAAACCATTCGAGCGACCATCTTGGAGGGCAAGGAACGTATGTTTACGCCAGACCACTATTTCGGATTACTGAGGTCATAAAGTTGGTTCGAAAAGCTCGTCTCACCCTAAACAACACGTGTCGTAGACACCACAAACGAATCCTGAGCTGGTAAGTTACGATTCGATGTGTGAAGCTGGGGAATGGGTAGTCTTGTGCTTGTGTCCATTGCGCCATGCGAATCATTCATCGTCCTTCATCAAGGTGATTCGTTATTATTCTTCAATGTATGCAAATTGTATGATAATAGTTATTTTAACATGTTGTTCTCATTTCATATAAATTCTTCAGCGCGTGAAGTTTATATGGTGATAGTTAATTTAACATGTTTAGCTTAGTTCATAAAGAATGTTGGTGCATTCTTAAACATTGGAACAGTGTGGATGAACAGCGAGGAAAGAACATTATTATGTTTTGAGAATAAGATACAATAACCCGTGAATATGCAGGGTTCTTATTCAGACAACGTCAACGGCGTTCCTCGCTGGTCATTCAACAGGATACAGATTGTGTATTTAGTCCCTGTTAATTTGTCTGTGCGCAGGGAAAGGATTTTTGTTTTTTGCTTCCTTCTTCATAATATTTTCGACTGTCGGATTCCTGATATGATCGTTTAACCTACTTCCACCCTCAACGCTTATTCTTCTGATGACATGGAGCTCGTCATATCCCTGACGTCCATGTGAAGCCAGCTGGACGATAATCCTTTTGGTCAAACGTGAGGACAGAATTAAGTTAAACAAAAGAGACAATTCTTCTTCTCCATCAGGGAATCCACGTCAGATAAGTGACAATTTTAATCAACAGTGAAATTCTTTAGAACCATGATTTCACGGGTTTTTGTATCACATCATATGAAATAAATATCATCAACCATCAACCAGTGGTATTCTTTTTTAGTTGTAAAAAAGCAAACAGGACGAATGAATAGCCAGTAATTTCTTTTATTCTTTATTTTCTATTTCTCAACATTATTTTCTTGTTTCTTATCGATTTTAGGCATAGTAAAAAGAGGAAATTGATTCTATTCATATAAAATTCTTTTAATATATTCATTCACCCTTTAACATCAATATATATATTAATATAAAATATATATATAACGCGACACTCTTCTTCCTCTTTTTTGCTGTAAAGTTTAAAAATAAACATTTATTTTTATTCCGACTCCCGTAAAAGCGATCTTTTTAGATGACCACACTGACATCAATTGAAGGAAAAGCGCGTGATAGAGCCCTGTATATTATTATTATTGTTATTATTATTATTATTATTAATATTATTATTATTATTATTATTATTATTATTATTATTATTAGTTTCTTTCTCTCTATTTTCTTTTTTCCTTGTTTTTCTTTCTTTCCTTTTATTCGTCTTCTTGTTTCTTTCGTTCTTTCTTTCTTTCTTTCTTTCTCTTCTTCTTCTTCTTCTTCTCTTCTTCTTCTTCTTCTTCTTCTTCTTCTTCTTCTTCTTCTGCTTTGTGTCTTTCTTTCTTTCTTTCTTCCTTTCTTTCTTTCTTTCCTTCTTTCTTTCTTTCTTTCTTTCTTTCTTTCTTCTTCTTCGTAATCTTCTTTCTTTCTTTCTTTCTTTCTTTCTTTCTTTCTTTCTTTCTTTCTTTCTTTCTTTCTTTCTTTCTTCTTCTTCTTGTTCTTGTTCTTCTTGTTCTTCTTCTTCTTCTTCTTCTTCTTCTTCTTCTTCTTCTTCTTCTTCTTCTTCTTCTTCTTCTTCTTCTTCTTCTTCTTCTACAGTATCTTCTTCTTCTTGTTCTTCTTACATTAAATAAAGAAGAGTTGAATTTTGTTACAATCTGCGAAACATAAAAAGATGCGAATATTGTGCAGCTCGACTGTTCGATAAAAACTGCTAAATCTCTGCATTTTAGCTTAATTTTATTCCCTCCAGCTTAATGTTGCCAAGGGGTGTACCTTTACCGCAGGCATTCTGTCGTATTTCGTGTGAAACTACTTTGCCCGTCCTTGGAGACGTTGTGTGTAGGTGCATGCGCTTGTGTTTGGGTGTATGTATGTATGTATGTATTTATGTATGTATGTATGTGTGTGTGTTTCTACGTGTGTGCGCGTGTATGCGTACGTGTGTGTGCGTATGCAATTCTTTCAACGTTTCTTGGTCCTTTAATTCAAACTTGGAACATGGCGCGCCAACTGTTTGTTTGAAAAGGATTAAGCATTCAGCACACCACAATGTTCATCCTCTTATGCTGAGATCCGAGTGGGGAGTGTACGTAAGCTTACTCTACGAATCTTGTGGCAGCCAATCCTTTCTACAGCAAAGACTAAACAACAAACACAACCAGTTTATTCTGTGTGCAACACTCCTTTTCACCGTCCACACAAACCTGTTTGGTCGAACCTGTTTTTACGTTTAGTAGGACGGAAGGACTTTGTAAACATAGTTCCAGGTTACTGTGGTGATGATGAAGGACAAAAACAATTTCAGTATTTCAGGTGTCTTTTATTTCATATTTAATTTTTGTTTCTTGACATGATATTTAATGAATAGTTCAATTAAAAAACATGACAAATTTTCAAGAAGATAAAAAAATATATTAAAAAAACTAAAGAGAGAGAACATTGTATGATGTGTAAGAAATAACTCTTACGAACATTGGCCAGACGTTGCATCTTGAAGACAATAATGCTAAAGGAGATATAATAATAATAATAATAATAATAATAATAATAATAATAATAATAATAATAACAATCATCATCATCATCATCATCATCATTATCATAATAATGAATGCTATACGCGCCTTATTCCTAAATCAGACTCAAAGCGCGGCGATCTGTAACCAACATACACGCTCACATGTTACAAACACTCCTACATACACAACAAACACACATTCATCACTCAAACATGTGGTGTAAAGGAACGTCTCTATTAGAAGACGAAAAGGAAATCGAATTTTTTGTTTGTGACATGTTAGATGGACTGCATCCAATACCATTATTGAAGGGAGGTAAGAAACCGGAGTACCCGGAGAAAACCTTTGGTGACCTCAATAATCTCATACCTAAGTCACATAAGTTCGCCCGTTGCGGGAATCGAACCCGCGACCTTCGGCATAGGAAACCAGCGACTAATCCATTGCGCCACCAGGCCACTAAAAGGATACTTAACCCATTTATGCATAGCGCCCAACTTGTTGGGCAGCTCTTTAAACAGCCTGCTATACAAAGAAATATACAGATAATAACAAGAGTTTGTGTAATAACTGAAGGGAGACTAATCCTTTATTAGTTGACAATGCTAATTTTTTCGGAGTGACTGCCCTTAGATTTTCTGTTTCAAAATGGCGTCCACCAGTCAATCTGTGGAGAAAGGCAAGCAGAAACGAAATCAAAGGTGGGTATGCAGACTTATTAATTGGTGTTTGAATCAAAAGCTCTTTATTTTGTGTTTCTTATTTATCTAACTAAAATATTATAAACAGTGCATGAAGTATTTGTAGTTTTTCCATGTTAAATTTGATAATTGTAATCCACACGTGCGTCGCCCAATTTATTGGGCGCTATGCATGAAAGGGTGCAGGTTTTTATGCTGAACTTAAGAATGTATTACATGCTTTATCACACACACACACACACACACACACACACACACACACACACTGTGACTGTCCTCTGTTTCTTTGTGCAGAATGTACACTGTTAACGAAGTAGTGGACCTGCTGATGGATGACGAGGAGCTAAACAACGGTGAAGCAAGTGTGTACATAATGCCTCCTGACACTGTAGGAGTGGAAACTGATGAAGACAGCGCTGACGAAGACCAGCCACCAACAATCGCTAACCTCAGTGGACGTCAGTTGCGGGCCAGAGGACTAGCTACAGTCCGCACAAAGTCGGGGCGCCAATTTATTGGGGAAAATTTGGACTCAGAGAGTGACTCTGCTTCAGATTCCAATGAAAAAACGAAACCAACACAGTCAAAGAAGAAAAAGAAAGAGCGTCATTGGGTTCGACGAGACAACAATGTGCAACCATCAATTTTTTGCGCAAAAAACTGGATAGAAGAAATTGATATGCAACCTTCTTCATTGTTTGAGCTTTTCTTTGATGAAGAAGTTGTTGCGCACACTTTGGAAATGTCTAATTTGTATGCCCAGCAAAACGGCAAGGATAACTTTGTTCTAACTGAGTCAGAGCTGAAACTTGCCATCGCAATTCTCATCATCTCTGGCTACTCTTCTCTACCACGACGTAGACTGTATTGGGAGAACAGTGAGGACACTTTCAATGCTGCCATTGCAAACTCCATGTCTGTGAACAGGTTTGAGGAAATACTGCGCTACCTGCATTTTGCTGACAACTACAAGCTGAACCAAGATGACAAACTCGCAAAAGTGAGGCCACTCTTCAGCATGCTGAACGAAAAGTTTGTCAAGTACTGGGTGCCAGAAGAGAATTTGGACGTGGATGAGTCAATGGCCCCGTACTACGGTCACCATGGTGCAAAGCAGTTCATTCGCGGCAAACCGATACGCTATGGGTTCAAAGTTTGGTGCCTGAACACTCCAAATGGATACCTTGTGCAAATGGAGCCATACAAGGTGCAGGAACTGTCCAAATGCGTCCAAACCTTGGGATGGGTGGCTCTGTCGTCATGGAACTTGCAAGTGTTCTGTCAGACACAGGACTTTCCGACTCACTAACACCAGAACAACACTTCAGTATCTATTTTGACAATCTGTTCACGTCACCAGCTCTTCTCACTGAACTGAAAAAAGAGGGCTTTGATGGTACAGGGACGCTGCGTGCAAACAGGACAGAATCTTGCCCACTGGAAAGTGTGGACTCCATGAAGAAGAAACCGAGAGGAACAACGGACTTTCGCCTTGACACAGATGACAACATTTTACTAGTCAGATGGAACGACAATAATGTTGTTACTGTAGCCTCAACAAAGCATGGAGTTGCTCCCATGAAAAATGTGCAGAGATTTTCTCAGTCAGAGAAGAAGTTCATTCAAGTGCCATGTCCAGATGCCATTATGCACTACAACAAGGCGATGGGTGGAACAGACCGCATGGACCAAAACGTCGCCAACTACCGTGTGAGCATGCGCAAAAAGAAGTGGTGGTGGCCATTGTTTGTTTTCTGTTTGGGCACATCCACCCAAAACGCTTGGTGCCTGTACAGAAAATCTGCTGCTGCACAACACGAGCCCCTGGACTACTTGGGTTTCCTGAGGAAGCTCGCGTTGACATACGTCCACAAGTACCGAGGGGTGAAAGACAACGCTGGTCGGCCCGGACGCATGGAACTCAGTGTTGTTGAAGAAGTCAGGCAAGCTCAAGGCGGTCATTACCTCATCAGTTGGCCGACCCAGAGAAGATGCAGACAGTGCAAAGGCAACACCAAGAAGGCCTGCTCCAAGTGCCCTGCAACCCCTCTACATGAGAAGTGCTTTGAAGCATTTCACTCCAAATAAAGGAAGACCTTTGCTGTGTGAAAATACAAACAGAGTCCAATACAAGTGTATATTAACACTTTGTGTTTCTTAATACTGATACAGTCTTAGAAACTTGTAAATAGTAACTGTTATTGCTGTGTTTGCTATACATCAGACTCAAAAGTTGATGCGCCCATTCGGGCATGGCGCCCAACTTATTGGGCGTTATCAAAAATTGCCCTAATATAAAGTAAAATTATTTTTTTGAATATTGACAATTAAAACATTTGTCTGTTCCTTATTTGCAACATTTCTGTTGAATTAAAAAAAAAAGAGGTATCATGCATAAATGGGTTAATACTTCATACACGCCTTTCCGAGATCATCACTACAGGCTCAAATCGCGACAATCTATACCAGCATATACGCTACGTGTTTTGCACACTCTCGCACACAAGTAAACCTTCACATCTATCACTCTTACATGCGGCGTAAAAGTGGGGAGATCGCTATAGTAGAAGACGGAATGGAAATCGAATATTTTATTTGTGAAATTTTAGATTCATTGCATCCAATACCATTATTGAAATGCGAAAGCTTCTGTTGTCATAATATTGTAATACAGACAGCTGCACTGCCGAAAAGAGACAGAGCGCTGTATGTTCTGTATTCTCCGTGAGCTAATGTGTTAGGTGTGAATGAATACGTTCATTGTACTGAAACTGATTTATGCAGGAATCGATCCAGTTCTTTTCATTCCGATTTATGACCTATTTTCAGGTTATGAGGACAAGGGACGATTTACATACATATTTTAAGTTTGTATTAGTTAGTCGTTGAATAGGGGTTTGTTGTTTGTCAAAGACTCTTTCTTCAGAAATAGAAGCAGTGTTTGTGGAAATAGACCCTACAACTTGGACGAGATTGATGTGTTAGTTAGTTATTCGTTGCTTATACTTATAGAGTCCAGCGGACTGCAAAGAGCCGAATCAGGACCACAACTTGGTTGAAGGAGGATTCACCCCGGATTCGCACAAAAGATCCGCCGAAGCAACCCCAGTGGCAACACCGAAGGCACAACACTAGCCGTGCACTCTGCAACAAAGGCATCTAATTTATCGAACCCCCGTTTACAAAAACAAAGTAGAATATAAACATCATTATAAAATATCAACAAAACACATACATATAAAATGTTTACATTGCTAAATAGCATTATCATAGGAAGCCCTAGTGACCATTTGGCAGAAAGCGTCCAATATTCCCAACTGACCCAACATACCTCATACACAAATGAGGAGTTTAGAAAGAGTTTTCAAGAAAAAAGGTAGGTGACAGGTCTAGCGAAGAAGACAGTATATTAGATAGAACAGAGTAGGAATGAGAAAGAACAAATGGGACAGCGGGAATTTAAAGCACTACATTTCCAGAAAGTGGGGATACTATTTATACAGAAAACCCAGGCACCCCCACGGGGAAAGGAAAGGAGAAGAAGGGAATTGATATGTGTAAGAGAGAGGGAGAGAGAGAGAGACAGAGACAGAGAGCGAGAGCGAGAGAGATGTAATTTAAACAACTTGAGAAACAAAAGATCGATTGTTTTTATATAGTACACATTTATTTTAATAACCATAGAGCGTTGGTGAATAGGTACACTTTGTACAGAGAGTTTCAATAGGTTCAAGCGTAGTATGAAATTGGTGGGATTCTATAGTACAAAGGCACTACATAGTTGATAAACAGCATGTCGACAAGTAATATAAATTTTGGTTTGAATGATTGTCAATATACATAGTCATTCAAATAGTTGGTAACTTAAACTAAACAGCATATAGAAAAAAAGACAGGTTGGGATGGGACTGCATTTTATTGAGGCAATACTTTACTTTCATGTCAACTGCAAGGTCACAATGTAATAGGGGATAGCATGTGAACATTAGCTTTACATGCCCGCTCCCATGCACTGTTTTACTTGACAGAGACGTCCTTGTCATTATGAAGAATAGGCCTTTTTTTGTATTGACAGACATTTCTACTATGTATGCAGCCTAGTATTCCTTCAATTTATTGCAAGTCAGCATTTAGAGCTTTCTAGAAGCCATTTTTGTTACGCAAAAATACTTAATGTAAGTTGTTTAATCCAAAATAAGTTCAGTCAACTTGCATAGCGGCCAGCGGTGGAGACACAGTTATAACTGTGGAAAGAGGAGTCTTCAATATATCCCACAAAATCACTGCAGATCCACTGTTTTACGCTCTCTGAGATTATAATCAGTATTGGGTGCAGCATTTTTGAATGACCTAGCCATGTTTATAAAACAAAAATGCTTTCTTGAAGCTTTGTACACAGGGTTATATGAGACCATCTTTATCCTCTTCAAAAGTAAATGTAGACTAGTTATAGTCATAGCATTTCTTTAACTGCAGGTCAGGTACTAGGTAGGGCTTACTTGAAGTAAAAATGCACGTTGAAACTGTGCACAATATAGTTAAATTTGTTGTTATCGCCTGTTCGTTTTTATGTAGCGTATTTTCAGCTCAAGAGAAGCTCAAGGCAATTACGAAAACTTTGTCACCTTCAAATTTAATATAAGCTTTTGTCGCAGATCAATTCTCTTCTTAAAAACCGCTTTATCAACAGTAGGTCAGGTCATTGTTTGTCTGTTTTTCCAACATAAAAAAATCCACTCGACCAAAATACTTTAAAGCTCATTTTACTGATTAGTGGGGAATGTTTTACTACAGCTGACGTTTGCACACAACTGGTTCGACTAGTTCTTCTGTTATTTAGTTCACATTAGAAAGGCGCTTTTAAATTATTAGTTTTACTGTTAATGTTTGTAGTGCGAACTTTTCGTCATTTGCAAAGCCTTTAAGGTTTGGTTAGAAAATATGTATAATATGACATACGGGCATTACTAAGTGCAATGTTTCCATTCGTAAACATAATGACAATTCGGAATGTGCAGAAGCTTGATTGAGGGAACCCGATTTAGGTTGGGCTTGCAATTATAATATGCATTCATGCGCAGAAACTGGTTTGGCTGCTTGAGAGTTAGTGCCGTGGTTGATGGCATTAGTTTCTGTGATAGCAAGGAGCTGTGCATGCCTAGGTATTAATGTTAGATGCGCGATTGTGCGTTGGTTTATACGTCAGGTTTGTTTAGTATGGGACGAGAGCTGTGCAGGCAGGTAGGAGGAGAGGAGATAGGAGAAAGCCTAGGGGGCCAGGGGAGGAGAACAAGAGAGAGGGGGTATGAATGGGGACGAAGGGAAGAGGGGAAAGAGAGAGAGAGAGAGAGAGAGAGAGAGAGAGAGAGAGAGAGAGAGAGAGAGAGAGTTAGCTTGTTAGCCATTGTTTATAGGGTCCAGCGGATGAGAGAGAGAGAGAGAGAGAGAGAGAGAGAGAGAGAGAGAGAGAGAGAGAGAGAGAGAGAGAGAGAGACAACTTTAAAACTTTTTTTAAAACTTTTTTTTTATTAGGGATAAAGATTTTAGACTAATTAATAAGTCTAATCTTCCAATCTGTCCCTTAACAAGTTAACATAATAAAGAATCTTTAGCATTAATTTGGAAATCATATTACACACATACACACACATACACACACATACACACACACACAAACGCACATTACATGGTTGTTGCTTTAGGTCCCGCGGACTCTTCCGAGCCAAATCAGGACCAGTACACACACATACCATCATCTTCGTCATTATTTTAAACAATTCTAGACATCCCTCACCATAATAATAATAATTATTAAAAAAAAAATAAAAATAAAAATAATAATAATAAAAATAATATTAAAAACAACAATAATAATAATAATAATAATAATAATAATAATAATAATAATAATAATAATAATAATAATAATAATATTAATAATAATAATAATAATAATAATAATAATAATAATAATAAACACATAAATAAATAAATAAATAAATAAATAAATAAATAAATAAATAAATAAATAAATAAATAAATAAATAAATAAATATTTACATGAATTACTGTGTTCTCATATATTTCATTATACATCACTTTTATAATTAATTTCGCAGATACATGTACCTACATATTTTACATTTGAAAGAAAACAGTGTGTCGCAACGTTTACACTATAGAGGGAGAGAGTTCCATACACCAGCTCCACTAAAGGATAGGCTATTTTTGTATAAATCAGTGCGAGGAAGGGGTAGTTTATAATTATAAAGTCTATGCCCATCAACTGGCTTAGTAAAATATGTATCAAGAAATGCAGGTGATTCCCCGTGTGTGATTTTGAACATAAAGATGGTTGTTTTAAATATAAATTATTTTTGAAATGGTAATATTCGGAGTTCTTCATAGTTTTCATTATTTGTAAAATCTGTATTTATATTATAAGACTTATAAAGTATCTTGATTGCTCTTTTATGAAGACTATTTAGATATTTAATTTGAGCGTCACTGGCATTACACCAAATAATCGATGCATAATTACAATGAGACATACAGTCGAGTGGGCATAGAAAAAAGATTTTAATGCATCAGCCGTAACAAAATGTCTAAATTTATAAATTAGAAGGAAAAGGTTTTTAGAATTGTTTAACAGATATGAGAGAGCTAGAGAGAGAGAGAGAGGAGTGGGGGGAGGTGAGATTGTTTTGTTGATTAACATGAAACATTGCTAGCGTGTATTTGCTACACTACTTCGCCATCCTACGTTGTTACGAATCCTTCGAATACGAAGCTAGCACACAGCTACATTACATTATTGCTTTATGTCCAGCGGACTCTTCCGAGCCAAAATCAGGACCGGACAACCCCTGAACCGCATAAAAGATCTGCTGAAACAACCCTAGTGGTAAAACTGAAAGCTCTCCACCAGCCAGTCACTTTACAATAAAGACATCCCACGCAGGGGACGCCGAGGCGGTACTCTAATTCATCGAATCCCCGTTTAAAAAAACAAAATAGAATACAAACATCATTATAAATTATCAACAAAACACACATATAACATGCCTACATTGCTAAATAATAACATCATAGGAAGCCCTAGTGACCACCTGGCAGAAAGCATCCAATACTCCCAAGCTGATCCAACAGACCTCATACACAAATAAGGAGTCTTGTCCTGGAAGAGTTTTCAAGAAAAAAAAGGTAGATGACTAGTCTAGCGAAGAAGAAGATAGTATAGCAGATTGATGGAACAGAGCAGGAATGAGAAAGAGCAAATGAGAAAGACAGCGACAGTGGGAATTTAAAGCACTAAATTTCCAGAAAGTGGGGATACTATTTATACTGAAACCCCCGGCACCCCAACACAGCTAATACAAACCAAATGATAGTATCCACATTATTTTCATCTCTGACCTAGTCGCACTTTTTCAATGTTTGCGCAGAACGTTAGAGCCTTTCTTTTCTTTTGGGACTAAAGCAGTTGCTCTTGTTTTGATGCCTAGCTCTTTGTATACAATTGGAAACAAAGATGGTGCATGCAGCATCCACCATCCCCTACCCCCCCCCTCTCCCCCCCACACACACACAAATTATTGGTAGTTTTATCCGAAAGAAGAACTTGCTGCTGTTATTGATTTGATATTTGTTACTGCCAGTCCCTTTCTTGAAGCGAGACTACTTAGTACTTACCTTGTGTGCTTTGTTTGTGTTCTGCAAAACGTAATTTGTTCCTTGCTGCTTTTTAATTTCAACGGATTTATTTTAATTTTAAAAGACATTGGCCATAACTGTATGTAGACCCAAAGCAGAATCACAACACCACAAGAACTTCTGTTGTTTTGATGCTAGCTTTTGTCTACGGAGCAAATTCTTTTCGTACATAAAGATAATGACTGCGAGTGTTGTTGAACGCTTGCCAAGAGCAATCACTCCAGACATGTTTGTAATGCAAGACAGCAGATCTATATAAGAAACTAAGTGCTCTCTCTCTCTCTCTCTCTCTCTCTCTCTCTCTCTCTCTCTCTCTCTCTCTCTCTCTCTCTCTCTCTCTCTCTCCCCCCCTCTCTCTCTGTTTTAAAAGCACTTAGACGCACGCCACGGAAACGCGCAATTGCATTCTTGTGCTCTTGCCCTCATATTATTATTATGCATTACATACTGTTCCATGTTTTTGTGGGGACAACAAAACGGTGCGACTGATGCTGTCAGTCACTAGTGCAGGAACCCTACTATGATACTAAAACTAGCATAAACAGTGCAGGGTACTGCTGCTTTGTCACACAACCCACAGGCGGCGGAAGCTGCTCAGGATTGGGGGGGGGCACACACTATTCACTGACATCAGGGCCAGACCTGGGAAAAGTCGAGGGTGGGGGTGGGGGTTAAAGATTCAGCGAAGGCGCGAAGCGCCGAGCCTTCTAGGGGGGTCCGGGGGCATGCTCCCCCGGAAATTTTTTTTTTCAAGGATGCAAAATGGTGCAATCTGGTGCAATCTGAACCTTGAAAAAGCCATCTGTGATGGTCTGGGACTTTGAGCTTTCTGAACAATTGAACTGACAAACTCTGGGGTACAAAAATTATCCTCTGCCCCTCCCTTAAAAAAAACAAACAAACACACACACACATTTATTTATCAGCAGAGATGTTTTGTATACTATTATTATTCACTACTTTTTGTTGATCGTTAACGGTATAAAACTTTACCTTGTAGTTTATGAACATCACCGCCCTGCTTTAACTTAATTCAGTCTTGCTGCACTAGGTTCCTCGGCATTAGTACCATTTGTGAATTGTATCTTCTGGCAAAACAGTTCACTGCCTCTTTGAAGTCAATATCAACATCCCTGTGCACTTTCAGTAAAGCAAGTCCATTTAGTCTCTGTTGCCCCATAGTAGAGCGCAGGTAGTTTTTCAGGTTGCGGAACTGACTGTTTGAACGCTCACACTCGGCAGTAGTGACAGGTAGGGTGCAAAGGTTCTAAAGCATGATGAACAGGTTGGGATAAAAAAAAAATCCCTGTCACAATGTTTCATTGCTTCTGATGCCGTGGATGGGATGATAGCTGTCGCATTCTCAGCAGCACTTCGCCATTTGCAAACCCACCGTTGGTATTCTGCATCAAGGGTAGGGTTGTCTGGTAGGTCAGACTCCCACAACATTGCCAGCATCACCCCTTCTGGAACCTGCATGAAACCATCCTGGTTGTCTATTAAAGTGCTTGGCACCAGACATAGACCATCAACTGCAGGTGTTCCAAGAAAGGAATGGCAATGCTAATCTTGAAATATTCTTCTGGAGTGGCCGCAGGTTGGTTGTCACGGAGAGTCTGTCGGGATGCTTGAAGAGGAACAATAACACCAGTTGTCAAAGCATTTGCCATTTTGCTGACTTCTTCACTTGTAGTCGAGAAAATTGCTGATATTGAAAACGGTAGACTGTAAAAACTGACAGCAAATTAAAGTTTTCAAAACGTGACTGTGACGTGCACGATGTCGAAAACTGTCGGTCACGTTGACCTACGCTAAGGCTAACGATTATGACGCGTCGACAGGAAATGATGACGAAGGGACGAACTTCTCTTACTGATCAAAGGGTGATGATGATGATTATGATGATAAACACTTGTATTGCTTGATTCCATTTGATGGAAAAAAAAATCCTTTAATGCCTTGGCAAAAAAAAAAAAAAAAAAAAAAAAAAAACACACACTACACATTATTGGAGGGGGCAATATATAAGGCTGCCCCCTCCAACATTTTTCTAGGGGGGGGGCATGGCCCCCCTGCCCCCCCTGCTTCCGCCGCCTGTGCAACCTACACACATGTTGAAGCAAACCTTGCCTCCTTTACCAAAATTACAAAATGTGAAAATTATGTTTTTAATGTACATGAACAAATGGAATAGATGTCTTCACAAGTGGGAGGGGAGGGGGGGCGCAGCAGTGTAGGGGTTTGGAGCACGCGCTAGCAATGTTCCGTATTAAGCAACGTCGGGAAGATAGCTAGCTAGTTAGTTATTCATTGCTTACAGGGTCCAGCGGACTGCAAAGAGCCGAATCAGGACCACAAAATCAAGACCACAACTTGGCTGAAAGAGGATTCACCCTCGATCCCTATAAAAGATCTGCTGAAACAACCCTATGGTAACACTGAAGGCACTCCACCAGGCGGTCACTTTACAATAAAGGCATCCCACGCAGGGGACGCTGAGGCTATATATTCTAATTTATCGAACCCCCGTTTACAAAAAACAAAATAGAATACAAACATCATTAGAAAATATGAACAAACACATACATATAAAATGCCTACATTGCTAAATAATAATATCATAGGAAGCCCCAGTGGCCATTTGGCAGAAAGCGTCCAAGCTGATCCAACAGACCTCACACACAAATGAGGAGTTTTGTCCCGGTAGAGTTTTCAAGAAAAAAAAAGATAGGTGAGTGGTCTAGCGAAGAAGAAGATTGTATAGTAGATTGATAAAACAGAGTAGGAATGAGAAAGAACAAAGGAGAAAGAGAGCGACAGTGGGAATTTAAAGCACTAAATTTCTAGAAAGTGGGGATACTATTTATACAGAGGTCCCCCGGCACCCCCACGGGGGAAACGTCGGGAAGAGCTCATTAGCGCTTGGATGGGTGGCCATGTTTCCAAGGCAACCATCAAACACCACACACAAAAAGATTGAAACCAATGAACGCACCCCAGTCCACCCAGCTGTGAACGGGTACCTGGATCTATTTATAGAACCGAGGAAGGTAATGCAGCGAGGGAGAGGAGATAGGCGCCGCCCCCATTAAGCTGGCCTAGAGAAAAGAGAAGTCCCAAACGCCTCCCTCCCCCAACGACCGTTACCTTTACTTCACAAAGGAGGTAATCAATGGGTATAGAATACATCAATATAATTCAGTAACAAGACAACATGAAATAACAACTTTCCCTGCAGCACACTACAGGACATTTCAATAGTAAGAAAATACTACCAGACAGGACAAAGAGAGCAACATTATGCTATACTGAAAAGAGCAGAGCATGTCAGATTGTTCTTACGAAACACATTCAGATGACTTCACTGAATCATTCATGAGCCTCTTGTATTTTTATTTATTTTTAAATTGTTTTTTTCTTGTGATTGTTGTGGTTGTTAAAACATGTATCAGAAAAAAACACCACGTATTGCACCTAACAGTTATATTTGTAGAGTCAGTAATTGATACTGTTAAGTACAGCATGCGTTCAAAGGTAGTAATATGCACATTATTGATTGTATTCATCGATTCACCGCCTACTTATTTGAGGATACCTGTCGGAATATGTCTGCCTGGGTATCAGATGTCATGCACCTAGTTCCTCATGTGGCGCCTGCTGACAAATAAGCTTACGTGCATAGAGAACTTGTTTATGTTGTTGTTATTAATATTATTATTATTATTATTATTATTATTATTATTATTATTATTATTATTATTATTATTATTATTATTATTATTATTATTATTATTATTATTAGTCTGCTTTAACCTTTTGCAAGTTGTCTTAACAGCAGATAGGAAGATGAAGGTCTAAATGTACATTATGGCATGACATGCAGCTACAGGCGACATTGACAAATCGCGTTATATATAACGTTAACATTATGTGAACCGTGATGTGTGATGTGTTTGGAACGCTGAAAACGTCAAATGCGTGTGCAATTGCACGCGAAAATGCATATGCAATTGCACGCCCATATACTATCTGATCGGTCGAAAACTGCGCAAGCTCAAATTCACACGCAATTGCTCATTGCACACGCATTTACCTACGAGTCACTTTAAAACTAGGAATGGGAAACGTCCGGAAATACGTTATATGTACCAAACTAATGTAACGTAAATTGACAAGTAATTTACAATGTAACCGTCGTCACCCACGACCTCCATTGCCTTCACCCACCCTTCCCAATTAAATGTTATAATAATTTACTGTGGTTTGCCTGTAAATAACAGGAGAATTATCTTCCATCACCCGCATAACGGTCTTCAACAACGCCCCAGTGCAAACTTACGATAGACACAGGCATTTTCCGATGTCTTTTCCGTTCCATGTTTTGTAATTCTTCTTCATTAACATCCGGCGTGCAGTTTGGCGTGCAACAGAGCTTGCACTTTCCGCGTTCCATAGATATGCAACAGAGCGCGCAAACTGTCTAGGTCACATGACGTCAAATGTTCACCGGCCTGCGCGCACACATCACAGCATACATATACACACTAAGACATACTGACATGAGCACATACAGGTACGCACGCACGAATACACACACACACACACACACACACACACACACATTTTTGTAAAAACGACATTATGATGACTGTTGTGAAAAAAACAGGGATTATTTTGACACACTTTTCATTTTCGTGACATTATTTTGACATTTTCAAATTTTTTAACCTATCCCTAACCCTAACCCTAACCCAAACCCTAACCCTAACCCTAACCCTTAACCTAACCCTAGGCCTAAAACAGCTCTAACTCAGCAGGGAACTATTTTGACGTCAAAATAGGGCGCCCTTCCAAAAAAAGTCAAAAGAAACCATGTGGAGTTCCATGAGTGTGTCACTGTAACGTCGTTTCTACATGCCCACACATACACACACACACACACACACACACACCCTCTTCCCTCTCGCATCCACAATCGCTCAAACACAGCAACCGTCCTAACAGCAGCCTCTCTCTCTCTCTCTCTCTCTCTCTCTCTCTCTCTCTCTCTCTCTCTCTCTCTCTCTCTCTCTCTCTCTCTCACTGCTTTGTTTCGCCTCCTCTGGGCCCTTATTGATTTTTCCACTTAATTTTTGGTTTAGTCGACCAGATGCCTCTATCCTCCACTGAAGCGTGGAAGTTGAAGGTCGTAGTTAGCGCAGACACGTCGTTTGGTCATTGATCAATCTTTTTGCAGCAACATTGCGTTGTCGGTATAATCGGTAGTAGCGCTAAATTGATAGAGTGTTTTGGGTTTTTCCCCTCGATAGTTCATTGCACTCTTTTGTGTGTAAGGTCTATTAAACCCCTTTCCATCTTTCCTTTTATGTTGTAGACCTATAGTTATTCATTATTTATTTATTTATTTATTTATTTATTTATTTATTTGATTTTTCATAAGCTCTTTGCTGTTAAACGGGTCTATATCAGAACAGTTGGTTTTTTTTCTGTATAACTATTAAACCCACCTGGGACAACTTCCTTTAGCAGATGTGTGCATAAGAACGACACTCGTGTTTGCACAAGATGGATTGACCAACGGATCATATGGAACGCATTCCTGTGAAACTGCTGTCCTGCATATTTGATTTACAGTTGCTTTTTTCTCTCAAAATGTTGAATTCTCCATAATTTCTTATGAACGAATGCACAGTGTTTCGTAATACCATGTGTCAACCGTCTTGACTGTTGTTAGACAAAATACTCAAGACTTTGAGTAACCTGACAATAATCCAACTTAAACTGAACATAAATCGTATCGTTGTTTGATGTAGTTGAATTTAAAGTGTTGGTCGATATCCAAGTTTGCTTTACGCACTTCAGTGTTAGTAGTTCTTGCCGCTTAGACTAGAAGAAGGGGGGGGGGGTGGAGGGGAAGAGCGATATAAAATGCGTGGCCTACAAAAAGAACAACTTGAGCTTTTGGGTCGTTCAATAGATAGCCATGATACACAAGAGTAGAAAAGAGGTTAGTGTTTCTTCAAACCACACCAACTATTAGAAAAAAACCACTCAAACATAATATGATCACTGTTAAACATTTGGACACTAAAAGACACTTTAAAACTGCGTACCGTTCTCCTTAACACCAAACTGCCCCAACCCTTTCAAGTATTATGTTAACTGTGACTGAATGTTTGGGTTAAGCTGACAACTAGATGGCTTAGTTTTAAGTGTCAAAATTGAAGGTTACTTTAAAACGGTTGCTTTTCAAGGATAATTTATATATGTGTGTGAGAGTATTTGTGGTGTTTGTGTCCATGCGCGCGCACCTATATTTGTGTGTGTGCGTGTGTGAGTATTTTGGGGTTTGTGTGGGCATGTGTGTGTGTAAATTTATATGCATGTCCACTCAGGTAGTGTCATTCTGTTCGGGTAGACAGTCACACTAAAAGGACTAAAATGGGGTGAAGATAGCATGATATATGTGACATGACAGCACGGTGCTAATCAGTTAAGGTGGTGTTAAGGTATGTAATTTACTTGCGCGAAGGTAGTGTACTAACTATATTATAACCGTGGTAAATCGAAACGTCTACAGTAAGTGCCTGTACTGTTTTATAATGCTAAGGGAAAATAGATATAGTACAATACTTTAGCAATAAAGAATGTTAACAGTATTCCAGTAAAAATCGGAATGTTGGCAAAAGCAGTAGGTCTCGCGAATTAAACTATTTAGATGGCTGTGAAAAGGTGAATTATGTGTAGAAAATTAGTAATTGTTATGCTTTTAGTTGATGGTGGCTTGCATAGCGCCATATTCCACGACAATCGTGCTCAAGGCGCCCGCAGAAGCCAGTGATGGCTCTTTACATGTATAGTTTGTCTGTTTGTCTGTCTGTCTGTTTCTCTGTCTGTCTCTGTCTGTCTGTCTGTCTGTCTGTCTCTCTCTCTCTCTCTCTCTCTCTCTCTCTCTCTCTCTCTGTGCCGTTTGTCTCTTTATCTGAGATACATTTATTAATTAATACTCATAACAGGGTTTGTACAATCATGTTGTCTGTCCAAGCGCAAAACCTTACACCAAACTCTCATCTGTTAAATCTGCAACTTCAAAGGTTTACAGACCCGCCTAGTTTTGCTGACTCGTGCAGCCTACATCTTCCATCTGAGTTTGTAGTGTTTAGATATTATAATTTTGAGAGTTTGTTACGTTGGATGTTGATGCTGCGGGCGAAGCGAAACATGTTTTACACGTGCAAATGCCCAAAATGGGTTTGTTTCTTCAGCAAAATTTAGACAAGAGTTTGTCGAAACCATTGGCTTCATTACGCGTTATTGATGCTTTGGGTCTTTTTTTTTTAAGGTAATACACAAACTCTGAACATCAGCGGTGGGAAAAGGAAGATACATATTGATTGTTTTACCGTCTTATTTATAGCAAAACTTCGACTAGATAAATTCGAAATAAAAAAAACTGAGAAAAGAAATCTTTGTTTCTAAATTTGGCATTAAGTGGATTATTGCTTCCAGTTTATTGAGATTATACATAAGATTCTAGTAGCATCAGCAGATGGATAGAGATTTCTTAAGGATTGTTTGAACATAGAAACTATTGACGTTTTAGCACCAGCAGATGGATAGAGATTTCTTAAGGATTGTTTGAACATAGGAACTATTGACGTTTCATAATGTACAGGTCTATTCAATATTTTCATTATACCCATGGTATTTATCGTCTCAAGACTGCATCCTACATTCGTTCAAGTCCAGAGACTGGCGTCATTTTACCATTAACGGTTCCCACGAATTATTGCAGATGCCAACCAAGCCCATTACAACGAAAGGAAATATAACGATAGGATATTATTCATAATTATAACATTAACAGAGATACAAATATGCAGAAATCATATGAATGTGCTCCCAGATCTGAAATCGCCCCTTTGTTTAGACCAAGCATGATGTCATTCTGTACTGTGATGTGCTAGTAACGTTGTGTAATATTTAACGCGTGGAGATATTCAGCATGTGGGAACTATTCAAACCTATTCGGAAGCGACCACTCCAATCAATGCAGGCCGACACCATTGCAACTAATATGACCTTGTTCCAAGTTGGAAAGGCATTCATCGATTATGCATATTATGTAATGGAAGAGCTTTTGTTCATTCATAAAGCATATGTTGGACACGCTTTGTTCATTTTTCTTGTATCCAAATGATACGCAATTTTAAAGGAGTGTTGGTTGTTTTCTGATCGTGATAATGAAGCGCTATTTTCTGTTCAGTTGTTTGTTTATAAGTATATCGGCTGGAATGCCGACGACCGTTTTGAGACTTTATGGCAAACAGTCTAAGCTGCCGTTCCAATAATAATACTTAATAGTCGTCTGCATCGTCAGTCGTAAGTATGACGATGATGCAGAAGTATGTTTGCGTCATAGTAGGGAATGCATGATCCAACCCCGTTTTCTAGTACATAACAGCAAACATGGCAGCTTTAAGGGAAATATTTGACTGTTATTTTGTACCTACTTTCACCAAATGTTATTAAGTCAGATAAATGAAACGGCATTATCATGGCGCAAATGTTATATCGGATAGCGCAGTGGTTGGAGCACTCGCTACTGTGTCGCAAGTTAAGCATCGTCCACTGCGGTTAGCACTTGGATGGGTGACCGCAAAACGTGAAGCGACAAATAACAACGCCCCCAGCTGACTCAACTGTGACTGAGTACCTACTCTCTTAAGGGTGGGGAAGGTAAAGCAGCGAGGGAGAGAGATGGGCATCACCCTCATTACGCTGGCCCAAGATAAGTGTGATCTCCAACATCACGCTCCCCTACGGCCACAGGCTATGGGACTACCTTTATCTTTAACCTTTTTAAATGTTATGATCATTTCAATTTAAGATCTATATATACTACCAGGACAAAATGTTTCAATGTAAAGTTTATTTGTGGTCAAATATAGCTTTTACATTTAATTAGAAAGGCATAGTTTGAATGTATGTTTTTGATTATTTGGCCAGTGTCTTATTTATAATACAGGTTTCATTTTAAAAAAACAAAAAAGCTTTTATCTTGAGTTATTAGTTCTTTGTTTTAGTTTCTTCTTTGTGTATTAAAAAAAGCAATTAATACTAACTTCATTAATAAAACTCTCTTATATAGCGCGATTCGTCCAATACATGGGCTCAAAGAGTATACCTCCACATCGGAAGGCAATGCTTGGGCAACAATTCTTGCATGTCCACTGTGAAAAAAAAACAGTTCCTGTTATGTCAGTTCAGCTGGAGTGGCTGCTTGACCTTCCCTGTACTCTGTGACACGCTCTGTCGATCAGGCGTAGCGACAGACCCTCGGGTTAAACAGGTGCAAACCGTACGAATGACGCGTCTTTTGGGTTTAGCATCATCATCTGCATGGTTATCGTAGAAGCCCACTTTCAACATCCACACATTTTTGCCTGTTTGTCTGTCTCTGTCTGACTGTATCTCGGTGTGTCCGTCTCTCTGTCTCTGTCCCTCTCTCTGTTGTCTGTCTCTTTTTGTGTCTGTCTTTCCCTCTGTATCTTTATCTGTCTGTCTATGTCTCTGTCTCTCTCTTTTTCTGTCTCTCTCTCTCTCTCTCTCTCTCTCTCTCTCTCTCTCTCTCTCGCTCAAATTTCAAATTACTGTAACCGTAAGATTATCCTCTGGTGGTATTTGCTTTCATTATCCTGAAAATCAGTATAGTCAATTCAATTCAATTTCAACTAATTACCTTTGCGTCACATTTGACTAAGCAAAATTAGCATGCAAAATAAATGATTGTCAAGAAATCTGATCCCATATCAACTCCCATCCCCCGCCCATTCTCCATTCCCCCTACAAAATAAAGAAGTTCAGTTTAAAAAAAAAAATTTCAAATAGCAAGCTTATAGTAGATCACATCATTGTGTTTCAAACGTAGTATTTCATATTATACAGATTGTTGGTGTGTGTTCAGCTAGGAGACTAAGTGAAATCGATATTTGCAGGACCCCCTTAAAAGTCCTTTAATGCGCGCAGACCAACGATGCAAGGACGCAGATAAATGCAGCCCCGACAATTCTCGTGCTGTGAACAGTAATTAATATGTTCGAGAAATGTGATCGTTTTAACTGGATGATTGTTGTTGTTGTTGTTGTTGTTGTTATTGCCGTTGTTGTTGTGGTAGATTAACTGGTTGACCAGTGCGAAACTGGGCAGAAATAGTCTAGCAAGTGAAATAATTTCGTTAACTTTCCAAATACATCTGAAAACTGAAAACTCCATTATAACTTAGTCCAGTCAATGGTGTGGTTGGGAGTGCTGTCGTTTATGAACATTGAGTCATTATTCGTGTATTTGTGATTTTCATTTGGAGAAATACATTATGGGCAATGAAGCTAATTAAATATTTATTGTTCAGTTGTTTGTTTGTTTAATAAAAACTCGAAAGTTCCAATATTATTGATATTACCAGAAGCGAACATACTGCGATCAATCTTAATTTTCTGTTCGTGTTCTGAAGGGGCTTAGCTACCAAGACTAATGTGCCCTGTAAAACTCTGTATCATTTCAAATACGATTATGATAAATCCCATGTTTATAGGCCTTACACCGACGGTCATTGATAGTGGTTGACAGGCCGGCAAATGGATATCATCATCATCATCATCATCATCATCATCATCATCATCATCATCATCATCATCATCATCATCATCATCATCATCATCATCATCATTATCAGCAGCAGCAGAATCAGCAGCAGCAGAATCAGCAGTAGCATGAATAACAACATCGTCATGGACATCAACGTTATTATTACTATTATTGTTATGATGATGATGATGATGATGATGATGATGATGATGATGATGATGATGATGATGATGATGATGATGATGATGACGATGATGATGATGATTATTATTATTATTATTATTATTATTATTATTTTATGTATTGACATTGAGCGAAGCCATCAGGGTTGCTGAGGATAGAGAAAGATGGAGTATGCTGGTTAAACGATCAGCTGTGGTGCCCCAACGACCTCAGAGTTACGGGATAGGATGGGATAGGATAGGATAGGTATAACAATGCGGATTTTAGGGTAAAACCGTTTTTGAAAAAAAAATAAACAGAGCCTCCGAATTGGGGCCTTTTAAGTCATTATACTTCACACATTATTACTGAAGGGACTGTTTACGTATGTGGTAGTTCTCGGGAGTTTAGTTTTTGGAAACATATAGTCTACACACACACACACGCGCGCGCACACACCCACACTCACTCACGCACGCACGCACGCCACCATGCACTCACCCACGCACAAGCACACACTCAGGCACGCCCGCACATACATTAATAACTCACTTATCCGAAGAATCCACGAAAGAAAACACGTTTCTGCTATGCTCTCAGGCTTGGCGCTGGTAACATCTTTTTGGAGCACATTGCTGTCCCTCCCCCAAACTTGATCCTGCCCCCCCTCCTCCCCTCTCTCTCACACTCTCCCTCTCTTTCTAAATGTTTGTGAAACTGAAATTTGACTTTATGCAAGACACAATTTTGTTGTTGTTGTTTTTTAAAGAAAAAAATTATTATGTATCTCAGTGAAAGACATTTTATGCAAGCCTAATGTATTTTTTTACACTGGTAAAATCTGCTCAGAGCTCATGACTTATAACATGTAGGCTATAATATATTAGTCTTTTGTTCTTAACGCTTACTTCGTCAAAGATAATGCGCACTTGTTTTATCAAAACATGCGAACAAAAAATATTTTTAAAAACCAACTGCACCAAGTATTATTAGCCAAGCATTTGCCAACAAAGATAGGAAAGAGCTTCCTTTCATATCCGGTTCCGATTGCGCGCGGGCTGCTAATACGTTTGGAAGCATCAGGCAGATGAGACGTGTCTTGAAGCTACCTCATCTCCATGTCTGATAATTCTTCTTAGAGGGCATCGCTTCAAAACATGGGGGATATTTCATGGACCCGGGATGCTGTGTGACGGCAATTTTCCCTGCTGGGGTAGAGATACACAATCCGAATTATCACGAGAGGATGTTTCTATCTATGTAGGACGAAAATTCTTTGGTGGTGAATAATTTTCTACGTGTTCACCACCACCACCCCCCTTCCCTCCCCATCCCATTCCTTTGACCCCTAACCCCATTCCCAGTTGATTCGTCTGCAAGAAGCAACGCAAATGGAGTTTTCCTATTTTAAATCTTAAAAACGATTTTTTTCCATTTGCTGATTAATTAATTTCTAAGATTCTCACTCTGTAGAATTTCACCAGGCCTCTTGAAGAAATGATAGATAGGCTTACATGTTAAAATACATGTTTCACGCAAATTGGGTTTGTGCAAATTCTCAGTTGCGTTCAGTTTTGAGTGCTTAAAATTCAGTTGGTAGTTTTTGCTTATTTGTCTTCCCCTTGCCTTCTTTCTCTCTCTCTCTCTCTCTCTCTCTCTCTCTCTCTCTCTCTCTCTCTCTCTCTCTCGCTCTCTCTCTCTCTATCTTTCTCTCTCCCACTCTCCCTCCCTCCCTTTCACACCACTCCACTTGCCTCCATCCCTCCCCTCACTCCCCTGAAATTACTTTAAAGGCACGAGCAAGTGTGGGTTGACGCGTTCGTTGCATGTTAGAAATCAGCTAATTAAAACTCACCAGGAGATAAAAGCAACCAACCAACCTGTGTTAAAACCTAGGAATTTGCTTGTAATCTGCCGACAAACTGTTCCTGTGCATGCCGTTTTGTCCCATCGTTGAATGATTAATTAACAATCATGCCTACCTTCTTTTGAACTTTACTTTCTTTCGCTAGTTAATCATCCTTAATTCAACTTGACGTGTCGAATGTCATCAACCGTGAAAAGTAATTTAGGTCATTTAGGAGGGTGGGGATTTTTTTTTTAAATTCAGTTGCGCTTCACATTAAAAATGTACAAACCGGTTAATGATATGTTTATGAATCACTGATGGGACTTAATGACACTGATTTATTTACTATAACATACTTGACACAATGTTAACAATAACGTTACGTACACAAAATTTTTAATTACATGAATATGAATTGCTAATGAGGCTTAAAAGACGTTCACTTTTGTATTCTAACTACACACTATTTGAGGTAATTTTATGCAGGAATGTAGGTCGACTGTTTGACGATAGTAGTGCGTTTACCTGGCGGTACTCTATGTAAGCCTATAATGATGGTAGCTAATTAATAAGTGCAGCAGATGTTGTTGGTTTACAGTAGTTTACTGTTGTTTTCATTGGAATATGCACGCAGCTCAATTTGCCGTAGTTTACATGTACTATGTTTATAAACATATTTATTTCTTGTTGATGAGGTGCGCTTTAATGCTCTTTGTGATAGATAACCCTTCTTGACATGGCACATTACTGTGCATTTTGATGTTTTGCACCTGTAGGCGCAAAAACAAATTCAAAGTATAAGAAATGTTTTGACAAGTATTTATTTATTTATTTATTTTTTATTTAATCACTTTTATATTGCGCTTTCCCAGCTCAAGAGCTGCTCAAGGCGCTTGCCGATACAGGATCTAATGAAATGTGTGCGTGCACAAACTAGACCTCGGTTTATACTCTTATCCGAAGGATTCATTAAAGTACTTATTAAAGGCTTGTGCTGTCACATCAGCATCATCATCAACAGTACCAGCAGTTTCATAGCCTATAATCACATCACCATTGTCGTCACCAATATCATCATCATCATCATCATCATCATCATCATCATCATCATCATCAATTTGTCATATTACTTCAGCTTTTGCGCTATTGCATTAACTTTGTCATACATGTTACATTAACTTTGTCATGTTACAACAAACAGAAGAAGAACGTAAATTTTCGTTGACATGAACGTAACTTGACACTGAATGTTAACAATCATAATAAACTGACTGCTTTTTACACCTACAGTACGCGGCTTAAGTGTTTGTCGTCATACAAGTAAATTTGACATTCGCGGTTTTTTTACAAGAAAAATCTACTCTTGCTGGCCGTCTAATGTGCAATGTTTAACGTTTAAACTAGGCTCGGAGGACAATAAGGTCAGATGGATAGAATGTCCGCTAGCGAATGGGTGTTAAGCTACCAGTAAAAATATTCAGCATGCAGGTAGACTAAAACAAGTAGAATTAAAGGTTCGTTTACGAGAAGGCATGGCGCTTAAAATAAATGACTAGAGCTTCTTCTAACGGCAAGATCGATTTAGGCTGGTGACACCTGTGAATGGGTCTGATGCATGAAGCGGGCGATAACACGCATTGGTGTAAGCAATGACAGTTGTCCCAGTTTAAGAAGCGTCGTAAACAATGGTGTTGCCCCACGGTTAGTCCCAGACTTCTTTCTAGTCTCAGTGAATGCATCGGTGTCCAGGCGTTTAAAAGACTAAGGTTAATGTTTGAGTAATGCATGAGAACGAATAAAAATGTATAGGGCTCGATTTTCTGCCATGGTTGGGCTGAGATGAGACTATAAGGAGTTAAATGGATAGAATATCTACTGGTGAGTGGGTGTGTGACCCAAGGTTAAGGGTGCGTGCAATACAACTATGTTTCAAAGCATTGCTACGCATATACAATTTCTGTTGAATTTCTAAAGAGAGAGAGAGAGATTAAGCTTGTGAAATCTATTTGGAACGGTGTTTTGTTTTTAGGTTTGTAAGTCGGACTTGAAAAAGTTCTCTGTGCTACAAATGCTGGTTTGTTATTCAAAACTTACCTTGCTAAACCCGTTCGGAATAAAGCTAGCTAAGGCCTAGAAGCAGACTCTTAACATTCTTGCATTTTCAGTGTTACAGTTCAATTAGAGCAACACGCTTACACGGTTTAAAAAAAAAGTTAAAGAGAATGCATGTTAGTTTATCTGGCTTCGCACTCGTGATTGCATGGGTTAAATTAGAAATAGGTGAGTGTTGCGAATATCTTGTATGAACACACGAACCTTGCTTGTACAATCGACCACACGCAGACACACACACACAGCTGTACACAAATACACAAACTCTCTCTCTCTCTCCCCCACAACTTCTCGTAGTGTACAATGTAAACTGCCCCGGTATTTCAAGTGCCTTTTATGACTTCACGCTTTGTTTGCACAGGCAGATATGTGGTTAACCGGTTGCGCATTAGATAAGAAGGGAGTTGCAATACGATAAACTTACATGTGTGGGCGTTGTAATCCTTCGTTGTGGAGTCACAGACAGAGATAGAGAGAGAGGGAGAGAGAGAGAGAGAGAGAGAGAGAGAGAGAGAGAGAGAGAGAGAGAGAGAGAGAGAGAGAGAGAGAGAAAGAGAGAGAGGGAGTGAGAGGGAGTGAGAGAGAGCGAGGGACGGATGGTAAAAGAGGGAGGGGAAGAGAGAGAGAGAGAGAGAGAGAGAGAGAGAGAGAGAGAGAGAGAGAGAGAGAGAGAGAGAGAGAGAGAGGAGAGAGATGAGATAAGATAAGATAGGATAACAATTTTATTTAACAAAGGTAAAAGATTACGCCCTTGGTGTGCTTTGTTACATGATAACGAGAGAGAGACTTAAGAACTTTATTTTAAAAGGTTAAGATTTTAGGCATAAGCTTATTCTTACAATCAGACCTTTTGCGATAAGATAACATCAATATTTACTATATCATGAAGAAAAAAAACAAAACGTGTATTATAACAAATACAAAAAAAACTACTTCTACTACCACCATCACAACCACAATTACTACTACAACTACTTATACCACCACTAATACTACTACTACAACAAACGGCTAGAAACATTAAAGGCAAATCTCATTAGATGACGATAACAATGAAAACCATCTTAAGATGTTCAATTAGTTAAAAGCAAATTACAAGACAACAAAAGTTTTACATATTTAGGAAACAACACTAATCAATATGAAGCAATACATTTGATTTTTACATGCACATTTATGATATACGTTATAACATGAATTTTACATTATACATTATAACATGAATTTTACATTTACAATTATGATACAGTTTTTTTTAAAAATAAATAAATAAATAAACTTAATGCGTACATTATGATAATTAAGGCTGTGACATATTTACTAACTTAGCATTATTAATATTGGTTTTATTTGATCTGATTGAATAATTGGTAGCGTAATTTTGTTTTGAAACCGCCAACTGTTGTCTGTTGTTGGATTTGTGTTGGGAGAAGGTTCCAAATTGAAGGTCCAAAAAATAAAAACTGGATTAAAATTTATCAGTGTGTGGTAAGGGCAATAAATACCTTTTAGATCTGATGGATCCACTGTTTGGGGCTGCAGAGAGAAGGACCTTTAGGTATTCAGGTGATTGATTTGTGTAAACTTTGTACATAAGCATTGCTTTGTTGTAAATAAATTGCTTATCCAAAGGTAATAATTGCAAAGTTTTCATTTTTTGTTCAGTAGTCAAAGTTGGGTTAGTGTGAATAAGCTTAAGAGAGAGAGATAGAGTGGGTGGGTGAGGGAGAGGATTGAGAAGGGCGAGAGTGGGTGGGTGAGGGAGAGGATTGAGAAGGGCGGAGGGGAAGGGAGGAGAAAAGAGAAAGAGAGAAGAGAAATAAGATAAGATAAGATAACAATTGTATTTAACAAGGATAAAATATTAAGCACTGGGTGTGCTTTGTTACAAAATAATGAGAGAGAAAGAGAGAGAGAGGGAGGGAGAATTAGAGAGAGGGTGGGGTGGGGATAAGGGAGTGAGGGAGCGAGGGAAGTAGAGTAAAAGAGGGAGGGGAAGGGAGAGAGAGAGATGTGCACACCCACGCACAAAGACGGCACTTTAACTCACTGAAGTCGAAGTTTATACAAATAACACACAGGAAATGTGACCGTCATTACATCTTTATGTACAAACTACTAAAGAGCCTCTAAGATGGCATATTTAGGTAGGACAAGTCCATAGCGTAGAGTGTAGATGTTATAATCTTTTGGCCATCCATATTCGTTTACACAAATGCGACACTTTTTAAAAGTGCTCTCATAGTGGTGAGCTTATGTTTTAAGAAAGCCCCAAGTACATAGCAGAGTGTAGAAGTTGTTTAGCCTTTTGGCTAGGTGTCAGAATTGCATGGCATATGTTTGCGAGTGAAGAATGGGGATGAGCGTGCGGTGGTTTTATTTGATAAACAGTATGAGAAGGTGATGCAAGGTTGCTTTCCCAAAAAATATGCAAGCCCGGCATTTGTGTTTTGTTTGGATTATCCTGAAAAGACTGTATGTGACAGAGATCAGGCAGACAAACGCGGGCAGGCAGACAGAGAGACAGACAGGTAGACAGAGGGACAGACAGATAATCAGACATAGACAGAGGGACAGACAGAGTAGGCATTGGCTGACAGACTCACACACATACACAAACACCGTGCAGAGGCGGTACAGACATATTCTGTGCATTTACAACTTGGCAAGAAAAATATTCGATTTGGTTGGACTAGGCTGAAGGTTGCTTCCAAACGTCAAGTCAAGAATTCCTCATTCTCAATATAAGTAAACATTTGGCGAGTCGCTTGTTGGAAAAAAATTAAAATTGCAATAAACACACACGCACGCACGCACGCACGCCCGCGCACGTTCGCACACACACACACACACACACACAAAGGCGAGCGTGTGTTTTGTATTTGCTCACTACTGGCTAGACAGCATGTACACACACAGACAGACACACACACACTTTCTCTCTCTCTCTCTCTCTCTCTCTCGCACACACACACACACACCACCATACACACACGCAGATAGCTGCACTCATAGGTAAACATGTGCATTTTGTTTACATAATCTTGCCAAGACACTGCGCACATGTCATGGATCACTGTGACCACAGAAACTCACAGGTAGGGGTTGTGAGCGGCGGAGGAAATGAGATCTAATGTTTATAATGTTATTTAGTTATACGAGACTGAAGCGCACTGTGTTTATAATACGATGTGGCAATGTACTTCAAGCTTCCGTTAATGCGTTTTTGTTGACATAATTATGTTAGCCTTGAATATATTTTTAAAAAATGCATCAGAAGAAACTTTTTTTTTAAGCAGTGCATGTTTATGTTCGGGTGTGTAAGGGGGTGAATGTCTTCCAGTTGTCATTAGACGACAACACATATAGGAAATGCCATACCAGTAAGCACCGAAAGTGTGCTACATGTTGTTGAGCTTTTAAAATGAGTTACGTAATACGATTTCAATACCTGTGGTAGGAGTAGGCGGATCCGCAGCAATGTGCACACCTGGCGGGTAATAATGGTGCCAGGCACAGGTAACTCTTGACACAATGCCTCATTTGTGTATGCATGAGAGAGAGAGAGAGAGAGAGAGAGAGAGAGAGAGAGAGAGAGAGAGAGAGAGAGAGAGAGAGAGAGAGAGAGAGAGAATGTGGGTGTATTTGTGTGTATTTTGTATATGTATGTGTATTGCGTGTGTTGTATGTGTGAGTGTTGTACGTAATTGTGTGCTTAGTGTTTGTGTGTTGTGCGTGTGTGTTTGTGTGCATGTGTTTGTGTGTATGTGTATTTGCGTGTGTTTTGAGTGTGTGCGTGCGCGCGCATGTGTCTGCCGGCCAAATCAACCGGCAAATACCTGCAATTGAAAATACGTTGCGATCTTGAACCCGTATAGCCAACTCCCCGAGAAAGCCACGGTGGATGACCACACAATGGACCCGATAATCCGAATAAGATCATTTGTGAAAAGAAAAGGGTTGTATTTACTACACATTAGCGTGCTTGGCCCTTTCTGTACCCTAAAGCTGATATGGGTTTATAATGACTAACAGCAGATTGCATGCCATGCTTAGACACAAGAAAATACAAACTTTTAAGGTTGCATGCAACTTGATCACATATTATATTACTTACCCACCCACCCCAAAAAATAGTAATACCAGATGCTATCACACGTTTTTCCTACAGTCGAATGAAAAGCGCGGCGAACTAAAGAGCTCGTTATTACAGAAGCCGGAATACAAAATACATTTTTATGTTTGAAATTTAAATTGAATTTAGATTGACTTATTGCTATGTTGCAAGAGCGTGCATTAACGTGCTATCATGGTAGCAAATAGTTTTGGGTAAGAGTATATATTATATATAGAATAGACAAAGAGACTTCTGATTCAGTGCTAGTAGCCTGTAACGGAGGTTTTTTATGTATTATAATCTAAATAAATATATGTATAACTACTTATGGTGTAATGAATGAGTGTGTGGGTGTGGCTGTCTGACGCTCAGTATAAAGGAGTGTGTTCTATCTCTGTTTACTCTAACTTCTCATCCTTCACCACACACATGCTTTCAGACAAGGACAAAGTCTACACAATTGTTTCTCTTTGCCCTCTGTTACACTATTCTCATTCAATTATTCACATATACATTAAGCCATCTTCACATACACTAAATTCACAGATACATTAAATCATACGATTCTTTCCAGCATATAAATAAATCACACAGCTGATAAATAAGCACACATAGTTAACGTAGTACTTTTACCCAGTTAAGTTGATGGGGCCACATAGTTACTACCAGAGTTCAACGCTAGCAAAAGTCGTTGTCCTTTCTAAGGACGTCACTCGACTCTTCTCTTTTCCATTAGCACCGGAGCACAGAAAATGTCACAGTTTTTATTTAGGCCTACTGACCGTGTTTCGCGGATCAAACACTCCCGGCGCGGTATTCACAGCCGACGCTGGGGTCACAGCCACACACTGAAGACGCTGCAGTTGTCTTCGTGGCGTTGATCCGGAGATTCACTTCGGTACCGTTGTTGCAATTCTGCACCAGTGATGGTATCCGAAGGAGAGCTACGGCGATGATGGTGTCCACATCAGGTCAAGCCAGTGATGTCATGGGGACCAGATCCATCCGCCGCACATCAGGGGTCCTTTGCTCCGTAACCGCTCCGCTGTATACAACATGTACACAATCGTAAATTTTCGCTCTTATCCTTAAAGAGACTGTATGTCTTTATAGCTCACATTGAGCAAGGATCATTTCCCTTTGTAGAATGTCTCTACACGCCACCACAATCACTACAATCACTACTGTCACCATTCCTGTGACAATACCTAGTATAGCCACTTTACACACATTGCATAGGCTACACACAAGGGACTATGAGCCAAATATTACAAACACAGCTCACCTCCATTTTATAACATATTTATACCCATTCATTCATCAATAGATACACAAATTACACAACTGAAATACGTTCCTATTTCAGCCCCATATCCACATATCAATGAATATAAAAATGGCATCATAATTACAAACTGAGTCACACATACATGTATACACATGATCAAATAAATATTGACACGAGTTATCGAACTTTGTTTTCAAACATGGGTTCTTCTGTACCCTAAACGTACTAATTTACAAAAAGCAATATTCCTCCTTTTTCGTAAGAATAGCTTAGCAGTTCATTATAAATACCACTAATAGTAATAATAATAGTAAATACCTGTATTCTTTATACAGCAAAAGTAATTCCTAAAGAATCAGGTCTTTCTAGAGCACCCCACGTCCTGTCACTAAGGCTGATGTAAAGTCTCTGCTCTAACAACAGTTCACAAACTATTCGAAAAATTATGCAGTGACGTCATACCGTCTTCCTACAGAAAAGTGTACGAACTGCGTCCGTTATACTACCCCCCTCCCAAAGAAAAAAAGAACCGACCGAGGTTATTTTTTACAAGTTCTGAGGATAATGTCAAAACACAGCAACGACCACGAAACCTTGATCTATGGAACCGATTGATCACGATCAGCGCGTGACAACAGATCCGCGAACACATTCTGTGTACCTGGAAGTGGTTCAAGAGTGAATCTGAACTCTTGTAAGGACAAAGACCAACGCATGATGCGAGAATTCTTAAAGCGACTTGTATGCAAGTACGTCAGCGGTCTGTGATCAGTCTGAAGGACGAAGTCAACCCCCCAGAGAAATTTTGAAAATTTCGAAATAGCCCAAACAATAGCCAAACATTCCCTTTCTATCGTGCTATATCGGGTTTCTCTGTCGAGCAACTTTCTGCTCGCAAATGACACGGGGTGAAGAGTTTCCTCCAACTCCTGAAGCAGCACAGCACCCAAGCCAGTAGAACTAGCATCCGTGCGCAAAATGAAAGGTTGGTCCAGCCTAGGCAACTGAAGAACAGGCGCAGAAGAAAAAATGTGTCTGATCTTAACCAACGCTTCCTCACAAGCAGGAGTCCACGCAATTGTGCGCGCTTTCGTCTCCTTTGTGAGATCGGTAATGGGAGCCGTGATAGTTGCGAAAGCAGGGACATATCTTCTATAAAAACTCAACAGCCCTAACAGGGAACGGACCTGCTTTCTGGTAGTCGGAGTAGGGATGGCCAAAATCTTTTCTATCTTTTTCTTTTCTGGACGCAGCATCCCCTCTCCCACCACATGTCCAAGAAACTCCAGACTTTTGTAGCCAGACGCGATCTTAGCCGGTCTCGCCGTCAAATTGTAGTGAAGCAGCTTGTTCAAAACTCCTCTAACATGCACCAAATGATCTTGGAAAGTAGCACTATGAACCAAAACATCGTCAAAGAAGTTCATGGAATTGGCCTCATCAAGTTCGAGCATCCTCATCATCCGGGCAAACACTGCAGGAGCAGAAACCAAACCAAAAGGCATTCTAATCCATTGGTAGAGACCAATGTGCGTTGCGAACGCCGTCTTGTGACGATCCACCGGGCTGACAACAATCTGCCAGTAGCCCTTAGAAAGATCAATACGTGTGAAAAACGTACTGTTCGCAAGCCTTGTGAACAACTCGTCCACATCTGGAATAGGCTCCGCATCAAAAACTGTAATTTTGTTGAGGGCTCTGTAGTCAATGCAAAATCTGCAAGCGCCATCTTTCTTTTGAACCAAGACAACAGGTGATGAATATGCAGACTTTGACTTCTCGATCACACCCAGATCAAGCATGGCTTGAATTTCTCTTACGACTACCTGCTTGGAAGAGAAAGGTAAATCATAAGCCCGTCGACGAACTGGAACATCAGTCGTAAGTTTGACGTCAAGGAATAGATTTCCATTGAATGCACCGGGTCTCGATGTCAACACCGTAGGAAAATCTGCAAACACTGAATACAGGGACTGACCATCAGAATCAGAGAGATCATTGTTGAAATCGATCTTTGAAATGTCCTCGTCATTGACAGACGACAACATGAGAGGAATAGTGGGAAGACCACCAACATCATCATCATCTTGGACAACACCAATAGCCACTGATGGGACAGTATGCCAATCTGAAACGTCAGCATGAGGAACATCACACTGAGGTCCAACATCCTCGACATCTGGAAGCAAAAAAGTAGAAATAGAAGACCAGTCAACCAAAACACCTGTTGACAACCGTGTAGAATCCTCAACAACACCAACAGCAGCATCAACACGACGAAGATATCGTTTGAGCATGTTTGCATGGAAAATCTTCGACTTGCCTTTCACAAGAATTCTATAATCTGGATGAAGACATTCCTGTACAAAATAAGGACCTGACCATGTCATAAGAAGTTTGTTAGAGTCAGTAGGGAGAAGAACGAGTACCTCATCATGGACAGAAAAAGTTCGTGCCTTTGCACGACGATCAAAGTACCTTTTGTTCTTGACAGACGAATCTGCAGAGTTTTGGGAAGCAATTTCACAAACTTCAGAAATAATATTCTTCAGGTCAAAGAGGTAAGTGTACAATGGCTTCGCTGATGTATCACTAGAGTTGTGATCTTCGGTCCAGAAATCAGCAATGAGAGAAATGGGACCTCTCGGTTTGCGACCGAACATCAGTTCGAAAGGACTGAAACCTGTACTTTCTGACGGCAATTCTCTACATGCGAAGAGCAATGCAGGAAGATAGCGATGCCAAGCTTTAGGTTGAGAATGAACAACCTTTCGAAGCATAGATTTCAAAGTGCCATGAAACCGTTCAACAGTACCATTTGCTTGAGGATGGTAGGGAGAAGTACGTATGGCCTGAGTACCACACAAAGCATGAAACTGTTTCATCAAATCTGAGTTGAACTGAGAACCTTGATCTGAAAGAATTTCCTTGGGAAAACCTAACCTTGAAAAAATACTCATCAAAGCTTCAGCAACAGCAACAGAAGAAATGTCTTTCATAGGAACAGCTTCGGGAAACCTAGTAGCCAAATCAATCAAAGTCAGAATATATCTGTGACCTTCAACAGATGGAGGAGACAAAGGCCCAACTAGATCAATAGCGACCCTCTCGAATGGAGTCGAGATAAGAGGCATAGTCGCCAAAGGAACAGGGGGAACTTTTCCTTTTGAAATTGTCTTCTGGCAAATGTCACAAGTGTGAACATAAGCACTCACATCAGCAGAAACACCAGGCCAAAAGAATTGGGACAGAATCCTAGTCAAAGTTCTACGAACTCCACAATGACCTGCCAAAAGTTGATCATGCGCAGCAATCATGACTGAAGTGCGAAGTTTTTCAGGAACGACAACCTGATGCAAAATATCCTTGGATTTCTGATACCTTCTGTACAAAATTTCATCTTTAAAATAGAAAGTATAAGTAGCAGAACCAACAACCTTTTCTTCACCTGAATCAGCTAACTTAAAACAACCTTGCAAAGTAGCATCATCTTTCTGCAACTGAATAAGTTCAACACGAGTGACCTTCAAGTCATCGCACACAGTGACAAGAGGTTTGTGCGGGAGATCTTGCTTCCTAGCCTGAGCACGAGTAGTGACAGCAGCAACAGGGACATCAGCAGCAGCAGCAACTTTGGTATCTTGGGTCTGCTGAACAATCAAACCTGGAATATTTCCTACAATCAAGTCAGCAACTGGATCCTCAAGAACACAACAAACCAACTCTCCAACAAAATATGGACAAGAAACAACAACTTTAGCCTGCTGATAAATGTTTATCTCACCACCAAAAGTTTTACAACGAACAGTACCTGGTACATACTGCTCATCAGAAACCAAACGTTTTCGAACACCACAAATGGTAGCACCTGTGTCTCGCAGAACTGAGCAAGCAGTAGAGTTTACAGAACCAACTTCTAAATGCAAGTGACCAGGTGTCTGATCAAAAACAGAACAAACAACTTCAGAGTCTACAGGGACAACTGCACAACCTGAGCTTGATTTATTTGTCTTATCATCTGAAGCTGTGGCTTTCATTACAACAAAGGGACAAGCTTTTCTAGTATGACCACCAATGTTGCAAACAGGGCAAGGATTTTGACTATTTCGAAGGGGACATTGTTTAGGACCATGACCTTTACCATCACAAAGAGGGCAATTATCAAAATTGTTGTAAAATGAACCACCTCCACGTCCACGTCTATAAGATCCCCGAGTTTGATCAAAACGACCTTCGACCTCTTGGTTCGAATCTGTGTATGTTGGGTCTTTCTTTTGAAAACCACCACGATTTCTCCAATAGCCACGACCTCGATAGTTGGAGTAACCACCGCGAGAATCTGCAGAGCCAGCAGCAGCTTGCGATTCCTCAGCTACATCAACTGATCCTACTGAACCGAAAATTGTAGCAGCCGATTTGCGTGCTAAGTTCTTTCCGGGGCGAGCAAGACGATAACTTTCAGCAGTTTTAACCATATCATCCAATGTGACAAGTCCACGCTCGCGAATGAAAGTAGCGAGATCTTGTGACACACATTCTAGAAACTGTTCACCTAACACAAGATTCATTATTCCTTGCATGTTTCTAGGAACACCGGACAAAGCTATCCACCTATCAAACAATCTGTTCAGTTCAATACCAAATGTTTGGAAAGGTTCGTTTGAGTCTGGTCGGACTTCACGGAACTTCTTGCGAAAACCTTCAGCAGTACACTGGAACTTCTTAAGCAAATTGTCTTTCAATGTTGGATAATCAACCTGACCATTTGCAGCAAGACTGTGGTATAAGTTCAGTGCATTACCTTCTAACAAAGCTGAAAGAAATGTAACCCATTTGCTTTTATCCCAGCCAAGGGCTGTAGCATGAGTCTCAAAACGAAAAAGGTAAGAATCTATGTCATCTTGTCTTTCTTTGAAAAGAGGCAACTTGGGGTAAACAGGTCTAGCACCAAAAGAAGTACTATCTCTACCTCTGTTTCCATAACCCGTATCTTGTTCCTCAGGTCTATGTTCAGAACGGAACTCAAATTCCTTCTGTTTTGTTTTCTCTTTCTCTAACTCAACATCTGCTTGTTTATTTGCTTGTTCAACTTCCGCCTGTTTTTTAGCCAATTCAACTTTTTCTTTTTCTAATTCAACATCCAATGCTTTCTGTTTTGTTTCTTCTTCTAATTTTTTTTCATCTCTCACTTTTTGTCTTTCAATACGATCAAAACATTCCTGTACATATTTCCCACGTTCTTTTTCAGGAATACCCAAAGTTGTAGCTTGAGCAATAAAAGATTGGAACAACTGATCATAATCATCAGACATGGCTAAGTACAATGTAGATCAACAACCAACAAAAAAAAAATTTACTATAAAAATATCAAAGTGTTCAAACAGTAAATCAATAAAATATCAAAGTGTCAAAATAGTAATGGCAAAATGCAATCAACCAAAGCAACTATAAATTGCTCAACGGATCTTATGAAAACAATTAAGGTTTTTCAAAAGCAGCTTTTAAATACAATGCACAATTCAGATTATAATGAAAGCAATCAAGTATCAATGTATACAAAGCAAATTATATATTATATTATCCCAATATGTTTTACAAGTTCTGAAGCAATGACAAAATTTTTTAAATATCAAATGGAATACACTAAGTCAATATATTCACAACATATATTGAAGAACTTCAACTGAAGTTGATAATAAACACAATGAATATACAGTGAAAGATTAAATTACTAAGCAAGTTTGTATCCAAATATTTGTTCAAACAGTCTTTTAGTTTTAAAGTATGATAATATTATTATGTATAATCCCAATAAAGGATCTATTCACAAGTATTTAAAGTTTATATTAATGTCAATAGGAATTTAAAAAAAAATTAAATAAATTTCTAAGTCAAATAAAATATACCAAACGTTCAACCATTCACAATCAAAATTGTTGCCTCCCTTGTCCCAAGAGAATAATTATATGAACCAGTTTTAAAAAACTACCCTAATGAAAAATATATACAATGCCCACAAAGGAAATATTATTTAAACAAAGTTATTAAATAAAGAATTATGAAATGAGAAAAAAAAACAATTAATTCTCAACACAATAAACACTATAACTAAATAATACTATAATACCAAGTTAACGGCCAAAGGAAAATAAACTCAACAAATTAACAAAGTCTTATCAAGATTAATTTTATAAATAATAAAATCAATAAATGTCACACTAACTACTATACTATTCTATATCCAATTAATATTCAAAGTCAAACAGAATTACTGAACCCAAGTAAATTAAATTCAAAGTCAAACAGAATCACTAAACCAAATAAAATCACAAACAAAAACTATCAGCACTAACAATCCAACATGAACCAAGGGAAACAATTTAACAACAATCAAGCTAAATAAAGGGAAACAATTTAACAAGGATAACCCAGTATAACTACATACATTAATACAGAATATTATAACCTCAAACTCAATGCAAATCAATAACACAATGAATAAATAAAATAAATCAAATCAAATTAAATGGGGCTGAAATCCTAATACTATAACCTACTTAAAATAAGGGCAAAGAGAACATACACCCAAACACACGCATGAAAGGACAGAACCCTACACAGCAAAGAACTAACAAAAAACAAACAATCCCACTAACAGAAGAACAGAGCTGAAAATAAGAAAATAGCAACCCACAGGCAGAAAAAGAATTAAGCCCTTAGTGCCCAGAAACTGTACACAGGCACAGCCGTTACGCCGGAGACGGCATTGTCACACAAAACAAAACATCACAGTCATACACAATATAATCAAGAATTTCAAGGGAAATAAGCCCACTAGTCTAACTGTATATAAATATAATAACTAGTGGTGCCCTCAATAAATATAAATATGTATGACTTAATGCTAACACAGAGAGAGTCTAGGGTCACCAAATGTAACGGAGGTTTTTTATGTATTATAATCTAAATAAATATATGTATAACTACTTATGGTGTAATGAATGAGTGTGTGGGTGTGGCTGTCTGACGCTCAGTATAAAGGAGTGTGTTCTATCTCTGTTTACTCTAACTTCTCATCCTTCACCACACACATGCTTTCAGACAAGGACAAAGTCTACACAATTGTTTCTCTTTGCCCTCTGTTACACTATTCTCATTCAATTATTCACATATACATTAAGCCATCTTCACATACACTAAATTCACAGATACATTAAATCATACGATTCTTTCCAGCATATAAATAAATCACACAGCTGATAAATAAGCACACATAGTTAACGTAGTACTTTTACCCAGTTAAGTTGATGGGGCCACATAGTTACTACCAGAGTTCAACGCTAGCAAAAGTCGTTGTCCTTTCTAAGGACGTCACTCGACTCTTCTCTTTTCCATTAGCACCGGAGCACAGAAAATGTCACAGTTTTTATTTAGGCCTACTGACCGTGTTTCGCGGATCAAACACTCCCGGCGCGGTATTCACAGCCGACGCTGGGGTCACAGCCACACACTGAAGACGCTGCAGTTGTCTTCGTGGCGTTGATCCGGAGATTCACTTCGGTACCGTTGTTGCAATTCTGCACCAGTGATGGTATCCGAAGGAGAGCTACGGCGATGATGGTGTCCACATCAGGTCAAGCCAGTGATGTCATGGGGACCAGATCCATCCGCCGCACATCAGGGGTCCTTTGCTCCGTAACCGCTCCGCTGTATACAACATGTACACAATCGTAAATTTTCGCTCTTATCCTTAAAGAGACTGTATGTCTTTATAGCTCACATTGAGCAAGGATCATTTCCCTTTGTAGAATGTCTCTACACGCCACCACAATCACTACAATCACTACTGTCACCATTCCTGTGACAATACCTAGTATAGCCACTTTACACACATTGCATAGGCTACACACAAGGGACTATGAGCCAAATATTACAAACACAGCTCACCTCCATTTTATAACATATTTATACCCATTCATTCATCAATAGATACACAAATTACACAACTGAAATACGTTCCTATTTCAGCCCCATATCCACATATCAATGAATATAAAAATGGCATCATAATTACAAACTGAGTCACACATACATGTATACACATGATCAAATAAATATTGACACGAGTTATCGAACTTTGTTTTCAAACATGGGTTCTTCTGTACCCTAAACGTACTAATTTACAAAAAGCAATATTCCTCCTTTTTCGTAAGAATAGCTTAGCAGTTCATTATAAATACCACTAATAGTAATAATAATAGTAAATACCTGTATTCTTTATACAGCAAAAGTAATTCCTAAAGAATCAGGTCTTTCTAGAGCACCCCACGTCCTGTCACTAAGGCTGATGTAAAGTCTCTGCTCTAACAACAGTTCACAAACTATTCGAAAAATTATGCAGTGACGTCATACCGTCTTCCTACAGAAAAGTGTACGAACTGCGTCCGTTACATAGCCTTCTCCAAATTGTATGGAACAAGAGCAATACAGATAGGAAATGATCGGAATGTGATCATGTAATGATTTCTTTGGCTGCGAGGTCTCGCGATGACCGCTAACTTTGCAGGTCCTAAAGTAGCCCTAATGGTGCATATACACTATCATCATCATTATTTGGTCTTCAGAATTACCTAGACTATAAGTCAACAGGTACATTCGGATTTTTAGGATTAGGATCAATACGTAGATCAACAGCTTTATGGTGCACCTTCTTGATTGAACCTATAATGGAGTGACTTTTGCAGGAGACGTGCCAATAGTATTACACAGTACACCGCACACATGCAAAAAGCAAGCAAGCAAGCAAGCAAACACAAACACACACACACACACACACACACACACACTCACCACCCCTCCCCACACACACACACACCACAGGGTTCTCAACGGCACAGGTAAACTAGAGCGGGTTGCGACCTAACCTAAATGGCACCACTAGTTGTGTGTTTTAAAACGATACACACCACCACACCAATGCATCTTCATTTACCTCAAGTTCCACTCTTCTCTTTTTTCTTGTCTAAATAATCGTTTTTCTAATGTTATTTTCGTGTATTGGTCCGATACGCTATTGCCTTCTTCTTCCTTGGTTTAGGCAGTCATCTTCGATTTGTTGAGGAACCTTGCATGTTTTTAAAGACCTTTAAAAAGTCTGTGAACTTAATGCTTGTAATTGAAGTGAAGTTACACAGTATACTATACGCAACGTTTAACGTGAGGAAAAAGCATAGTACAATCGATAACAGCTTTCCAATAAGGTTAAAGAAGGTGCAGTAAAGCACACAGAGAGCTTAGTCACTTTTCCTGACGTAAGTTTGCCTATTCAACCGCGACGGACCTGCAATGGTGTGTGTGTGTGCGTAGTGGAAATCATTAGAACAGAAACTTCAAACTTGAACATCTTTATATGTTCTTTCTCTCTCTCTCTCTCTCTCTCTCTCTCTCTCTCTCTCTCTCTCTCTCTCTCTCTCTCTCTCTCTCTCTCTCTCTCTCTCTCTCTCTCTCTCATTATTCATTTCTTCCTTCTTTCCCCTCTTGATTTTTGTCTCTCTCCTAAAATTTTGGGGTCTGTCTTTCTTTCAAAGTTGGTCTCTCGATCAATGCTGCATATCGTTTGACAAATGCGCCAGCTTGCATCCATCCAGTCAGATGCGAACTTAGCATCAGACGAGGTCTTGTGCAACTCTTTGAGCTCGTAAGCGCGTTACTGTCAGCAGTAATCTCAACTGAACTACACAATAGACAAATCTTTCTTTCTCTTTCTGTCTCTCTGCCTGCCTCACCTTCTTCGGACGATCGAGAGCGTAAGCCGCGGTATATAAATCGTCTGTGCACGCAGCATAAATTACGGTAGTGGTGTTTCACCCGTCCCCTATACGCTTATGTGTCCGGGGACGTTAATCTATTTTAACTAACTAACTAAGCATAAATTGAGGGGCCGGGTAGCTCAGTTGGTAAGAGCGTCTTGCTAGTAACCGAAAGGTCGCTGGTTCGAATCCCGGATTGGTCAACGTGTGATCATATTATTTTCCCCTTTACCAACAACTGGCCTGCTGGTGTCAGTATAAATCGGTCCAGTAGTCACCTATATGCGAAAGTGTCGTGTGACTATAATCTACAAAACAACAACAGCATAAATTCCCTACACATGGGCTTTAAAGATCCTGACGCTCAAGTTCTAGATGAGTGAGTGCCAGAAACCTAAATACACCCAGCATGCACTATAGGTCATATTGCCCCCTTGTCGCGGAGAACGTAACCCGAATATCGCACGCGCGTGTGACGAATAAAATTCAGAAATACAAAACACAAAATCCACTTTTTTTTTTAGCTTCTCCCTTTATTCTATTAGTCCTCTAGTCTTCTTTCTCGTTATTTTGTGGGTTTTTTTGTGGGGGAGAGGGGGGTGAGGGTGGGGTGGGGGCATTTTAATGGAGGAGACCCACTTTTTGTTTTGATCAAACTCAGCCCTCTCACTTCATTCACAAACAAGTCACTTACGTTGCAATATTTAGCGCAGCACATGTTAATCTGGTGATCACAATTATACACGCTTTCTCCTATATTTTCTATCATGAACTCACACAAACAATATTTCTAAGAAAAAGAGTGAACATGTGTACGAATACATCGTTGTTGGTGGTTTTTTTTGTTGTTCACGCAAAAAAATAAAACGCATCAAGGTTTCTGATCTTCAAATATTTATATGGCTGATGGCGTGACGGAATGCATTTGTCAGAGCTTATGTGAAGGTTATGGATAGGTAGACATTAAAACCCATTCAAGCGTTGAAATGGGTTTGCTCCTCCAACAAAGGTATGTTTTGCACACAGGCGCTCGCGTGTCCAGATACACGCGCCTGTGGTTTTGCAAGGTAGATTTAAATCCGTATGTACTGGAGAGGATCTTTCATACTCTTACTATTATTCCTAAATAGGGAAGGATTACGCTTACTTTTCAAACGCAAGAAGAGTCAGTCATTTAGATGTTTCTGCTGTCCAACAAAAATATATATTTACATTTACTGGTTATATAGATTTATAGTTAATTCAGCGAACGGAACGAACGAAAAACGATGCTTAACGTCCTATTGCATGAGCGTTAAGGACGATCACCACGTCGCCACCCTGACAATAATGACCACCATCATCATATCAAAAATGAGATCCAACGGATCTTCCTTGATAATATAGCGAACGGTGTTTTGACACTTACTACTTATACCCAAATACAGAGCTTGGAAACAAAGTTTGCTTACTCACACTGCCACAAGTGCTAATTATAGAAGGAAAGTTTTACTACTCAACCCTCAGTAAAAATAAGGGCCGGCTCTAATCTCCTCCCTGAGTCCTCGGCATATCCTCCAAGCCTCCTAACGTCATCTTACCCCCACCTTCAACCTTTCGCTCCCACTTTCCCATCCTCCTTTCCCTTGTTCTCCCTGTACCCTGCACAGGTCAAGAATTTGGGACTCTGAAACGCTTGCGTTGAACAGCGTTGCAAAATAACTGGGGAAGACTTGTTACTCTACGCTTTAAAAGGGCCCAATTCTAAAGATTTGTTTACTTTTGTCGAAAACGGGTTTATCCTAACCTTCACATTGTTATCACATTACACAATGATATCGTGGGCTTTCGTTGCTCAAACCATCCGTAAACGTGGGGTGGCCTCGTGGCGCAGTGGATTAGTCGCCGGTTTCCTATGCAGAAGGTCGCGGGATTGATTCCCGCAAGAGGCGAACGTATGTGACTTTGATACGAGACCATTGAGGTCACCGAGGGTTTTCTCCGGATCGCCGGGCACTCTGGTTTCCTCCCTGCCTTCAATAATGGTACTGGACGCAGTCAATATATTTTTACAAAATCAAAATAAACGTATGAATTTTCAATTTCGGTTCAGACAAGGAGTTATTTCTCTTGTTTTTAACGATGTGACCTTTGACCCTGTTTCTGAGTGAACCACTCGTCTTGACTTTGGTAAGGGTAGGATCTATTTTATCAACCTAAAGCAAAAACAAAAACTTACTAGCAATTGTTTTCACGGGTTCCGTCTCTTACTGGCTTTGATAGCAGCTATTTGTAGCTCCAGAATGTTGGCTGGCTAAAAAGAAAAAAGAACGAGATTTCTCTTGTATAGCGCACTTACAAGCTCAGAGACCTTCTCAAAGCGCTGGCCCGTAATATCCAGCAAGCACACAATAGTTTGCTGAAGTCAGGATTCGAACCCACGTCGCCCTAGACGCACTCACACACTGAGCTATCCCTACCGCCATACCAACAGCTGTTGCTGTTAATAGGCACACACAAATATGGAATTTATTCATTAAAAACAAACAAACAACAACATTACTTTCGACAGTTATTTTGTGTTGAAAGTTTAGTTTTTCAGTGGTGAGACACTCACTGTGAATGTTAAAAGGGGGCGTGGTCAAAGTGGGTGCCTGAAAGATAAACATTGTGAACATGAATATTTACGTTGCTCGTTTTTCCTGCACGTCCTCTATATGCGTTGTCCGGGGACTCAAATGTAGCAATCCAACTAATTATGCACATATAGACGATACAAACCTCGTAAACATTAATCATAGGATTGAACTGTTTTTGCACGGCCTACTTTAAATTAAAAAAATAGAAAGAAAAGAAGGACAAGTAACATTAGTTTCTTGGCCTGTACCTCCATCACCCTCAAAGAGGTCATGACATCCGAAACTTCCAGCCCATGCAGAATATCTGAGAGGTTCAGTTCAGTTCAGTGAGTAGATTACCGTCCACGGACACATAAGCATATAGGGGACTGAGGGCTGAGAGGTGAAGAACTGTCCTTTTCACTATTGAACGTGGTTAAAAACGATTATCTGTTGGTCTTTGGATGTTCTGTATGCGGGATGCCCCGAACACCGGTTTTAATCATCTTTTCAGACCCGACAAACTTGTTTTTCGGCCCGTGTGTTTTTGGCCGTTCGAGCCCTAAAAATGGGGGAGGAGGCCTATTACATGAACAATAGAAATGTGTTGAGAGAGAGAGGGAGAGAGAGAGGAGAGAGAGAGAGAGAGAGAGAGAGAGAGAGAGAGAGAGAGAGGGAGAGAGAGAGAGAGATGGCAAATGGGGGAAAGGAGGATCTGAGACAAAGAGGTACAAGAGAGAGAGAGAGAGAGAGGGAGAGAGAGAGAGAGAAAGAGAGAAAGAAAGAAAGAGAGAGAGAGAGAGAGAGAGAGAGAGAGGGAGAGAGAGAGAGAGAGAGAGAGAGAGAGAGAGAGAGAGAGAGAGAGAGAGAGAGAGAGAGAGAGAGAGAGATTTGGCCAAGATTTGAAGGGGAATAAAAATTGATAAGACAGAGACAGTGGATAGATAATGAAGATATGGAGATTTAACTAATTAAGAGAGTGCACGATAGTGGAAACAAGTTGGCAGATTTATTCTTTGACTTATTCTTCTTCTCCATCTTCTTCTCTATTTGCTTCTCTGGTCATTCTTCTTCTTCCACTCCAACGTTCATGGTTCTTTCCTTCCCTCTTCAGGATCAGTTATAATAAAAGAAGATATGAAAATAGGAAAGGAGTGCATAGAATTAAAAAGAAGATCGGCAGATTTATTATTTTGATTTACTCTTCTTCTTCTTCGCCTCCTTTCTTTCTTGTTATTCTCCTCATTCCTCAATCCTCTGCCTCTGCCGTCATTCTTCTCCCTCCATATTTGCAGAAGAGGAAACGAAAATCGAAACCACACATTTCAGATGTTCATTCAAATTGATTTAGGCTGAAAACGCGAGCAGATAAATGTAGTGCTGAACAGATATGCGCACTCTGAAAATTGTAATTTACGATTTTTCCTCGTTTATACTACACTACATTACACTACACTACACTACATTACACTACACTACAGTACTCTACACTACACTACACTACACTACACTACACTACGGTACTCTACACTACACTACGCTACACTACACTACACTGCAGTACTCTACACTACACTACAGTACTCTACACTACACTACACTAAACTACACTACATCACAGTACTCTACACTACGCTACACTACACTACACTATACTACAGTACTCTACACTACACTACACTACACAGCACTACTTTACAATACCTTACAGTACCCTACACTACACTACACTACGCTACACTGCATTACACTACACTACATTACGCTATACTAAACTACATTACACTACAATACACTACACTACTCTGCACTACATCTCCTTTACTCCTTCGGTTTAGAGCATAAACCGAGGTCTAGTCTGTGCATGCACGCATTCCATCGCATGGACTTTAAAGATCCTGACGCTCATGTCCTAAACGGGTGAGTGCCGGCTACAAAAATACACCCAGCACGCGCTTGGTCCCTTCTCTCCATGCCCGGTCGCCCAGGATTGTGCTCAGTTGTTTGGGCATCAGACTATGCTCCCAAAGGCGGCAATAATGGTACAGGACGCAGTCAATATAAAAATTTCAAAAATAAAAATTCGATTTTCTTTCCGTCTTCTAATAGCGATCTCCCTGCCTTTACACCACCTGTTTGAGTGATGGATGTGTATTTGGTGTGTGTGTGTGAGGGTGGATGAGACAGGTGAGCGTGTATGTTGGTATAGATCGCCGCGCTTTGAGCCTGATTGATTTGGGGAAAGGCGCGTATATAGCATCCTGTATTATTATTACATAGGCGCCTCGGGCGGCTTGAGTTAGACCTGGTATCGGCCAGCGCCTTGAGCGGCCCTTGAGCTGGTAAGGCGCTATATAGAAGTGATTAAATAAATAAAATAAATACACTACACTACAATACAGAGGAAAATTCCTAAATTAAATTATTTTCATCCAAAATAATGTAATAAAGAAAGTGATTAAGTGGAAGATGGAGGAGAAAATATTACAAATACTAATTCTTCACAAAATAAACTGTGCAGGCGAAGACACAAAAAAATACAGTTGCCACAGGGGCAAGGCAGAAATGCTTGTTCTGAAAAGGTGACCCAGAGGAGGAGCAGCAGAGAAGCCCCACAAGCTGGAAATGCAAAAAAGCTGAACCTGTCGAGCAAACTATAACACCTCTGACATCCTTGTTAACTGGAGGCTAACAAGGCACAGGAAACTAAGGAGGCAGGTCCTCGGTTGACCTTGATCTTCACATTTTATAGGCGACAATCCTCGTTTAAGAACTTGAAGAACTGAAACATCGCGAGAGTTTACTGATGATAAATCACTAAAATAACAGTTTTTTTTATAATGTTTTTCAAACTTATGTTTTTAAAGATTACTATGATGGGGACAAAGAAGACTTGGGAAAAAAGAAACCTCAACTCCCAAGCTCCACTTCTCTCCAACCCTCAAGAAGCGTAGCAAACACTGAGCTAAGTAATTGTTAGGTTAATGTTCGGACATCTTGACTTTAAAGTGGGATGTGGGGAGTGAGGGGGAGGGAGTGAAGTGTTTGTGTGTGTGTGTTTATGCGTGTGCCTGTACGTTTTTGTGTTTGTACGTTTGTGTGTTTGTGTGTGTGTATGTGCGCGTGTGTATACACGGATGTGTGAGTACTAGACTGTAAGTTTGACTGTTTTTCTTGGACAGATCTATCATTCCGGCGCTCCAGCTAAGTATGTTTGAATGAGTTAGTGGACCACTAATTGTGAGTTCGCGTCGTTTTAGGTCTACCTGTAGAATAGACTGTCAGTCTGGGATGATATTCAGGAAGCATTTAACCAGTGAATAAATCTGCGTAAACCGTAAAGTAGGGAATTACCCGCTGCTTCGCGGATTTGGGTAAAATGCTTCCTGTAAACCACCCCTGGCCAAGGTGGGGCCGGGTAGCTCAGTTGGTAAGAGCGTCTTGCTAGTAACCGAAAGGTCGCTGGTTCGAATCCCGGATTGGTCAACGTGTGATCATATTATTTTCCCCTTTACCAACAACTGGCCTGCTGGTGTCAGTATAAATCGGTCCAGTAGTCACCTATATGCGAAAGTGTCGTGTGACTATAATCTACAAACAACAACAACAACAACCCCTGGCCGACAGTCTTTTCTATTCCCTCACCAAACCTAACATTGTACTATTCATGGGTGGTATTCAGGAAGCAATTACCCAGTGGATAAATCCGCGAAGCCGTACGTATTCTACTGTACGGCTTCGCGGATTTATGCACTGGGTACTCTACTGTAGGGCTTCGCGGATTTATCCACTGGGTACTCTACTGTACGGCTTCGCGGATTTATCCACTGGGTACTCTACTGTACGGCTTCGCGGATTTATCCACTGGGTACTCTACTGTACGGCTTCGCGGATTTATCCACTGGGTACTCTACTGTACGGCTTCGCGGGTTTATCCACTGGGTACTCTACTGTACGGCTTCGCGGATTTATCCACTGGGTACTCTACTGTACGGCTTCGCGGGTTTATCCACTGGGTACTCTACTGTACGGCTTCGCGGATTTATCCACTGGGTACTCTACTGTACGGCTTCGCGGATTTATCCACTGGGTACTCTACTGTACGGCTTCGCGGATTTATCCACTGGGTACTCTACTGTACGGCTTCGCGGATTTATCCACTGGGTACTCTAATGTACGGCTTCGCGGATTTATCCACTGGGTACTCTACTGTACAGCTTCGCGGATGTATGCACTGGGTACTCTACTGTACGGCTTTGCGGATTTATCCACTGGGTACTCTACTGTACGGCTTTGCGGATTTATCCACTGGGTACCCTACTGTACGGCTTCGCGGATTTATCCACTGGGTAACTGCTTCCTGAATAACACTCCCGAATGGTACACTGTGTCAATGTTAGTTTGGGTGTTTTAACGCGCCCACAGACAGACTGACGGACACACATTTTTGTAGAAACGACGTTCTGATGACTGTTGTGAAAAAAACAGGGATTATTTTGACACATTTTCCATTTCTTTGACATTATTTTAACATTTTACAATTTTTGAAGGTATCCCTAACCCTAACCCTAAACCTAACCCTAAGCCTAAAACAGCTGTAACTCTACCAGAACCCTATTTTGACGTCAAAATAGGGCAGCCTTCCAAAAAAGTCAAAAGAAACCATGTGGAGTTTCATGAGTGTGTCACTGTAACGTCGTTTCTACATACCCACACACACACATACACACACACCCCCCCCCCCCCACACACACACACACTCTCAATGCCCACTCACACACACATACACACACACACACACACACACTCTCACACACAGGTCATAATGACATCTGCTTTGTTTTTCTTGACTAATCCTTCCTTGCCCTCTCCTCTCTCTCTCCTTCTTTCTCCTTCTCTCTCCTTCTCTCTCTCTCTCTCTCTCTCTCTCTCTCTCTCTCTCTCTTATTCTGTGTGTGTGTTCCATGTTGCAAATCTCGCCAGTGTGTTTGTGCGTTGTTAGCTTACCTGATCGAGGGGAGTCAGGTGTGGTGGCAGCAGCCGACAGAAGGGGCGGGGGAGAGGGGCGGGGGGAGGGGAGATGACCTAAACCTTACCTGTCTGCCTGCTTGCCGTGAGCCAGTCCGAGGGCAGTGGCTCAGGGCTTCAATTACCAAAAACACAGGGCTTGAATCAGTAATAAGCTTGCTGTATATAGCTCGAAGTGCGGCGGCATCAGTAATGAAACTCTGGGCTTGACGCTGTACAATACAGTAGAATAATGTCGCACTGAAACTCTGCTAAGAATCATAAGACATCTATCAGCCCATCAGTAAATTGTAGCGCGTTCGTACTTCTTAATTTGCTGTGCAGTTAATCCCAGTTAGTGCACACAATACACCACGTTATTCATCTCCAATTGAGCATCGACAGGTCTAATCAATTTGATCAAGGAACTCCATCTCTCCAGACTAGTCTGGTTGCGATATTCAAGTCAAGTCAAAACTCTTTATTTCCATAAAAGCCCTTTGGGCACGTGGGCACAATTTTTTTTTAAAAGTGAAACCATCCTATTCTATCCTGAATACCCCTAACTCGAAGGTCGTTGGGGCACCACAGATGATCGTTTAAACAGCGTACTCCATCTTTCTCTGTCAAGCCAGTCCATTCTCGAATGTTATCCTCCTACCTCGTTTTCTGTCTCTCTCTTCTTCTTCCTTTTTGCACCGTGCCTTGTAGATGATCTTTGCAAGGCCTCATGATCGGATGACGTAGCCATACCATCGTAGTTTCCCTTTCTTCACCATTGTGAGTATGTCATCGTGTTTATGGCTTATGTGATGGTGTGTCGGACTTCGTCGTTGGTGATGTGCTAGGGTATAGGAGATGACCAGAAGTCTCCTGTAGCATCTCATCTCCATGAAACATACTGTATTTCGTACCACACACGGTATCAGAGTTCAGCCACTGAAATCCCTTGCTTCAGAAATCTGTTAAAGATTTATGCTTTTTCTTATTTTTGTTTTTAAAAAAATCATTGTTATATAGCGCTTTTTTTTCAACTCAAGACCTGCTCAAGGCGCTGGCCGACACAGAATCTAACTCAAACTGCCGCCTGGTGCACCCACTTGCTGCCTTAGTCGCTCAGTTGTCTGGGGATGGGGGAGATCAGAAGGAACCTAGTGCTGAGATACTCCGTGTGGATGGCCTTGTGGCATTTCGGCCTGCGCGATATTGTCTGGCTGGAACGATTAGATCCACTATAGGAGATTGAAACGCGCGCGTCCCTGAGCGATATCTCAGACGTAGCAAGTGGTGTTAAGGAGTAAGGATGCGGCCTAGTGTTGATAAGATAAGTCTTCTTGTTGCACCAGCACGTGCAGCTTGTCCTGTATGAAGGCTTAAGTGAGCTTGAGTGGTAATGGATAAACAAATAATCCATGAGCGGTCGTTGGCTACAACCATGGACGCTATATGGCTACAACTGTGAGAAGCACCTTAAGCTTAAAGAGAGAGAGATAGAGAGAGAGGGGGGGAGGGAGGGAGAGAGGGAGGGAGAGAGCATGGACACTATATAGAGTCCATGGAGAGAGAGATGAAGACAACACAGTCTCCTCTCTGAAAATCCTTACCGGGAAGAGAGGGGACTATAAACTGATTAAAAAAAAAAAAAAAAAAAGAAAGATGAAGACATAGTCCACTATACGCTATTGTTTCCGGGGACGGTAATCTACCCACTGAACTGAACTGAACTGGATGAAGACAAATAGTCCATAGTCCTGTTGGCTACAACTATGAGAAGCACATTAAGCTTAGGGAGAGAAGTCGGAGTCGAAACCTTTAATAGGATAATAGCATTAGGTCCTTTGGACCTGTCTTACAGTTAGTCCTTAATAAACAATGTCAAACAAACAAAATAATTAACATAAAATAATTTGAAACAAACATATTCCTTAACTACGGGAACATATCACTAAGCAAATTAATGCATTTTAATACACATACTCCCACCCTTCTTCCCCTCCCCATCCCTCTCCTCCTTTCTTCGCGCTCACAAGCGCACGCACAGAGAGAGAGAGAGAGAGAGAGAGAGAGAGAGAGAGAGAATTTCATGTACCCTTGTTTTTCTTTTTCTTGTTATTAATTAACCTATTATTATTATTATTATTAATGCGTCAAAAAAAATTGCTGCATCGATTTTCACTCACCCGCAGCAAACAGAAAGAAGGCCATCATTGTGCCTTTTGTCTAGTTCAATTTTTCATTTATTGATGGTTTACTTGTTTTTACGCTTTCTTTGAGCGCTGTACTCATGGTCTGTTAAACGTTGAAGTTGCTGATCATGCACAGTACATCATTACCGTCTAAGCTCTTGAAGCTGAGTCATCAAACTGTTGCATTTCAATGATGAATGAGCCCCGCGCGCTACATTTGGCAACGCCTGGTTGGGATAGATAACTCTGTTTACGTCTCGATTGCCATAGTTGTAAAGCAGTTATTTCCCTTCCACAAACTTCCTGCTTTCAGAATTCAAAAGAACACCGTTTTTCAAAAACTATAATTATGGTCTTTGCATTTTGTATTATTGTTGTTGTTGTTGTTGTCGTCGTAATTTGTTTGTCCATGTGACGTATTCTTTACTACAATGGCTTACTCAAGCGATAAAGAGTTAGTGCGGTTCTGACATTTTTTGCTTTTCTTGTTGTGGTATGTATTCTGGTAAACTTACTGAAGAAGTTTTTTTTTTTTTTTTTTTCAATTTATCATTTTAATGAGTTACATCACCAGTATTATCACCAGTATATCACATGTTTCGGTTACTTAAATTTATTGATAATCTTCACAACCCTTTCATTTCGACCATGTAACTGTGTCAATGTATGGCATTGTTACAATCAATCGTTATTTTTTCAATCTTACAGACATACTAGCAAGCTACCATCTACCTATGGACGAGATCGCTGACCGGACTGTGGTCAACCCTTCTGGACTGGACACTATTGTGCAGGGCGATGTCCAGGTGACCCAGGGTGTCAAAGACAAAGCTCTCCTCATTGACGGACGCAGCCAGTGGCTAAGAGTGACCAGCGCCGGACACAGGCAGGAGTGCATGGGTGATCTGTCCAGGTGTGAAAAAGGTTAGAGGATAGCTATTTATAATGCATGTATATATTTGAGCCTATATTTTGTATTTAAACGTTTTTTGAAACAAAGAAAATGTGGTAGAATAATAATTTTTAAAAAAAAAAACTACACGATATAAGAAGTGCTTGGAAAATTGACCGATCACATCTCATATTTTCACTTTTAGTTCGATATTCTAGTATTATTTCCCAAGTTGCACAAGCATTACAGATTAACTCACGTTATTACAGTTCATTGCGCACACAGACATTTCCTCACAGTTTTCGGGAACAGTACAGTAAAAATGGACGCAGAGTTATTTCCCTTACACTGCTACACACGCGAAGAATTGTTCGTCTTTATTCGCATAATATGTGCATAATACTCTTAACTGATTTTCAGATATACTACTGTATATAATTAACCGATTTTAAGATCTCATTTGGCTATTTTAATGTTCAGGTCTTGGATTGGTTTCTTTTTCATTTTCAAACTTTAAGCTGATATTTCAAAGTGTCCAGAGTCTATTCTTCATTCTTCACAAAGTTCATCGATATTTGAATTCGGCATCTTGGAATAGGCATATTATATCATAAGTCTAAGGTGTTGCAGTTATTAAGTTATACTTTACATGCTTTCCTTAAATGTAGGGAGGCACTGTGGTCTAATGGTAGTGCTTCGGCTTGCGGATCTGAAGGTCCCGGGTTCGAGCCCTGGCCGGGCCATTGTGTTGTGTCCCTGGGAAAGACACTTTACTCCTGTTTTCCTACTCCTTCGGATGAGAGTATAAACCGAGGTCTAGTCTGTGTCGCATACATTTCATCATAACGGACTTTAAAGATCCTGACGCTCATGTCCTAGACGGGTGAGTGCCGGTGACAAAAACACACCCAGCATGCACCTAGGTCCTTCTCCCCCATCCCTGGCTGCCCAGGATTGTGCTCAGTTGTCCGGGCGTCAGACCATGCGCCCAAAGGCTGCGGGTGGGCGTCTCTGGCGGCTTGAGTTAGATCCTGTATCGGCCAGCGCCTTGAGCAGCTCTTGAGCTGGAAAAGCGCTATATAAGAACGATTAAATAAAATAAATAAATAAATAAATAAATAAATAAATAAATGTATTGGGTTTGTTCTTTGTGCAGGTTATTACATGGGCCTGTGGATGCAGTTCAGAGACGCAGGCTACCAGCGTGGTGTCTATTTGTCCAACGGCGGCCACAGTTCGGACGGCCATGGTGTGGCCCTCATGTACTCCAAGGTAGCCTTTTGTGCACATTTCATCTCTAGATGATGTCTTCTCCTCATCCCTATTCCCTGTCTCTTCGTGCTAACTTCCTTCTTCTGCAGTCAGAGCCTTTTTTAGGCGCTTAATCCATGCACCGTTTTCTTCACTTATGTTTCTCGCTACTTGCATCTTTAGTTTCTTCTACACATGTTATACCTCTGTTTTTCTGTATTTCAATATGGCTTAATGTAGTGTTTCCTTAAATTAGTCACTGGACTGCATATGTCATAATGTGAATTGTTGAAATATAGGATGGCCACAACGATCCCACTACAAATGCATGTCAAGAAAATTACAGACACAGACGATAACAGACAAATAGCACAGTCTCTGTGGAATGTTATTTCAAACTGTGTATCATATACATGCATACACGTAAAGCAAAAATTATAAAGTACTTCAAATCTTTTGTTCAGGGTCGCCTGGAAGCCATTTTCAAGACTCCTGATGGTCGCGAGTGGCGCACAAGATCAAATGACGTGCTGGAAAACCGTTGGTATCACGTGGCTACCACGTGGTCTGAGGCCAATGGACTGTACCTCTACATCAACGGCGAAAAGGCTGGACAGGACAGGTTTGAAGCTTTAAGTCACATTTTTACATTACGCTTAATAACAAGATATTTCGAAAATTAAATGAACTGCAAGTTTACAGCGAGTGTGCATTGTTGAGGACTTTAGTTTGATCTTGACTGAACGCTATTTTTGTCCCTGCTAGATCTCGAATGTCAGAGGTGCCTTGGGCATTTCAACCTTATTTGTGGTGAAACGTTCATTGTATAAGAATAATCCTTTATTATTGGTGAACTGAAGGGGCAACGAAAAGCAAGTTATCTGCTTGCTTCAGTATGACTTTGTCAATCCACACATAGTGACTGGTAGACAGTGAAAGACAGCCGCAACCATGTATGTAAGGTTTGTTTGAAAGACTGCTACTGTTAACCAATCATTGCATTTGCATGCTTTATGTGCGTTCAAGTTCTGTAAGATTCTCTTGGTCACCTATAAATATTTGGCTAGTCTTCAAAATACAATGTTTATATGTGTAACTTTACGTTAACTTTGGGTTTTGGGTTTTATTGCAGAAGCCCCAGCACAAAGTCGAGAGCAGATCCAAATAACCGTTACAACGGCTTTTACATTGGGCGGGCCAATGACAACAGCGGCACTGACCGTCTCGGAAAGCTGGTGGTTGATGACTTCCACTTTGAATCCGCATTCAAAGACGAGAAGGAAGTTAGGGAAGCAGGTGAGAAACAATAGAATTGTCTAACTTTATGTTTGTGAACTCTTGTGTAGTCTCTTTATTTGAAGAGGGAGGCGGGGGAGGGGTGGTGGAAGAGAGATATGGGTTTAAAACAGGATGTGGAGCAGTATTCTAGTGATCATTACCAGTATAATTAATCAGCAGACTATGGACAATCATTAAATCTTATTTGCTATTTTGACACCATCGATTTTCACTCTCGAAAGAGACAGTAAACTTTCCACATAACGGTAGATTCTTACCTACAGGCTAAAGGTTCAATGCTAAATCATGTTTACGAGGTAGAAGGACATATTTCTTTCTGCTGGTGAGAATTTACGAACACGACAACAACAGGCAAATTCAACGTGTTTGTTTCTGCAGCCATTTACCACTACTACATGCCAATGGACAGCATAGCCCGTGACAGAATCGAAGGCAAAGGATTGGAAGCACGGGTGTATGGTTCTGTCAGCTCAGTAAGTAATAAGATTTTTTTTCTTCTGTTTTCAGTTTTAATGGGTGATACTCTTTTTGTGCAAACTGATTTCTGTTAGAAGACACCTTAGCGCAATGTCCTTCAGCAATCTAGACAGCATTTAACCAATCATCAGATGTGACGTGCATTAAATAAACTCTTGTCAGTTGTTTCGAAACTGAACAGTGAGGTTTAATGTCTATACCCACCATTGGCAGACGGTGATAACCATCCCAGGGAACAGGGGGTAAATACCTAAACCAACACTGAACCACCAGAGCAATCATACTGCTAAAATGAACAGTAAAAAATGGCCTCATTTTATTTAGCCCACCACGGGATTCAAACCTGGGTCATCGGTGTGCCAGGCCAACGCTCTACCACTTGAGATACGGCGGTGGGACTGAAGTTTCATTGGTAGACCTAATATTATAATACCTGTTACAGTTAAGAGTTATGTGGAGCAGAACGTAGGTCCCCAACCAAGGACAATATTGAATACAAATTTTCATAATGTTGACTACTCCGGTAAGTGCCTCAGCTCATGTTTTTTGTTTTTGTTTTGTTGATAACATAAAATGTACAATCTAAGCTGCAAACTGTTTCAGGTCGATGGAAAAGTTGGCAACGGCGTGCTTCTCTCTGGAGGTCGCGAATACCTTGACCTTGGCGACGTGACCTCGACCTGCTTGGGTGACCTTGACCTTTGTGAATACGGTTTCTACGCTTCCATGTGGTTGATGTTCAACAGAGTGGATGGTGGTCGCAAGACTGTACTGTCGTCTCCATCTGTGGGTCTTTATCAGGATGGCAGTTCTCTTATTGCTAGCGTCAGGGTATGTTCAGTGTTTTTTCTTCTTCTGTTCTTCTGTTTTGTTTCCTTCTGCAACACTGTTGCCGCCGCTGCATCTTCGTCCGGAGTTATTTATAACTTTTTTGTGTTTCCATTGCAAAGGTGACAGAAAATGGAAATTTACCCATTCTTACTAAGTTAAACTTGCACTGTGATCATAGCTTACTTCTTGTGTTGAAATACTTAGACGCTTAATAAAGTTTTCTTCACAAATCAGCGACGTACTGATAAATATAAGGACCTATTATTCCTTTGGACAAATACAATTTCTTAGGTCTTATGTCTTTTAAAGAAAGCTATCAGAAAATCAACAATAAATGTTTTTCTCTGTTGCACTTTTCTTACAGTTCCTAACTCTCTCTTTCTCTCTCTTTCTCTCTCTTTCTCTCTCTCTCTCTCTCTCTCTCTCTCTCGCTCTCTCTCTCTCTCTCTCTCTCTCTCTCTCTCTCTCTCAATCTATCTCTCTCTCATTTCAGAATTTGCGCCAAACGTGGGAGGTTCGTTATCCAGGACTGACCCTCGGCAGCTGGTACTTTGTGGAAATGTCTTACAAGCCTGAAGATGGCCTTGCTCTCTTTGTGGACCGTAGACGAGTAGACTTCCAGGGTACCGCTACCTACAGGCCCCCAGAGCCTTCAGAATCCATGAACTTGTATGTGGGAACTGACGGACCCAGAGGCAGCAGATACTACCCTGCCGCTACTATTGATGAGCTAGATATGTACTACGCTGACAGGGCCACTTTAGAAAACATCGACTTTATTGAGAGAGGTAAGAAGTTTAGCAATTATGTGATACTGTTTTATGTGATACTGTTTGCTGGAAAACACCGCCATATTCATGTATCATGTTATGTTACTCAGAAGCAGAGGATAGACATCTATTTAGAAAACAGTAAAGCTGATTTTGCGTCTCACAATGAAAGTATATTTCTGTTCATATCTTTGATATCTTATATACCTAACATAGCTAAGAAACTTTGAAACGATGTATGAGGTAACGTTCATTTGTAGTCGCAATTTCTTTTTTGCAGACCGCCCTATCAACCAGCACTTCGCCATGGACTCGATCTCCCAAGGCCGGCTGGTTCACGATTCAATGGTAGTCTCTGCGGTGGGACGTCCACAGGTGGTTAGCGGGAAGGTTAACTCGGCCATTCTTCTCGACGGCCAGCAGGATGTCCTGGATTTTGGTGACCGCAGCAAGGATTGCTTTGGTAACCTTGATCTATGCCCTCATGGTACCATGCTGTCGCTGTGGTTACGTCCTGAGAAACTGCAGGAGCGTGCCTACTTCGTATCCTCTGGCAACAATGGGCTGTCCATCAAATATAAAGATAGGAAACTTCATGTATGTTTTACTATCTGATGACTTGTTGTTTAGTACCCTAGTGATGTTTTACCCATCAAATTGGCAATATCTCATGATCTTCATGTTATGATGGTATTAGTGATTGCTTGGTGTTGTTTGTTGATGTTCTTAAAGTGGGTGTGGGGGGGGGGGGGGGTGAGGGGTTTGTGTGTCCAACACTCTGTATAGAAAGAAACACTGTTTAGAGTTCAGTTTCCTTGTTTCGGCTATAAGCACACGTATTAATCTTAAGTCATTATCTCCATCCTTGTTGTAACTAAAATTCATGAATCTGTATTTGAATCTGAATGTTAGAACTTTCTCCATGTTGTTTTCTGAGTCAAGAACATTAGTCTAAATGACCATTTGTTTTACGCTGCTTTATCAGATCCAGCCTAGCCAAGTGCAGTTTTATAAAGTACTAAAAAATTACAAACAACTGCTGTCCTGACAAGGTTGAAACCCATTTGGAAAGACAGGACCATCAATTTACATTCCAAGTTAAGGCTGCTGCGCTCCCTTGTCATCTCCATCTTTCTATACGCTTGCGAAACATGGGTCCTCACAGCAGATCTACAGCGAAGAATACAAAGCATGGAGATGAGGTACGTGCTACAGAAGATTTCTGTGCATTTCCTATATCCAGCACATCGCCAACAACGAAGTCCGACAGACCATTGGACAACATGTTGACATGCTCACAGTGGTGAAGAAACGGAAACTCTGATGGTATGGCCACGTCACCAGAGCATCAGGCCTTGCAAAGACCATCCTGCAAGGCACGGTGCAATGAGGAAGAAGAAGAGGGAGACAGAAAAAGAGGTTGGAGGACAACATTCGAGAATGGATTGGTTTGACACTGAACGAAGACATGAGGGTTGCTGAGAAGAGGAAGATGGAGTACGCTGGTTAAACGATCATCTGTGGTGCTCTAACGACCTTTGAGTTACGGGATAGGATAGGATAGGAAAATAGTATAGCGTCTATAGTATTATTATTCTAGCAGATTCTGTTTAATTTGAGGTATGTGATTATTTGCAGGTTACGGCAGCAACGACCGCCAAAACTTGGGAAGTCTCTACTTCCGACTTCAGTCCAGACAAATGGTACTTTTTGGAGGTGTCTTTCCACCCAGAGAAAGGCCTGAGACTTTACGAAAACAGTCGTCTGGTAGCTGAAAGTCAGCAGTCAGTACAAAGAGACGATCCTGCGCCAACCAGCTATGACCTAGACAGGTGAACACCGAACGATGTCAGATTGTACTGTTGTGTCTAAAACGGGGCCTAACAGGTGTATGTGATTATGTGGAGACAGTTGGCGAAGTAGGTCTGGAGGGGTATCTGTGGATACCAGTTAGCAACAAAGAGTACCTGCTACAGCAGCAGACTATGCCTAGCTTCTTCTATGATCTACACATAATCTGTACCGGTGGTCCGGGTGTGGTTCTTCCTCACTTTCTTTATGATAACACCAGGGTTGCGGTGTTAGAAATTGATTATAAATGATAGACATTTCTTTCCTCTTTGAAACGTTTTTCTCTCTCTCCCCTCCCCCACCTCGCCCCTCAACTCCTCACACCCCCTCGTTCTCAATAGCAGTTCGTTTTATTGCTCTATTGTTCTATTGCTGCCTTTGCTTTGTTCATTCGCTGAGTTGTTGCTTTACAGCTTACTTGTGTTCCGTTTTCTTTCAGGTTTTACCTTGGCCGGGGCAACGTGGACATGAGAGAAAACAGGTACGGTGGAGGAGCCTACGATGAGCTGGACGTCTGGTATGCTGACCGCGACTACCTCACTGCTCACGGTTTCATTCAGAGAAGTGAGTAATTACAGTTTCAGTACAACGTCACTAGGAATATTGGCGCTTCCTATTTTAATAATTATGACGTCATGTAAATCAGTGGACCGTAAGTTCTGAACCGCCATAAGAGGATTGTTGTCCAAGCCAGTGTTCCGCGTTTCAAGTTGTGTTTGACTTGAATGCCTTTATCAGGTAAACTGCAGGTTTTATCAATTTAGTTTTTGCCTCACTCGCTTCTGTTGGACTTTTTTAATTACCCGTTAATATTAAAATCCAAGACACAGTGTTGGTGTATTGTATTTGCAGGTACGCAACTAGAGCAGCGCTGTACATATATTTCATTCATTTAGACCTAGCTTTTACCGTGTTTCTTATTATTAGCACTTTAGTGCACGCTGAAAAATTAAACATTAATCTAGACTCGAGTGCCCTTTCAAGCAAATTGTCTTTTTTTGTTTCGCAGGTCGTCCAGACAACATCATCGTACATTTTGAGGAGTCTCCGGACCAGACCCGCGTCCTTCACCCAACTTTGGACATCAGGCTCATCGGACAACCTCGGCTGGTTCCTGGAAAAGTCGGCAACGCCCTCGAACTTCGAGGTCGGGGTCAGTATGCTGACTTAGGGATGCTGTCCCAGTCGTGTATTGGAAACCTGGCTCGCTGCCCTCAGGGAATCACGTTGTCAGCTTGGATGAAGTTCAGAAGCTTCGAGAACAACATGGTGTTTCTGTCCACCGGTAGAAATGGACTGCTGATGCTGTACAAGGACGGTTACATGCAAGTCAGCGCCAATGGAGAAGGTATTATGCTGCGATATTTTACTTCTTCGTCTTATTTGTCGTCGTCGTCCTCTCTTTCTCTTTATTTGCAGACGACATTTAAAACGTTTTTTTCCGTGATGTGATTTGAGTTTTTCCTCATTCCCCTCTTTCTTCTTTTACCTTGCTTATAACTATAATATTACCTTTCATGTTACAGAATGTTAAATCTGTTGGGTTTACATTTACATTCACTTGGCTTTGGTCGCGTTTGCAGGTCTGGTGACAACACCCAAATTGGAGACGGATCGTTGGTATTATGTGGAGATGTCCTGGCACCCATCGCATGGTCTCAAGTTTTACGTGGACAACAAGCTGGAAGGCGAATCCCCGTCCTCCTATGTTCCTCCCACCTACGCCAGCGACAGTGGCCACTTCTACATCGGCAGACCCAACGAGGGAGATTCCCCAGGGAGGTTGTACAGCACTGGCAACTTCGACATTGACGAGCTGGAGGTGTGGAATGGACGCAGGGAGGATCTCCTTGCGTTTGGCTACATCGAAAGAGGTGAGTTTTCTGATCTTGATGTGGAAATTTTAGCCCTTAGGTAACGTTACTTAGAATGGTATATGGTATTAGCTAATAAGGATAGTGTGACATAAACTTACAGGCGCTAGCTACAGTATGTGAATAGGTGGTATTGTATTTGTTACTGTATAATTTGGTGAATGGTTTCGTGCAGGCTAGTCTTCGTTCAAGTCGCATAATCCACCTACCTGAATAGTTCTTAAGATATGCCTTATACGCATTTTGGATGCAAAATATTTTGGTAGCATATGGCAGTTGTGTCGTGTCCTTCCTCTTCTGTATCAGAACCAGAATAATGGAGTCTTCTTATGATACAACTCGAAGTTCAAACTCTATGTATTTGCATAGTGTTGTCAACAGCTATGTGTGATATTTGTTTGTGACAGTAAACAGGCCAGTTGATTATCCACAGGCTAATTAAATGTTTGAGTCACGAAGACGACCACCACAAACTGTCCTTTCTTTTGAAACGGTTTAACAGTGTAGATATTGTTTACGAGTAAGATAAAGCCGCATATGTAGGACATTTTACTTTGAGAAACATAGAACAGTTTTTTTTTCTTAAACAATGAGGACAGGGCTAGGTTAATAATAATAATATTTAGGTCATTTTCCACTTTCATCAGTTTGTAGTTCTTTTTCCTTCTTTTGTTTTTCATTCAACGTTTCATTAATTGAAATTGCAATCTGAGTTGCTTCTATTTCTGAGAATATTACACTTGAACTTTTCGGTGATATTACCCCCTTTTGGTTTATTCATCCATATATATGTATAAACAATCATGCACAGTCCTCAGATATAATCAATCATGTGGCATGTGTATGCTTTATTCAATAAGATGCGATCAATAACATACGGCTTTCCTGCTTACCTATAATCGATTATTTTCCATTACTGGATGTAGGTGTATTAAATGTAGATGGAACCCATATTACTTTTTAAACCCCCCAGCATTGCGTCTGCTGACAAGAATTCTGATATTTAAAAGTTGAAAAGAAAAATACTCGGAGTGGTATCTAGCAACATACTGTTATGTTAGCATCTTCCGTAGATCTTCATCCTTGTAACTTAGCTTCATCTCTTGCAATAAGCTTTTTCTTAAAGACCATTTATATGGCCGCATACCCTGTCATCTGTGCTTGGATATTAATATACTGCTGTTGGCAATTTTATTTTAAGTTGCTACATCAGTACATGTATACTTTTCGAAATCATTATTAATGGGATCTCTATTTAAAGGTCTTCAGGGTCAGGTGTAGTTATCTATCTTGTAGTTGTAGACCATCCGTTTCGTCCTTTCAGTATTGATTTCTTTCCTTTTTACTTGTTTGTTTTGGGTTCCAATAATTTGCCATTATTTGTCAATTAACTGAATTGGAGTAAAACCGCTTTTCACGTTTAGTTTTGTATGCTTAGTTCATTCAGTTCATATTGTTTATATTGTGTTGCTAATTTTGCTTTGTAAAGTGCTAAAATATAATTTTCACTGTAGTATAAGCTTTTTAAAAAAAAGTGCTTATTGGTGCGTTAGTGTAATGTTTTAGACTCACCGTTTTCCTATCTTCTTCAGTTTACTTTGAGTTTGGTATGGTGAATAAACGTGTTCACTTAGTGTCATATATATTTTTTTAGCGTTCATTATTGCCGTTTAGAGCTTTGATTTACTTGCCTACCCTATGGATAGCAATTAACCAGTCGTCAATCACTCACTTTTCTTGCCTTCTCCATTGTCATGTGATAGATGCCTTATCAGGAGATCCAAGTAAGATGCCATTTTCATTCTAAGTTTGCTCATGTTGATCCATATATATGTGTATGCATTTTGTGTTTTCACCTTCGCATTTGTCCTCGATTAAGTTAGTAAATTCATTTACATTTTGCTTTATTTGCATCGATTGTCGTTTTTGATTTTCTTCAGCTTGTGAAGTCCTACATGCATTGATCATTATCCTCGCATTCTCTCCTTTATCCAACTTCTTAATACAACCTTGAAGCATTCTTAATATTTGTTTCATTATGTTTGTTTGCTCATAATTCAAATATTTGTTTCATTATTGAATCGTTCTTTTATCATTTGTCATATATGTCATTTATGTCATTGCATAACTTGTTTGTTGAGGATAAACACATACTGTTCTCACTCTCACGAGATCCATTTGTGTATTATGTGCCTTGTCAATTATTTAAATGAGGAAGTCGAAATGCACCTTAGATTGTAGCCTTAAATTGGTAATAACATTGAAGCGTTGAGACGTTTGTTTCGGTGTTGTTATGAATAATTATGTTCATTTCTGTTGAAACACTGAGCTGTGTTCACAGCTTTCAGCGAATCCATGGAGAAAACCTCAATTTAAGGTTCTTTCTGCTTATTTCTTAAGCACGCATAAGCGTTTCTATTAGAGGTCTAACTCATAGAAAAATTACTCTAGTGAGTATTAATATTTGATGTTTAGAACTGTGAAACTAGCGAAAGGGGTTCTACTTCTTACATGCTATAGTTGTTGTAATTGCTATTTAATGTTCAATAACACTAAGTCTTACTTCTTGGAGAGAATAAACGTGTTTGCTCATACTGTTTTTAAATGTACTGTCAAAATATTGGAATAAGATAGTGTTGTGAATGCATGTATAAAGTATAATTAATTATTTGTTCTTGTTGGAATATATTGTTAAATGCAAAGAGTGCTTGCTACTGATGGCCAGAAGGATATGCTTCTGTTAGTTGTAGCTCAGTTAGACTGCTTCTGTTGCAATTCTTACAGATAGTCAGTCATCTTTTATGTTTAGAAAGAGCAAGATCTCATCTTTAAAGAAATCATCAAAATACCCCAAGCAAAATTCAAAAACACAATTGCTCTTCTTTTTTTTATAAAATAAACAGCTCCCCTTTCCTGGTCTGCTTTTAATTCATGTTTATTAAACTGAAGAAAGCTTTCCTATTGTGTTCGTTTCTACTGGTATTGTATTTCATTGTCACTCATGTTCATTAATTGTTAGGAATATTTTTGGTACAAAGTTTATCAGCATACAGAAGACGCTTTGGTGACTGATGGTTTTTAAAATTATTTTATTAATTTCAATGGATTGACATTGTCGAGTAACTGAACATAGAATGTGGTAACGTTTGCATGATCATGCTACATTAGAGCTTTCACTACTAACAGCATGAATGGTCATCAAAGATGTTACGGTATAATTGTACTTGTCTTCACAATTTCTCATGCCCATTTGCAATTTTCATCGTATTTTGTAGAGGGTAGTCTCAGACATGCGAATGAATTATTGAACGTGTATTGGCATGCACCCATTTACAGCCTGTTATGAAAATGTGTATTATGCCACATAAGATGTTATATTTTGTCTTTTTTTTTTTAAAATAAAGTTTACAATCTTTATCTTACGCATTCTTTGTTCATTCTTCATTTACATTTCATGTTGTTGGTTTAAAAAAAAAATCAGATCCCTCTTTAAAAAGTTCACACATGATCGCCTTTTAGCTTACCGATGTGAAAAGCACACCCAACCTTTAATGATCCATTTATAGTCCGAGTCTGACTTTAAATGAAGTTGTATTTCGTTGTGGTTTTAAACGTCATAGCTTATAATTTATTTGTAGACTGGATTATTTTTTTTTTAATAATTGCAAATGAAATAACTAGAATACGACTTCCGAAATTCTAACAGCATTAATAAGATGTCTGCATGTCGTCTTGGCAAACATATTGAGGCTTCTAGATATGTATTGTCAAGCTTTTTAATTAAACAAATATTACTTTGACTCCCAATTATTCTGAGCATAGTCCTCACTGTTGAGCCATTGTATTTTAGAGTTCTGCAGGTGAACTGTAAATGGTGCTTTGCGCTTGCGCAACTGTGCAATGGGGAAATTTTGCACGTGAAATTCGAGGTATTAAGGTACTCGCCCCAAAAATGTCACAGAGCGCACGTCGCCTAAGCCGAAAAGTTTCTTTCGTGGATCTGTGTTGGCTGCGACAACCAGAATTGGCCCTATCTTGTTTTGTCCAACAAAGCATGTGCCTGTACTTGTTCGTTTTGTTCTTATGAGCATTTGTCTTGTTTATGTTGTTTCATATTGTTAGTTTATCAGCTGTTACAGAGAGGAAAAGAAATGTCGATAATCAGTTACATTGTTACAAGTGTCACATGATTGTGAGGTTAAAAGGTGGAGTTTTTTTTAATGCTTACTTTTATAGCGATCTAATTGTAATGGAAAGTTGTTACCATGGAAAAGCATTGCTCAGTATTACTTAATTCCATTTTAAAATAAAGATATTATCTTCAACAGGTTGTGTAGTCTTTAATACAGTCACGTTACGTGAAATAGTTGTGTATAATATTGTGTTGAGCTTAATATGTTGTATCATTAGTTAGGTTTTGCAACCAAATTGCTGTGAGTTAAAATTGCTCAATAAACTGGACATCCAGCAAAGTTGATATTTATTTGAGAATTCGATACAGTTTACATCATTCAGAATACCAATTTCCTATTATTTATGTATTTATTTTTCACAGCAGCTTGGTTGTTAGGGCTCATTGAGCATTGCACAGACTGTGGCGATCGGCGGTGTCGGCGGTTTCGATATCATACTATTCATGATTGGCTACGTGATATACGATGTGATGGTGACACACATATCATACAAATTAATACCATTGTTGGTATGAGACTGAAAATCCCATATATATAAAACAAACTTGAAAATACTATATAAAAGGCAATCAATTATTTAACCAAGTATTTTCTTAAATTTATAAGTGAATTTCTCTCTTTATTGTTTTTGTGTTGGCTATTTCTTTGTAAATTATGTTCTTTAAATTATCCGGATTGTAACAAGTGCAGAATTTTCATTCTACCCTGCATGAGGTCTTTGGAAGAGAGTTCAAAATCCTTAATTCTTTCCTGTGATAATAAGACAAGGTAACAGTCTATCTCATATTTGTACTCATCCTCTCTGTTTCTGTTTTCTGTTTTGCTCTGTGGGTTCGGGCAAATAGAATAGACCCAACGTTTCCCGGCGTGTCGTAAGAGGCGACTAACAGGGGTGATGTTAGCACGGCATCACTGGGCGAAAGTCTTCTACACAGAAGTCACCGGCCAGGGCGGAGGAACCTCACGTTACTACAGGTTCAACGACCACGTGCTCAGGGCCAAGGCGAGCCACACTGTATTCGTGGATTTCGGCTGTGGCCAACAGCCTGGAGAGGATTGGGCCCTGCCAGGTCTTTTTTTGCCCAAGACACAACACATGATGAGGCTATCCACTAATTCCATGCCGGATCGGTCGTCGCCCGGCTACACAAGGACCGCGCCTTCCGTTGGCCACCAGGACGGAGGTGTTAAGTATGCTACTGATGGACAACTTAGCAAGATCCGCACGAGAAATAACATCGTCATAGGAACCTGGAATGTCAGGACCCTAACTGCGGAAGGAAAATTAGAAGAACTGGCCCACGAGCTGGACCACTATCGATGGAACGTTCTAGGTATCAGCGAACTGCGCTGGAAAGGCCTAGGTGAAACAACGACTGACAAAGGCCACAAGCTCTATTTCAGCGGTAGAGATGACAGGCACGAACACGGCGTTGGATTCTTGGTCCACAAGAACATTCTAGCCACTGTCATGGGTTGCCGCCCAGTCTCCAGTAGAATCATTACCATCCGTCTGAGAGCAACCCCTTTCAACATTACCATCATCCAGGCCTATGCCCCAACATCAGACTATGAAGACAGCGAAGTGGAGGATTTTTATGAAAATATACAGGCGGTCCTTGACCAAGTGCCGAAGAAGGACATAGTCATAGTGCAAGGCGACTGGAATGCCAAGGTTGGCCAAGATGCGCACCACAACTGGGGAGACACATGTGGACCCCACTGCAACAACGAGACAAATGACAGGGGTCTGAGGCTATTGGAGTTTGCCAGATACAACAATCTGGTACTGGCAAACACGCTTGGTCTCCACAAAAAATCCAGACGATGGACATGGCACAGTCCCAGCGGGGAACATCACAACCAGATCGACTACATCATGGTCAAGAAACGCTTCAGATCAAGCATCAACATTGGCAGGACACGCACTTTTCCAGGAGCAGACATTGGAAGTGACCACGATCTCGTGATGATGTCTTTCCGGCTCCATTTGAAGAGAGTAAATACAGCAAAGTGCACTAGGCTGAAGTTCGACCTGGACAAACTGCAAGACCCGGAGGTGGCAAAAATATTTCAGGCCACAATTGGAGGGAAATTTGCACCACTGCTTATTTTGGGGGCAGGCGAAGTAGATGTCAACACCATGACCAATACCTTCAATTCAGCTGTAACAGATGCCGCCACTGAGATCCTTGGCAAGCATCGACCAAAGAAGAAGCCGTGGATCACCCCTGAACTTTTGGATCTGTGTGATAAACGAAGAGAGTTAAAAAAGAAAAAGAACACCTCACAGGGAGCTGATGTCTACCGAAAAATCAACAGTGACATCCGAAAAGGCATGCGCACAGCAAAGGAGAACTGGATAGAAGATCAATGCCAGGAAATAGAGAACAATCTGAACAAGAACAACAGCAAGAAGGCCTACCAGACTGTGAAGCGGCTGACAAGTGTTAAACAGCCCAAAGTCTCCACTATCCAAAGCAAGTCTGGCATATGCCTTACAGAAGAACAAGAAGTCTTGGACAGATGGACAGAGTACTGCTCTGACCTTTACAACCATACACCAAATGGAGACCCATCAGTTCTAGCATGTCCCGAGAGCAAAGAAGAAGAAGAAATCCTCCCAATTCTCCGGGAAGAAGTTGAGGCAGCAGTGCAATCGCTGAAGAAAGGGAAGTCAGCGGGAGTGGACAACATACCAGCGGAACTGCTACAAGCAGGAGGAGAAGCGATGACTGATGCTCTCACCATTATCTGTAACAAGATCTGGCAGAGTGGGGAATGGCCTACACCATGGACCCAGTCGCTTGTCATCACTCTTCCCAAAAAAGGTAACCTTCAGGAGTGTGAAAATTACCGCACCATCAGCCTCATCAGCCATCCCAGCAAAGTCCTCCTGAAAATAATACTCAACAGGTTGAAACCACAAGCTGAACAAATCATAGCTGAAGAACAAGCAGGATTCATGGCAGGGCGAAGTACCACTGAACAGATTTTCAACCTCAGAATAATCTGTGAGAAATACCTACAGCACCAACAACATCTATATCATGTGTTCATAGACTTCAAGAAGGCATTTGACCGAGTCTGGCATGCAGCTCTATGGGCAACCATGAAAGTGTACAACATCAGCCCTAAAATTATAGAAGTCATCAAAAGCCTGTATGACAAGGCTACCAGTGCAGTCCTCCATAACAGCGTCATCGGGAACTGGTTCAGAACAACAATCGGTGTGCGTCAAGGATGCCTACTCTCTCCAACACTCTTCAACATCTTCCTAGAGCGCATCATGTCAGATGCTCTTGCAGATCACGAAGGCACAGTCAGCATAGGGGGCAGAGCAATCTCCAATCTTCGTTTTGCGGATGATATTGATGGATTGGCTGGAGAGGAACAAGAACTTGAACAGCTTGTACAGAGGCTTGACACCACCTCCAGAGCTTATGGAATGGAAATAAGTGCAGAGAAGACCAAAATGATGACCAACAACACCAATGGCATCAACACGGACATCAAAGTACAAGGCCAATCCCTCAACACAGTGCACAGCTTCAAATATTTAGGAGCCATTGTGTCAGACAATGGGTCTCGACAGGAAGTCCTCTCCAGGATCGCACAAACAACTGCTGCCCTGACAAGGTTGAAGCCCATTTGGAAAGACAGAACCATCAGTCTACATTCCAAAGTAAGACTGCTGCGCTCTCTGGTCATCTCCATCTTCCTATATGCTTGCGAAGCATGGACCCTCACAGCAGATCTCCAACGAAGAATACAAAGCATGGAGATGAGGTGCTACAGAAGACTTCTGTGCATTTCCTATACCCAACACATCACCAACGACGAAGTCCGACAGACCATCACACAAGCCATTGGACAACACGATGACCTGCTCACAGTGGTGAAGAAACGGAAACTCCGATGGTATGGCCACGTCACCAGATCATCAGGCCTTGCAAAGACCATTCTGCAAGGCACAGTGCAAGGAGGTAGAAGAAGGGGGAGACCGAAAAAGAGGTGGGAGGACAACATTCGAGAATGGACTGGTTTGACACTGAGCGAAGCCATGAGGGCTGCTGAGGACAGAGAAAGATGGAGTATGCTGGTTAAACGATCATCTGTGGTGCCCCTACGACCTTCGGGTTATGGGACAGGATAGGATAGGATAGGATAGGTTCAGTAGCGTTAAAGAAGTTGATTCCTGTGGCTAATACTATTTTACCTTTATTGAAAGACCTTTCTTGCCTGATCGTTAATACTGTCTTGTAATTCGGTCCTTGAGCATGCCACGTTCATGTTGCACACTGCAGCGCACGTTTATCGTTATATTTAATTAACGGAAGAGAAAAATTTAGATTTAACTTGCAAGTAATCCAATTTAGATCTGAATGGATACACTTTATTTGACCGACTTGATTTTTTATTTTTCTGTCCAACAGTTTGGGACTTTTGTCCCTCTAGCAGTGGAAAGCAACACGTTTAAAAGTCCGTTTTGCTAGTGGTCACATTTAACATAAATTCGAATGCTTCAGCCTTGCTACTTAATATCCTTTTGAAATGTCTGAAATGAAAAATGGACAGGAAAGTAATTGGTTGGTCAGATTAAATTTACCTTGTTTTTGAATTATTAGCTTGAGAATAAATTGTGTATGTGTTATATATATATATATATATATATATATATATATATATATATATATATATATATATATATATATATATATATATATATATATATATATATATATATATATATATATATATATATATATATATATATATATATATATATATATTAATTGAGATGACTGCTAGTTATTTGCTGCATGACGAGCGATATTATTCTAAAACCTAGCCACGCTTTTGTCTCTTTCTTCTCGCTCCGCCTTCCTGTGCACGTCCCTCATACCCGTGTCTGACTGACAGACGAACTTGGCTACGAGGTTTTCACCATGGATAGCTCAACGGGCGATCGCGTCAGCCACCCTAAGTACGTCCTTGTCTTAGTCAACAACGCGCGACTGGTCCCGGGGAGGGTCGGACAGGCGTTAGAGCTGCGGGGGCGTGGGCAGTACCTGGACATGGGTGAGCATATGGGTTCCTGCCTGGGCAACCTGGAGCACTGCACCCACGGCCTTACTTTGTCCATCTGGCTGAAACCTAACGCTCTAGTAGAGAACACCCATTTCATTGCCACGCCCAGCTACTCACTCTTCTACGAAGACGGACAATTGAAGGCCGTGTTCAACTCCAAAGGACGACAATGGACGGTGTCCACGCCCCGATTCCGCGCCGCCGACTGGCAGAGAGTGACCCTAGCGTGGCACGAAAAGAAAGGACTGACCCTCTACGTCGATGACGAGCTACTGGACACAGACTATGGTATTGAGCGTCTGCAAAGAGACCCCCCTGTGTCCGAACACGTCTACCTCGGACGCAACTTGGCGGACACGCGTCTGACCGCCGATACGCAGGCTGACCAGCTTCAGGTGTGGTATGACTACTTGGACCAGCTAAGAGCGACTGGCCAGTACCAAGGTAAGTCCAGCAGGATGGAACCTAGTGTGAATATGACAGAATAATACCTTGCAATTCCAGCATAAATACCAAACGAAAAACACACAAGTCTTCAAATAAACCTAAATATTACAGTATCTACATAGTACTTATTTACTGTGTGCATTATGGTGCATATAGCCTAGGTCATTTATCAATTCTTATTTAATATTTTTAAATCTAGACTTTTGTTCTCGTTCTTTCCAAATCCTAGAGTTTCTAGCAAAGCAATTAAAGCATGTTGGCACTGTTCTATTTGTAGGCCTATGAGCTTTGGATGTTCCCCATGTTGTTGCTAGTCTTTGGGTCTAATTTTTAAAGCTAGAGGTCAATTCTGCGTCTAATAATATTCACCTAGTTGGAATGCAGCCTTTCCCATTTCCTACCTGATTGCACCGTTTAAATAATGTTACCCCACATTGGGTAAATTCTTTCTTACCCCTGGAGATAGCCAAATATTTGTTATTGATGAATATATATTTAAATAGGTCTATATCTTTTGTTTTTTAACATATTCGGTCCGTTTGTATGCCGTAAATTTTGCATGCATGTACCCGTATTTATATTAGTTTCTCAACATTGTATTCGTAGGACTTAAACTTTGAATATTTTCATATGAAAGTTGTCTGTTATATATGAACTGAATGTTGTTCAAGTGATGTGAATCCTATGATCATGTGTACATTGTACTACCGTGGTGCTCAAAGCTGACGATGAATACTCAGTATTATATGATTTTAGTAATAGTGATACAAATTACCGTGATTAAAATATTATTCGGTATTGTCTAATATTTTCGACCATATATATATATATATATACAATTTTTTACACTTTCAGTATATGGTTTGTGTTTGTGTATCAGTGTGTGTGTGTGTGTTTCAAATTTAAAGTATAACGTTTTCTGTTTCAACAACATTAGAGGAGGAAAATAGAAATGCAAACATTATTGTTTGTTATAACTTTTCTAACTTCATTTAGTAAAAATAATCAAGAACTCACAAACCCCAATGTGGACAGTTCTTAAGTAAATTGATGGCAATAGTTAATTAAAACATGTGAAATGCTGTAAGCGGAACAACAAATAGCAGGTCCACATAGGCATTGCCAACACTAGCGGTATTGTTTTCCTTGTTGTGCGTCTTTACCGATTCTGATACCATTTTGCACTGCTTCTTCTTCCTGCAGTTGAGGTCATACCTCGTCAGATCACCTTCGACAATTTTAAAGACGGATACATCATTCTTCGCGATCGCCGTATTCAGGCTATTGGGGAGATCAGACTGATTCCTGGATTGGCACGGGATTCTCAGGCTCTGTTCCTGGATGGACGAACCCAGTATCTGGACCTCGGAGAGAACTTTACCTGCGGCGGTGACTTGGACACCTGTCGTCAAGGTGCTACTTTCAGGTAAGATTGCAGTATTGATGTTCACTGCAGCTTGAACAGGTCTTGGGTGTTTTACTTGACAAATATAATTTTTAAATGTCTGATTAACAGCCTAGTTGATTGATAATTGATTATTTTTCAGACGGAATGTTTGATTCATTGATTCCCCCATCTTTTTGTTGTCTTTCTTTTCCTTAGAAATTCAGATCTGAGTATTTCGGAATCTGATGTGGCATTTTGCAGTTGACTGGACCCTAATGAGCAATTAGTTTGGTTTAATTCGATCTGATCCATCTGTTTTCGTGACAGTTACACTGAACGTATCATGACCATTGAAAAATTGTTGCAGGCAAAAGTCAGCTAAGTTAAACAAACAGCTAGCTTGTGCAGCCATCCAAGACTGTTATCGTCATCTGTTTCCTTTTGCTTTTATTTTGTCAGGTTTGCCATTAAACCAGAGAGACTGCGAGATGGCACTTACTTCGTGGACAGTTGGCCGGTGAAGCTATATTACAAAGATGGAAGATTGTTTGCCGAGATGCAGACCTCCAACAGAGTTTGGACCGTGGATACCCCAGATTTCAGAGAGGGACAGTGGTCTCGGGTATGTAATTTTGTATAGAACTATGCATGAAAGTTTGGTCATCTGTGTAGGGTTGCACGCAGAATTTAATTTTGCAGTAGCAGCCGTTTGGATAATTTTTGCAAATGGAATCACATGCTCTGCATCGCGCACACCAGTTTTCACAGCGTCTTCCATTTTACATTTGACATAACAGTAGCTTCTTCCACAAACTGTTGTTGAGGTTTAGATTACTTAGAATATCGTTGTGTCTGTTCAGCTTCATTTTCCCTCCCCCAACCTCACCCTACCCTCTCCTGCCTAACTATTTTAAGCTGGTGAATGTTCTAGCCAACGAAGCCTGTGTTTAAAAGGAAGTTTCACAAAGAGTGATTTTTACCTAGTGGAATATACTATTGTGCTAGACCATTTCCTATTTTGAAATGTTTTTTCCTCAGTTGATCCAGTATGTGTACCGGACCCTGTGATTTTTAACATGTAACAGTTTCCAGTTAGTGTGTATACTACATAATGTAATGTCTTTCCCAACTGTTTTACTATAGGTGGAATTGACCTGGCACCCAACACAGGGTCTGACCATGTTCATAAATGGCCGGAGAGTGGACTATGAGACATACGCTCGAGAAAGATCACCAGTGATCAACACTGACTGGAGAACCTACCTGGGTCGTCCTCTGCGTGAAAGCGACGGATACTATGCTAACACCGCCATCGATAACATGGAGTTTTATAACGCTTACACGTGAGCATCTGTATATGTTCTAATACACTTGTTAACATCTAAATATTACCTAAATGTGTGAACAGACAATACGTGAAAGATTGGTTTAATTTTTTTGCGTGGCTTACCTTCTCCATGCATAATGTACCAAATAACTCAACTATGATGCGATAGTACAGATATTGCACGGAGAGTTCTCGCAAGGGTGAATATGGGACTAGGACAAACTGCTATGACTTGATCATTGATCAATTTAACTCACCGGAATGTATCAAGACTCTCGGGTTTTGCTTTGTTGCATTTCAAACTCATGGAGTATGTTGTGTTGTGTTGCGCTGTGTTAGGTCAACTGTATTTTCAGTCATGTCACATGTTTTGTGCGTTTCCCCACGGTCTACCCATTCCGTTTGACCCCCTTATTTTAACTGTCGTCCTGCTTTTCACCTTTTTCAGGTCATACATTCCCGAGGATGCGTACCTGTCGCTCATCAGGGATCAGGTGATCTACCCACCTGTGACAGGACGACCCGTCTACCCACCAGTGACACCAAGACCAACAAACAGACCACCCCCTGGTATATTAATAGGAGGTACCCTGCTTTGCGCTTCTTTGTATTGCCGACGCATGTATTTCTTCACGCTCATAACATCTATGTGATCATTCATATTTGAAATTTAAAACATAAAACCAACCACACACACAGAGAATTGTATGCAAAGTTTTGATTGCATTTTGGCAATACACAGAAGTTACTTTCTTTTCATAATGATCCATATAGCCTGTTCAGAAATAGAACTATCCGTTGTGGAGATCAACAATCACTAGGAGATTTGTAATTTACTTCTACGAAAATAAGAGTGGCTGTACATTTTTTTTGGTAGTTGCCAACAGAGAATAAAGCGTACATTGACATTTTCAATTAAATGGAGCATGCATACTATGGTTTGTTTTAAAGAGTAAAGAGTTCAAAGAACAGCTTACCAGTGCTACAGACCATTGTGTTATGAGCGTGACCTATTACTCATTTCAATTGAGTGGTTCCAGTAATGACACACGGGGAACGAAGTTTTACTTTATTATAACAATGGAAAATGGAAGGTGTTGAGGAAGGATATAGGGTAAGTGTTTTTTGCAACTTAAAGTAAAACTAAAGGGTGATTATTTTTTCTTCTGCTGTGAATCATCTCTCTTCAAGTTATTGTTTGGTGTTATTGCAGTATGACATTCACAGTCATGCAGGGAAATGCCATTCTATTATTATTAAAAACTAATTATCTGTTGCAAAGGGGTGGGTCAGTGCTGAACATGTGTCATTTTTGGATCTACTCATGACTGTCAACCTTCATTTTCCTATGCCCACTGCTCAGGAAATCCGTTTTAAGTTTATTTCAATGAGAAAAAAATGATTTTGTTTATTTGTCAGGACTTTTTTTCATAAGGATGCCATTTCCTTCACTTCAACTATAGCAAACTTGAAATTAAAGGATTATGCCACTTTGGGCCTATCGTTTTATTAAACAAGTGTTATGGGAACCATCACAATGTCACGAAAATAATTATACTTTTCAAGGCTTACATTTCAAGATTGTTTTACTGTGTAAAATAAATGAATAAAATAACATCGTATTTCAATAAGAAGCCTTTCATCTTCCTGAGCAGTGCCATTAACAGCATACGCCACAGCATGATGGCTATTATTTTATGAATGAAATTGTCTTCTGATCTATTTTCTGTGATGCCTTTTTCTGTATTTTTGGCTGCAAAGTCTTCGCAATTTAGAATTTTCTACTTGGAATGTGACTATATCTGTATCAGTTCTTAATGTAGCATGCAAAACATTAAGACAAGCTGTGCATAATGTATATGCTAAGTGCAAAATATATTATAGAGCTTATTAAATTAAGCTGGTTTGGGGAAATAGCTAGCTGTCACAAGTGTAAACCTATTGCGTGTTATCGATGATATTATATTAATATAACAGAAAGTTTAATGCTTTCATGGTCAGAGTGTTTTACCTGTATATACTAATGGTGTATAATATTATGTTTTACTGACATAATAATATATCATTTGCCAGTATTAAGTAGTATATTGTGGTAATTCAAATTTTTATAAATTTGTTGCTTCAGTGCGTGTCATTCCTTCTCGGGACACACGTAAGTCTTTAAAGATTGACTGAAGCGAATTCTGCACAAAATATAGGATAGGCTAATTTTCATTGCCACCATGTAATTTAAATCTAGCCAAGCAGTACCAGAATTACCATTAGCGCCAATAACTTGAAAAATATGGCAGTTTCACAGCATGGTAGTAAAGTATACGATTTTGCTCAATTGCTGTGTTTCCATCTATAGTAAGTGTGTTGAGTACCGCTAATCATGCTTTTTCTCCCCTCCTCCCCCCCCCTCTCTCTCTCTCTCTTGTATTTTGTACGGGTGGACACTATATAACTGAACCACAGCAAATATGACTTTGAAGAGGATTAAAATAAACTAGTTTTACAATTCCCCACCTTCGCTTTCTCCAAATCCAATCCCTGTATTTCACCTTAATGAAAATGCCATGGCACTAATAAAACCTGTAGTCACAATTCCTATCCTATCCTACCCTATCCCGTAAGATCGTTGGGGCACCACAGATGATCGTTTAACCAGCGGCAGTAGTTTGTGCGATCCTGGAGAGGACTTCCTGTCGGGACCCATTGTCTGATGCAATGGCTCCTAAATATTTGAAGCTATGCACTGTGTTGAGATCGTCACAATTATTATGGTTAAACGATGCATAGCTCTGTGAAAACATTTCCTATAGGCAGTTTTTACAGCACCGAAAATAACTCTCGGCCTAATCTGTTTTGGCGCTCGCCTGCACTTAGTAGTTAATGTATACAACGGCTCTGTTTATAGGTACTAAGAATTTGCATGAACTCAACTATGCTCCCACTGGTTTATAAACTTTTAGAATACGACAGAACAACATGGTATCAGCTTATACCTAGCAATAGCTTTCTAAATAAGCTTATCGTACATTACTAAGGAAATGATGTTTCCCCTTTCGCATGGTAGGCTATGTATCCACAAACTGAACCTAAAGTGGAATTTGGACAAGTTTGTGATTTATCTTTAAATTAGTGGGTATGAATTTGTGCGTTTATCTCAAAGCAATGACCAAAAATGCTTAGAGAGTGCTGGAATACCATTTTCAACTCAATGAGTGTGTGTGAGTATGTATATGTGTGTGTAGCTCGTATGTGTGTGTTACGTGTCTGTGTGTTGACAATTCAAGTGAATATTCTCGCCTTACAAATGATAATCACATAGGCTGCTCTTAGAACGGTCCTCTTATTCAAAAGATAAGCAGTTTGCAAAATGGTGGAGCTATGATCTTAAATCACAAGCATAGCAAATTTTATGCTGATACTACAAGACTTTTATTGGACACAAAGCAGTGCTGGGGAACTATATTTAGACACATATCTGGGTGCAAAGAACTTTCTTTGAAAGGTTGCCGGCATGGCATATACGAGTATCTAGGTCAAGTAGACTCCTTACTAGTGCACGGTTAAGAAAAGGGAACTTTATTCTTTCTCAGTCTTACGACCTAGGTGGATGCTGGGGAGGAGTATCTCTCTGTCTCTCTCTCCCTCCCTCTCTCTCTCTCTCTCTCTCTCTCTCTCTCTCTCTCTCTCTCTCTCTCTCTCTCTCTCTCTCTCATTTAGTCATTCTCTCACTTCTCGTACTTCCTCTCAGTCTCTTTTTCTTTCTTCCAATCTTCCTCCTACAGACACTTTCATTGCAGTAATTAACAGGACAAAGCGGCGAGGCGCACATTTTACCTTCTCATACCTCTCGGGGCTGCATCATCCGGTGTCAAGAGGTGTTTCGCTTTATCTGTTTTTCAGCTACCGCTTTACTGCCGTGCCAGAAAAAAAACAAAACCACTAGGCCTACAGCAGCAGCAGGAAAGGTCTAAATTCTGCGGCCGTGACTCATGCCTGATAAATACTCTCATCCACCACACCACGCACGCACTCAGGGTAGTCTACTCATACTTCACCACTATCCCACATCATAGAGCTTACATACACAACATGTGCCTCCATCTCTTAGCTTCTCTTTCACAGACCAATGCGCTGCGCGTCACACACCACCTTCGCACCAAAGGAAACCCTATCTAAGTCTACCAAAGACCGTACATTAATTGTCTGTGGATCTACCATCTTGTTCCCTCCCAATGCTATCTCTCTCCCCCCCCTTTCCCCCCTCCCGCCCCTCTAAATCCTCATTTCTTCCCCTTTCCCTTTTACTAAAAAATACATCCTACAGTGCTTGCTTTTAAAACAACTTCCGTCCATTTTTTCACCTGTTCGCTGTCGACACTATGCTAGTTGCTCGATGGTGCTGGCTTCCTGTTTCGCACCTGCAGACACCCTTCTTAACATACATTTAACGTCTCTGTTATGGTCGGATAAAAGTTGAGGAAACGCTAAAGGACCTACACATTAATTACACATTGAGTTGGTTTTTGATTTCCACTGTTTTTCACATAATTACAATACCAAAGGAATCTAGATAGTGAATAGCATCGGAATCACTAGGGTTAAAGTCTGCTTTTTTTACTTCTTTTTTTCTCATTTGTTTTCTTCATAAGTTACATCAATCATTGGGTTTCTCAACCCTGAATACATTCAACACTTCAAGTAACTGATATATGTTACTGATCTATTAGTATCCATCATTTACAAGACCGAACGTAAAAATAAATGTATTTGTATGTAGAAAGTTTATAAATTCATTTATTTTATTCACAATTGTAGTTTAGGCCAACAGACAGCAGTGGTCACTAAGCAAGCGATGCTTATGGAGTCTGGAATGTAGTTGCGGTGGATTTGACCTCTTGCCTGCCAAGGTCAATCGGGGACAAAAAGCCAACAACAAGCTTATCCTCTTCACAGGGTCTCCCAGACACAGGCGTTTTTATAGCTAAAAGTAGAATGTTCTTAGACCTGTCTGTTTTAGTACATAAAAGGACGGGGAAACCTGCTATGTTAGATTGCTGAATCTCATAGCGTTAGTCCTTCCCCTCCGCCGTAGCTCAATTGGTAGAGCGTTCGCCTGGCACACCTATGAACCAGGTTCGAATCCCGTGGTGGGCGAAATAAAAAGTGGCATTTTTTTACTGTCCATTTTAGCAGTATCATTGCTTTGGTGGTTCAGTGTTGAGTTAGGTTCATACCCCTTGTTTTCTGGGATGGTTATCCCCGTCTGCCATATTGCCAATGATGGGTGTAGACGTTAAACCTCAATGTTCTGGCTTCTGGCCTTAGTCTTTGGTGCTAGAAGCCTACAGGTTTTGTTCATCCATTTGTATTCAATGCTATACGGCAGTAGTATTCCGCTAAGTTCATTCATGTTACCGTAGTACTAAATAATATTTCACTATTGTGATGCTGTCTGTGCTCAGACTATCACGAAAGCCCGTAATAATGTTTGCTACCACCACTTTCGCTAGCTGTATAAGAGTTTATTAGTGACATTTATCAGATCCGCTGAAACCACTTGCCACTATACTTTCGACTATTACTGCAATTGACCGTTATCATAGTCAATTTTGACTTCCTCTCTAAAACCTTTACTCGTTCAATGCAACCTCACCTCCTATCACAAGTGTAAATTAAACAGGCGCAAGTCTCATGCATATACAGAGAGATTGAGAGTTTTGGATTTGCCCTCTCTGAAATTTAGAAGATTGAGAGGTGACCTGATCCAAACTTACAAGATTTTTTAATGGGATTGACAACATCGATGTTAACACTTTGTTTCAGTTGAATACTATCTCTAGAACACGAAATTCACAGGACAATATTCTTATAAGACATTGCCGCACAAACAAAAGAAAATATTCATTCTCCTACAGAGTTGCGCCCGTGTGGAATAAATTGCCAGTTGATACTAAAAGAGCTAACAACCTGAACACCTTTAAAAATCTTCTGGAAAAGGTCTTTTCCATACAGGAATCCAAATTTGAGTATGATGACTAATTAGCATACTATCTTTAGTATTCCCCGAACAACCGCAAATGGAACCGGACAAGTAAAAATGCCCAAAATAAAAGGGACATTCAAAAAGCCGCGAGGCCCATACAAGTCCCTCGCAACTAAACTAAACTAAACTAAACTAAACTATATGTATATATGTATACAAAAAAGTTAAGAGTTCTTACTCGATGCATTTTCCCCTTTAATACGCTATATCTGTTGTCCGTCGAAAGTGGGAGCAGTCAGAAAAAGATAGGTCTAATGGACAGGTTAATGGAGGGAGTTTGGTAGGATGAGCAACCTGGGCGTCCATGTTTTGGTATTTTGAAACCCATGCGGATAATCTTATGATGTCTTATTACTTGGGGGTGGAGGAGGGTGCAGAGAGGAGGGGAGGATAGCACGAGCTCAAAAGGATCGATATGCACAGAATTGTTTAGGCGTGCCGTTTCACATAATTTTCTTTAGTATTTTGTTTCACAGAATTTTTAACATTTTCTGGCGGTGTTTTAAGAGTGAACCGTTATCTGGACCCTTCATCCCCGCCAGCATTTAGTATTTTGCTGCTTTAACAAAAATAATAACTTCAATATCTGTGCATTTCTTATGCATACGTACACTGATTCAATTTGATATTTTGGGCCGTTGTTTAGAAGCGCATTAGCCTAATTTCTGAATGTTTATTCTAGAAGAATAGGATCTTCTACAAAAACAAGCCAGAAGTATGTAGAAGCAAAATGAGAGAAAAAGTATGGAATAATGTTGTGTGCGAGAAACTGCATGGGTACATCTTCAAGGCAAAAGCATACCACCTCGCTTTATTTTTTCCTGTTACCGACTAGCTAACTAGCAGGTGGGGCTAAAAATATACATGTTAAACTTGGCTCTCTGTGCAATGTACCTGCAAGTTTTTGCTTCCTGTTGGTTAGAGCAGTGTTTGTTGCTGAACTGTATTGTTAGTTACAATTTGTTTAGAAATGTTCACTCGATTTTCTCGATGGGCGTAGAGGGAAATCATTTCGTATTACGGATTGAAGCGCTCTGAATCTGCTTTAGTATTGAAGACAAAGTTTCTGATTGCTTCTGCATGTTTAGAGGAGTATTTGTTGTTAGTTTTGCGTAAGTTTTTAGTTTAAGCGTACTGTGTTTTCTTCAATGGGCCTTGGTTTAAACTTAGAGAAACACCCCATTTTTTGGCTCATGTTAGTTGTTATGGAATGAAAGCTGCATCT
>CM072512.1:116833704-117023704 GCA_036898135.1 Oncomelania hupensis
CCCTGCACCGAGTTCTAAACTGTTTCTGTACGCTGTAGGCGTCAGTGGTAGGCCTACAGAGCCCTGTAAAGTGTAAAGTTTAGTGCATCACTGGCTCGCGGGGCCTAAAGGGTGATGGTGGGAGGGGATGCTAGTGTGGGGGGGAAAGTACCAGTTTTCTAAGCTCAGTATTGAAATGCTTTCAGCTTCTGTGAGGGAAAGAGCACACCGTTGAGTAAATTCTTTTAGCTTCTGTGAGTGGAAACAGCACAGTAGTGAGTGCTGATCCTACTTCAGCTTCTTTTGCTTTAGTTCGTGACATAGCGTTAGCTGTATCGTTCGTGCCTACATTTTATTTTACTACCGTTCCATAAGATAGAAAACGCTGTAGTTCGGTTCTACAGGTTTCATACATGTAGCGCTAGCCTAAACTTCTCAGATAGTTTTCAAACAGGAAGCGGCAGAGGCGTTAATTTAATTCGTACATTTGTTTTTGAGTAATGCTAATTGTACTGAAGTTACATCAAGTGTTCAACTTGAAGTGAGGTATTGTGTGTATTTTAAGCGTTTCAGAGTCAGCTGTAGAACAAGAAGTGCTGTAATTGTGTTATTCTCAATGTTACAAAGACTGAATAGCTATTTTCGTGTTACAGACGAGTTTGAGCAACAGTCGGTATCAACTTGCTCTGTTTCCTTCACAGCTGGATTCTTCTTATTTTAACCATCAGATTTTTAGGATTTCCAGGAACTTCTAAACATTCTCAGGATTATTCCGTGGATTTGGATTTAAATCCACTCACATTTTTGTGTAAATAGTGTTGGAATGTGGGATTACACACAATAAAAACAATGGATACAACACAACAGCTATCGCTACTGGCAGCAGGACTGTTAGTGCTGATCTTTGGTACGTAACACGGTTGCCAAATTTAGTCTTCCGTTCGATGGCTAAAATGTTATAAGTTTTGGTGCACGATTTCATTTGGTTACATACACCCTTTTGTGTAATGGGTGTGCTTTTTGATGTTTCCATTGTCACTCTATATTCAATACTAACCCAAAAGTTGAATAGTTTTGTTTGTTGCGCTCCATTTTCCATATCTACTGAGTTCTTTCAATATTTCCAATAGACAACCTGATTTCAAGCGTCTTCCTTCCTCACCATCCATCTCTTAGCGCTGATAGGTTCTTTTCTCACCCACCCACCCTACCCACCCATCTTATTCCAAAGGGTTATTCACCCAACGCTTCAAAGCAAGGAATGTCTAGTCTGGATGCTGACCAATCAATATAAGTTATGCTATTGTAACACCGTAGGGGAAAGGCAGAGGCCGCAACACAAACGTGTAAACGATTGCTCCCAGAATTGTGATTCCGAACACCGAGAATTGATTTTAGAATTTACCCTGACTTCAGTTTCCCCGATCCCATTCACTCTGTTGTGTATGTAGCCAAAAACTTCTATCCACCTAACTCTATTCCAAAACTATCCTATCCTATCCTATCCCGTAACTCGAAGGTCGTTGGGGCATCAAATATGATCGTTTACCCAGCGTACTCCATCTTTCTCTGTCCTCAGCAACCCTCATGGCTTAGCTCATGTGGCTTAGTCCATTCTCGAATGTTGTCCTCTTTTTCTGTCTCCCTCTTCTTCTGCCTTCTTGCATCGTGCCTTGCAGGATGGTCTTTAACAAAACTACAAATATTGGAAAGAATAAGACGAAGTAGAAAGCTGATTTATATAGGTCTAGCACAGCTTCCTGATCTAGGATAAGGCACGCTGCTCTTTACAGTAAAATCATTTTTAAACAGTTTGATTAAAACCCTCAAATACTAATATTTAACAATAACAATAGCAATCAGCAAACCCAAATAAAAACGAAATGACAAGATCACACCCCTATTAGTACATTAAAAACAACGCACAGATTAGCACAAAGCACAAAATAACATAGGGTATCAAGCACCAAATACATAATAACAAACGCAAACATAATGTTACAAATAGTGTCATTAAGACAAAGAAACCAGCAATAATCAGTAATATTAAAAAGTGGTGTTTGTTACGAAGTTTTCGTCGGTTGTACGTGGCCACAGTATTATATAGTATAAAAACATTTATCTAACGGTGCGGTTGTTTTTTTTTCCTGTGTTGCCATTAGATTTACAATGGTTAATTTTCTGTGGGCTAACAAGGAAGCAATGCTAGAGAAACCCCATGCTATTTCTAGCGTTATCGTTCATTGTTTCGTAGATCAAGGGTCATCTAGATAACATTCTTCATTACGATACATACAGGCAGCGTGCACAGCTGGTAATTGTGTGAGCATGTGTTGACAAAAGGAGATGTGTTAAAAAGGAACGGTGGAGGCTAATCTACAGTGACTGGTTGTCTATTATTAGGTTTGTTCAAAAGTTGAAGAATATTATTTGATTATCTTGATACAGGTTATTCAGCAAGTGATTCATCCTTGGGTTAATTCAAATGATCAGTCATCTCTCTCTTTTAACCCCTTTCCTCCTCCAACCCCGACCCTCACTTCTCCTCCCCCCTCCCAACCCCATTTTGTCTTTCGCACGGTTAAGGAACAGGAAATTACCTTTCCTTTAAAAAAAAAAGAAAAGAAAAGAAAGAAAATTTAGAATCAAACCACGAATAAAGTTTATTTACCGATATGTTCAAATCATTTTTTTCTGAAGCGTACATACTAGCAAAACAGAAGGTAACAAAACAGAAAATTACTAAGTTGAAGATGAAGATGATGACCCATGGTACTCGTTGCAACCGTCAGTGAATAACGTTTTACAGTTGCAGCCTGTTGTAATGCCAGCAAGTGAATCAGTGTCCGTCATTCCCCGTGAGCAAGACTTGTTATCACGCCAGGAGTGCTGCTAAAATGAGCACCGATTTTTTTTTTAAACACATGCTGCATTCCAGAAATGCCACTAGGGACAAAAAGGATGCTTTGAATTTTTTTAACGATGTTGAAGGTATACCACTTTTAAATATACAGCTAAACGTTATTCCTCTCGTTAGGCCTACAGAGTTAGGCATTATTACTTGAAGATACGTGTATCTCGAGCGTGCTATCCCTTCCTCCTTCCTTCTTTTTTTTTCTCTTCCCATGAGAATATCACGAAAAAACATACACTCAGAATTCCAGGAAACCGCTGGAAAACTTCAAAAACTGAACTCAAATCTTCTCCCCATTCCATGGGGTGAAACGAGGTTGAATCAAAAAGTAGATCATATAATTTTAATTCTGAAGTTAAACATTAGCAAACTTAATGGTTCCCAGGGTCATAGTGGTATGGGGTTTAATAATGACCAAAAATTATGAAATCATTCAAGCGGATAATCACTGCAATAAACTAAAAGTATATAATCAACAACAACAAGAACAACAACAACAACAAATCTACACAACAGTTATATATATATATATATATATATATATATATATATATATATATATATATATATATATATATATATATATATATATATATATATATATATATATATATATATATATATATATATATATATATATATATATATATATATATATATATATGCCATGCGGTCCTATACTAGTAAACTATATAATGTTATTCGCAGATTAAAACCAGGTTGCACTTCATAATGACGGTGTACGTGTCTGAGTCATTCATCAAGACCACTTCTTCTTTATCTTGCCGTGCTGGAGATATTCCTGTAGCTTATGCAGGCTACCCGTACCCCATCATCCAAACGCTGCACCCACCCGACACCTCATCTCGTGGTTGCTCCATCCTTTCCTCCCCTCTCCCCACCCGCCTCTCTCTCTTTCTCTTTCTCTCTCTTCCCCCTCCGTCTCTCTATCCATTCCCATATAACACCCATCCCTTCTTTCTCCTCTCCATCAACGGCTTTTCTTTTCCCGTTCTTCACATCTTCCTCCCTGTTGTTTCCCACCAAAATCCCATCTTTTCGACATTATCAGTAATTGTCTGGCTTTTCGTCTTCTCTGCCACTTTTCTTCTTGCAGACATTAGGATTATCTGTACATTTCATACATCATCCGACTCCAAACCTCCGACATTTTCATCATCATCTTCTTCTTTTTTTTTTCCCGAGTCTCTGTATCTGTAATTATTTTGCCTGGTCCGTTTCGCTTTATATCCATAGTCTTTTAAAACTCTGCACACAGATCTATTGTGATATATACATGTATCTAGTTCTACTTGCTGTTGTGGGCATTTCGTCGATTATTAACTGCACGGGATCTCCTACCGATCCTAAACCAGCACTGGAACAGAGACTGGGTAAATGGTTTTTATTTGTAGCAACTTGCGTGCAATACCAGTCGTTTGTGTGGATGTGATGTTCAGATCCGAGTATTGCCTCTCTACCAAGTAATTATGTATTAGAGGTACACATTTTCCTTTGCGGATTAGAACTTTACTTCCAGTCATTTCTTAAATACAATTATTGCCTTTAAATTTCATCCATCATTCGGGAAGGGAGGGGGAGAGAGAGAGAGGAGGTGAGTAACACTGAAGGGGACTTTTTTTTTTTAAAAAGGTTTTACTCTAATTTATCGAAACCCCATTTACAAAATAGAATATAAACATCATTATAAAATATTAACACAAAACACACAAAAATGCCTACTTTGTTAAATAATAACACAATAGAAAGCCCTGGTGACCATTTGGCAGAAAGCGTCCAATAACCCCTAGCTGAGCCAACAGAGATCCCATACACAGGTGAGGAGTTTTGAGAAAGTTTTCAATTAAAAAAAAGGAAAAGGTAAATGCCTTAAAAAAAAATAAATAAAGAAGATAGTAGATTGATAAAACAGATTAGGAACGAGAAAGAACAAACGAGAATGACAAAAACATTTGTAATTAAAAAAAAAAGAGATTTCTCTTATATAGCGCACTTACAAGCTCAGAGAGCTTCTCAAGGCGCTGGCCACTAATATCCAGCAATCACACAATAGTTTGCTGAAGTCAGGATTCGAACCCACGTCGCCCAAGACGCACTCACACAAGTCGTGCGCTCTGACCACTGAGCTATCCCTGCCACTAAAAGCAATAGATTTCCAAAAAAAAAAGTGGGGATACTACTTATACAGAAATCCCCGGAAACCTCACGGTGGGCCAGCTGATGGTAAGGTGGCCATTTAGATCAACGGATGAGCTGGAGAGAAGGTGCTGTGTTCCAACCAGTGTGGTTTGTGGAACAGAGCGCAGAGTTCCGTTGTCGGAAGCAGTTTTGTTTCAAAGGTCCATTCGTGTGGATGTTGCTAATGAAATAAAGAGAGAGAGAGAGAGAGAGAGAGAGAGAGAGAGAGAGAGAGAGAGAGAGAGAGAGAGAGAGAGAGAGAGAGAGAGAGAGAGAGTATGTGTGTGTTTGTGTGTGTTTGTGTGTGTTTGTGTGCGTGCATGCGTGTGAGTGAATGAGAGAGAGAATGTATAAGTTGTGTGGGAGGGGGGTGAATGGGGAAGAAAAATAACATACAACGAGACGGGAGAAGAGCTTTCATGAAACAACTAACTACTGCTAGTCTACCATTACACACAACAGGCCTAGCCTATTAGCTAGCATATTTACACATTCAAAAGGGGCAGACGAAGAACGTTCACAAGAGATCTGTTTAATGTCACCTTGAAGATAACGAAATCGTTACCAGAAAACATGCATACACTCTCTTGATAATCACAATAAGGGTAGGTGTCAGCAACTTGTAAACATTACATCATCAATTGTCACGAACAAACGGAACGTTTCTGAGGCAACAACTGCAGATGATGCACGTTCCTGTGGCATCTGTTCAATGTCAGTTGCTGATAATAATGTTGGCACTGCCGTTGGAGGTAGTGTTGAAGATGGATGTGGTTTTGTTGTTGTTGCTCCTCCTGCTGTTAGTAGTGAATGAAGATTTGGCACGTTGTTGTGCTGCTGGATGACCGTGACTGAGGATGGGTTGATAATTAACCTGGGGATCTAATCTTGAAATCTGGGGTCCTACCACAGATTGACGGTACTAGGCCACATGCAGATGGAACTGAAAGTGACTCAGTGAGATGGGTTGACACACTTAGCAAGGAGGTGGGGAAAGACCAGCGACGTTGTTGTAGGTTCAACGTCCTCCGCGAGATTTATGCAGGAGGCTACTATTATGTGTAATTATAGATTTAACCAAAGGGAGGCGCGTCGGCGCTCGCGTGTCCAGATACAAGCGCCCGTGCCCCAGAGTATTTCTGGAAGAGCCAACTCATACAACATGATTGATCAATGATGGTCTTTATATAATGTTTTTGGCTACCGTCACATGTAACCGAATACCGAGATTCAGAACGAATTGTTGTTATAGTGTGCACACTGCAGCTAAAAGAGTTGGAAGAAGATATGACTAAACTGGCATAGTCTACATTATTTCCATGGAAAGTTCCGCCGCGCGTGCTCAGTCTTAGTACAGTCGTAACTTTCTTTCTTTACACACAATGAAAAAAAAAATCATATTTGAAGAAAGATTAAAACAAAACGCAAATCGAATTAATCTGTAACAAAAATGTCCAAAAACACCTCCATGTTAGCCTCGGGTTTATATCAGACTCGCTTTCATTGCTCTTTAAACTATGAAAAAACTACACTGTTTACTGAGATCAGCTAAAATAAGTTTTTTTATAATCAGCGTTCTAGTCTGTCGAGCGAAACACAAGATGCAGGATGTTAGTCTAAAATGCTCTGAATGGACCTAGATTAGGATGGTTTTCTGCATGATGATGCAATGGGAAGCCTGCAACAGATTAGGAGCTGGGTTCCGGTGTGACATCCTCACAGTTCCTAGTATCTTAGCTGGGCTGGGAGCGAATGGGAGCATTCTGATTGGTCGACGCGTTACAAAATTCGACGCATGCGCACAGTGCTATCATAGTCTTCGTAAGGGTTAGGGTTAGGGTTTGGGTTAGAGTTAAGTGTTTAGGGTTAGGGTTAGGGTTTGGGTTAGGGTTAAGGTTATGACGCCTAAGAACTTCGTGAAAAAGCCGGCCCGACATGACCTGGCGCATGCGCAAATGCGCTCGGATAAACTAGGAGACCCGGAACTTGAAGGATGTGACACCGGAGTAGGATTTCGGATTGAAGCGAATGAGTATTTGTAGTAGTAGCAGAGATGTGTGGGCGTAGCTTTACCTTGTGCTACAATCACCAGCATCCGGAAATCGTGATTATGATTGATTCCCTGTGGGAGTGCTGGGGGTTTGAATTTTCTGTATAAATAGTATCACCCACTTTCTGGAATTTAAGTGCTTTAAACTCCCACTGCCGCTGTCATTCTCATTTGTTCTTTCTCATTCCTACCCTGTTCTGTCAATCTAATATACAATCTTCTTCTTCGCTAGATCAGTCACCTACCTTTTTCTTGAAAACTCTTCGGGACAAAACTCCTCATTTGTGTGTGAGGTCTGTTGTTTCAACTTGGGAATATTGGACGCTTTCTGCCAAATGGTCAATAGGTCTTCCTATGATATTATTATTTAGCAATGTAGGCATTTTATATGTATGTGTTTTGTTGATGTTTTATAATGATGTTTATATTCTATTTCGTTTTTGTAAACGGGGGTTCGATAAATTAGAGTATAGCCTCAGCGTCCCCTGCGTGGGATGCCTTTATTGTACATACAGTGACCGGCTGGTGGAGTGCCTTCAGTGTTACCACTGGGATTGTTTCAGCAGATCTTTTATGCGGATCAGGGGTGAGTCCTCTTTCAGCGAAGTTGTGGTCTTGATTTTGTGGTCCTGATTCGGCTCTTTGAAGTCCGCTGGACCCTGTAAGCAATGAATAACTAATTAACTATTTATGATTGATATACCCCCAACAGTGCAAATAGTTAGGCTGGTAGTTTCTCGCAACCCTTTTGTTATAGTTTTCCGGCAAAGCTCTAGGAGGTGCACAATTTGGATAATAATTGTGCGGCTTGGTTATGGCCTGCATCCATTTCCATTCCCGATTCTGTTATCTTCCTCAGTTGATCCACGTAATTTTCTAGTTGTACTTTTAAAAATAAAATCCCGTTGTATGCACTTTTTAAAAGTTACAATTATTCTTATGTCTGTCAGTTTTCCATGGTCACTTTAGTTTGCAAGTGCCAGTCAAAATTCTCTTCTAGATGAGACGAAGTCAAACGGTAGACGTAGTAAATTGGGAGAGTGTAAAGTGTCTGCTGCTTTTGCTATACATTATTAACACATGTTAACAGTAGTGAAAACCATTTTTTTTCCTTTTGGTAAATTAAGAAACATATTTTCTATGGCCCCATTTCATGTGCCTGTGAACTAAGCTCAGCTAAGATTTTGAAGAGATTCCTAATCTTGGCTCTTACCTGCCTCACTTGTGCACAACGCATCAGCGCACGGGCGCACCTTTAGAACTGGCGGAACACAGGCGGGGGAGTTGATGGGATGCTGCAAGCTTAAATTGGCCAAACTTAAATGGGAAACCGGTTTCTGTTTCCGTGTAGGCCAAAGTCATACACTGTAAACCTGCATAGGAAAGGTTGCTGTTAAGCCTTTAAGTAGAATAGTAAAAACCTTGAGGCACTGGTAAAGCAACATCATATATTCTAATAGTTTTTCCATCTTAATATATTATACAAATTATTAAAGAGCATCTGAGACTTACAAACTAAAACTTTTTTAAAAAATTCCTATCCTATCCTGTCAGTAACTCGGAGGTCGTAGGGGCACCACAGATGATCGTTTAACCAGCGTACTCCATCTTTCCCTGTCCTCAGCAACCCTGATTGTTTTGCTCAGTGTCAACCCAGTCCATTCTCGAATCGTGTCCTAAATTATTGAGTGACAGGAGACTCGGAAGGTCTTTCGTCAGTTATTAGTTAGCCAGAAAGCCCAAGAGAACTACATGGATTGGATTTAATTAAAATATTCTTCAGGGACTTCTTGCAATAAACATAGTCTGTGTTTTAGTGAAGGGCGAAAACTTGCCCACTCCCGTCGAGAACTCGTAATGTTTTGTTGTTCCGAGTAAAACTATGCTGCAGTTCTGGCTTGATGAGTTCTGATGTTGTTTAAGAGTGCTTGTTTTGCTCATCAGTTTCTTTGGTATTTGTTCGTGTTGGAAAGGGAGGGGGCGGCTTCTGGCGTCCTAGTTTTTTATTAGCTGGGATTGTAGTTAGTAAATGTATGATAGAACACTGTGCATTTAAGGTACTTCTTGCTTCTTGGTGGGTTTTTTTTTAGTCGGAGGCGTGGTCGGAGGAGGCTGGAGAGAGAAAGAGAAAGAGAGAGAGAGAGAGAGAGAGAGAGAGAGAGAGAGAGAGAGAGAGAGAGAGAGAGTGTGTGTTCGTTCAAAGGAACGATGATGGGAATTTAATATTAATTTAATAATACTTGCTACTTGCTACGTTGCATGCTAGTAGTGGTTACTGTTAGTGTTACCATTGTATCTGTTTTATCTTGCCTATGAGCTCGTCCCTTATTATGAACATTATGAAAGTTCGGTAGCATACTGCAACAAATAAGTTACAGACGGTCTGATAGTTAACAGACAGCAACAGACTGTTAGATAAGAAAATCAAGTTTGCACACTTGAGTCGAGATGCTACACACCAAGCCTACTCACAGTTTGCGCGAATCAGCAGCAGTCTAAGTAATTTTTTTACACCTAGAATCTCTAGTGTCTAGAATCTGCATTATAAACATTAGAATTATAGCCAAGAAATTATTGTGTGGAAACTGCATATATTGATGGAAAGCTACTTAGTAGCAATGTTATTTTTATTTGCCAGTCATAAACTATTTTAGGCAGCAAATTACTACGAATCTACCGAGTAAAAAAAACATCACAACTTTCACCTTGAGAAAACATAGATTTTGTAGATTGGGCTAGTTTAGAATGTTAAGTGTTCAATTAATTTACTGACATTGTACATGGAGCCCAACTGTTTGCGTTATTCATGCTGCACGTTGCATGTTCAGATTATTTGTACTGTTGCGTTCCTGTGGATGGGGTAAAGTGGTCTTGACTCATTATTCTCAGCCCTACCTTGCGAATGAATACTATTCACCTGCTGGTCTGAGCGCATACCTGTTTGCCAGAGCCAGAGATAGGCACCTGTTTTCTCATCTTTCTACCCTCCCATCCCTTTATCATCTATAGAAGTGGTAGGGTTTATCCGCGTATGTCTTTGCCATCAGTAAGTGGTATGCCCGTGATTGCTGTAAATATACACGGGGTACAGAACCAACTAGTATCGCCATACACCACCACCTTGCCCCCTTAACATGAACCTGGACTATGAATCAGAATGAACGTTTCTTATCGTATGAGCCTCTACAGCGTGCTTGCGTTTGCCTCTCGTCTTAGCGAGTCTCAGCTATGCTGTGTGCGTCAGGGCATTTTAAAACAGGCCAAAGTTTCATGGTTGTTGCTATGTGCAATGCTGTGTGCTATGATTTATTACTTATTTCCTGTAACCGAATTGGTCACATCAAAGAATATCTACTGCGTAGCCTACCTTCTTTGGTCACATGCACTGGTTCCCCATCCACACGTATACCACCTTATACTATACCTTCTAAAATAAATCGACACTAATTCTTATCTGGATTATTTTATTTATTTATTTATTTATTTATTTATTTATTTTGTGTGTTTTTTTGTTTTTTTGTTTTGGGAGGGGGGGGGGGGGTTCTACGAAAATGACAGAAATAATTGTTGTTGTTTTTTTTATTATACAAAAAACAAACACGTGTGTGATAAAAAAAAAAGAGAGAGACCGACCACATAATATTATTCTAAGGTCTCTTGTTGGAAGTATGAAAAACCCAGCATCCCCTCCCCAAATGCTTAGCCTTTTCCTACAGGTTTACTCAACACTTTTGATTTAATTTTGTTTATTTTTAATTCTCTCTCAGTCTCTAGCAATAGTATTGAACTGTGTGCTGGTGAGATGGACGTTTAGTGATTACAGGAAGATCAATGAGCGTAGGCGTAACGATTCAACGATTCAACGAAGTTTATTGGCCAAATTGACATAAAACATGCACATGGAATATGTTGCGATGTGGCAGTAACATTCATAAAACATACATGCAAACACACGTTTACCAGCTAATAAAATACTGATCAAGCGTGCACACATACATACGCAAACGACAAATAGTAAAAATAAACAAATAGGTCCCAGTGGATTATGACGTGACGTCAGTAACAGCATTATACATTTAACATTGTAAGACATTTAAAGCGAGAGCAGCCTCTGGAAAAAAAGAATATCTAAAGAATATCTAAAGAATATCTAAAGAATAAGAATATAATAATCATAACCATAATCAAACTGATGTGGTGCCGACATCTGAGACCTCATGTCTACCCTATGCAGATGTCATGCACACCCTGTTGTGTGTGTGTTTAAAGTTGGTCAAGGGAGAAGAGAGAGAGAGAGAGAGAGAGAGAGAGAGAGAGAGAGAGAGAGAGACGGGGGGGGGGGTAAGGGAAGGGGGGGGGCGGGGAAGGCAGATGGACGGGACAAACGCGGCAAAGACGGTAAAACGTGTATATAAAACACATGGACAGTTAGAGTCGTTTAAAAAAGTGGGGAACGAGAGCATCTTGGACATATTTTTACCACAAGGACCAAACAAGGTTTAAGGACCACACAAGGCAGAGATAAGGACCAAACAAGTCAAAAGATGCAAACATTTAGCATAAAAACACTTTTGATATAGTCTTCCTATATAGTTATATGGCACAGGCGCTTGCATTAAATTGGACACGCGAGCCCCTATGCCTGTGATGCGCGTCTCCATCTGGGTATCTGTATTATATAAAGGGAGACGCGTCACAGGCATAGGGGATCGCCTGTGGAATATGGGAACTGGCAAAAACCAAAATAAACTAAATACGTCTGCAGTTAGTACCACAGACCAAACATGGCAAAGGGTGCATGCAACACGTGTAGGTAAGACACATGGAATGGGCAGTCGCTCTAGGAAAGGGTGAAGAAGGGGGAGGGGGCGTATTTGGGCCACCTTACCTTTATTTAATTCCTTTTGGGGGTAATACATGTGTGTTGGATGTAAGCTGCATGCAGAGGTGGCCTCAACTTGATCATCTCTGATCCACAACATAGGGTCAAGCCTGGGCACTCGAGTTGATTGGTGCCGCCTTTTAGGGAACACGAGACCGCTTCTATGGGTCCGTCCCCTACCGACAACGTCTTGCCTTCTCCCATCATCCATCCACCCTTGACTGCAACAAGGCGAAACCTTTCCCCTCATCCCCTCTTTCTCCTGCCTTTATCCCAAATGGTATATCGTCCAAATGGGGTGTCGGATAGCGCAGTGGTTGGAGCACTCGCTACTGTGTCAGTGCGGTTAGCACTTGGATGGGTGACCGCAAAACGTGAAGCGACAAATAACAACGCCCCCAGTTGACTTAACTGTGACTGAGTACCTACTCCCTTAAGGGTGGGGAAGGTAAAGCAGCGAGGGAGATAGCCTCATTGCGCTGGCCCAAGATAAGTGTGATCTCCAGCATCACGCTCCCCTACGGCCACAAGGCTATGGGACCACCTTTACCTTTTTTTTATATCGTCCAGCTTGGGCAGATGGGATATTTTATTTCACATCGCCTAAAATAGCACGGTGTGGGCAGTACATCATGTAAATAAATCAACAGTGCTTTACATTAACATCTACATCATCTTTCAACTGTACTTTGTTTTTCTCTCATAGTTGTATCACTAGAAGTACAACGGTATTTCCTGTTCCAACACAAATATTTGCTCTTTCTGTAATCAAAATACTTTGCTTGGCGTGGACTGATGTTTTCTGTTACACACTGTGTGTGGAAGGCGGATTGCTACTATATTATAGCCTGCTAGTTCAAGCATATGCCTTGACAGTCTCTGATTCTCATTAGTCCTGTAATAATTATATTTTTGGTGATACTATCTCTGTATTTTATATACACTGAAGGTATAGGTCTTGATTTTGTCAAGTGTCAAACCCAAAACAAGTTGATTGAGTTCATGAGATAATGTTGACAATAAAAAGAAATCTGATGTTAATTTAAATGTCAAATTGCAATCAATTAAAAAACAAAAATTCTTTATCCTTTGATATTGTGTTTTAACTTCATAGAAAACTTATAATTTAACTAATTCTGGGATGTTCTAGCTTTTCAGTTCTTTCAGTTTTGTTTATCTCCATAACAGTACTGTATGCAATAGTTATGTTTATTAAATGACAATACAGTTGTTTCATACATCGATTTTAATTTTAGTCCACTATACAATCCCGTCCTCTAATAGTTCATAATGCGATGTTTCAGTTTGAAAATTGTGTTGTAGCTTTGTCAGAGAAACGTACTGCCGGCGCTGAAACTTGTGAACAGCTTTTCTTTTTCAAAAATTGTACTCTATAAAAAGAACTGTGTAACTAATGAAAGTTATATTGTATAACACTACACAAAATAATCTTAATATTTATTATTTTTTATCCTCTTGTTACAGAAACCGGCACAGTATCTACCCAGAGGCCGTTGGTAGTGATCCCTCCAGAAACAACACGTCAAACTACCACCACTATCATCCGTCTGGACGGGGCGTCTTACGTTAAATTTGACTTCAGTCGTCTGCCACCACAGTACCTCACAAGGACCGCAGAAGAGGAGTTCTCATTCTATTTCCTCACTAATAAACCAGAGGGCATGATTTGGTACCATGAGGAGCCTTACCGAAATCTTTATATTGCTATGCAGGTGAGCCTTAAAATCCTCCTAAAAATGGCACTTCTAAAAATAGAATCCATACACAAACCTGAAATGTAGAAATCTGTTTCTTAACTCCTCTCACATAATCCTTATCTTGGCCTTTACATCGCTTTCCGGGGTTAAAGTTTCTTTACCCTATACATTTGTAACGATCTTTAAATCTGTAACGAATCAATGAAATTTATACTTACAATTTGGTACTCGTAAAGTTTTTATATGTTTTGACAAATACAAGGAGTTTCAAAGCAATCGCAAGCAAACTAAAATATTTATGTAGATTTTTTTGTCATGATGTCATCAGATTTATCCGAAAATACAGCAAGTGGTAAAGCTCAATTAATTAATTAATTTATTTTTTATATTATTGTTATTTCTAGACAGACACACAGTACAATTCGAAAGAGAACATAGAGAACAAATGCAATACCTGCCCACAAATGTTAACACTTTTGAAATGCTTATTGCCCCAACCCTGCCAACAAATGTTAACACTTTTGAAATGCTTATTGCCACAACCCTGCCCACAAATGTTAACACTTTTGAAATGCTTATTGCCACAACCCTGCCCACAAATGTTAACACTTTTGAAATGCTTATTGCCCCAACCCTGCCCACAAATGTTAACACTTTTGAAATGCTTATTGCCCCAACCCTGCCCACAAATGTTAACACTTTTGAAATGCTTATTGCCACAACCCTGCCCACAAATGTTAACACTTTTGAAATGCTTATTGCCCCAACCCTGCCCACAAATGTTAACACTTTTGAAATGCTTATTGCCACAACCCTGCCCACAAATGTTAACACTTTTGAAATGCTTATTGCCACAACCCTGCCCACAAATGTTAACACTTTTGAAATGCTTATTGCCACAACCCTGCCCACAAATGTTAACACTTTTGAAATGCTTATTGCCCCAACCCTGCCCACAAATGTTAACACTTTTGAAATGCTTATTGCTACAACCCTGCCCACAAATGTTAACACGTTTGAAATGCTTATTTTTTGCAGTCGATGTGAGTGAATGTCTGAAAATACATTTGAATGGCTTGTGTTTTATAGTTAAAGTTGTTCTGTATGCTATTAAGGGTCTAGAGGTAAGTCTAGATCATGCAGATACATATTCATAATAATAAAATAATTATAATAACATGAATACATGCAGCAATGAGTAATCGTGGTAATGGATTAAATCCTAGATGCTATTGTTGCTGTGGTCCTGTTTCTTACAGGGTGAGATTATAGTCGTGTTTTCCCATAAATTTCTTGTGTCCCAGATCATGGTATTGACAATTACACATGCAACTATAGTCTGTATAGACATACCTTCATGAATGTTGTACGGTGTGGTTGACAGGATGGCCACTTGGTATTCGTGAATGACCCCAAGACTGGACGTGATCACCAAAAAGTGCTTATTGGTCAGCGCCACGGCGTCAGATTCGACGACTACAGTTGGCACCGGCTGAAGATCAAGAGAAACGACAGACGTGTAAGTCTCTCTCTCTCTCTCTCTCTCTCTCTCTCTCTCTCTTTCTCTCTCTCTCTCTCTCTTTTGACTGTATCGGCAGTTGACCGAATAAAACTCTTTTTCTGATGAAATAACATTATTTCATTTGTAATAAAATAGTATCAGACAAAAGAATACAAACATAAATTAAATCATTCAGAAGCAAAATACAAATAGCATAGATAAAGATTCCTTTAATTTCCCAAGAAAAATAATATTTCTTTTACAGTTACAGAATAAATATCAATAATATAAGAAATGTAGATGTGTAAGTTTCTTTTTTTTTTCAAAGGACGTCAAACTATATTGGACTATTATAATGACATAATAAAATACAATAAGCGAAGGAAATAATATTATAGTAGTGAACACGATCTTTGTAACCTACATGAACATGAATAGACCAATATTATTTATAATGTCTTCAAACAAATGAAATTTGACGTTGGATGCTTTATGTCTAATGTATCTATTTGTAAGCTGTGTGAAATGCGCCCTGAGCATGTCTTTGCGACATGAAGTTGTGCGCCATACAAGTAGACATTATATCAGAAATGCAAAGTAATGGGTTTTAATGAAATGGTAGGTAATAGATCATAGACAACTGTGAAGTGGGATAATATATTATTTGTTTGACATAGTAGATCTACTGAAACCATTTTCTTGAGGAATAAAAATGAGTTGTTATTTGCCCAAACAGATTCAGATCACCGTGGATGACAAATATCAAGAAGATTTCATCTTTTCGGAAGACATCCAGTTCCTGATTCCAGCTGAGGTGTGGTTAGGAGGCACCCCTAACACTTATGAGAGAACCAAAGGCAACATCCGCTCTAACTTTGATGGGGGTGTCGCTGAGGTAAGGCAGGATTAGTACACACTGCTTCTTGAGCAGCTGTTGGAATTGGTATATGTGTTATGTGCAACTATTGTTTTACCTTTTGCTTGTAACTAGCCGCTTGGCATGCTATTATACAATGAATATTTGCTATATCTGAGACCCCCAAATCAAATTACAAATGTTGTTTTTTTTTAAATTGTATGCATTATATAGATGCATAAAATAAAAGTTTTGCTAAAAAAAAGAGATATATTACACTTAGATTAAGTGTTTCTGCGTTTTTTCATGTGCTTACTGGTTTGTCCAACTGTGTAGTCAGTGTTTTGTATGGCCTACAAGGGGTTGATCGCAAGCATATTTGATACTACTCTCTTGATGCGCTTTTCATTACAGAAACTCATAGTTATTCAATCTGAACGCATTGCAGTATGTACTACAGCCTATAATAATCATTTTTAATTGTTTGCAATGATGATGACAGGTGATCTACATTACAACAAACCGCCAAGGAGATAGAATCTACCGTAACGAGGTAAACCTGATCACTCAGTTCAACGCCGGCACTATGGGAGGAAATGTCCAGGTGCAAACTATCCCCAACATCAACCCTGGTGGTGGAGGAGTCATCGTCCCATTACCAGTCACTACCAGACGGCCTCTACCTCCTGAAACACGGCCTCCTCCTACCACCCAACCACCCCTTACTCCAGCCCCTCGTCCTGTGACCACCTCTATCAGCATTTTAAAGAAAGGTGTGGTGATGTTGGTGCCTAGCTTTCTTCTCACCTCAGGCAGCAATGTCGGCTTCAACTTCAAGACTATCAACCAGGTATGCTTGCTCAGTTAATTGACATATTAGTCGATATGGCGTTTTTTTTAAATTTTAAGTAGGTCTAGACATTAGCTCCGACAAGTAATCATTTTGAAGATTTGTCAGCTAGGACATCGATTTTATCCGTTGGCCGCTGAAGCTCAAAGACTCCATTTTACTATACTGGATTAGTTTCCTGCATAATGAAGTGATTTTGCCCTTTGGCTAAGTACAAGTTCTTGGAATGAGCGTGTGTGTGTGTGTGTGTGTGGGTGTGTGTGTGTGTGTGTGAAATAGCAACAAGATTCAAATTGTTGCCCTTACTGCACGAGGAAGTTTGACTAGTGTATTTAAAAATCATCCATAGCAAAACAATTAAGGATATATTTTATGTATTTCATTTTTCAGAATGGACTTCTCCTGTTCGCTGGGAATGCTGGCAGTAAGTACATGGCTGTGGAATTGGTCGATGGACGCCTGTATTTTGTCCACAACTTTGGTCGTCGTGATCAGCGCACCTCTTTCTCACAGCGTGTTGTTGCAGATGGACAGAGCCACGAGGTATGAAAATAATTAGTTTAGAGGATGTCTTTATGCAAATACTATCGTATATGATAATGAAGTGGTAGTGCAATTATTTGTTTAGTAATAGTCGAGAAAATATCCATCCAGTAATGGGTATGTGCGAGTGTCAAGAACCGTTTCAATTGGGGACCGATTGTGACAAAATAACCTGTTGCTGAAAAAAATGTATTTACCATGCTATTGCAATCACAAATCTACTCAAGTTTACACTACTGAAATTGACATCTTCAGTATATTCAAGTTTGACCAACACTACAGGAAACAACTAGCATTCTGCCACATTAGGTTTTCATTTGTGTTCAATTCTCTCAAAGTAGAGGTTAAAAAAAGCTTAAAACTTGGATAACCTTTACACAGTAAAATCATACCATAAAAACCAACTTTCACGAGCATAAAACTAGGCTCCAAATATTATTTTGGTTAAGTGGTACTGAACATCAACGTTTTTTATGTCCAGGTGGAGATCCGCTTCTACGAGACTCACATCGATATAAGAGTGGATGGTGTCCGAGAGCGCATTCCAATAACCAGTGGCGAAGCACTGCCCTCCAACCTGGGTACCCTTTATGTGTCTGGCTACCTCAACTACCAGCAACTGCCCTGGCACGTCTTCTCCAGAGAGAGCTTCCTTGGATGCTTGAGTGATCTGAGGGTACTATAACTCTCTGTTGAAAATATTACCCTTTGGAATACGTTTCACGAAAAATCAGTTGTGTGGAATAGAGAGTGTGTGCAGCAAGATAGTTGGCAAGAAGCAGGCGACTCTGGAACAACTGTTCCACAAAAGAGCCCTCAGCAAGGCAGTCAGAATTCAGAGAGACCCTACCCACCCACTTTCCTGTCTGTTTGAACTTCTTCCATCTAATCGCAGATTCCGCTGTGCACTAATGCGTACACAGCGCTACAAAAACACCTTCATCCCTACTGCCATATCAATGCTAAATGAGGCCAATGCCAGACCCTCAAACACAAGACTGTCTTGATGTAGGAGTCTCCCAACTATCTCGCTGATTGTATGTGCATGTTTGTATGAAGACATGTGCGTGTGCATGTGTGTGTTTGTGAGTGTGTGTATAATATGTGTGTGTTTACTATGAATGTCTGTAAACCAACTTTTAAAATACCATTTACGTGCTTTACCTGTATTTTTTTACAACTGTTATAATCAGTCAACAGTATTATTGCTTATGTTGATCATAGTTTCATACAGTTATATATTGTTGACCTACTAAGATTCATATTAAACTGAGATTATTTATCTAACACTGTTGCAACAAAATAATTTTTTATAAGTCCGGAGTGGTAAACTATCATATACACTATGTTTATATGTATTTTTATTATATTGTAACTGTCTAAAAAGGGCATTGACATACGTGTGATAGAACCAGAGTGCGTGGATAGGTGTTTGAAGGAAAAGATGAAGTGTAAGAGTACGCAAGTGATTAGATTTATAGAATGTATATACATTTAGTATTGATTTTGTAGCTCTGTTAAATGTTATGACATGACTGTTTTTAATTATATGTTTATATGCCTGACATACATTGCTGTGAAGTTCCTTATGGGATAATAAAGATTTGTTGTTGTTGTTGTTGTTGTTTTGGGTTTTGAATATTGTTGAATATAATTTTTCGCCACCTAAAAAGTGGGCATGAAATGGTTGTCTTGTCATCATCATTGAATGGATACTCCTTTTACAGATTGACAGCCGCGTAGTAGATTTCGAGTCACACATTCAGCAGCTGTTTGGGCGTGTGGTTCGAGGTTGTCAGGCCATGCCTCAGGATTGCTCTAAAGCCAGGCATTGCACGCAGGGAGAATGTCGCAACACCATGACTGACTTCCTTTGTGATTGCTCCAGGACCGCATTCAGAGGAGAGCGCTGCAACTTGGGTAAGACAAGTTGGCGAGCACTTTTGATTTTTTTTGTCGTTATAACTTTGTGTCCATGATACATCGTTCCACAGTCCTAAATAAACTATCAGCTATTTGGCATTGAAAGCCTTTGAACTGGGATGAAATGGGGTGAGTCACTAAGATAATGTTGCTCTCCAGAGCCCAGACACTGCATTATTCAACTAGTTGTAAAAAAAATGACCCCTTCTCGACAGATTTTTGTTTTGTTTTTAGACGCTTGGACTGCACTGTTCAACGGGTCAGTATCTGCCTACTTGGACTTTTATCCAAAACAAACGACCCACAGTGACGACATTTCCCTACGGTTCAAATCCCCACTGAAAGACGCGCTCCTGTTTGAGACCCTTAGTCATGGATCCAACACCTTTTTGAGATGTTCCTTGGAGAATGGCAAGATCAAAGTGGAGACCAACTTGGGAGGTGAACTCAAGGTATAGTACCTTTTGTTTTAATCCTCCTATAGTCCATATGTATCAGGTATAGTACAAGTAAACCTTAATTTAATAGCAGACATTTAAAATTTTACCACCACCACCACCCCCCCCCCACCCCCCCCGCCCACAAAAAGAAAAAAAAAACGCCTAAAAACTTCTGTTATGCACATTAAAAAAGACACCAATGAGTTTTGACTGTATGATCATCCTGTTCATAAACCAAGCAGTGCTGTAACAATAAGCCTATATAGCTGACAATAATTTAAAACTGTATTTTTTACTTTAAGAACACTGCACGCAGTTCATGAATCTGTAATTACTTTTTTCGTATGCATAGAATTTTCAATAAGCATTACACAGCTAAACAAAATGCTGTCATGCCCTGTTGTCCTTATCGGTAAGTGTTAGCCTTAAAAGTTATGCATTTTGTACACCTACCTGACCTTGTGCTGAGTGAAACCACATAGCGTTCGATTCCCAGACGTCCTATCAAGCGTAAGCTTGAGTTCTTTGATGCTCAGCATGAGTAGTCAACGTTTACATGTAAATCGGAATGTATTATTTCATTTTCAGGCACTTTATGCTGGCGAGAATCTGAACGATCTTAATTGGCACACAGTGTACATCAAGCGTCGTGGCAATGAGATGAAAGTGTGGGTGGACGATGAACCACACACCACAAGTAAGTTTTCATTTCACGCTTTCTCGTTTGAAAAGCTGCGCAAGGTGTGATCCGCTGTCCAAACTCTGAAGTTTAATTGTTGCTTTTCATCTCAAAGAGCTGCCTGATGGACCTTTCAGTCCAGCACAGTAGTGGAATACTGGAGTGAGAGTTGAAACCACTCTGAAGACACATGTCTGCGTAGAGTTTGCATGCAGTGCAAGGAAGTGGAGTATTAATTGCTGCGAACTGCTATTCATGTATTAATTAATCAGCCAGCGCCTTGAGCAGCTCTTGAGCGGGAAAAGCGCTATATAAGAACGACGAAATAATTAAAAATGAAACTGGATTTACACTGCATTCTTTTACTCTTCCATGTGCACACTTCAGGCAAATATTGAATCTGATGGTCACTATTCTCATTGCTATTGCAATGCTAGATATAACTTTATGTTTTGAGCGCATTTAGGCAAGCCTTTTTCTCTTTTTGTTCTCAGCGCAACTGGCAGGCTCTGGCTACTACCTGGACATTGACCGGATTTATGTGGGCGGCAAGCCTGGTTTGGATGACCGTTACATCGGCTACCTCCAAAACTTCTATCTGAGTGGCCTGGACCTGCTGCAAGAATTACGAGGCAAAGGGTGGTTAGAGGTCGAGAATTACGTGACACTTCCTCCACTCGTCTATTACCCAGTCACTTTCCCAGACTTCAGTACCTTTGTGGAGTTGCCGGCCCCTCTCAACGTTCCTCTCTCCATGATTATGCACTTCATGTTCAGGACCAAGGTGATTTGATTTTAACTGAGGTTGGTGGACTTGGGCTAAATGGTTTTGGGGACATAATAGCTTAATGTCTTTTGTGCATACTTTTAAACATGAGTGGGTTCACTAAGTCAAATAGATACTTTACTTAGTTTCTTTACTGTTGTTATGTAGGAGCCCAATGGTGTTCTTCTCTTGGCCTTGGGAAGTAACCAAGACTTCCTGGCAGCCGAGCTGTTTGAGGGCAAGCTTTTCATTCAGTTCAGCACCGGAGCTGGTCAGCCCTTGAGGGTCACTTCAGACCAGATCATCAATGATGGACGCTGGCACGCTGTGACCATCCAGAGGACGACTGACCAGAGGCAGTTCCTGCTGACCGTGGACGGCGTGACATCATCAGTGTCCTATGCTGGACGTGAAGGCCTTGATCTTCGTGGACCCTTGTATATAGGTGAGGCTATTTCTGTTTGTTCATCAGATGTCATCCTACCTATTGTGACCATTCAGAGAAGGACTGACTTGAGGCAGTTCCTGCTGATTGTAATATGAATCATTGATCGTCTCTCTTTTTAAGGTTTGGCTATTAATCTATATGCTTTGCCGTCATCAGGTAATTAACGCCATTTCATGTGATTTCAGGTGGTGCTCCACAGTCTGTACTTGAGAAGGACTACATCAAGAATGGCGTGTTCTCCAGAACAGGATTTAGAGGCTGCATGGCCTCCATCGACCTGAGTGGTCAGGTGCCAGACCTTGGCAAGTTTGCCCAGCAGCAGGGAGTGACCATCTATGACTACTGCCAAGGTGAGTCATTGAAGCATCCCCACTTTCTGAAAATTTAGTGCTTTAAATTCCCATTGTTGCTGTCTTTCTCCTTTCTTCTTTATTATTCCTATTCTCTTCTATCAATCTACTATACTATCTTCTTCGCTAGACCAGTCACCTACCCTTTTTCTTGAAAACTCTTCCGGGACAAAACTCTTCATTTGTGTGTGAGGTCTGTTGGATCAGCTTGGGAATATTGGACGATTTCTGCCAAATGGTCACTGGGGCTTCCAATGATATTATTATTTGGCAATGTAAGCATTTTATATCTACGTGTTTTGTTGATATTTTATAATGATGTTTGTATTCTATTTTGTTTTTGTAAACGGGGGTTCGATAAATTAGAGTATAGCCTCAGCATCCCCTGCATGGGATGCCTTTATTGTCGTGATCGGCTGGTAGAATGCCTTCAGTGTTGCCACTAGGGTTGTTTCGGCAGATCTTTAATGCGGATCACGGGTGAGTCCTCTTTCAGCGAAGTTGTGGTCTTGGTGTTGTGGTCCTGATTGGCTCTTTGCAGTCCGCTGGACCCTGTAAGCATTGAATAACTAACTAACTAAATTGACTTCAAGAAGTCAAGAAGATTAAAAAATACAAAACTATTTCACTTTCAGTTTCCTAATAGCGATCTCCCTGCCTTTACACCACGTGTATGCCTTGTATACTGTTGTCCTTGTTGTGTGTCTGTAATATATTTGTTGCACGTGAGCGTGTATGTTGGTATAGGTCGCCGCGCTTTGAGTTTGAAATCATTCGAAGTAAAGCGCGTATTAGCATCCGGTATTATTATTATTATTATTATTAAGTCTGTTCTACCTTCTGCCCTTCTTTCCCCGTGAAGACTGTTTTCCTAATAGTTTTCCTTCTCTTTCTGCCTCTCGTTTTTTCTCGTTTGCACTTTACTCCTATTCTTGATTCTGAACTCTTTTCTCTTTATTCGATATGCAAATGATATGAGCAAGCGACAGCAAAAAAAGGGAAGGCCAGCATATGGAAAAGGGGGTTATTAACGCATTTGTCCAAAATGAGCTAAATGTGCAGTTATATGCTGAAGGGGAATTAGATGTTTAATCATAAATAAGAACACGCTGGTCAGTTTGATTATAGTTCACATGGTATTTACAGATTTTTGTTGTATTGAAAAATGTGTGTTCAAAAACATTTGATCATAGTTCAAATTTGGAAAATTTCACTGCCATATACTGCTGAGAGCTACTGTAATAGTCTTATATTTAAGGTCCTTGTGTCACACTTGTTTAAAGGTGGATTCACTGTACATACCTGGCACATGTTATACTTGTTCTTAAGGTATATTCCATTAATATCTTTTCCACCACTCTTACAGTTATTCTTGAGTGTCTACTCTAGATGTGAAAAAGGTGTTAAAATGATTGACTGATGGGTTCTCCATTGTCTGTTGAAACAGGGGACCTGGCACCCAGTGCCTGCACACAGGCATCCTGCATGAACTTTGGCAAGTGTATCGAGAGTGGATCCGGTGCTTTCTCCTGTCAGTGTGCGATGTCTGCCCATATTGGACCTACCTGTCAAGACCGTAAGACCTCGGTTGATCTTCAAGATTGTTGAATCTCGCAAACACCTGAAGTCATTGTATTGACAAAGAGTATAGAGAAACTCAGATCATACAATATACAACACACAACTTTATTACCCCAAAACGAATTATAGATCATTTGAAGCAGTTGTGGACAAGATCAAGTTGAATTTATCTGATTTATTTCACTAGCTAACCCCAACAGGAACCATATAGCAGTTATTGAATATAACCTGATTTTAAACCTATAGAGCTTATTTGAAAATGGTTGCATGATTAGATCTGTCATAGAACATTGTATGTAAAGCATCATTTTATCTTCGGCAATGAACTCATCGTTAACACTGTCATCGTTAACACTGTCATAGTGATATTTGTTTTTAATAAATCCAGTAATTGTCTATCGGTTGCAGAACCTATCGGATTCCGCTTCCAGAATTTCTCTCAGCCAGGTCTTTTGATCTACAACGTGCTAGGGCAGTCTACTACGCAGAGAGATGAGATTGCTTTTGGTGTTATGACCAAGCAGCAGGGCAATGCCGTCCTTCTCAGACTTTTCTCTGAAAGTATCGGGGACTACATTGAGTTCAGAATTGTAAGTGCAGAAACATTAATACAGTAAAGTAGTAGATGGTATCATTGTTAACAATTTTGGTTTGGTTGATTAAAAAAAAATAGTGACAGAGTGAGTTCCCTTTCATATTATAATTTACATTTTCCTAATTCTGGAAAGGAAACTTGGTGAACTAAGCACTGAAGGAAGTGTCTGCTGTCACTGTTTATGTGGCACTGACAATTATTCAGGTGAAAATGTTTCTGTTCTGAAAGAATAATATTTTTACATTACTGCCAATGAAGCTATAAAACGAGCCAGACTGACATTTTTAGACACTCATGATGTGGCATGACAATTATTCGGATGCAGGGTGACACTTTTTCTGTTCTGTAAGTAGAATTTTTTTACATTACAGCCAACGAAACTATTAAACGCATCAGACTGACATTTTTAAACACTCACGAGAAGTATTTAAAATAATATTGCTGATAGTTTAATTCCATTCCCCCCTTTCTCTGTGCAGAACGATGGCTTCATCTATGTTAACTATGACACTATCGGGGGTGGTGGCAAGCAGACCATTTCTCAACTGATCAGTCGAGTGAATGATGGAAATTACCATATCATCAGGTTTATCAGAACGCCTTCTGAGGCTACTTTGCACGTGGATGGTTTAGCTGGTGTCAGCAATGTGCATTCTTGTAAGTAATTTATTTAGTTTAAAATTTTTAACTCCATTCTTCATAACACATTTTTTTTTGTTATTCATAAGAATACAAAAGAAATTAGCAACTGCAGTAGAATTAGCATATATTTGCTATTTCAGTGTATGTTTCATCATACAGAGACTGGCAGTTCAGAGTAGTTTAATAGTCTATCCTTGCTGCTTGTTGTTTCAGAAATTATAGTTCATTATTATTTGTTTCAATACTAAATACACTTTCTGTCCCTTTCAGCTGCACATGGGGGCTTTGATCGTCTCAGCAAAATATACATAGGTGGTCTGTATGACGAGAATGGTAAAATAATCAGTGGATATGATGGCATAATTGGAGGTAAGATTAACATTTTGTGACACTTTGTTTTACCTCTATTTTGTTAATCTTCTCTAAGCAGAGTTTGAACAACTTCTGTTGGTTTTATGAGCTCTCAACTCAAGTGCGTTGGTTTTTCCTTTTTAACATTTTCTCCATCTTCTTTCCAATTTTTCAATATTATTAATTATTATTATGTATCTTCGGTTATCTTTATCTCACACATAGCCCCCTTGTACCTCCCCTTACATGCCCACCCTCTCACCTCCAACCTCACTCTCCATCTCATAGTCTACACTTTAACATCCCTCCTTCTCACACTTTTTCACACACACACACCCACACACACACACACACACCCACACACACACACACACACACACACACACGCACACAATCTTTGTAACGCTGTGTTGATGGTAATTTTATATTGACTCCGTACTGTAGCAGTGTCATTGGTATAGCAGTATATGGTAGTGCATACAGTTTTGTCTACCTCAGTTCAGAAGAATAAATTCAATTGAAAATATCTTGATTATGAAATGCACAGGTGCAAGGCTTGGGTCACATCATACAGAACGATTTGGTGAATTAGTATTAGATGCGCAACTCAACTATAAAGTGATGTATGGAATGAGACTGATCATAAACATATGTATGGACTAGACATAGTAGTACAGTGGAACCTCTCACAACGACCCCCCTCTACAACGACTCCCCCGCTACAACGACCCATTTTATTTTAACCGATGTATTTCCTTATATTGCTGTCATCAGTATAGCGACTCCCTCGCTATAACGTCTAACGACCGATCTTTGCAGACCGTATAGCGACTTTCTCGGCATGACTGCACAATAAAAACTGTCTACGATCTTGTTCAGCACAGTCAGACAGGTACCTATATGTGACACGCCAGCCGATAAAGTAATCTTCTATAAGTTTGACGTCATCTTGTAACGTCACATTCTAGATTCTACTCGTTTGGGGTTTGCATTTCACTTTATTCACATCACGAACGCGGCACTGAGAAGAAGCAAAGAAAGCGTGATGGGATGATGGAGTCTACAAAGAAAAGAAAATTTTTATCTCTGGAAGATCGAGTTAATGTTGTAAACAGACACAAAAAAGGAGAGACTGCCATTGCGATCGCAAAGAGTCTTAAAGTTGGAAAAACACAAATTCAAGGAATTATCCGAGACAAAGATGACATTCTTAAAAGGTGGGAAAGTGGTGATAATGCCGATCGTACGCGATCAAAACGGAGGAAGACAACATACTCGGAAGTAAATGAGAAAGTTTGGGATTGGTTTCTGGATGCTAGAAGAAAGAATATTCCGATCACTGGCAAATTGATTCAAGAAAAGGCCATTATGCTCTCTGTAAAGACCCCTCTCTATAAAGACCCCTCTCTATAAAGACCGATTTTTGTCAACATTTTCAAGGTCGTTGTAGAGAGGTTCCACTGTATATAATGGATTAGGTTGTATGGAATTGTTTAGACAGCTTTGCATGTAGAGATGGAGAAGACCTTGTTTAGCCTTAGCTACACTGTGTATGAGGTAGGTGTATATGGAATGGGTTATGTCTTAGGTAGAACAGTGGGAAGCATACTAAGACCCGTCAGGTCTGTACATGGCTATTTCAGTGCACTCTGTGGACTTTCCTTTCAATGTTGCATTGAATTTTGCCACACAGGTGTTCACGTCAACGGGATCTTTCCCTTACCTGATGCTGTACTCCGAGTCAACACTGATTTCATTGGTGATGTGGTAGTGGCACCCAGACCTTTTCAGCTTACTGGCGGGTAAGTGTCTGATTTTCAAACATTTGCATTATAAAGACAGAAAGCTTGTCAGTTTATCTACTGTACTATGTGACCTGCTTGTTAGGCGCTAAACCTGTTCAAGCACTATGATGATGATTTTGATGTTGACCTCTTGTATAACACAATCCTCCACAATGATAGGCACGCTCATTGCGCATGCAGGGCAGGGTGGTGTGAGAGGGGATGTGGAAGAGGGAGGAGAGGGGGCTGATCCAAACACAAAGCGAAGTAGCCAAACAAAGACAAACGCTAATAAGGAATGTACATTATATATACCACACCAGCTCAATGCCTATGTGAGCAGCACTCTTAGGTTCTCCCACATTTTGCTGGCTGCGGGCTATTTATAGCTTGCTTACACCCTCCTTTTCAGTGAAAGGAAAGGAAAGAAGAGCACTGGTGAAGCTATTTATAGCTAGCCTGGCTGAACTAACTTCAAAACCTAAAAGCTTTGGTTGAGTCCGTGTGATACACCGTCTGAGGTTGATGATGAAGCATTAGAATGGAGGAGTCTTCAGTGACCTCTTGAACGAGGACAAGCTGTCACTCTGTTTCAACTGAAGAGGAAGGGCATTCCACATGTGATGATATTCTGGGGAAGATACGTTTATCTTACTAGGGGGTAAGACTTATTGATAGATGGGCGATGTGCTACCAATATCGATCGTTCTTTTACCAGAATTCCAAAAGCTGTGTGAGAGACAGATCACGGCACTTTGGTCACATAAAATTTATATTTGTTCTCGGGCGTTTTAGTATCATTTGGCTCAACTTGAGAACCGTTAATTACTAATCAAAAGACTAGGTTATTATGTCTCGAGAGAAGAAAACTAATAGCTACACAACAATACAAATAGAATGACACCAGTCGTATGTATGTACTTTCTCGTTTTATATATTCAACACAACTTTTACATGTACTTCATTAAACCGGTAAATTAATAATTCTAAAAGTTCGATGTGCTGGGAAAGTTTGTCAGCAGGTCTTCTTCATCATTTACTACGCGAATATACTCATAGTTCACTAAATGCTCTAGTGGTCGGTTATCTTTTCTCGAGAGTGAAATCAGATGGCATTTGTGGGTGACTTAGCTGCTCTGTAGATGAGAGTGCTTGGGTCCTTCTGAGAAGTCTTGCCTCTCAGGTTGAGCGGATGAGTCGTTCAGATATTGTAGCTGCGAGGTTAGGACGTGGCAAGGTAGAATCTTGGTTGTTCTTTTTCAATACCACGGGAGCAAGCGTCATGCGTTTGTCTCCACAAACCTTCCCAGAGCTGACCTGTAAAAGTCGGAGCTCCGGCTACAATATTCTCGTTAGATATACGTGTGCGGTCTCCTCTGCGAAGTGTCTATAGCATCAGACACCTGCAAGGTTCCCATATGCACAATTCGATTCGAATCTTAAGGCTAAGATTAAGATACATCAATCCACATGCATACTGTCTCAGAAACAATAATCTGTTTCTGTAACTATATATATATATCAAGAACATATTAATACATGGCAATCAATATAAATTAAACATACACATATCAAAACTACTAATGTTATCTTACTTGTAGACTCTGGGATCTGTGAAACCGTCTCTAGTCTATCTTGATGATAAGGCTGAGGATAATCGTTCACTGCAGTTTGTCCCTTTGGTTAACCCTTGCAGCTTGGCAGTTAGTTTCCGACTGACTAGCTGAGATTGGGGCCCCAACGATCTGCAGGCGTTCCTTAGTCTTCTTGACCAATCGTTTAACTCTCGTCTTAGTGGATCTCGCATATACGGGATTAATCGTTTTTATTTGGAATATTTTCCACACCTGTCCTAGTTACCAGACACGTATAATTATCCTTGAATAGGAGTGTCAGGGGTAGAGTGGATAATAGATATAATCGCGCTAAGCTGAGCCTAGGCTACTTAGTGTCTCAGTGACTCTGGTCACAGTGAAGTAAGCTAGTTAACGAAGATGATGTTATGGTCAGTTTTGACTTAAGTGTGCTATTTAGTCTTGGATCGCTAAGTCTGTTAGATGGTATCTGGAGCGGCTGTGGGTGTGACTGTCTCAAGGAAGTTAATTTGATATGTGTGTGCTGCTTTTTAGATAACTGTTGAATTAATGTCCAGTTTCATTCTATGGTATCTATTTGGCGCTAAGCTAATTTCCTACATGTTGTCGTCACTATTTCTGCTGTTACACCACAGATTGGGGGCAGGAATTGTGAAGAATATGTAACCTGTCATCTTTTTATGTGTTTTGCCCTTTTGAACACTAGGCAACCTGAGTCAACACTGCTGTGAAGAATGAATAGCTGTGTACAGTTCATATGCAATACATTGAAAAAAATGTCACTTGTTATGTAGAAATTCCAATTTGAACACAGAAAATAAAAGAACAAAATTAACGTACCTTAACAAAAAATCAATGAATTTTTGTGTTACAGTCAAACCATAGTTGTCATCACCACCCCACCACCAACCACACCTAAACCCCCCATTGTACCACCACTTATACCACCTGTCCTTCCACCGGGTATTGGTGGAGGAGGAGTTAGCTGGGTACCCGGGCCTGCTGGTATAGATACTGTACTCTTCCCTGGTCTTAACAGTGGCACAGCAGTCTTGGTAAGTTTAACATTTTCTCACAATAAACAACCATCTCCAGGTAATTCACTGTAATGTAATTCACTGTAACGTTTGTGGGGACAATAAAGATTCTGTATTCTGTATAATATTGAAACCAAGACCATTTCTCCAATGACAACTATGTGAGGTAATTTGTTTTAAGAAAGCAGCGATAACATTGCTATATGGTATACATTAAAGAATTGACCTATTCTCGTATACAATATTTTGAGTGGTGCAGTTGAATGACTTCTTCAGTTGCTGTGTGAATCTTTAAGAAGTTTTAAAGGACAGCCTACCTAAAATTTCACATTAGCATTATTTTTCCATCTCCTTTAGCGGTGATTCTTGTTGTCTCTGAGCTCATTGAGCAATTTTTAAATGGAGAGACCATGCAGACTCTTAAAGATGGTACATATGGCAACCCCGTGAAAAGAAGAACCACGCAAAAACAACTCATCATCACCATCTATCTCCTAATGGCCACTGACAGGTTCCTGGACCCTCGAGCGCAGCAGGAGGACCAGTGGTTTCCGCTCTCGTGGCGAGTCCTCCCCCTCTTCCTGCCTCTGGCCCAAGAGCTGGGGCTGTGGTGGGAACGATCCTGGGTCTCATGGCGTTGGCTTCAAGCATGATGTGGGCCTTTTACAAGTAGGCAAACTTCATCAAATAATAATGTACTGTGTTTGTGACTTCAGAAGTACTTATATAGTAGTTAGTTTAAACCACTTCATTGAATAAGATAAACAAATAGGCAGGAACTGACAGCATTCAGCCAGTGAGATTAGACGTTAGTCGAAAGTTTGGGTGATGGCTGTAATTTTGTTATTGAAAGATTTTTTCCTAAAACCACGTTTTATGTCCCTAACAAAAAAAAGTGGATTAATGTGATAGCTACGTTGTTATCATTAGCACATTCTTAAATATTAATCACTTGTTAGAAATCTTAATTTCAACATTTGATTGTGTACCTTTAAGGAAAAGGCTTTAAGTACATTGCTTCTTTCTTCTTTCATTTGGGGCTGCCAACCTCAACTTATTGAGGACGCTGCAGCCAACGTTAGGAGAGATGGTACCTCGCGCTTATAAAAGTACAGCACAAAAAAAAAAAAAAAAAAAAAAGTAGGAGAAAGGTAGGAGAAGGGGGAAGGAGGGGTTACAGCTGAGATTTGAAGCTCTCCAGCTCAGGGTCTAAGACCACATGGGCAGGGAGCTTGTTCCACTCGTTGATTGTTCGAGGGAAGAAGGACTGTTGTCGGTAGAGTGTTGCTATCATTAATAATATAAAATAAATAATCTCCAGGTGCAAACCAGGGTGGTGCGGATGCATTAAGCCTCCTGCAGCAAGCCCCATCGACATCTCATCTCCACGTCTAACCTCCGTCTCCAACAAAGGGGCAGTCAGTCTAGTTTCTTCTGGCGCAGGTGCTGGTGCTGGAAGTGGTAAGCTTGTCATTTCTTTCAGTGTGACTTATCATTGTCATAATTAGTCACATTTTTCAATTCAATTGGTGGGAGAAGTGACAAATTCTTTTGTCAAATCGTCAATTTGTCGGTGTCCTACTTTGTCAAATGCTTCACTGTCATTTCTACCTGCAAAGGAAGTGACATGTAATTTTTTTTATTTGTTAATTTGGTCAGTTTGCCTCTGTGGCACTACATCAACTTATTGATAAATGTTAGTCTAATTGTAGCAGATTTAAGTGAAATTACAATATTATTTGCTTTCATACTGTTTCTTCTGTCAGCTGACTGTTGAATGTTGTAAAATATACCCACCCTTCTTTAGGTCTGTTATCTTTATTTTTGTTTGTACATCTCTTTGCTATATGAAGTTTTGTGCAAAGGTAAACTCCACTTTGCTATACTTGTGCAAAGGCAAACTCCATTTTGCTATATTTGTGCAAAGGCAAACTCCACTATTTCTATATTTGTGCAAAGGTAAACTCCACTTTGCTATATTTGTGCAAATTTTAAGGCAAACTCCACCATTGCTATATTTGTGCACCAGAAAACACCTCTTTGCTATATTTGTGCAACTGTAAACGTCTGCTGACATTTTGTTAGTTAATGCACAACATATTTCTTCTCTGAACTCCATCATATTTGCAGCAGAACTTCGTCAGTGAAACAAACATTCCTTTAGCAACTAAAGTCATCCCATGTTGATAGAATTATTAGGGGAGAAAACTGTGGGTAAAAGGATCTGCAGTGTGTTCCAAAGAGTGAGCCTTTCATGATTTTGTCCTATCCTGACTTTCCCGTTTAACTAACAGGATTGTTGTTTGTCGTTGGATTTTGCCCTTCTTTTTTTGAAAACAATCACAACCTTCAGTTGATTAAAAATGCCTGGACTCCAAAGAAATCAGAGAAGGGGTGTCTGAGAGGAATGAGTTCCAATAGTATTGGCTATAAATTCTCTAGGGCTGTTAACCCATTCTAGCTTTTACGTTTTGAACTTGTGTTTTACTAAATCAATGGACAAAATTATAGAATGTACATTTCTTTTCAGTTCAGTTCCAAAATATGCTGCCACTAATTCAGTATTCTATTTCATATGGACAAAGCAAGCACTTTTCGACAGTAAGTGAACGTAAAACAATACAAAATATTCCTCAAATCATAAACACTCTTGTTATCAAGTATTATAATGTAATTATTATCTATTATCATTGATGTATGCATTGTTTCCCTCACGTTATGTCTTCTTGGAGAAAACTGGTCATGTTGAATACTATTCCATTCTTACAATATTACAACTCCTGTTATGTCCCACCCACTATTTAACTGACACATACTATTTTCCATATATTCAAAATTCTTAATTTTAAAAAGGTAACAAATTCTTATGTTATGCAATGTTCATTGGGGTAAAAAAAAAGTTTCTTCTGTATGTTGGTGGTTCTAAGAATAAAACCATTCATGTATGTTCCAACAATTGTTACATTTAACATTTTAAAAAGCCAACTTATAATTATGTAAACAGTTCTGTTTACAAAAAATGCGTACCATTCTCTCATCTCATAGAATTCTTACAATCGTTTTTATTCACTAGTGGTTCTATAAATCCATCATGTCTTTTCAACAGATGTAAAGAAATCTCTTACACTTGTATCAACATATAGGTTACAGCTTTGTTATTACTATTTATGCAGGAATATGATTCTTTTAAATATTCCTAAAATTGTATTCAGGACTTTGTTCCTCTATATCCAAAACATGCCTATTAATGCATGGTTCACTGAATACCTGTACGAATCCTATATTCCCGCTCTTTGCTGCTTGGGAAACAGGTGGAGCCGCTAACGGTTCTGGGGCCATTGTGGCTGGTAGCGGCGGCGGTGTTGGAGGCGGCAGCGGCATGGCTGGTGGCAGTTCCTTCACCAACTACTACATGTCATCTTCATCAGCGGCGGGAGGTGGAGGTGGAGGCACTGGCGGAGGTGAGGCGTTTGACACTGCCACTCTGCGAGCCACGGGTACCTTCTCCAACAAAGGTGAAGTTGGGTGGCCTCCTTGAAGGCTTGACCCTATGGCGAGGCAAGGCAGTGAGATAAGGTTTCCCCCAGGATAAGGCCTAAACCCAGACACTATCTCAGACTATCCATGGAAATGAGAAAAAAAAAGAAAGAAAAAAAGATCCAGTAGAAAAAAATATCTGTTTCTTTGATAGGTTAGGTATTGTGCAGCTATTTTTGGTTTGGGAATATGCACCCTATGTACAATGGCACAAAAATCTGGCAATTTTATGTTTGAAAAATCTTTAAAAAAAATGAACTTTCTGGTGCCTTTTGAAACATATTGATACTTCAAGTCATTTCTGACACCAAAGCTGTTGTGTATTTTTTTTAAAATAATAATAAAATGTTTTTAAAATAGCACTAGAACAACTCAAGCTAGTTTGCTTTGCTTGCTTTGAATCTCCATGTATTATTCAACAATATTAAAAGATTTACATTTACGGAAATGTAATTAATTACCAAGATTGATTTGTTAGAAAGACAGCATACAGCGATGGTTAAAATAAAAACTCCAAAAGAGTACAGATAAAGCAAGTCACATCAAAGTCTAGAAACTTCAGCAAAATGCTTTCAAGGAATCAACTGATAATTTACCAGTCATTTCCCCCAAACTCAAAAAAAGTCTCGCGACCCAAAGTTAACTCGCAAATGCTTTCAAGGAATCAACCGATAATTTACCAGGCATTTCCCCCAAACTAAAAAAAAGTCATGCTACCCAAAATTAACTGGTTTAAGCAGTGACTATCACTGCAGTCTTTTTATGGTCTCACAAACTTGACTAGTTTAAATCGTTTTATATCTCTGAACAAATGCAGTTTGACAGACAGAAGTTATGTCATTAAGACCGATCTACCCAGCACCAGAAGATATATTTCTCAGCTCTAAGCATGGTGCCTCTTGCAATTTTATTGTTATTAAAATTGACCTCTGAATGTGATTACTACTAATGTCAATGGACTGATCCATGCATGATCCAATTCAATGCGCCCAATGATTTTAAAAGAAAAGGCATGTTATGAGACAAGAGTGAAACACGTTTAGAGTACCAGAGCATGCAGGTAGAATTATAAATTCTAATAGGCCAGATTGAATGGATGCTGTTCACTCAAAGATTGCTGCTTGCAAACTTCTATTTTCTTTGTTAATTAATTCCTTCTTACTTACAAAGCATGCTCTTTCTCACATCTTATGAAACAGACTTCTGTTTACCTGATCTGTCATCAGAAACTTCTCCAAAAAGCAGACTCTCGTCAATTGTTCTGGTCATTCACCATGAGCATGTTTGTTTTCTGATTTGAGTAGCTCATGAAGTTGACTATAATGCTTATCTGACCTAAAACTGGATTATGTAGCGATGACTCTTATGATCTTGGTGTTCATTGTTGTTGCTGATTGTGTCAGTTGTCTGTTGAGACCACTTCCGTTGATTTAAAATGAATGACACCTTGTCCTATTTGTATTCATTATTGTGACTAGATGAAAGCTACTCTAGCAGTCATTTCAACTACACTGCTTCCATAGTCACTGTTTCCACTGTTTTTAACACATCGTATAAGAACCAGAGGAAAAGCACTAAGTAATATTAATGGATGTCACTGAATGGAAACATTTGCTCCACAAATCTATCACATTTTCATTACTCTCATATCTGGAACAGCTTTGCTATATTGTGCTTCATATTTACAAGTGCCTTGTTATTTTGTAACCTTGCAAAAAAAGGTTAGCAAGAAAGAAAACCCTGGTAAATGCTTAAAAAAAATTTTTTTTAATGTTATAAAACCTATAAACAATCTAGTAAATAATGTATGAACTATCTAGCAAAGTATATCTTCTGCAACATTACTGATCCTTTCTTTATTCAGTGTTTTACAGGCTTATTGCATTAATGTATCTGTAATTGTACGCAAATACAGATACTTGACTAGTTTAAAACTCTGAACTATCGCACCACTGTTCTCTTTTTTTTCTTTTTTTTTTTTTTTACTTTCTCTTTCTATTGTTTCACATCTACTGCACAATCTTCAATTTCTGGGCTTTATTTTTTTTTCACCTGGTGTTTACAATTTTGGTCAAAGCAGTGGTGATCGGAGACATAACTTTATTTTCTGTAGGGTATTTTTCTCATGAATTGGTTATTTCCAGTGGTATTTTTTGATGCACTGGTATTTTTACTGTGGTATTTTCCAACACTTCTGACACTGAGACTGGTATTTTATTTTACGCTTATTTAAACATACTTATCCCATTTTCTTTTCCTGGTACTACCCCTTATCTCATGTCTTGCTTCTTAATATTAAATAAAGGTAATTTTTAAAATCTAATTTACTTTTACACATAAATGATCAATAACTGTCTAAAACATCAGGTACCAGCCAAACTGGTTTCATTTGCTTAAAGTGCGTCTGAGGCTGAGATCAAAATTGAGCAAATAACTTGTAAACTGTCTACGTCATGCTACGAGATGACTATCTGCTTATTTATTCATACTTTGTGCGTGTGAGTAATATATTAACGAAAACTTGGTCTAAACTTAATGTACCAGAGCACGCAAAAAGGTTTTCTGCTATAGCAGTAAATGGCTTATCTTTCTTACCTGTACATGTGCCCAACAGATTAACGCTGCACGATGAACATACCCCAAGGCATGTTGTGAATTAACCAAAGGGGTAAATTATATTAATTAAGTGACACCTAATGACAATATCAAGGAGCCTGGCCTTTGCGTGCTAGACTTGCGCGGTGACATTACCAAGGAACTGAATGTCTTTTTAAGCCGCTTCCATGCTTATTTGAAAGCTTTCACCTCAATAATGTGGATTAACAAAGTCTCCTATGATCATACTATCTAGTGTAAATGTTTGAAAAAAAGGACCTCAGACCCACTTTAACTTTCATTATCTTACAGAAGAGCTCATTTTAATGAGGATATAATGCTTTTCCACAACTGTTATTAGGAATGATTAAATGTCTGCTTTCACAGGAATATATAAAATGTTTTTTAACAAAACATTTTTTTTCACTAAGGTTTATATTAAATGTAAAAGACATTTTAATGTCACACGACATTTTTGGGGATGGTAATTGGATATTTCTAGACCATAGGGATTATTTGACTGGTTTGCTTTGTTTTAATTTGAAAATGATGGACTGTTTACTGTTGCCTACCATCCCTTCCCTTTCCTATGGCCTGAAAACCCTTTAAGTTGCGCTTCATTTCTACCATGAATTTCCTACATCATGGCTTTAGAGTTAGTTTGTGTGTTCTTTTTGCTTGTTTCAATCCCTCTACGATCATCTCACTTCACCTCTCATGGGTGTTGTACTTAACTGCATCATTTATGAAGCTGCGCCATTGCCTTATTTTATTAAAATGTTTCATAGGTTTTAATCCAAAATGCTTTTTTTCGTATTTTTGTTAACTGCATCTTTTAGTTTTCATAACTGCATCATTTACTAAGTTAATTGTATCATTCACTGAATTGGAGTTATTGGTTACTGGGTAAGCTTACATTGCTCATTAATATGGATTTAAATTAGTCATGCTTTCAGTTTTAACGCTTTATTTCTCAATAAAAAATGGAACTGTGTTGTAGATTTACACCAGCGCATGCTATAAAAGTAGACTGCTTGCTTTACACCTCAAATTTTAGGAGTAATTTCTTGATTTTGTTTTACATGATATCTTTAAGACAAATATTATGATATTGACTGTAATTGCAGCTTACAGAGTTGCTGTTTAGTTCATAGTGGTTTCTTTAACAGTTGCATTATAGAATTAGAGCAGAGTGTTTAGCAGCAGTGACCTTCAAGGTTAATTAGTTGCATGAAGCTGCTAGACTTCCTTACAACAGGAATTTCAGTAGGCAGATTTTACACAGAGAGAGAGAGAGAGAGAGAGGGAGAGAGAGGGAGAGAGAGAGAGGGAGAGAGAGAGAGACAGAGAGAGAGAGACAGAGAGAGAGAGACAGAGAGAGAGACAGAGAGAAATACATGGTGCAGTTCTATCACAATAACCAAGCATAGAAGCATAATTATATTTAGTCCTTTTTAATGCAGTGCTGGATTCTGTGCAATATCAATATTGAGAAGTATATCAAGGAACAAAATAATTATTCACATAGTAATGTACTATTCTGCCGGTATGTGCAGTCTTTGTATCATTTCAAAGCCTTCATTTTCTTTGTCATGGTTTAGAGAACAGCTGCTGTATCCATGCTTAGTTTCTGCTGTCCTTGCTGGAGATATGCTTAGGTTCATGTCACTCAGATACATGAAGCAACTCATCTGATCTTCGTTAATTGAATCTTGTGCTAAATAGTGTAACATTATTGTTTTTTGTTGTTTTATTATTCACTAGCTGTTTGTCTAGTGGTATTGTAGATTTCATGGTTCACTTTGCGTTTTTTCGTGAATCACTTTGTGGCTAGTGGTATATCGCAATTTCATGATTCACATTGTGATTTGTGTCGCTAGCGGCGTAGTAATTATTGTCTGTGACTGACCGTTCATCAGTTGATCTCACTGCCTCATCGTCACTTCACCTGCCATGGTCTGGACCCCCTGGTCCATGCATAAGTTTCCTCTTCCCTTTCCCATCCCTTCCTCTAAACCATAACCATTCCTTTCCTCTTCTCCCCTCATCCACTTCCCCATGTTGAACCCAGTCAGTTATTTAGCTCAACACAAGCCCATGTGTCGCTCTCCCAACGTACTCCAAAAGACTATGAATCCATTGATAATCTTTGAAATTCCAAAGTAACTAGATCTTAAAATTGTCCAGAACCTGCGTTTTTTCCCCATATTCTTTTGTCCCACAGTTAGCTTTTTGTTCCAAATCCTGACCAAAACAAATTAAATGTCCCACCCCTCCGCCCTCTCCTTCCCCTATCACTTCACCCCTACCATAAATCTCACCCCAAAACCTGGTCCTGACATAGCAAATGTATAGTTAATGTTTCTCAAATGCTAACATACAATTTGTGTTTTTTTTCTCTCCTTGTTTTTGTTCTTGTGTATGGCTGCGTGCGTGCGGTGTGTTGTGTGTGCTGTGTTGTGTGTGTTTGTTACGCCATGTACACTGCCCGTGTTACGGTGTTGGTCCTACCAAACACCCTACGGGCTATAGGCACGGCAATCGGTACACCTAAGCCAGTGCGAGCGCATCTTGGTTCCACAGCTTCTGGGGCTGGCTACAGCAGCAACTACCAGTCATCCACCACCAACGTGCGCTCTGCAGACATAGTGGACACAGGACCTCTGTCCGCAGCATCTGTCCAGTCCTACCACTATGAAGGTGGCGGCGGCGGTGGCGGCATTGGAAGCAGCAGCACAGCTGATTATGATCTGGCTACTGGTAAGGAAAGGGCTTTGGACTCGATTTTTGTTAACAAGCATATAAGGTGTGGTTCTATATAAATATTCTTTGTTCAAAATTATTTATCAAATACAAAAGTTGCTCTCTAACTCCATGGACATTGTCAAAGTGTCCCTTTTGTGGTTCAAGATGGATTTTTTAAAATTATCAGGCTTTTTTTTCACCACAGAATTGCTTTCTACATCCATAGATTTTGTCAGTATTGTGCCTTTTACTATAAAGCTGGTTGCTGGTAAATTCTGCCTGACAGATTTCTTTGTAAAGATATATATCCACCAGAGTACTACTACTATGAGTATCTTTCTAAACATGGCCATGCCTTTTTTTTAATATATGAAATACCGTGACGAACGCTAGAAGATAAACCAACGAATAAAGATCTTGTGATCCAAGTGATCTTATTATGTCCTACATATTTTGTTTTGCATAATTTCTGAGAAACTCTTCTGCTTCCCTGGCAATCTATGCAACTAGGCAGTAACATTTAATGGAAAATGTATCAGGTCTAAGTTTAGGACCACCCTTTAATAAAATTGTTTGTGTTTTGGTGTTTTGCAGGTGTGCATTCAGGCTACCAGAGCAACACTCTAACAGCACAGGGAGGTTCCATCAGTGGAGGATCTTTAGGTGGTGGAGGATACTCTGCCTCTACCATGCAGTCCAGCTACAACTATTCCGTAAAAACAGTAAATATATATTAGTCATTAAGTTTTTCAAATCGGGTATTTCTGTGATAATAAAGCGTTTCATTGAAGAAAAATCTCCCCACGAAAACGACTGGCCGTAATGTTGCACTGTTTTTAATCTATTGCATTTTGCCTCTCCGAGTTATAGGTGAAAACTGCAAAGTCAAAGGTCTTGTGTAGAATCCCCAAAACACCCACTGAATGGTAATCATCATTATGCAATAGGTTACATGGCAAGGTGTTTCTGTATTCTGAACAATTAAGACATTTCTTGCTTTAGTCTTGTTTTTAGGCCTGCTCTTATAATGACCCTTATTATAACCTAGACATACTATAAATATAAAGCAACTTACCTTTGATTTCCTTGTCCAGGTACGCACAGTGTCTGGTCAGCAGCAGATGCTTGGTTACGCAGGGTCCAGCCAAGTGGGAGTGCCACCAGGTGCCCTTGGTGAGGAAGTGCGAGTGGACTGCTGTCTGATGACGGCCGATGGACAGAGCGTCGTCACAGGATCCAGTTTGGGCCCACCTCAAGTCTGGGACATGCATGTGAGTCGGATAGTGTTAACGGGTATTTTGTCGAGTACACTTGGTATGTTTCATCATGGTGCGAGAGGTGGACACTTGTCCAGGTATTCAAAGTGCATGCAGCATAACAGAACATAACTATCATACCTATTCTGATTCCTTGGAATATCAGTAATAATAATATCGGATGATATGCGCACCTTATTCCTAAATCAGACTTAAAGCTCTGCGATCTGCTCACATGTTATAAACCTCCTACATACACAACAAACATTCATCACTCAAACGTGTGGTGTAAACACAAGTTGCTATTAGAAGATGGAAAGAAAATCGAATTTCAGTTTTGAAATTTTAGATAGACAGCAACCAACACCATTATATCAGATAATAAATCCGTGACTTCCTGGGGTGCCCAGACGTATCTTCTTTTCTAATGTTGTAACCTAAATGTGAGCAAAATAATATGTTGTAGGTTATAAATAATTTCACTGGATGTTCTGTTCTTTATAACAGAGTGGTGAATTGTTGAGGATCATGGCAGGAGAGACAGTAGGCTCCACCTGTCTTCATCTAGCCTGCAATGACCGTCTGCTAGTGGGTGCCATCAATGCTGACCTGGAGGCCAATCAGTCATCTGTGCCAAAGGGTGTTCACAACTATATGCTGCAGGTAAGATAATCGTTCTGTAAATCGATGGCTGCATAGACTGCCTCAAACAGGTTTCTACCTGGTTTCTGTTAGTTTGATTTGATACAGCAAATAACATTCAGTCTGTCAATGTTGACTTAAACTTCACCCTCTACAGTGCCGAATAGCCTAAGTGATCGATGTCGTTCTGTTTGTTCCAGATCTGGGACTTCACAACAGGCAGAGCTCTGGAGATGGCTGACCTTGAAGTCTGCTCAGCCTTGACCTTGATGAGTGACAATGACAAGGTCGTGTTTGCAAGGTCGGACAAGTTTGGTGGTGGAACCAATGTGGTTGTGTGGGATCTCCTAGGTAACCAACCCATCAAGCACATGCGTTTTGATGCTCCTGTTGGCAACAATGACTATGTCCATTTCCTGGCTCTCTCACAGGTACACATCATTGTCATTCTTTTGTTCTCTTCTTTAAAAAAAAAAAAAAAAAAAAAGTAATTTTTTTTGCTTTTTTAAATTATTGCCTTGGTTATTTATTGTAAAGCGTCTACAGGTATATACTGATAACACTGATAATTTGTGATAATTATGTTATGTATACTTATAAAGCAACTTGTATATATTTGTAACTTGTGAATGTCTATTGATCAGATTGTAATTGTGATATGGAACTGGAATAGTAGTTACTGTAGTAATATGAATGTGTTGGACGTATTGATAAACTGTGATATTTTATAAACTGTGATAGTTGCCTGCCTAAACATATTTTATAACTGGATATATTTTATGTTTTTGTTAGATTACTAAGGGGTGATTGTAGTGCTTTGTCGATTTAACCCATGTGGTTTTAAAATGTACTTTCCTTTTCATGTCGAATGATCTATGCTCGTGTAAATTCCTTGTATGAGGTGATAAAGATGTGTTGTATTGTATTGTATTGTGTTGTATTGTAATTTTGAACACTTGACCATACTGGACTAGCTTGATCTATGAAACCTCTTCCTGCTTTTTTACATGTAGCATGACCTTGCATTGGGTTTTTGTAATCGTCGCCATCATCATCATTATAGCCCTATTGAGACTAGATCATTTTTGTTTGTTTTGTTTATTTCCTTTAATGTATTTAAACCTAAGTGATTTAGTTAGACTAATATTCTTCATTAACTCAATGGCTGCGATCATTGTCAAGTCTACATGAAACATGTTGTTTGTCTTACATCACAGAACGACCGCTACGTGGTAGCTGGCTTCACCAACAGCTTTGACCAGTTTGCCGAGTTCGTCATCTTCGACATGACCCTGACGTCGTACACTGTCTCTGATCCATCCATCCTCCGCTTGGACGCCAATCCTGGTAAAAAGCAACTACTGCTTAAAATTTAACAAATTTCTTTATAAGCATGTCCAGTGTCTGCCATGAACATAAAGAATGGCACCATGAAACTTTTCATCATAAAGAAATGCTTCATCTCTACTTAAAAGCACACGCGGCAGCTATATTATATGAAACGAATGCTACATTAGATAAAACAAATGCTATATTAGATAAAATTGTAGGCAGTTATATATATTGTTCTTCATTGAACTGCTCCAAAAAGCTCTGGAAATTAAAACTTTACATCAGCAAAACCTTTCTTTCTTGATCATGTATATATATTTCTGGCTATACGGCCCACCCCTGGGCTAGGAGCCTAATTTAATTTTGACTGTTGTATTGTTTGTTTAATAATAGTGGACAAAGTTCCAAAGTTCCAATGTACTTTCTTGAAACATATAATAAAGTTGTCTTGTTTTAATCAGCGAAGCAATCAGGGTTGCTGAGGACAGGGAAAGATGGAGTACGCTGGTTAAATGAAAATCTGTGGTGCCCCTACGACCTCCGAGTTACGGGATAGGATAGGATAGGATAGGATAGGTCTTAGCTTAGCTTTTGGCCTGTCTTAATTGGAGAGTTCATGTAGGTTAAAAAACTTTTTTTTCGAGGTTCTCAAATCCCGAATCTAGGTTGCTGAACCTTTTGTGGTCCAAAAGGTTCATTAACCTAGGTTTGGGATCCAAGATCTTGAGCTTTTGTCTCATCTTTTAAGAATGCTCCTGTTTATTACTCTCTTTCTACTTCAAACCTCACATTAAAGGAAAAAAACTGCCCATAATTTGACTGTTAACAAAGGTCAGACACCTCTGATACAATCTTTTTTTTGTTTCTCAGAGTGCACTGCCATTCTGCCACACGACGAAGCTGTCACTGGCCTGCGCAACGGTGATCTGGTCATCTGGAGTCTGCGTACTGGTCAGCCTAGCCGTCAACTTCTGTCTGGTTCTGGTCGTCATGCTCATGCTCGTGAGGTGAAGGCTGTGGCAAGGTCAGAGGACAGCAAGTACTTGGTGTCAGCCTCAGCTGATGGGTCCCTGAAGATCTGGGACGTAGATACTGAGAGACACATCAACACCCTCACTGGTCACAATGATGAGGTGAGCTAATGCGCTGTGAACCGAAAGGATTTTTCCAGTTGTAAAGAAAGATAAATAAGGCTGTGGTGAGGTAAAATGGTTGTGAAGAATGAAGGTAAAACTTGCTCTTTTGAGAAAAACTCCTTCAATGCGGCTAAGATGTTGACAGATAAAATCTTTGTAGGTAGCAACTTCCTTTCTTGTTCAGGCTGATGACAATACCTGTTTGATACTGATTGCTTTTTTTTTCTGGTGAAGTAAGTTATTCTGGTATTTTCACAATGAGTTCGATCATTTTTCTGATGATTCTATTGCCAAACTCCATGGAGCATGTGAATGGCTGTTGACTTTTGGAGTGACAAGTGAATCAATATATAAATGGTGTCCTTTCTTCTTTCAGGTCTGGTGCTGCGCCATATCTCCTGACAATGAGATTATCGTCTCTGGCTCTCGTGACCGCACCATCCGTCTGTGGCGTCTGAAGAGTGGCCAAGAGATCTGCAGCTTCAACGCTGGCGTGGACATCTTCCACGTTACCATGTCACGTGACAAGTCCACCATCGTTGCCCTGGGCGACAAGAGCGGAGCGCGCAAGCTGATCATGTTGCAAGTGGTGCGTACCAAGGTGCGACGCCAAGTCAGCAGCTAGATCTAAACAGGAGGTGGCTATCTCTGTTTCTGCTGCTGCTAATGTAAGGTGCACGAATCTAGCCAGTTGTTCATGTATTTGTACATGCTAGTGTTGTGCGAACTGCAGAAAGGCCAAAGTCATTGATGTTTTAGGACTTTTTGTGTTCTTTTCTCTCGACTGGGCGTGTTGTTTCTTGTGGAAAAATATACAATTTGTTAGCTGTTGAAGATCGAAGTATCTTAGCTGTATTCTTCATCTCAAATACGAACTACAACAGAGTTTACAGTTTTGCAAACAAGGTGGAATTACATGAAATTAGACATGAAGCCTAAACTGTTTCAAAATTATGTTCAACAGCTTTTGTTTAAAATATTTGGATGCAATAAGTATTTCTACTGCGTTCCTTGTCTTTTTGGAGGTCTAAGATGCCACGTTAAAGAAATCATGCTAAGCTTACAGATTGTGATGCAGCTTTATTTGCGCAATTATCTCGATTTTGACAAGAAAATATTTTATATCAATAGCTCTTGCATCCATTCCAGCAAAGCCAATTGAAAGCATTTATCCATCTATTAAATGTATTTTCATGTATTATCACCTTGTTGTGGTCCAGGAAAATTCAAGACAAATTGAATTTCTCATATATGCTACCATTGCGATATTAAATACCATCTAGTGTCAGTGTGGTATCTTGACTATCAACACAATATCAACAGAATTGTTGATGGAATGGAATGAAAAAACAATCATGATGTTTTACAGTTAAATCTGAATGATAAATTATGTCTCATTGAAAATTTCCTCAGCTCTAGCCCACCTCTATAAGCGCATATGTGTGGAAACAGATCACAGTTACACATAATCCAAGTGCAATGAATATCGGAGAAATCAAACTTAAGGTGCAAACAATTATAGTTTGGTCTGCATTGTCTGTTGCATTGTTTATGTTTGTGGTTTAGTGATATTGGTAAGACTGTAAAATAGCTGCACAGGCATGTGGGGTAAAACTGCATGGACAATAATAGATAGAACTTCAGAATGACATTTGACTTTTTTAATGTAGATAGGAAATAATTGCCTCAAATTTCAATATTGGCATCCGTTTCTTTCTTTCTTTCTTTTTTTTTTAAATAAAATAAATAAAACTGCAGAATGACACTTGACTTTTTGTTTATGTAGATAGGAGATAATTGTCTCAGATTTCAATACTGGCAACATTCTATTTCTTTTTTTTTAAAAATAAATAGATAAAACTGCAGAATGATATCTGACTTTTTTATATTTAAATAAGGGATAATTGCCTCAGATTTCAGTATCGGCATCAGTTTCTTTTTCTAAATAAATCATTCTTCCTTAATGTGCTAATTTAAATGGGCTACACTAAAACAATGTTAACTAGGTTTTGAACAGAAAGCTATGTATTGAAAAAAATGACTTTTAGGGGGGGGGGGGTGGAGGGAAGAGGGAGGGGAGGGGGATCAGGGATTTTTGATTTTGTAAATAATGACTGTTTTCATTGTTGATGTTAGATTTTATAAAAGGGTAATAGTTTTGCACATAAACACAAAAGAATCTCATCGAAACACTGTTGTGACTGTTAATATCACTCATATATATATTTATGTTGTATGGAGTTATAATAAATGTTGACAAGCTGTTTTATGCAAACACAGTTTTTGTTTTTACATTTTATTTTGTATACATGCTACACTTGTGGATGTGATACTGATTGTAAACTCATTGGTGCTATCTTTTCTATTGGCTTCTACTTGATGTGTATGCAATTGTACATTTTATAAATCTGTCCGTACACGTTCCCTGCCTTCAAGGACTTTTAGTGCTTTCTATAGAAGCACGGTAGTTTGTAAAATATGTTTGCTGAATTCCCATTTGTTTTTGCTAAAATCGTGTTGCTGATTTAAGAACATTCAATTTATTTTTCGAGTTGTTTTTTTTTTAATTGTGTGTGCTGACTGATTCTCTTTCAAATAAATATTATTTAAAAGGCCTATTTGTATGCAATGCTTTGGAAATAGGCCTCTATTAAGATCTAAAAATAAACATATAACATGGAATGTTTCAATAACTATTTCAACAAGAAAACATTTGCCACAGGGTATCGCTGGATTTTACATACAATTCTGACCAAGATTTAAGATCTATTTAAAGGTCCTTTAAATTCTAAGGTGTTTTGGTTTTTTGCATAATAACAAATATGTCTTACATCCAACAATAACTTATCCAACATAACATTTATAAAATAATGGTGTTTGGTTTAATGGACATGTATGATGATTTACAGAGTGTTTTTATATGCTGCTTGAAATGCGTTGTGCTTTTAATATCTGGTTTAACAACTTTTGACTCTTATGTACTGCCATACATACACCGCTGCACTGTGCTGGTGCATTGCCGAGTCTCCTTTGAATAAAAGTTATGTTGGTCTTGACCAAAACAAACATTTAACCGTTCTCTTTCACTTTCTCTCTCTCCCCTTGCATATTTGTCTTTTTGTGTGTGTGTTTTCCTTCTTTCCTCTCATCTAGTTCATTCTTTCTTACCATGTCAATGAGGTTTTTGAGTCTTTCATGATGATGACATGATAGTTGCTGTGTACAGCTACAAAAACAATATATAATTTTGATGATGGTGATGTCCATTTGCACAACACAAATATCCATCCATAACGAATTATGCTCAGTGTGCATATAAAGAGGGTGCAAAATGGTTACAAACGATAGGAAAGACAAATATGGAAGGTAGAATGGAAATAAAGGGGGGAGGGGGGGGGGAGACTGTAAGAGTGATAGTACTACTAGCACTGCCTGCCTTTACCTACACAATTTGCTACACCTATTCAATAACACGTTCTAGGAAATAAAATAATACATCACTCGGCAAAATATCACGAAACAAACCAGCGTCGACACTGAACTTTTGAACATTATTTTTTCAATCAATGAACAGACCACAAAACACTGATAAATTTTGAGCACAAACGCAGACGAGGGTCTTCTTCTGAAGTGACTATAGGGTAGTGCTTCGATGAAGTTGCTAAAGAAGTCGCTTAGTTTAATGTAAAAGATTCCAGTCGTGGCATCATTTTAAAAAGATGGTAAAGGGGTCCCTTTCGTTGGGGAGAGAGGCGTTAATTTGGGACCCCCCTTTTCTCTAGGCCAGCTTAATGAGGCTGGGGCCTATCTCCTCTCCCTCGATCGTTGCATTACCTTCCCCGGTTCTTAACAGATCCAGGTACCCATTCACAGCTGGGTGGGCTGGGCTGCGTAGTGTGCTTGTTTCATTAAAAAACAAAATAACATAGTCATTTGGTGGTTGCCTTGCCATCCAAGTACTAACCCATCCCTCTATGTTGATTAACATGAAACACTGCTAGCGCGTGCCCAAACCCCTACTGCGCCATATCCGTTGCCATCATTTAACTCTCATTAACACAGTATTGCTGCTCGTCCTCATTTTTATTTTAAAAAGCCCCAATTTAAAGACTTTGTTTACTTTTGCCGAAAACAGGTTTACACTAAAAATCGCATTGTTATCACATTACACCATGATGAAGTGGGCTTTCGTTACTGATCAAACAAACCAACTGCTAAAGTTTGAATTTTCAATTATGGCCCTTAGCGGGAGTCATTTCCCCTGATTAAAGGTACATCGAATACCATAGACCTGTGACCTTTGACCCTTCTGTATTTCTGGGTGAACAAAGAAGCTGTAGAGGTGTGTCTTTGGTGTCTTGGGTACGGGTATGGTCTATTTTATTTGTATCAACCTAAAACGAAAAACATTATGAGCAATTGTTTTTACGGGTTCCGTCTCTTATAGCTGTGGTAGCCTCTATTTTTAGCTCCAGATTGTTGTCTGGCTAGCCAACGTCCGTTGCTATTCATAGGCACAAAGCTATGGAATTTATTAATGTTAAAAAAAACCACTAGATTTTCGAAAGAGTTATTTTTTGTTGTAAGCTTTTTTTTTCCTTGTGGGGCAACATTCACTGTGAATGTTAAAAGGATCTGTCAAGGGAGTGTGGTCTGAGTGGGTCCCTTTAAGTCACACTAACCACAGGCACACAAACCTTGTAGGGGAGGTCAATGCACAGGCCCAGAGCACTTACTTGTAGGCCTCACAACAATACTCCCAAAAGAAGAGAAAGTACGAAGTTTACAAAGACGAAAGAAGAGACTTCCGAGCCTGTGGTCAATGATGCCATGTCTGCAGTGTGCGGTTTTTTGGGGGGAGAGGGAGAGGGGGGCAAAACTAGCTTGAGTCATGTACAAGCTAAATAGCTTAATTTTTACATTATTTAAAAAAAAGCATTATGCATTGTCACAAGTTTTGGTAAACGTTTTCTATTTCAACATACCTGTTTTTTGAAAAAGCGTTCCTCTGATGCACTCATTACAAAAAGTCGTCTGCAATAGGGCACACTGCGTAGTAGAGACTGGCTGAGGGTTATGCTGCCTCTTCACCATGGCCGAGGTTAACTGTCAAATCTCCACCATCATCAGCGACATAAGCCTCGGCCAGTCTCTGCTACTCAGTGTGGATGTCGTGTAGCACCATTTTCATCGGAGTAAATTGAGGCACAGTGCATGAAGAAAATTACTGTCTGCCCGGGGTTTTGCAGGTCTTTATTACAATGAAAGCGATTCCTTTCAAGCGATTAACATAGCGAGAATTAAAATATATCGAAGATTAATGTCCACAAGAATATTGTAGGCTATGGGAACACTTCGTTTTCAGAACACGTGAATGGCTTGAAAAATCCATAGCTAGGGCTCATTAAAATTCCATAACTAAATTTATACTAGTAGGCCTACACATTCGTTTTGTCACCCAAAGAGTAGGCTTACACATTCGTTTTGTCACCCAAAGACATAGTAATAGCAGAACACTGACTTATAGTTATGAAAATTAATTATGGGAGTTTGGCACTTTGAAATCAAAATGGATAGAATTTCCTTAAATGAGGTTTATTTTAAAGCAAACATCCTGACAATACATAAAATGCACACACACACAAAAAGTACATCACGTCGTGCTACTTTTTAAATCGAAGTACTTAACTCCCTTAACTGTGATTTTGTAACCAACAGTATCTTGTTTCTGCTGTTTTGTTTTCATTCTTACTATTTTGTCTTTCTTGTCATCATCATCAATAATCACCTTTGTCATCATCTTCAACGATCCTCCCAATCCATTATCATCATCATCAGCAAGCTCCCAAAACATAATAATAGCTAAGAATATCTGTTAATTTTGTACTAAATTTTATTGCCCTACAATCAAAAACACAATAAATCATCATCACAACCCTTTCACTAAGCTCTAAAATGAGTAGTACACTTGCAGTATCAATGAAAATAAAAACCTTTATTTAATCAGAGAAGGGATTTAGAAATGCGGAAAGCTGGGGGTAGGAAGTGAGGTGGAGGTCCGGGGTGGATGAAGGTCAACCCCTCGCATGGGGATCAGTGGGCAAATACTCTTGAAGCTTATGTATTTGAGACACTTACAAAAGCAAACAAGATCGCAAGCCATTCAAATGTATTTCCAGACACTCCCACACACAGCTGAAAAATTATAAATTTTTTTTGGGGGGGCGGTGTTATGACTCACCTTTATCCTAACGAAGCACAAGGAAACTATAGAAGGATAGGTCACTCTCTGAACTATCTGCTACCACAAAACAAACAACAACAAAAGATCGGGACAGGCAATTTTTAAGATATCGATAGCGCAAAACGTGTTTAGAAAATAGTGCAGCACAATGACCTTGACCTTGGAGAAAGTACAAGTACAAATGAGATCTAACAGGCTTAGCCGCAGTTAAGTATCCACAAAAGTAGAAATGATGAATTTCGGTTCAATTATTCTGTAGAGAAGGCAAAAAGTGGTGGGTTTTTTTTTTGTTTTTTTTTTTAAAATAAAATTTAGAGTGACGGACTAACTGATTGACTGGTATTGAAAGATAGCTAGCCTGTGCTTTGAGGTACCTGTATACCAAAACTCGCCAAATCGTTTCATCCGTTTTTCCAATTTTGAGCAAAATATGTTTAGCAACAAAATGGCGCCAGTGCCTTGACCTTTCTTTGCAGCAGAGAAAATATGATGGCACGGTAGGCAGGTCAGTCATCTAGGAAATGTTCCTAGGAAGCTTGATCGAAATCTGTTCAGTGGTTCTTGAAATATAGTGTCTAACAAAAAGGACAAACTGACATTTGGCTCGTTCCGATTCCAGACTATTTAAAAGTATTTCCAGATAAGTATGCTCCACTGACCGAGAACATCTCTCACCTACTACATATATACCCTAAAACTTTCTCAACAGATTCACTTTGATCTAAAAAAAACAACAAAAAACGGGAGTATCCAAATTGGCAGAAATCTGGCAGAAGATTCCCTTCTCTGTTTAATATGTGTCATCACAAATATCTTTATTCTTCTATTGCTAGTCACAACCCTGATTTGTGCAATAAGGTAGTCTCGACCAAAAAAAATATCTCTAACACAAAATATTAATAGAAACTACCTGAATGCAATAACAATGGTTTAAAAAAATAAATTAAAAAAGCCTTTGCATATACACAGTATAATATTACTTTCATGATTTATTCTTTGCTTAGATGGATAAAAAAAAAACAACTTAAGTCTTTCAGAATCAGCTTTATTGTTCGGTGTGCATCCATTCTCTATTCTATGAGGACTCTCTCGCTTCAGCCTGATTAACATATTTTAAAAGCTTTGTCTGTTTGTTGTTTGATCAAGGCAGCTCTTTTTTGTCTGGAAGAATAAATCTGCAAACAGAAAGAAATACCAAGGGAAGAAAACAAGCAAAGAAACAGTAAGTAAACTGAATAAGAAAATCATGTACACACAAAGAATATTAGGTGTATGTATAATTATTATGAATAGAGCAAGTACACAAGATCAACACATGTAGGATATTTATATTATGGAACATACTAAAAATGAGTTTTGAAAGCCAGAAAATCAGAGGATCACTGTAACATAGCATATACAGCATCAGCGAGTCATGTAAAAGGATTAAGCATTCAAACATATGATATGAGTAACTCTTTGAGCTGGCAAGGGCGCTATTAAACCAAACACAATTTATTCATTTACATACAAACGAAACCCACAAATAGATGTCATCTTACTTGTGCCTGGCATCCTCTGATCGTAGTGTTTCCTCGTTGTAGTACTGAAGAAACAGTTTCGAGTCTAAGAGATAGCGGTTTTTCTCTAGGAACTGTTCAAACGTCATATGGGCATCCACGCTCTCCTTAATCGCCTGGGAGACCAAGTGAATGAAGAACATTGTGATAGTTTCATGATAGCCTGTTTTGATCTGCAAAGAAACAAGCCAACAACTACAATGAATGCTAATTGCAATCAGCAATCTAAATGATACTATTAAGAAAAAACTCAACTAAGCGGCAGGTCACCTCAACACTGGGTCTTAGAATGAAATGAAGTTCCACGATCTTGCTGAGAAAACGACACAAATGTCATCCAAACTGGTGATAATCTAATGATTCACAATTTGCTTCCAAACTGTGTTGATCTTTCACAAATATTTTAAGGAATGAATCAATGAAAATTTATTAAGCTCATAAACGTGTTCCATGCGAAAAAGCATTTAAAATAATGTATCCGTACCCTGTTTCTCTCACCATATGAGGCGCGTTGGATGCAATTTGCTTTTCTATTTATTACAGGTATTTCTACTGGACCATAACCAATGCTAGTCACCCTACTTCACAACTAAAATCAGTGAAGAGAATCACTGAACACAGCTTTTCAAGTATTCAAGACCATTACGCATTGTTTAGAAACAACTGAACAAGGCACCATTTTACTCTTTCGTACATATTTAAATTATATACATTATGTAAGTGTCAAAATTTGTAATCAAGATTGTGTCACACAGTAATCTAGTTAGCCATGTTCAAGGTGCTTCATCGCAAAGACAAAACTGTAGGTAAGAAACAATAATAATACCTTGTCCCTGTTTCTCTCGTTGAACTTCTGAATTCCAAGTCTGCAAAAATAAATAGCAATGCTTTTTATATTGTGTAAATATAAAGCATTTGTACCTTCTTCAGTTCTTTCTTTTTTTTACATATTTGATTTTGTACACATATAATTTACCTACAAACATTTAAATGCATTCATATTTCTATGCACAGAGTACATGTAAAATATAAAGAAATTCAATATAAACATAATAAACAAAATTTGTTGTTGTTTTTTTTTTTATAGCTGAAATGAGTGATTATATTCTGTACCCATCCCACTCACAAAAATTAGGTCGCTTCCCCTCCCCCCCCCCTCCCCTACCCATACCCTCTCCCACCTCCCTCCCCCCCTCCCCTCGCCCCTAAAAATGGAAAAAAAGAAAATAAACAGAAAAAAATCAACCAATATTAGACTACTAATAAAACATATGACAGTTTGCACATACTGATAATGGAAATTATTTGTAGTATCATAATCTGCTATTTGCCACACTATTTTACCATGCTCAGTATGATTCACATACTTGATGTACGGCACAGCTCCTTCAGATCCATATTCCTTAATGTAGTTCCAGGCCATTCGGAGGTGAGCCTCATGGGTCCAATCCTCAAAGGGTAGAGTGGCATCTTCAAACGCTTTGATAAACAGCTCATCCCCCACAGATCGAAAAGACCTGTAACATTACATTGCAAGAGTACAATCAATTAAAATATGTGTCAAATTGTCTGATTAGGGCGATTATGATGGTGATCACGATGATGAAGATAAAGTGCCCTTTATAAGCATTAATTTAGTAAAGGTTCGATTATTTCAAGCAACCTGGGATCTGATTATCTTAAACATCCTTGCTCTGAATGAGTGAATATTGCTGATCTTTCATTTTCAAATAAACCCAAAGAACCTAAGACCATGGAAAGTCTTGAAAATAAGCATAAGCAGATCTGACCTTCATGGTACTGCATTTAGCAGTTATCCCTACAGCCAAAAGGCATTAAAGTCTGCACTATAGTTTCACCCTTCAACACCTGTATAGCCATCCAAAAAGCCTACATTCTCTCCTAGAGGATTACCTACAAAATCTGTACTTTCTGTTAACAGGATAACAGGTGTGTCCATGGTTTAGCCCCCTTCCTACCTTACCCACAACATAGCCACTTTCAAGTTCAACTTGAACACACATCTCTTCCTTAAAAATGCCTGATCTCGTCTCCCATTGCCATCATCATTCTTTCTTTTCTGATTCAGACCACACCGTATGCTCACACCTTGATGATAAATTTAAGTATAAATGTGTGAAAACTGTGCTTTGAACTGTCTTTAGGAAAAAGCACTATATCAATACCATTCTTCTTCTTCTTCTTCTTCTTATTATTATTATTATGAAAGAATACTGGCGTAACTGATGCCATAATTATGACTGAGTTGTGGCAGCATTTCTTTCTGGCAGTGATATGGAGAATCTTAATTATATTCTGACATTTTTTTTACCTGTGGAAGTAGAGGAGAGGTTCTGGATACAGTTCCGACACACTGACTCCATTCACATTGCCGTACCATACGTTATGGTCCCCAACTCCATGGTAAGAATGGATTTCACATAGGAATACTGCGAGAGATCCAAGAATGATTGGCAAACCCTGTGAACAGACAGAAAATTGTTTATTTTAGTGAACAACGTCTTTCCTGGGACAGACAACACAAGCAAGCACCTTGCACCATGCTCATAACATTATAAACACAACCAATAATGAATAGATAGAAAACAAACCAAAGAAAATAAATAATACAATATTTTAAAGTTGGTACACAACCTATACGAGCACTAGAATGCAACACCTGACGTTTGTCACAAATTCTGAATAAATTTCTAGTCAGAATCACTAACAATATAAGATTAAGATGAAGATTTCCTTCTTAGCGATCGTTGTGGCCGCATGGTCTAAGGCGGGACTAACTTGCCTTGTCCACAGGCTACAAACCAATGGTGCATGATAGATGTGGGAGGGATCCTGCCTCTGGGCGTTAGGTTTCTCAGAATATCATTTACTTTCGATCCGGGCAACATCTCAGGGGTTTTCTCCGGGTACTCTGGTTTGCTCCCCCCGCAAAATTAAAAATACTAACAACAACAGATATTAGGCATATGTTGGGTTTGAGCAAGTCACAGGCTGCAACTATGCATTCCTCAGGGGAGGTAGTCCAGATTTTGCCAATAAAAAGGGACAATAAAGTGTAAAAAAAAAATATTTAAAAAAACAACAACAAAAAACCAGGGCAAGATAACTGATGATTAAAAAGATTTTTGCAAATTCAGATTTTTCCTTGACCATTCAGTCCTATGGAAGAGACGATTTGTGCCTTCCTTTCCTTAGGGACAGATTTCTGAGTAATATCCAAGGCTTCCTAAAAAAAAATAAAAATAAAATAGCTTAGTAAATTACACACATTTCATATAACGTTACAGTTGTCTCCAAAGCTCTAAGCAAATTTCTTTTTCCTCTCTTAATAATAAAACATTTGTTTTTAACTGACCTCTTCTCCCTGTACATGAGGTATACTGTCAAACTGACAAGAACCTGGCACTACATATTTAGCAAAGTGGACTCCTTGTCGAACCTACAGAAAGACCAAAACAATAATTACAACATTAATCAAAAGAGGAGAAACACTATAATCTAGCCAGAGTTTGCAGGTAAGCTAATACCGAACGGTAAATATTTCCCCCTAAACTCTTTCCATCACTTCTCTTCCATTGTTTTGATGAGAGTATAAACCAAGGTCCAGTCTGTGCATGCACGCATTCCATCGCATGGACTTTAAAGATCCTGACGCTCATGTCCTAGACGGGTGAGTGCCGGCTAGACCAATACACCCAACACGCACTAGGTCCCTTCTCACCATCCCCAGTCGCCCAGGACTGTGCTCAGTCATCTTGGTGTCAGACTATGCACCCAAAAGTTGCAATTGGGCGCCTCGGGTGGCTTGAGTTAGATCCTGTATCTGCCAGCGCTGTGAGCAGCTCTTGAGCTGGAGAAGGGTTATATAAGGACGTTTAAATAAAATAACAGGCGAGACAATTTCCCTCAGGTTCAGCTTTATGAGGGAGAAGATAATCCCGATACACACACTTTATCAACTATCGGTTAGTTAATTAGTTAGTTAGTTATTCATTGCTTACAGGGTCCAGCAGACTGCAAAGAGCCGAAACAGGACCATAAAATCAAGACCACAACTTGGCTGAAAGAGGACTCACCCCTGATCCGCATAAAAGATCTGCTGAAACAGTGGTAACAATGAAGGCACTCCACCAGCAGGAGACACTTAAGGCTATACTCTAATTTATTAAACCCCCGTTTACAAAAACAAAATAGAATACAAACATCATTATAAAATATCAACAAAACACATACATATAAAATGCTTACATTGCTAAATAATCATAGGAAGCCCTAGTGACCATTTGGCAAAAAGCGTCCAATATTCCCAAGCTGATACAACAGACCTCACACACAAATGAGGAGTTTTGTCCCGGAAGAGTTTTCACTAAAAAAAGGTAGTTGAATGGTCTAGCAAAGAAAAAGATAATTTAAAGCACTAAATTTCCTGAAAGTGGGGATACTATTTATAAAGAAACCCCTGGTACCCCTATGGGGGAAACCAACGGTACATAATATTAAACACAATACCAGCCACATACCTGGTCCTGACCTAATATATGGACAGCAAACCTCCCAGTTTTCCTGATCATTTCATGCATGTCACTGAAACAGTTATGAAACAACATAAATTTCATTAAATAATAACTGACAATTTGCTGAAGATAAGCTGGACACTTGTAGACAAAGGAGGTAGTAAGAAAAAAAAAACACAATTGTTTTTTATGACATACATGACACAATGTATGAATGACGTGGAGGGAGAATGAACATACTCTTGCTCACATTTGTACTCATGCATGCACACTCACAAGCAACAGCACTTCGACTGTATGGTTTTGAAACCACATCTTATTTGCTTTGACAGTTGACATAATTGGCTGTAACAACACAATGCCTATTCTTCAATGCAATCTTTAAAAAAGCAGAAGATGATTTTGATGATGCCAATGGTGGTGACCACGTTGCTGCTGTTTGTGGGGTGCACAGCATTAAGATGACTCATTTGATGGCGCTGATGATGATTATGGTGGTGACACGTACGTGTTCTTTTGATGCAAACAGAATGAAACAATGGCAGGTGAGGCAGAAACACTGGTCAGAGTACTGCAGGTGATGCCGCGCTTGTTCCATGATCTTCGCACAGTGTCGTATTCGCCAGTTGTTACCACTGTCACTGACAGACAGACTCATTCGAGCTAATAAAATTTATAGTACTAGCACCAACAAGAACAATCATGCATGAATTTTAAAAAGTTCACATAACAATAACGAGTCGCACGAGTCCTGCAGTTTTGTGTCCATGTACACAAGCATGCAGAAAATGTGTGTGCCCTGTACTGAAATTTTGGAAAGAAAGCAAAAATATAATATGCACAAGTTTGGAAAATGCGCAAATCCTGGGCAAATTTTAAACTGTAATACATAAAAGTATGAACTGTCTAAAGAGATTTTTTTTAAACACATGTGCCTTAGACCAGAACTGTTTGACAAAAGTGACTTTTTCAAACACTGTAAATGTAATGGTAAACAACGTAAACACAACAGTTTAATACCCTGCTGTGGAACTCTGCTCATAGCTTTGAAAAAGAGCTCAGCTGTGTTAGAACTGGCCAGGGACTTGGTACTCCTCCGCCACTGTAGCAAAATCTCCGCATTCTTGTCCACTTCTGAGAAAGAAAACAATAATAAAATAAATAAATACATTTCTGCATTTAATTAACATCAATTTCAAATAAGTTCCCAAGACCTGCGCCCTCACCACTTTCAAATAGCCCTTCCACATCATGGTGCAAATGTAAAATTATCATCACATCTTCCATGCAGTTTCAGATAAATGCAATCCCATCCAATAAAACACAAAAATATTATTTTATTACTAAAAGCTTAAAGTTAAATTTAAAAATAAATTTGTCAAACCTACATATTATGTCATTAAAAGGCTCCATTTTGAAGGCTTTCGTTACTTTTGTGACATTGTTATTACATTAAACAATGATAAAGTCGGCTTTCGTTGCTCAAACCAACAGCTACAGTTTGAATTTTCCATTTTGGTTCTGACAGGGAGTTATTTCCCTTGTTTTTAACAGTACAGCCGTTGACCTTTGCCCCTATTTCTGAGAGAACCACGTGGTTTGAAAAATGCGTTTTTGGTGTCTATTTAAACAACATAAAACCAAAAACCTTGCAAGCAATATTTTTAAAAAAACTAGTTCTCTCTCTTTCCAGCTTTGATAGAACACTCCAGAATGTTGGCTAGCTAGCCAAAGGCTGTTGCTATTACAGTGCCGCATATAGTTGAAAAACTAGAAGGGCAAAGCTCATTTCACTCACATGCTCCTTATGGAACTCGCAATATTTAAATTGCAAATTAATGCCCTTTCTCTCCCCCTCCCCTCCTCCTCACCAATGACCTTGACCTTTGAGACAGTACAAATACGAATGATCTAACATGAAACATGCTTAGCAGTAGCAGGTGAGGTATCCTCAAAGTAAAAATGATAAATTTCAGTTCAGTTATCCTTGAGATAAGACAAAAAGTATGTTTTGAACAAAAAAGTTATATTCATACAGGTCACCTGACAGACTAATGCATAGTCCAATGCAAGTGACAACCGGACTAGCTATTGAAGGATGGTCCATATCATATCATCATATCATATATATATGGCTTTATAGGCTATGAGCCTTTTTCGCCTGCTCTAGGTCACTTGCGGGGGCTTCATGTACTTGATTTGAAGTACTTGCAAATTTATCAAAATTCAACAAAATCGCTTCAGCCGTTTTTCAGATATTGAGCAAAACATGTTTAGCAACAAAATGCCTCCAGTGACCTTGACCTTTGCTGTAAGCACACAGGATGGCTCAGGATACAGGCTACTAGCCTAGGTAATGTTCCTATAAAATTTGGTCAAATTCTTTTTCAGCTGTTCTTGAGATATGGAGTCCAACAGACCGACAGAATGACCAACATTTTGCTCATTCTGATTCCTGACTATTTCAAAGTATTTCAAGATAAGTCTGGAAATACAAAAAAAGTATAACATTACCTGAAGCACAATGACGAGCATGTGCATTGGTATGAGGTATTTTCTTTGACAGTAGATTTTGATGATTACAACATCTGATGTTCCCCAAGGGCTTTCTGGTGGATAGCGAAGACAGTGCTCTAATACATTGTCTTTGTAAAGTTGTCATGGTATATGATAGTTTGATGAGACGCTGTGAAAGAAAATGTCACTCAAAAGCCTACTCAGAATTCACAAAGGTCAAAGGATGTCTGAGTGGTTTGAGGGTCCTTAACTTAACCAGAAATACTGAAAGAAAGTGTGCATAAAAGCATAGCATGACTTGCAACTTTAAGGAGTCAAGCACTTGACTTAAGCACGGAATTAGAGTGCTTAACTCCTTAAAGTTGCAAGTCAGTGCTAAGTCAAGTGCTTAACTCCTTAAGTTAAAGTTGCAAGTCATGCTATGAATAAAAAAATAATGTTACTGCATTTCCTAAATAACTAGAATTTCCTGCTTTTATGCACACTTTCTTCCAGCATTTCTGAATAAGTGTAGTTTCATTAATACCCTTCACATGATCTATGGCAAAACAACTGGCTTGGAAATGGGCTAAACAGGCATGTTTTGCAGGGTCACCGGAACTTAGGACAACAGGGTGAAGGTCGTTTAGGGCTATCTTTTTAAAAAAAAATGGCTACGTCCAGGGGCATACTCGTGTTTCCAAATAGGATGCAAATTTTTCGTCGATATATTTCCACATCAGCTACACTGTGTACATCACTGACAGAGTCTTTGTGTGCCAAAAAAGTCAGTTCACAGATGTGGCTCAAAAGACAGTTTTCAGATCCTTATGTAAAGAAAGCAAGGACAGAAAACTACCGATGTAGAAGTGCTTTCAAGTTGCTGGAACTGGACGAGAAGCATCGTCTGCTACAGCCTGGGTTTGTTGTCATTGATTGTGGTGCTTGCCCAGGATCGTGGACTCAAGTTGCAGTGCAGAAAGTGTGTGCTGGTGACCCAGGTATTCTGCGTTCGTTTATTTCACGTTGTTTTCTAAGTTCTATAAGGTAAAAAAAAAAAAAAAAAAAAGAGTCCGTTTACGGTATCCCGACAGACCTTAAAAATGTTTTTGGGGATCGTCTAGAAAAAAAAAAAGAAAAACAACTTAAAAATTGCACCCAAGGTGAAAATAGTATAGGGAAAAAAAAAAGGCTACCTATCCGCTATCGATTGTTTTTTTTTTCTGTACAGTATGTTACCGTAAACAGGAATTTTTTTATGGGGGAGGCAAGGGTGGAGTCCTATTATTAGATAAATTGGGTTTGGGGGAGAGGCAGGGTGGGGGTGAGGTGGGGGCATAATACTAGGTAGGTTGGGTTTGGGCGCATCAAAGGCTGGGACTACGCATTCCCCAGAATGTTCCGATAACAAAGGACAATAAAGTGTCAAAAATTTAAAAAAATTACACAATGCAAGTGGTGTTTATCAAACAGCATATATCACTATATGATTTTGTTGTTTTCAGGTGCTCTGAACAGCAGTTTGGTAATAGGAGTGGATTTGGAACACATGGTTCCTGTAGACGGAGCATACATTTTACATCAAAGTGACTTTACCTTACCAGCCACTCAAGAGAAAATTCGCACGATTCTCAATGGAAGACCAGTGGATGTAGTCCTCAGTGACATGGCCCCCAGAGCAACAGGACAAAAGTCACTGGACCATGAGCTGATCATTGAGCTGTGTTTTTCTGTGTTGTTATTTGGTAGAAAGGTTTTAAAACCAGGTGGAAGTTTGGTGTGTAAAATATGGCAGGGCCGAGACCAAAACAAATTAGAAAAGGCCATGGCTGGACTTTTTGAAAAAGTCAAGATTGCCAAACCAGCATCTAGCAGAAGTGATTCAGCAGAGATTTTCTTGGTTGGGAAAAACTTTCTGGATAAAAAAAGCTGATCGTTATTTTGTATTTATGTTTTGTTTTTTTATCCTGTGATACATTTCATGAACTAGTTGCCTTTCCATACACTATAATACAGCAGCTCTTTATTGCTGGTTTTATTATATCATATCAAATGTAATTTAAATTGTGTTTATTTTCTTACTTATTTTTATTTTCACTGCTTGCCGTCCACTTCATTTCACATAATTCACACTGCATAGCAGGTGACAAAGGCTTACGTTACCTCTTGGAGATGCGACCTAAGCCTTGTCCGTCTCTGCTACGCAGTTTCTCACGCATTCAGACCAGTTCTGTAGCTCTCTAGATGTCATCACTTGTGAATGAATGGTTGGTTGTCCTATAATGATGGCTACCACTAAAAGCAGCACTAAAATGCAACACACACAACCCCAACTGTTTTTCTCCAAAAGTGTTAACAGTTTATTTTTGAGCTCACATAAAAAAAAGCATGAACTAAAACACTCTTGGTAACACAGTGTAAACGCAGCAAATATGGAATGTCAGCAATCATTGCAGGCAACACAAATTTATAGATTTGCAAACCAAAAAGCCTTTTCAAAAAATAAATTGTAAAAAGCAATCCAACAACAACAAGAGACTGGGAAATAGAGATCTGGCAACAAAAAAAACAACAACAAAAAAACCCAAACAATTATGCAATAGATAATACTCTGTCCATTAATAACATCTGGTAATAAAAATTTGCTTGCACAGTACTTCCTTTTGCACACAAACGTTTTACCCTGTAAATGTAACAACTTTATGCGGAAAAGTTCAAAGTTTTTAAAAGCAATAACCCACCTTCAATGATTTTCCTAAAAATAGTTTGTTTAGCCAATTCTGGTGGCAAAACCGCAACTGTTTAAATGAAACTATTGCTATTTCAAAATGTTTCAATCACATGAACAATCCAAAATTGTCGTAAACGATCTAAACTTTTCTGTAAATGGAAATGGAATGTGAAAGAAACAGGTCAAAAAAAGAAATATTTGTACAATCTTGTATTTTAAAGAAAGGTAATTGAGATTTTTCATTTCGCAAAAAGACAGGAGAGCGAAGAAATAAAATACAAAAGTAAAATATATATCTCAAGCGCTAGTGGAAGAACTGAAATAAAATGAGCTCGACTGCAGTGGTTAAAAGCAAAGTTTGATATTTTCTGAGAATTAGAGAACACTTGACGCACTTGCTAGTTTTAAATGTCAAAGGGCACAACAATTTGAACAAAAGTGAGGGAAACCTGGCTGAGCTGCAAACCTGTAGGTAATATTTTAATGTTTAAGTAAAAAAATCGGTGCACTTTAAAGTGAAATATTTAAATGCCGAGTTCAATTGAGTATCTATCAAAGTGTTTTTACTTCCTTTCTTGGGAGAGGGTTAACTAGTATATATTATACATGGTAATTGTAAAGAATATATTTTTTAATAATCATAATTCTTCACAAACATTTTGGGTTTAGAAATAAAACTATGCCATGGCTAATATGACAATGAATACACAATACGAAGCTCACAGAAGTACACAACACTTCACTTAAATTTTACAATATGGACTACACACAAAAGTAAATGATAAGCTACACTTGACTAATATAACACAGAAACAGAATATTTAAAGAACACAATTTTTTTTTTTAACAGAAAAAATTACACCGTGCAGAACTACAGGTCTGAGATGCAGAGGCAATAAATCTAATTTGAGTAGTTTATGCATTACATTACATTACATTATTATTTAGGTCCAGCGGACTCTTCCGAGCCAAATCAGGACCGGACAACTCCTGATCCGCATAAAAGATCTGATGAAACAACCCTAGTGGTAAAACTGAAAGCTCTCCACCAGCCAGTCACTTTACAATAAAGACATCCCACGCAGGGGACGGCTGAGGCTTCACCCCAACTTATTGAACCCCCGTTTACAAAAACAAAATAGAATACAAACATTATAAATTATCAACAAAACACATACATATAAAATGCCTACATTGCTAAATAATAACATCATAGGAAGCCCTAGTGACCACCTGGCAGAAAGCGTCCAATATTCCCAAGCTGATCCAACAGACCTCATACACAAATAAGGAGTCTTGTCCAGGAAGAGTTTTCAAGAAAAAAGGTAAGAGACTGGTCTAGCGAAGAAGACGATAGTATAGCAGATTGATAGAACAGAGCAGGAATGAGAAAGAGCAAATGAGAAAGACAGCGACAGTGGGAATTTAAAGCACTAAATTTCCAGAAAGTGGGGATACTATTTATACTGAAACCCCCGGCACCCCAACGGGGGTAGTAGTTTATGCAACACTACAAAAACAAAGAAAACCAGAATCTGATAAGTACGATTTTGCTGGGACAAAATGCAAACACGCTAAAAACAAGTCCTTAACGAGCTCAGCCAGATATTTTGATTATGCAAATTTTCAAAATGAATGTGATCACAACTGTAAACCAGATACAAAATGAAAGCAAGTAGCACCGACATCAGTGATGGAGAAAATAATCTCATTGATCACCCTCTGACTGATACATTTTTCAGCAAAACTACACAATTTACATTTCAATAAATAAATAAAATATGCTGTGGCTACTGGTACTGATGCACAATAATATCACTTTCGTCACAACCAGTTTGCAATAGTTTACCCATTTGAGATACAAAAATATATACAGATAATGCCACAGCATACCCAATCCATTACACACGGCCAGTCGGTACTTTTGAATTGATATGAAGATTATTAAAGAGTGGTAACAATAAGAAAAGGGAAAACTTGTGACTTTTATTTAAAACACAACCCAAAGAACAAAGTACAAATCAATACATACAGAAGTCCAAAAGGACTAAGAAGAAATAAGTGAAATTATAATTATTATTTTACAATAAAGAAAAACAAAAACTGCTATGGAGAAACATCATGGACATAAACAAAACTGCAACCAGTGTCTGAGACAGACTGTTTCAAAATGTTTGATGACTTTCGTTGTTGTACTCGTTCACCACTTACTTACAAAACAGTTGAGTATTGTGTTTGCCACAAAAGTGGGCTGAAGGAATTGCTATGTTTGAGGGGAGGTTAACACGGAACAGTATGTTCAAAACGGATGGCGTGCAAGTTGCACAAATAAAAGGTGAGCACCAATGTTAACAACACAAAATTTAGAGTAAAATGTTAAAAAGAAAACATAAGGAAATTAATAAAATAAATCACTTTAGCATTAAAGCTCCTAAAGATAAACCAAGAAAAAAACAAAATCAGAAGACCAAAGTTGTATAATGGACATTACTGTACTCATTTAAGGGAAGGTTTTTACTGTTCACAAATGGCACCATGAGTAAAATGAAAAAAATTACAGTAGACACGTAGACATGTTTTTACAATTACACTGACATTATGTCTACACATAATTTCTTCTTTTTTTTTTTTTTTACCAACAGCAAACAGCTGAACACCATATATAAAAATAGTATTTGTCTTTAAAAAAAAAAATAATAAAAAAAATAATAAAAATACACAGGGATATTTCCATTTGATCATGAACAAAAACATTAGAACATGTAATACAATTAACAGTCCCATAAAGGACAAATGCCAAACATCACAGTCTTTCACAAGGTGTGTTTTCAAGTCTCTAAAACAAGAAGTGTATTGCAAGAAAAAGGTGAAACAATATAGTTGTTGGACAGAACACAATATTCAAGTTTGTGCATCCAGTACAATATTCTCCAACATTTTGTGCTGTAGACAATTGTCCTTGCAAAGTGAATAGGGATCTTTGTGTCAACACAACAAGATAAAATGTCAATATTTTCACAATACTGTCAAAAGATATTTTTCAGCTATTCACATACTCATGACATTCACAGAATTCATTGTGATACTTTATGGGGAAAATGGTTTTATTATGACAATAAAAATTTGTTCTTACTATGACACAAGAACAGTTGCCTTGGGATGCAAAAATATGGATATAAATACGACAGGATGTGTGTCTGGGTGAGATTCATACAACATTGTAAAGTTCACTTCTCCATACTATTATTTTTCATAATTTATTGTAAAAGGGAGAACAAAAAAGAAACCTTGAAAGTCAGGTAAAATGCCAAAACAACTACTGAACTTACTCTGCAAAGCAATGACATTATTTTGCTTCACATGCATACGAAAAAAGCTCAACTGTGTTAATCATTGGCCAAAAAAAATGTCACAGAGATAGAGGCCAAGTATTACTATTAATTCTTCTAGACCATGAGAAAGACTGGAAATCCTTCCTATCTGTAAAGCAACTGCAGTAAGCATGGAAATTGAGTGTGGGAATGAAAGCTGTCAGACTTATTGCAAATGTGTCATCAATTGCACTTCATTGGATCCAATCTGTCAATAATTATTTACATTACAAATATTTGGGAAACCTAAACAATAATTTGTCAATTTCTTCAAAACAAAATAATGCCAGGGACAAATATCTGTTTTAAAGCTAGATTTATCCTTGTAAGAAAAGGGTTCAGAATTATCTGGGATGGGACAGATGAAGACTAAGAACTTCATCCTCTTCGGTAAACAAATAAAATATTATTTCGAATTTAGGACTGCAAATGCCAAAAAACTATAAACATTAGTCAACCACATAAAAGAACGTTTCCTGTTCTGCCTTTTAGACCACTGAGGTGGGAGTTATATTATTAAATGCAAGCTATATTGGGTGACTAGAAATACTGGGCTGAACGATAGGGCGCAAAATGATATGAACAAGATAAACAACTCAGCTGCACCACCAATCACCCCAAGCATGCTGTCTGCCTCTGGGTGCAAATTCTTGCACAAGAACTGTGAAACAGATAAAAACCAGGACTTTATCCTCTTTGGCATGAAGACAGAAGGCAATGTAACCTCCGAGACAGAGGTTACAGCAAGGACTCCAAGGGGCCGCCCTTGGGTACAACTTTGATGCAAATGGGCAGCTTTTGCAGCTGAATTTCTTTAGCCTCCACCAATGGTTGCTGCAACAAGCCAAAACCAAGACAATTACCATTACACAACAAGAGGTATTTTCAAATGAACTATATAAATGTAATCATCAAACAATTAGACTACAAACAATAGCCATCAGTGAATTACATAGCCTAATGCCATGAGTTAACAGTGTAATCTGCTCAGTTGTAAATCTACGGCTACGGAAGAAATGCTGATTGCACTGGTCCATTCAAGTATGAGCGCAAAATTGTGTGGACGACCTAACCTGCAGCCCACTCACTCAACAGGCAACCTTTAACACTTTCTCAACCCTCTCCTTTTTTATTGATACTTTTGTCAAGTCTGACTTGAAGGAGCACTGTTCCTATTGGCGTTGACCGAGTCTCGTCTGGCTGAATAGTGCTATATAATTTTCACTTCTTGCTTTTCTCCATACTTTTTCTGTGTCCTGAAGAAACTCCATCTCTTGAACCATCTCCTCCATGAGCTCGTGGGAGCAGAAAATCTGTAAAACATAACAGTTCATTTAATATAAGTGACGGACATGTCTTTATTTTCTTTTTTTTTTAAAACTCTTAATCTGTAACATGCATGACGTTATGACCAAACAAAATCTGCAATGCCTGACACAAAAGTGACAAAACGTCCTCCCACAACATACCTGCAAATACTGGTCGGAGGACTTGATGGGTTCTTCAGCATTGACCATAATATTTTCCTGATCTGCTAGCTCTGGAGGCACAAAGTGTACAGCCTGGCCATCAGCATTGTGGAAAATGAAGAAACGGCCTTTGCCCAGGCGGCCCCTAAATGCCAAACAACAGAACGCCATATGATATAACTAACGAAATAAGTAACATGTAGAACGTGTTGACAAAGACATCTACTAGTGTCACAGCAAACCTGACAACTTATTTACCCATCAGAAGTGAGAAGCAAATTGCTGAATGAGAGTTTGAACTTTAATAATGGAATGGTTACAGTGTACTTGTATCACAAACCAACAAGCATTTATTCACCTGATGATGAGAGGAATCAGCTCTGCAGCTTCAATGTCAAACAGCAGCTGAATGCCATCCAGGGGAGTGCCACTGTCATCGTCTTCATTCTCGGGCTTTTTCTCTCCATCTTCTCCACCAGCACCCACGGTTCCTTCACCGTTGCCGATTCCCTTCCCGTCGTCAATTTTTGCCACTGGGTTGTCTGGGCCTATGTCACCACCGGCTTTCTCGGCAGCGTTGATCTTGATGCCTTTGTCAGTAGCATCCTCTATCTTAGTTCCCACCACTTTCCCTGCATCCTCGTTCTTTTGCTTCCCTGTCCTGCAAAACAAAAAAAAACATACAAACTTGCATGCTTGAATCAAACTAGAATGACCAGAGATGCAAAATATGCAACTTGATAATATGACTACTTCACAGAAACACCAATAAATTTTCTCTCTATCAAATCATCAGGAAGGACCAAACAGCTGGCACAAAGAAGCATCAAACATTCAACGTTGTGCGCAAATCCAAAATTCGAATTCAAAATTAACAGTAAAATTAAACTTTACCCTTTGCAATTTGGAGGGACGAAGATGAACAGCCATGTTATCTGCATACTGAGCATGCATTTTGGGGAAGGCATGTACATTGCAATAGGACTCTAACTAACATAACAAATTCAATACAGAAAATATGGTAACACTTACGATTCGTACAGGGGGGACCAAGCACAGAGAGCAGTGACGTGCCCAAGGTTGGAACCATCTTTCTCAATGCCTTCATTCACCAGCTGCTCTAGGCTAGGATCTTGCTCAAAGATGGACTTCTGGCGTTGCATATCCGTGATAAAGTACGGTCCAACACTAAAACACGGCAAAGCCAACAGTAAATCAACAGACATGGAGAAGGACATCCTGATTAGTATCATTTTAATAATTATCATATTATCATAATATAACATTCACTGACACTCATGCCAACAATTCATCAACTGTATGACACTGATGGACAGCATGAAAGAAACAAAAGATATATTAGTTACCTTGGATCCTTCTGCAGCAGCTCCAGAATACCAGCACCCTTCCATCGCTGAGCAGACCTGACCTCCTGGTCAGTTACACCCACCACCTGCCGGAACTGGGCTTCTCCATAAGGCGTGATCAGAGGCTCCAGCTGGGGTTCCTCAGCCACCAGCATGTGCTGGATGCGCGAGTCCTTCCCTCCATCTAGGGGCTGGTGCCATGGGATGTGGTCGCCCACATGCAGAATATTCCCTGTTGTATGCGGAGACATGCAATTTAATCCCCCAACAATCACAATTCATAAGGTATACACAAGAAAATATGAATATTGTAAATCTGATGCAAAATGTTAACATTTCTTGCTATATATAGTACAATAAGTAAGGAAACATACTGCCACACATGCCTTTCAAGGCCACTGATTAGTCTTCTTCATGGCAAACTTTGCCTCAAAGATTACAAGTGGCCTAAGAAGAGGCCAACAATAAAGTTCTTCACACAAATTAACTTTGGTAGGCAGCACAGTGATCCATGTATACTACACCATCACTAAACTAGTCCAGTTAGTACACAATTATGTCTGCCTATTTTCTAAATGTAGGAATAGGAGGAACCTCAAGTTATGTATACCTGTATGGAACACATAGGCAGCCAGTTTATTGAGTAGGGTTGTTGGCCACATAGGAGGATTGGTCTCCCCCTCCCCCTTCTTTAGGCGAAAAGTCAATTCAAAGCCAAAGCCACTCAGGCAGCCTTTCCCAGTAAAGCTGCAAAACAAGGAAAAAGAGTCATCATAACGCTGAGTACAGCCATGGGAAAACATATTAAAGGGATATTATTAACAATCACATACATGCCTTTTGACATATTCAGGTCAGGGCTAGAAATTAACTTTTTTCTTTGGGGGCCACCGGGCCCCTTGATTGAAAAATTTGAGGGCCCACAAGCAACTTTCGGGGTCCAACTTGAAAAATAATGCAAACAAAAAACAAAAGAATTATTGACAATATAATAAGTAGAAAGTACAATTTGTCTGATAATCTAAAATAAAAACAATTGAATTTCCAATTTTGCTGAGTGATGTCATTTTTATTTGCCTTTTCTTTTACTTTCAAACATTACCAACAAAAAAGGGGAAAAAACACACACACATATTCAGTGACACACATATTCCAGTGACCAGTGAGCCTGAAAAAAAGAAGTATGAAGAGGAAAAAAGATCAAGGAACTACAATGAACTTCATTGTAGTTCCTTGATCTTTTTTCCTCTTCATACTTCTTTTTTCTCTCTTTTTCTTGTTCTTTCCTTTCGTCGACGTTTTCTTCTGGCATCTTTCACTTCCCAAAAATTGGAAAATACGCCATCGCCGATTGTTTTAGCAACTGTATGGCGACGATATGTAGCCATACTTTCGTACTTGCAAAGATGGACATTTTGCGCTTATGTTGTGCCATAGCCTTTTGTTTATTATATTAAAAAGATATTGAAGTGTATATTAAACTTTTGAGTGCAAAATTAAAGGGTTTTCGCTTCTTTTCTCTTTTTTTTTCTGTCCAAATTTAGGGCACCGGTGTGGGTTGCTTCCCTTGGCCCAAATACGAAACTGCTGAGTAGAGCTAGCTGTAGCAGACGAACTATTTTGCGGGCCAAGCGGGCCCTTCGTTTTTCACCTTTCCGAGCCCGAAATCAACTTTGCGGGTTTTTGGCCCCTGGCCCCCGCTAATTTCGAGCCCTGAAGGTTCATCTGCTTCTCAAAACAGTACACCACTATCTGTCAATTTGGAATAAAATTACTTAATTAATAACGTACACACTATGAATAGCACAATGTCTCCTACCTCCTGCATGGGTTGTAATGACTCGAACTCTTTTACTCAGGGTTACTTTGCTTTTTTCTAGTCAACATGATCTTTATTGCTATCTCTCGCATTACAAATAAAAACCATTCAATTTGACAAATCATAAGATATCAATTAAATAGAAGTGGAACACATATAATGCATAAATCTTTATTTATTTTATTTAATCGTTCTTATATAGCGCTTTTCCAGCTCAAGAGCTGCTCAAGGCGCTGGCCGATACAGGATCTAACTCAAGCCGCCCGAGACGCCCACCCGCAGCCTTTGGGCGCATGGTCTGACGCCCGGCAACTGAGCACAATCCTGGGCAGCCAGGGATGGGGGAGAAGGACCTAGGTGCATGCTGGGTGTGTTCTTGTCACCGGCACTCACCCGTCTAGGACATGAGCGTCAGGATCTTTAAAGTCCGTTATGATGGAATGTATGCGACACAGACTAGACCTCGGTTTATACTCTCATCCGAAGGAGTAGGAAAACAGGAGTAAAGTGTCTTTCCCAGGGACACAACACAATGGCCCGGCCAGGGCTCGAACCCGGGACCTTCAGATCCGCAAGCCGAAGCACTACCATTAGACCACAGTGCCTCCTAATCTTAAGATGGAATACACTATAAGAATGGTAAGAAGCAGGGAATGCTCAAAACAAGACTTTCAACTCGCCTGCTAGACAAGTGACCAGTAGCCACCAGAATGTTCATCTACTCTCACGTGTAATAGACTTGACAAAGTATTGTCAGCTATGAGTATGAAAAAGGGCAGGAATGAACAAGGTCATCACAAATTTGTCCTGTCAAGTGAGTGAGCAGCAAGTTTTAGGTACTCTGAGCTCATGTTCACTCTCATAAATTGACAAGTATGCGCATACATTCAGCACACATGGAAAGGGAAATATATTACCTGTGCACTCGGTTGTCCCCATGCAGATCAGTAAAGCCATAAGTAATGTAATGCCAATGAGGAGGAATGCCCGTTTCAGGGTCACCTTCATTGGAGTACATGCTTATGTAGTCCAAGGGGTGTGGGCCCCCAAGCCTGCAAATATACAACAAACTGATACCCAGTTTTTAAAAAAATAACAAAAACACACAACTATAAGGACAAAGTCCATATGACTCACATGCTCATTAAGGAACTCCCAATATTTAACATGAAAATGAATGCCCAGAAAAAAACAAAATGAAATGGTGGCATTAAAATGCAAATACTGACTTTGATCTTTCTATGCTCTTGACCTTTAGATGACACTGACCTCCGGCTCCAAATACACTCATGTACTATCAAATAATTAAAGTACAGCAAAAGTTTTATTATACCCAAAAAACTAAGACCTTGGGATGACCTTGACCTATAGTGACCTTGACCTTGGGATGACCTTGACCCTCACATGATCTTTCATGCATGTCTGATCAAATAACCCAATGTTACTGCATACTATGGGTTAAATAAACCCATACTGATGACTTATTTTTGGTGTTTTTGCAAGGCCTCATGACATTGACCTTCAAGATTAACGCAGAAACTGAACATATATAAAAGATCAAACTATTATCTCTAAATACAACAAGTTTGGACTGTATATCTCTCATAGTTCAGGGTCAAGGTCACTTTAATGTACCTATACAAACCAACTTGGTACAGCTCCAGTGACTTTGCATAATATCTATATCTCATTCATATATATATAAATTTATCATGCATCAAAGAATCAAGTTCGATATTAATAACTTAGACAAAAGTGAAATTTTGGGGAAAACTTTCATTGTTTTAACTAACATTTGATGACTCAATAACCCTGACCTTAAAGTGAAGTCATTCATTCATTGATCATTTTTTAGGCCTTCTGGGTATACACTATCTCAAAGTGATATTTAAAATAGGCTCTTAGTACTTAACCACTGTAAAGTTCTTGCACAGACAGATGGAGGAAGGGCAGACATTTTTTTTCGATATCATTTTTGGACCATTAGGACTTACCTCCCAGATTTATTAATTTGGGGGGGGGGAGGGAGGTGGAGGAGAGAGGTTTTAATGTTGACGCGCAAGCACGATCTGATGCGCAATGCGCATGCACTGTTAACAGCAAACCTTAAGCCCTAGTCAGACCTACCAATTCTCATAAGATTTACCCGGTCATATGCTGCAATAAGTTGTACAACAAGCTTACAATAAAATCTCAAGTGGATCCATTGTAGATTCAGAGGAAACAACATGTTATAATTCCTGCGATGCAATCATAAGTCCGGACCAATCAGAACGTGTTGTGGCGTCCTTGACATTTAGTTTCAGCTTATTACTGTTAATCCATGAAAGGACATCATCAATGTAGGACTGAATATCTTGTTGAGCAGAGAAAAAATCTGCGGGATGGGCACTCTTAGAGATTTCGGTATCAGCATATATCAGGGCTTCCAATGGTCTGAGATAAAAAAGGAGGAAAATGACCGAGTGACGAGGTCACGAGCGCACGACCCCAAACACTGTCACAACACTGTCTGCTATAAAAGAAACAATTTTATTAGTGAGAGTGAAGTAGAAGAAAGAAAATAAGTGATTTACAAAAGGTTTGATGTAAGGTCTCACATGAATAGAGAATAATTAAGGCAAATATGGAATTTACCACATTTTAACGATCTTAATTGCTTCATATCTTAAAAGCAAAAACTGAAGAAAAAAAATGGAATGTTCAGCAAAAAGTGACTTACCAAAATCTGCAATTAGAAGATATTTTTCTTGTGCAGCTGACTTAGTAAAACCACAATGAATTCAGAATACAATACAGAATACAATCCTCACTAGCAAGTCACTCATGGTCTACTCTGTTAGTGTTACATAGAATGTTCATAATATTAAACTACTCCTACTAGTTCTGCTTTTACAAAAAATTATGGTCAAATGCATACACAGTTATGGTGATGAAAAATGGTTTTGCACCTTTTAGGCCATCAGTAGTAGGAAAGGCATTTGGCAGTGAAACAAGTCTAAATTTTCGCTTCTTAAAAATTTTTTATTCTAGTCGGCAGGAAAAGATAAGGTTGCAAACACAAATGTATGTACACAGATCCATGCTCATCGCACAACATAAAGTAGGCTACTGTGCAAGTTGAAAACTGTCAGCTCACTTTCTTGAAATGGGACTAAAGAAGCTCCCAATAGATGACTGTTTTCTGTTTTTGGCTGGTGTTGGCGAGTCACCCTTCTCCTCTGTGGCAGCAGTGGAACAAGAAGGTGTGGGGCTGCACTCCCTGCCTTGCCTAGCTTCGTCCAGAATGTCCTCAGTGGCCTTCCGTTTTGTTGACAACTTTTTTGCAGCAACACCAAGAGATGCTGCCTTCTGCGCCATTTCTTCCCTGTTCTTATCTCTTCTGTCTTTGTCTCTCTGGGCTGCAGACTTCATGTTTTGGACCAGACGTTTGCTGATGACGTGATCTTTAACTGGATCATTCTTCTTGAAAAACTGCACTGAAGTCTTGCCAGTCGCTTTGAGAGAGAGCTTAACAGTTTGCATGGCAGAGTAGGTTTCAATGTCTATGCTGGTGTTTGATTTGTCTATGATTTGTCCCATAACGCAAAACGCGTGTCCGACACGTGGAATCTTTCGGATATGTTGACTCAATTTTTCTTTTTCTACCTCCACCTCCATCCAGTCCCATCTCCACTTGTTTTTGCAAGAAACATCGTCAAACTTTTGGCCGCGTTGAACAAAAATTCGACCCGCCATTTTTGCCTATTCGCAAACAGAACGATGATCCGTTTCCAGTCTTCGAAACCAGCCAATTACAGATCAACCAAACTGAGACTGTGTTACGGATATTTTGGAGCCCCTATGAAATTTTTACCTCGGCAGTTTTCTACGGCGGAACTTTAAAATTTTTCGGCTGAAATTTTTTTTTAATGGCGGAAATTCGCCGAACGGCGGAAGATTGGAAGCCCTGATATATAAATTTATTATTTATACTGATAGTTGCACCTATGACTATGATTCTGAGCCTCAAGAATTTCAGAGAGGGGCTGAATATAGGAAAAACAATACAGTATACATGAGTGAATGTGGTATATGTGCACTATGAGCAAACCCATATTTACTTAATGACTGTTATTTTTTTTATTTTGTAGACAGTATTATACTGAATAACTCCCAAACTGACTGTTTCCTAGAAGTTGAACATAATCATTACTCAAGCTACTGTTCAGTTTCAAAATACATAAATAATGTTTGAAACGCACCAATTGAAAGTCTCCAAAATGAATTGTTTATCAGAGCATGCTTGAAAACTTACGGGAAAGACCAACAAAGGGGATTGGCAACTCACCAGAACTTTACAACTGCTTCAGCCTGAATCGGATTTTGTTGGTCCGGATACAGCTTCAGGCAAGCACGATCAATAGCCTCAATTCCAAAACAATCGAGGTCATTGAGCTCATCATATCCGGATGCATCACTAGAGCTGTCATTTGAGTCGTACGTACATGGCTCTTGTTCGTCTTGAAGTTGGTCTTCAAGCGTAACGTCTTCTTCCCTTTCTCCTTCCATCTTCTCAACTGCCGAAATTATGCCCTAACGACAGATTAACCTCCCCTTGCATATAACCTTTATTACAAAATCTGTGCATAGTTTACACGTATTGCATGCATACAAAGTAGATATAAATGAAATTTGTTTAGTTATAATGAATTTTATATTCATCTACAATTGTAAGTTTCAATTCTCGAGATAATCCCCAATTTATGGCGATCCGTATGACATTTTAATTTTGAGATTAGCTAACCTCAAAATGGCTAGCTAGACTTGCCCAAAACACTGTACGCACATGTTGAATGTTTGTATGATCACATTCTCTTTGTCTATGCAGTAAGAAGCGAAAATGATTAACGGATTACAAGCTCACGAGTTCTTCGAGGAGGGGGATGAAGATCTGAACGATGAACAATTGCCGATGGTGTTAAATTCAAGACGACACACTGAGAAGATTGAAGGCTCTGCTTTCCAAACACATTCATGGAGGATGAAGGATCGGGTATGTTGTTTATATAAACTCATATGATGAGAAACAAAGTGCAATTTATTGAATTCTTCCGCTTTCTATAATGTAATATATTTAGGCGAAAACTATCGTTTTCAAGAGATCACGCGTTATTTTCAGAAGAAATCCGTATTATTTACATCAGGCAAATGAAGTGAAGACACAAGATATGACAGATTATGACATCATAATTCAAATCTTATTTCATTGTTTGCGACTGCACATAGGCTCTTCTATTCAGCTGTATAGAAGTTTTTCACCTGGAAATAGAGTACTGGCACATCACAAAACTCTGTAGAACAGGAGATTAATAAGTTGAAATAAGGAAATTAATCATTTTATTAATATTGTCCCTGTTTTTGTTTTGTTTTTGTTTACTCTGTGTGGGTGGTGCTGTAGTGCAGTTTTTTGGGCACACGGTAGCAGGGTTTGATGTTAAGCAACGTTATGATGGGGGACCATACTTGGAAGGCAAATACCAACAAATGATAACAACAACAAAGAAAAGGAAGAAAATAATTAAAGATCGAAACAAGCGCATTCTGAGCAACGACGCACCCTACTCCACCCAGCTGTGAATGGGTACCCAGATCTATTTAGAATTGGGGAAGGTAAATCAGCGAGGGACAGGAGGTAGGTCTCATTAAGTTTGCCTAGAGAAAAAGGAGGCCCCAAAGGCTTCTTTACTGTAGTTTAATACTCTATTTCGAAATATTTTAACTTAAGTTAACTTACTTCCATGTAATCGCACTTCTCATAGTCAACACATTACCTACGTTACCAGCATTTTGCCTGAAAACCTTTCTGTTAATAATACTCATTGAAGATGAAGACGTTTCCTCAACAATGGCCTTCTTTGTTATTGTTTCAGATGAAGACAGTCAGCGTGGCACTTACACTATGTTTGAATGTTGGTGTCGATCCACCAGATGTAGTGAAAATTTCACCTTGTGCCAAGTTGATGACTTGGATTGGTATTGCAGTTTTGCATTATTAGATTAATAATTATTTCTTTATTTTAAATTTTACCTGCTGGGCAATTTCAGATTGTTCTTGTTGTTCTGATTGTTAGTTAGTTGTTGTTGTTTTTTTAATACAGTGTTGCAAAGGTTTAATATATTTGGATCACAAAGGGACAAAGAGGGTGGGAGTGGGGAGGGAGGGTGGGAATCAAGGAAATGGAGGGTGTGCACATGTCTTGTGCAGTTTAGTTTATCAGTGGGGCTGAGCCTTTGCCCTGTGGGTGATTTTGGGTGGAATTTGGGGGTTTGCTGATGGGGCTACAACCAGAATCTGTATTGTTTCAATAAATTGTATGCAAAATAAAACTTAGCTTGCCGTGTACAACAAACCATCTGAATGCTTGGACAGAGGAGTTTTGGGCTGTACCTTATTGGAAACTGTTCTATGAAATATTCTTGCACTTGACTGTGAGATCCTTGTTACTATGTTAGATACAAGCCTGTTACGTGAAGTTAATGTTCTTCTTCAGATCCTTTGTCAATGAGTGCTCAGAAAGCCCTGGAGACCATAGGTGGCAACCTGCAGAAGCAGTATGAGCGTTGGCAACCCCGCGCCCGTTACAAGCAATCTCTTGACCCTACACAGGACGATGTGAAAAAGCTATGCACTTCTCTTCGCAGAAATGCAAAGGTATGAGAGAAGAAAAGAATGACAGGAGAGAGAGGGAGCATAAAGCAATGTTTGATGCTCTGGAAGGTCATGGTGTTTCTTTTATAATATTCTTTATATTATATATTCTTTTTTAATGTATACCTTGAATTCTCATACAGTCAGCAACTGTACTGTATCATGTGAATTGATGTGAAAGCGACAAGCAGTACTTTGGATCTCCAACCAAGGCATGCGTGCACCTGCAAGTCTGGCATGACAGTCCGGAGTACCAGTATTACTATTTGATTTTGAAGCACTTTTCTCTATCAGTTCAGCAATGATCAGGCACATTTAGTAGTTGCATAAAAACATTTGACTATCACACCATTGTACACGATAAAGTCTGGTTATGGGGTGACTTGGTAGTTCAGTTGATAGTGATCTGGTTTCCTATACTATTGCGGGTTCTTACCCCGCATAGGACAAACTTACCTGATTTAGGTACAAGACTTTTCAGGACACCAAAGATTTTCTCCAGGTACTCCAGTTTCCTCACATCTTTTTTTTTTTTTTTTTTAAATAATATGCTAATTAAATTAACTTGTCTATTGCTGTGGGAGCTGGAGATCTATGTGTATAATGGCCATGAACATGATCATTATTTGAAATTTTATCATGCTTATTATTTAGTTCTGTGTTGTTGTCTTGTCATCATCATCATCATATTATTATTATTATTATTATTATTATTATTATTATTATTATGATTGTTATTATTATTATTATTATTATTATTATTATTATTATTATTATTATTATTATTATATGTGTAGGCTAATAACTGCGGGGTGAAATGCTGTCTATTTGTAGGACTATCCTATCCTCTCCTATACCTAACTCGAAGGTAGTTGGAGCATTACAGATGATCATTTAACCAGCGTACTCCATCTTTCTTTGTCCTCAGCAACCCTCATGGCTTCACTCGTGTCAAGTCAGTCCATTCTTGAATGTTGTCCTCCCAACTCTTTTTCTGTCTACCTCTTCTTCTACCTCCTTGCAATGTGCCTTGCAGGATGGTCTTTGCAAGGCCTGATTTCCTGGTGACGTGGCCATACCATCGGAGTTTCAGTTTCTTCACCACGGTGAGCATGTCATAATGTTGTCCAATGGCTTGTGTGATGATCTGTTGGACTTCATTGTTGGTGATGTGCTGGGTATAGGAAATGGCCAGAAGTCTTCTGCAGCACCTCATCTCCATGCTTTGTATTCTTCGTTGTAGATCTGCTGTGAGGGTCCATGTTTCGCAAGCATATAGGAAGATGGAGATGATAAGGTGTGCAGCAGCCTTAACTTGGAATGTAGACTGATAATCTTGTCTTTCCAAATGGGCTTCAACCTTCAGCCGCAGTTGTTTGTGCGATCCTGGAGAGGACTTCCTGTCAAGACATATTGTCTGATACAATGGCTCCTAAATATTTGAAGCTATGCACTGTGTTGAGGGATTGGCCTTGGACTTTGATGTCCATGTTGATGCCTTTGGTGTTGTTGGTCATCAATTTGATCTTCTCTACACTTATTTCAATTCCATAGGCTCTGGAGGTGGTGTCAAGCCTCTGTACAGCTGTTCAAGTTCTTGTTCCCCTCCAGCCAATCCATCAATGTCATCTGCAAAGCGGAGTTTGGAGATTACTTTACTCCTTCTGGTGACTGTGCCTTTGTGGTCTGCAAGGGCATCTGACATGATGCGCTCTAGGAAGATGTTGAAGAGTGTTGGAGAGAGTATGCATCCTAGGACTGATGAAACCATAATCAATGCGATTGTGCAGCAGGCCTACATGGTTAGGAGCGTGTGTTTAGATAGTGGTGATGTAAACAATGGATGGATGGATGTAGTAGGCCTAGTATGTTCTTACCCATGGAAGGATGAAGCATGTTTTATGTTTTTACCCATTTGTGTGTGTGTGTGTGTGTGTGTGGATGTTTACACGGCGTTCTTTGGACAAACTAGTGCACATCTACATACGTTCTTTGGACAGACCTCCTTGTTGGGACGTCCATTTAGTGATCCGTTAGGGTTAGGGTTAGAGCTCTTAAAAGTACTTAAAAATGGGGTCGAAAAACGACCCATTGTCCACACAACGTATGTAGAGTTTGAGGAAAGTCCAATTAACGGTGTCTGTGCAAGTATGTGTGTGTGTGTGTGTGTGTGCGCGCGCGCGCATATGTACATCCACGAATTTTCCTTCTTGCGGAATAAAAAATGCTTTAACTTTACTTGAATAATGGCATTGCATGCTGTCAATTTAAAATATTAAAAAATATAATGTGTGGTAGCATCCTTCATTATTACTATTATTATTACTATTATTATTATTTGCTTGAGATAATGCAATCAACATAACTTACTGTTTTTGGCCATTTTGCTTCTACTTGCAGGAGGAACGAGTGTTGTTTCACTACAGCGGCCATGGTGTCCCCAAACCAACCCTCAATAGTGAAATCTGGGTTTTCAACAAGGTTTGTTTGCCGCTTTTATTTGACTCACTCAGTTTTTGCCTTATACTTGAAAGGGCCTTGGCAGTGTTTAAGCTACTGTTTTAAGTCATTAAGATGCATGTCTTACTAATTAGCTCAGCGGCGTGCCATATTTAAGAAAAAAACATTGTAGATTTGAATAAACTGTGTAGCTTGTTGGGTTCCTGTTTTGTATACAGTATTCTTAATTGTAATGTTTGTTGTTGGGAGCACCTGATCTTATTTCCCCCCCAAAAAAATCCATATAAATACACTGTATAGATGACAAATAGCATCTTAAGTCCCCGATTCAAACACACTATTGTTTATTAATAATGATTTCTAACATTTTCTTTTGCAGACATACACCCAATACATACCCTTGGCTCTGTATGACTTGATGACCTGGATGGGGCACCCTTCCATCTACGTCTTTGATTGCTCCAACGCTGGCATGATTGTGGAGACCTTCAAGGGCTATTTTAAACAGATGGAACAAGATGCTGTGAGTAGAAGAGAGGCAATTGATGATTTAAGGTCATGTGAGGAGGAGGAGCGTAGAAGTCACGAATTTTGTGTTCGGGAAAAGGATGGTTTTATCGTCATTGATCCTGTAAGTCACAGGCTTCCTGCCACTGGAGAAGAAGTTGAAAATGAGGAATTACCAGTTGGTTGTGCACCGGCTGATTTTACACATGCACCAGATGTAGGGGCGCACATGCCAAAGGCAGCTGCTGCATCCGGAGATGAAGATCGTACTCATCATAAAGTTATGGATGATGAAGAAATTTTTAGGTGGATGAGGTTGCCAACATCCCAGGATGATAGGTCAGCTGCTGTTGCTGCTCTTGGTAGTGTGAGTAACTCTCAATAGAAGTTTGAGAAAATATATGGTGGTGGGTGGGAACAAAATCTGTTTTTAGTGTGTGTGTAATCCTCAACTTAATGTCGGCTCTTACAAAAGTTCCAATATTTTATTGAAGTGCAAATATTATGCATGATTTTTATGCTAACATCAAGCATGAACCATGGAATTTTGTTCCTGTTTTTTTTACGTTTTCCCCCAATAAAATTAAGTTACGATAGGTTTAATAGTTAAAATTAGGAGCATTCTCTTCGTTTGAAGCACCTTAGTCTTTTTCAGTGGTTGACATAATCTTTCTAATGGTAGCAGTTGTACCATGTGTTTATTTGTTATTGTTTTGTTGTTGTTGTTGTTGTTGTTGATCATGGTTTCTGTTCTTAATAACATTTTTTCATCTCTGTGGTTTATTATCTTCAGTTGTGGTATTCAACTTTGCATGATGTTTCCTTAGCATGAATATCTTTGTGAGAGTGTTTGAGGAACTTTGACCATATCTATGCATTCGCATTTAGAATACATTGTTTCATGTGAATGAGGCAAACTTGAAGCTGGAATAAGTGTACATACTGTATGTATCTAATGTGTAGATGAGTATGCATTATGATTTGAGATTTCTAATTCCATTGGTAGCCTATACATTTGTGTTGTGACCCATTGTTTTCTTAGTATTCTGTCGTTAACCCTTAGGAGAGATGCCAAAAAGATGACGAGGCTGATCCGTCATTCAGCAAAGATAATGATGATGTCCATTTATAAAGCGCTTGTCTTCATCCATTGTCGAATGCTTAGTGCACGGGTCAATACATGATCCAAATCAAGCCGCCCGAGGTGCCCACATGCTGGGTTGGAGGGAGCGGACCTTGTTCATGCTGGGTATATTTGTGTAGCCGGAATTCACCCTTCTTGACATGAGCATCAGGATCTTTAAAGCTTATGCGAAGTAATGCATAACGTGCATGGACTAGCTTTCGGTTTATACACTCATCCAAAAGAGCAACATAAGATGATAGTAATATTATTAATAAAGAATTTTTATTTAGCGCAATTTCCTCTAAGCAGGCTCAGCTTTATTATCTTTTATGACAAATTACATTATGGTGTTCAATGAATAACAAACAACCAACCAAGAGTCAACATCACTATAATAATATTAACAAAAATGATAAAGAGAATGAAACTGTCACACATTGTTTTGAATATACTATGCATTCTAACATTAAAATACCACTGTGGGACACTGTGGGATCTGTACCAGTCTCTAATTCTTTCTCTCTGTTGCTCTCTCTTTCTTTTTCACTCTCTCTTTTCCACCCCCTCCACACCACAGACACACACATACACCCATGGCACACACTGTGCAGTTATTAAAAAGAAGTAATGTAAAGTTTTATGGATATCTTACCCTTCCCACAATTACCACTGGCTGTGATCTAAAACTAAGAGAGGCAAAAAAAAGGTGGAATAAGACAGTATATGATCACAGTATTGCGTTGTAAATTTAGGGGCAAAGTATGTTTTACAAGATTAATCAGGGCTGGGACACAGCAGAATATTGTTGTATCACAGTAGAACTATCACAAATTTTATATGAAACCATCTCTGGGACACGCAAACACAGACACATACACAAATAAATATTTTTCTTGAAAACAGAAGAGCCTCATCTGTGATTGGCTCTCTATAAATCAAATGCTTTGTTTAGAAATGAACTACTTGTCTCTCAAATGGCCTCTTAATCATGTTACTGTTACATTTTGCCGGATCTAAAAATTACATATTAGGAAATTGATGTCACCTCCTAAGGGTTATAAATTGAGTGCATTTTGTGTTTTCGTTCACTATAATCATTATTATTATTTGTAATTCATCTTGCATTATCTTCATCAATTGGTTAATGTATTTTGGGAATTCAGTGAAGATTCTTTTTTTTTCTATATTTTTGAAAATGTTTATTTGCAGCAGGCTTACTTTTTATTTCCCGTGGTCAGTTATTCAAAAGCATTTACACTATTGCTAGTTTTAATGAGCATCAGTATCAGGCATGTTCAAGTATCCTCAATTTGTTGCATGCATATTGATACATTCATAAAGCTTTTGTTTGTTTATTGTGGCTTCAATCGATTTCTTTTCTGCTGTTGTTTGGCTGTATTATTTCATTTCAACTTTCAGTTGACACATATATTTATATATATATACTCTGCTTCATTATTGCTTATGTTTAGCTGCAATTTCAGGATTGATCATGTTGTGTTTTTTTGTGTGTGTGCATGTTTTTTTTGGGTGTTAACTGTTGTGATATTGTTTTACTCCCCCTACAAATTTTAGAGAACAATATGCACACTATTTGTTTTTTTTGGCAGATGAATGCCAGCCATTCGTCAAACGCAGAGACTGCTAACAGCGCCAAAAACACAATCTTGCTGGCGGCGTGCGGCAGTAATCAGCTGCTGCCCATGAACCCGGAGCTGCCGGCAGATCTCTTTACATCCTGCCTTACCACTCCCATCCGCATGGCTCTGCGCTGGTAATACATTTTCAGCATGTGTGTGCTTGTATGAGTGTTTGAAACAAGCTGACGGTTATATCCTCCCATGCAGAATCTGGTGTAGTTTTGAAGATTGAACATTTTCGGCTCTATACCGTGGAGTGACAGATTGCATTCTGATGTGTGCTACATAGTCTGCCTGTAGAGTTATATGATCATGTACAGTTTCTTTTTGTTATTTTAAAGTTTTTAAACTTTTTGGGATTGGAACATGAGATGTCCAATGAGAGATTTTTGTTGTTTGTTTGTTTGTTTGATGGGCGAAGACTTAGCCGTTTACTCCAGAAAAGAACTAATATTTACTTGTATTCTGTTATAGGCTTGTTAGTGAAGTCATTGTAGCCGTAAAACATTGCCACACATGTTTTCATATCGAGAGACCATAAAGGTGATCCTAATAGTTTCCAGCCATACTGTGCATTGATTTTTTGGTGTAAATGATGGCTACATCATGACTTTGTTACATATAAATCTTTATTATCATCGTATCACATCACATCATATGAAATAAATATCATCAACCATCAACCAGTGGTATTCTTTTTATAGTTGTAAAAAAGCAAACAGGATGAATGAATAGCCAATAATTTCTTTTATTCTTTATTTTCTATTTCTCAACATCATTTTCTTGTTTTTTATCGATTTTTGGGCATAGTAAAAAGAGTAAATTGATTCTATTTATATAAAATTCTTTCAATCTGTTCATTCGCCCTTTAACATCAATATATATATTAATATAAATTATATATATATAACGCAACAATGGAGTAAAAGGAGGAAAAAGAATCGTCATTTCAGGAAAAAGAAGCAACTGTCTACAGACATTGACCCTGATCAAGTGATTAATTTGTCCAGCACTCCACTCACTGATCAGCAACAGTACATTTTGTCTTTGGGTGCTAAATTTTGTCCCACTCCTACTTCTCATGATTAGTTTGCTTTGCTGTGGGATGTACAAGAAGGTGTACGGCATCTCCGTCTTAAGGAATTTTTTTACACAGAAGATGCCCCTAACCAGCTTCCATCCAAACCAAAATTCTACAAAAAGAAAATGTGGTCACCGCCTGAAGGAAGAGACAAAGGCCTAGATGCTTACAGTGACACAATAGTTTCTTTAGTAAACGGTTTTATACCTCCTCCTATTAAAAAGCATAATCTGAACAAAGATTGCCGCAAAGCCATAACTGAACTTCGCCAACTGGTACAATCCAGAAAGATCCGCATCTCCAAAGCAGATAAAGGAGGGGCCATAGTTGTCCAGGACTGTCGTGCTTATGAGGCAGAAGCTTTACGTCAATTGAATAATCCTGTACATTATACTAAGCTAGACGTAAACCCTATTGTGGATATTGCAAATAAGTCCAATGACTTTGTTGAACACCTAAAGTCTAATAGCCTTATTGATGACAACTGCTATAGATGGGCAATTTTAGAAGCTGAGAAAACTAAAACAAGCGTGTTTTACCATCTGCCAAAGGTCCACAAAAACAGAGATAATCCACCTGGTCACCCCATCATTTCTGGCTGTGGAGGACCAACTGAGAAGTTGTCCAAGCTGGTGGATCACTGGCTGCAACCCTTGGTACTTGATCTGCCCTCTTATGTGAAGGATTCAACACACTTTTTACAGTTAGTTGAGCAGTGGAATGACAGTTGCAGTCCTCTCCCTCAGGAAGCCCTCATTGTTACCATCGATGTTGTAGGCTTATACACTAATGTACCCCACCAGGAAGTAGCTATGTCTGTAACTGATATGCTAATCAAGAAACAGCATCTGGTTCCTGAAGCTCCAACCAAGGATTTGCTACTAAAAATTATTAACCATATCCTGGAAAATAACATTTTCCAGTTTGACGGAAATGTTTACAAACAAATTTTTGGGACAGCTATGGGCACTCCTATGGCTCCAACAATTGCTAATATTTTCATGGGATGGCTAGAGAGAGACGTCTTGAGCAGGAGCCCTTGGTCTATTGATACTGAGCTGTGGAAACGATTCATCGATGACATAATCACTTTATGGGTTCATGGCAAAGATCAACTCGTTAAGTTTATGGATTAGCTGAATGAGCAACACCCTAGCATAAAATTCACATACAGCTATGGGAGAACCAACATGCCATATCTCAGAGATGCCTAGTATTACGGAACGTCCGTAATTTTACGGAAAAACAATAGTTACTACGGAAATATGGAATAATTAGCGAAATTACGGATTTGCAGCGATCAATTTTACGGATTTTCATAGCGCCGCTGATGCCTATATTTATAGGTTCGTTTGAGGCTCTTATTTTTAACCGCGAAGCTAACGGTTCGTCTGAGGCTTTTTTGTAACCGTGAAGGTGATCACGTGACCAAGCGAGAGTTCTAAAATGGCTTCCAAATGAAAGCACAAAACCGAGGAGTCTGACAATGAAATAGAATTTAGTTTTTTGCTTAGTTTTTGTGTGTTTATAATATTAGCTTTAAAAGAATTACTGATGATTACTGAAAAAGGTTCCAAAATTACTGAAAACAAGTTGCCAAATTACTGAGAGGCATCAAGGCGCCTAGGCATCTCTGCATATCTTGACATCAGCCTGTCTATCAGTCCTGAAGGCTACTTGACTACTGACCTACACGTCAAGCCGACTGATGCTGCCATGATTTTGCCATTCCACTCATGCCACCCTCGTCACTGCCCCAGAAGCATTCCATACAGCCAGTGTTTGCGTCTGCGACGCATCTGCTCGGAAGACGATACTTTTCGACGCAGATGTGATGAACTGAAGCAGAAGTTACAGAAGAGAGGTTACCCTCAAAAGTTAATCGAGGGTGCAATCCATAAGGTGTCGGCCAAAAGTCGAAACTGCACACTCCAATATGTAAAGAGTCCAGCTGAAAGGACTAATTCTAACCGAGTGCCATTCATCATCCGGCACAATCCAAGTAACCCCCCTTTGAGCAAGTGGCTAAAGCAGTTTCTACCGGTACTGGATACCAGCGCCCGAATGAGGAAAGCTAACCCTGACCCGCCCATTGTTGGTGAACGGAACTGCTTCAGCATCAGAAACTTGCTCATGCCATCTTCTCTGCCATCCACACCAGCCTCAGCTACAGTGACAGACGCCGGTTGTCACCCATGCAATAAGTGCGTGCTGTGTGCAAGTCATATATATGCAGGACACCACTACCTTCCACAGCGTGGTCACTGGCCAGTCGTTCCAAATCAGAGACCGCTTGTCGTGCACGTCTGTCAATGTCATCTACCTCATAGACTGTGAACAGTGTCACGGCAAGCAGTATGTAGGTGAGACTGGACAGACTATCCGCAAAAGATTTTACGGGCACACGCACGCGATCCGCAAAGACGTGGACACACTAGTGGCAAAACACTTCAGGTCCCCTGGACACGCCCTCTCTGCCATGAGAGTGACAGTCATTGAACAAGTCAAAATAGACAATCCTGACATTAGAAAACGGAGGGAGAAATTCTGGCGTTACAAGCTACGCACCAACTACCCTGAGGGGCTGAATGTATTTGACTGACTGTTTTCAGCACTGTTTCCTTGGGTGGTTGGTGATTAGTTTGTAACATTTCGTGCTTTACCTTGCATTTTCGATGTCTGAGTTCTCTGGCCTTTTATTATTATTATTATTATTATTGTTGTTGTTGTTATTATTGTCGTTGTTGTTGTTGTTATTATTATTATTATTATTATGTATTATTAATTAGAGAGAGAGAGAGAGAGCGAGAGAGAAAGTGTGTGTGTGTTAGAGAGAGAGAGAGAGAGAGCGTCTTCTATGACGCATGTTTAGTGTTTACGTCATCATCACTGACCTCATGTTTTGTTTATTTTTCATCACTGAAGAAGGGCATAGCCCGAAAGTCTTTGCTTTTATATTTTTCTTGGTGTTTTTTGTGTATTTTGTTTCTGATTTCTATATATAAATCTTTATTGTGAGTAAATGTCTTTCTTCCTACATAATTATAGGCATAAAAACTGAATCACCCTGCTATTGGCGTCTTATTAAAAACAAATTCATATATGACTTGTGCTTGCCAGAAACTTAACATGAAAGTATTTTTGTTTTAAGGTATGTTCTCCAAAATTCTGGCAAGTTGGTGACGGGTTTGACTATGGAAATGGTTGACAAGTAAGTAGACTGATGTTGTCTGCACAGTAATAAAAATCTTGATTGAATAAGCAGCCCTAAATATTATTATAGTTTGTATGTTGTCTGAAATTAAAATATAAAGTGTACGGAATACAAACAATGGTGTAAGTGCACCCAATCCTGCATGTGTGTGGGCTTTGTTCTGACCATAAACATTATGCTTTTGCATAACTGGCACTCAGCCTTTGGTAATAGTCCCAGGGCCGGACCTACGTTTTTTAAGGGTAGGGGCCCAAATATATTTGAGGGTAGTAGTGAAGGCGCGAAGCGCCGAGCGCCGGCGCGAAGTGCCGAGCTGACGGCGCGAAGTGCCGAGCCGCCGGCACGAAGTGCCGAGAAAAGGGAGAAAAGCTGGAAAAGGGAGAAAAAATGGTGCAATCTGGTGCATGTAAATTGCAAAATTTTGGTGCTATAGTTTGCCACTGATTTTGGGGAGAAATTACCTTTAAAAAAGTGTGTGTGTGTGCTAGGAATAAGAGAGACTCTCGTTTCTGTATCACTTGTTTTTATTTGTGTGTATGTGTGTGTGTTTTCTTTTTTCTTTTTTATATTTTTCCCCCACATTTTTTTTTCTTTTCTTTCTTTCTTTTTTTTTTTTCAAAAAAGGGTAGGGGCCCGGGCCCTTCGGGCCTCTAGGGCAGGTCCGGCCCTGAGTCCATACGTCCAAGCTCTGTTTAGCTTTATTTATTGGAATAATTCTGTGTGACATGATAACTATTATAACAGTTTTTCAATCGTTAACAAGCAAGTTTGACAAAAAAATTCAGCTTTTCGTAATTTTTATTCTGTTAATTTTTGGTGTGCAATTGTTTGGCTGGGTTATTTGATTTCAGTTTTGTTCCAACATTTTCAGAGTACTAATTTCTGCTATGGATGCTGTCTGAATTCAAGTTGTTATTTAAGTTTTTATTTGCTTGTTTATTCATTTGCTTTTTTTTTATTTGCTTCTTTATCAAACTATTTATCTATCTAGATTTCTGTAGCTTTTATTGCAGAATCCCGGGACAGCTCAACGACCGCCGCACAATGCTGGGAGAGCTGAACTGGATCTTCACTGCTATCACTGACACCATCGCTTGGAACACTCTGCCCAGAGGTACATTTATTTTTTGTTGTTGTTTCTAAGTAAATATGGAAGCTTTAAGCAGAAGAACGTGAAATAATAATACATTGTGAATTTCAAGTGACAGAGAAAGCAAACTATTCATACTTTGATGTTATTATACATGAAATATAAGCAAAAGTAAAAAAAAAAAAATCGTTTTTTAGGATATGCTATTTCTAGAAGACTCAAGATTTTTGTTCAGAAATAAGTCAATTCAAAGTAAAGTTTTGCATAAGAGACTCACTTTTGGCAGATAGTATTGAACGTCTGTTAGAGGTGCTGAACTTAGAGGTGTTAACTTAAATTGCTTTATTTTATTTAATTTATGATTAAAAAAAAAAAATTAAAATATGGCTACAGAACTTTTCCAAAATCTGTTTCAGCAGGGTCTGCTGTAGGAAAAATGCACTGAGTATCTTTCTTTCATGTTTTGTTTTAGAACTGTTCCAGAAGTTGTTTCGACAAGATCTGCTGGTAGCCAGCTTGTTCCGCAACTTCCTGCTGGCTGAGCGCATCATGCGCTCCTACAACTGTGAACCTGTCTCCTGGCCACGTCTGCCTTCCACCTACCAACATCCCATGTGGCAGGTTGGTCAAACCAAACAGTTTTTTGTTTTGTTGTTTTGGTTTCGATACTGAAAGAAATCTAGTGGTAATAACATGTTGGTCTTACAACTGAGGTTATGTAATAACTTTCAGTTTTTTAAAATGTTTGGACCCACTTGAATAGCAGTGAGTCTATGTACTTACCCTCAAAAACAAAAATCCAGATTTTTGCAAATCTGTGTGAGATAAATCCTAAATAGTCTAAAAATGAAATTTCTTAAAAAAAATAAAAGAAGAAAGGTTGTCTGTCCATCTGTCTGTTGTCTGGACGTGCAAAGCTTGTAATTGGATTAATCAGGGGTCCCAATTACCCGCGGTTTCGCGGATTTCCGCAAAAAACTGAATTTCATTTCCGCGAAAATTACCTGCGATCCGCGAAAAAAAATCTGAGAGGAAAATTAAAATATGGAGAGGAAAATTAAAATAATGTAGCCAAAGTCTCATAGCAGACGACGAAAGTTGGTGAAACGCGGTAGGAAGTTGCCGATGCGCGCGCCTCCTCATGGGTTTCCGCCATTTTGCTCACAGTTCCAACATGTTGCGTGCAGACATTGTGGAGAAGAACTCTAGCAGAGTGAAAGATATTGACAAAGACTGCGAAAATAAATGGAACTGGAACTGGTTTGATCGAACTTTTGTAATCGTTCCTTTCTCTACATGGTGCGCGAAGCTGGAGGAACCTGGCAAAGCGTATTGCACGCGTATTGAGGCAGCATTCAGTGCAATGGGAGACATCATTGATGAGAAGTGCAAGTCTGAAGGTGGAGACATACAGCAGCATACAGACTGTGAAATACTTAATGCAGTCATGCAACAAAACAGCTGTTGCATATTTCAGGAGGGAGGACATCAGTACCAGCCCAGTGGACAAGGATCTCTGCAGGAACATGATGAGCTCTTGGAGGACTTACAATGCCTATCTTGCCTCCCAGAAACTGAGAAAGAAGCCACTGCAACTATTGCAGACACACTGAAAGCTCCTGCCCCAGCTGCTGCTGCAAGCAAAAGGAAATACTGCAGCATGATGGATTTTGTCAATAAGAAAGCCCGGTTTGACCATGCAGCATCCCTGACAAAAGACAAGTGTTAGGGAGACATTTTGAGCTTAAAGAGCTCTGTAACAGACTGTCACATCAGCCAGGATGTGTAGGTGTTTTTACTGTGTCAGTGTGCCTTCGGAATCAGAATGTGACTTCTCTGGATCCATATGTTAGCATTTTAACAAGCCAGTAAACATTTTGTAAACTGGCTGATCGTACTGATAGACAGACCATCACCGACACCTTTTGGCCAGGCTGTCAATGTAACACTCAACGTGCACAAATTCGGTGATTGGATTTTTTCAGGGATTTTTCTTAATTTGTATTGGGACCCCTGATTAATATCTCAGAACCTATTTCAACTATCACAACCAAACTTGGTAAAATGGTGTATGTTCATGAGACCTCCAGGTATGAAAAACCTCTTCTTTTAGGCTGAACCCGTCGAAAAAAAAATTCTGCCGAAAAATATGTTGTTCACACAAAAATTGTGTTTAGGGAAACAGATTTCATTCCTCAGTATGCGATCGGCCTTTATTCCCATTTGAAAAGAATCTTCAAACAGATCACCAAATGGATTGAAAGTCAATCAAACTAAAACGGTAACTTCACTTCCTCCATTGTGTTGACATTTGAAAATGGCTTCTATTGTAAAACGAGGGAAGGCTTTTCAAATAAAAGAAGTACTCAAGAACGGCTGGCGTTGTGATTGGCTTGATAGAATTATTAATGGAGAAAGAGTCGGTGATTTTATTCGGGAGAAAGGAGAGGCCTTTTGCGTGCCATGTGAAAAGAAATTGCGATATGGCAGCTGAGGATATGTGGCGATTGAAAGTCACTGTAGGACATCAGTTAAACACAACCAGAACATTTGCTCTTTTCAAAAAGTATATGCTTTTTTTTTTTTTTTTTGGTTTATTTCTGTGAAATAATTAAAATCATCTTTGGTAACAGGAAATTTAAAAAAATTTTGTTTTTTTTACTTTGTACATTCATGGAAATATTCCCAGGATGCGCCAGAGTGCACAGATTTTAATCTATGTTTTAATTTTTTGGGGGGCGAGAGGGCATGCCCCTGGGCTCACCCACCCCCCTATTCCCTTACCACCATTCCCAACCCCAGCTCCAACTTGTATTTGTGTATGCCCAACTTGATTAAGATAATGTGCTTATTTTGAAACATGCATTAATTAGTTTATTATTATTTATCTATATTAGCTATGTATTTGATCATATGTACTGCGCCGGAGTCTATAACTTGCGATTTCCAGACCCTAAAATTTTTCTTCTTTTTTGGTCTTCCACCACTTTCATGCCTTATCTCATACATGATCAGTGAATGAATGGCTTCACTTCAAGGTCAAAGTCATAGGGTCAGCAAATGTTAGTTAAAAAAATGACAATTTTTCACAAAGTTTCACTGTTTAAAATTAATATTGAACTTGTGATTCTTTGATGCATGATAGATACCAATGAGACACACATCCTGTGCACATTTGGTCAAGCGCACTCCAAGGTCATTTGACCTGTCCAAAGTCAGTATAGATACTTTGAAGTGACCTTGACCCTAAACTATGAGAGGTATAAAGTTCAAACTTGTTTTATTTAGTGATGATAGATTGATCTTTCATATATGTTCCGTTTTTGCTTTGATGTTGAAAGTCAAGGTCATTTTAGGCCTTGCAAAAACATTCAAAAAATGGGCAAGCGTACATGTACAGTGGGATGGCTCTAAATCATACATGTAGTATGCAACAACATTGGGTTATTTGGTCATACATGAGCATGAGAGGTCACGTTTAGGTCAAGGTCACTGAAGGTCAAGGTCATCCCAAGGTCACTGATTTTTGGTATACTACTACTTTTGCTGTAGTTTTATTTGATATTACATGAATAAAAGTGACGTTGACTTTACGTTGACGTAGCCTTGTGGCACTGTGGATTAGTCACCAGTTTCCTATGCCGATGGTCGCGGGTTCAATTCCCGCAAGGGGCGAAGGTATGTGACTTAGGTACGAGACTATTGAGGTTACTGAGGGTTTTCTCCTGGCACTCCGGTTTCCTCCCTCCAGTCAATAATGGTACTGGACGCAGTCAATATAAAATTTCAAAAATAAAAATTCGCTTTTCTTTCCGTCTTCCAATAGCGATCTTCATGCCTTTATACCACTTGTTTGAGTGATGGATGTGTATTTGTTGTGTGTGTGTGAGGATGGATGAGACAGGTGAGCGTGTAGGTTGGTACAGATCACCGCGCTTTGAGCCTGATTGATTTGGGGAAAGGTGCGTATATACAGGGGTGCCACTCTTCCGGTTACGGTCCGGAATTCCGTTTTTTAAAAATCAATTTCGCCGGCGCTGCCGGTTTTTGAAAAATTGAAAAGCAACTATTTTTGTTTCAAGGAACGATATTTTTGTAACAGGTCGCGTTCAACTTCCAATCCGACTTTTCTTTCGCATTCGGTTGCGTTCTCTGCCCGATCCACGTTTTTAGAACCGCAAGTTAGCGCATGCTGCTTCCTGCCTATTTCGATCAACACGAAGGAATGAAAGCAACAGTGGATCGGTGAAGCGAGAAAATCCAACAATGCCGTACATTTCCAACCGTAAAGAAGACGCTGTGAGACTGGAGGAGGTGGAGAAAGGAGTGAAGAATAAATGGCGATGGGAGTGGCTTCAAGAAAAGGACACGAACAACATAGCTTTCGGCACTTGGGTGAAAACAATTGACAGTCCCGGTGTTGCATTCTGCACTTTCTGTATAAAGACCTTCAAGTATGGCACCAGCAGGAAGAAGAAACTAAGAGAGCACACCGAACTTGCGGAGCATCAAAACAGTTTGAAGGTAATTATTTTTCCGTTTGATTCAAGTTTAGGTCTGCCACTCCCCTTTTTATATAAGGTAGTACCGACTTTTCTCTTTTTATGTCTTCCTCACATCAGCTTCTGCATCATTCCCAAGGTAGGAATATTCTCTTTTTTAGTTTTTACCTGTTTCCCTCACAACTGTAGCCTATGCATCATCCCCAATATAGTCTTATCTACTACTACTTATTATTAATGATTAATTGATTTTGGATATTCACTAAAAAATAAGTTAGCCTAGGTCAACACATTGTTTTTGTTTTTGCTATGACTTTTTAAGGTGGAGCTCCAACATTATGCAGATGCCTACAGGTCTATTATAATCAGTGGATGCTGTTGGTATTAGATTTTTTTTAATTGTCACTTTGATTTTTTGTGTTGGGATCCCCAGTTATTCTCACTCAGTAGTCTACCCTTCACTTATAGTCTATTGAGTCAGTGAGTGTCAGGTAGTGATATACTGTCATGTATTTTAATTATTAGCCTATGTAGTAGGCTATGATTGAGTTTGAAATAATTTTTTTAAAATATTAGTTTTATTTTGGGGCCTTGAGTTTAAAAAAAAGTGATTTGTTACTGCTAATGTACTGGAGGTTTTACTTTTTTCTGTTTACAGTGTGCACATTATCATTATATTTATAATGACCTATACAATTAAGCATAGGTCTATTATAATCATCATCTGCTTGATATGATGTTGTAGTCTGAGTTATTCTAAGCAAGTGGATGCTGTTGATATTAGATTTTAGTATGTAGCCGTGCTGGCTACGAGTATTTCTGACCATACGATATGTAGGCCTAACTTTTGTTCTCTGTTATGTTTAAACTAACTGTATGAAATAACTTGATATACATTCTTCAGATCCTTTAAAGCATATAACCATTAGACGCAGCGTTAAATTCTCTATTAGAATATATAAACTTTATTTGTGATTTATGTAGCAATTTTGAATTAGAGCGCGATGTTTAGGATAGCGCGATGCATATCATCATAAAGACACCGCACTGTTGTATGCTCGGCTGCTGCTGAGGCTGTTCTGGAATTTGGCCGGTTTTAACGGACCTTCCCGCTCACCTACAAAACATAAGATTATAAATTGTGAATGAGGCTAGTGTAGCAAAGATTCTCCACTGTAACACCTTAGTGTGATATTTTCCGATGTCTTAGTTCATTTTCTAATAGTAGATACTTAAATAAAATATTAGTTTTATAGGGACATACACATTGAAAGGGAAACAGTGAAAAGCTGTCAGAAGGCTATAAAGGTAACTGTAAGTTGTTGTGTTAGATGTTTTCTAGTTTAGTTCGCTATAGTCAGAACACAAAATAGTAACCATGCCATATTGTATATCATTGAAAAGAGGAGACGTTGTTCTTTCTTTGTCATTACTATTATTATTTATAATTGTATTAAATTGAAGAGTTATTATGAGTTTAGAGTCGTGACATTCTTAGGAGCAGCAGCCAACTCCCTCTTTAATTGCGTATTATTTTTATTTTGAAGCAGATAGGTCCGACATTGTTATAACAGAAGAAAGGTTGTATTTTTGCGTTTCCGTCAATATATAATTTGTGTAGTATTCGTTTGCGTTTCTAGCCTTATGCGTCAAAGTAAGTTTAGTTACTAACACAAACTTAGCCAGCGAGCCTAGATTTTGGAGCGGGTGGGGAATGCGTAAGCAGCGCTGCCGCTGCGGCTGATGGTCCTTAATAAAAGCAAAACACAAAACTTGGCATGGGGAGAGCACCGGGCACCACGCAGTAGATAAGGGTCGTGCCACTCGCAATGCCTCTGCTCTTAGTAACCTATGATGTTTTCTAAATAAAACATTTCAACGGTCATCACGGACTGGCGTTGGGGAAGAGAGAGAGAGAGAATGTGTGAGCCTTCACCATAGCCTCCAATCCATCACATAACACACCATCGTCTCTCCAAAACACAACACCACCAACACCACTACAAATTTTGGCGCTGCGAGCAGGATAGGAAAGATGACAACAACAAGGAAGACATCAACAAAGGGAGCAGAGAGGCAGATGCGAACCCGTGCAGTGGCAAACCAAGATCCAGAGACAGCATGCAACGGCAAAGAGACTGCCCTCATCCAAGAAGAAGGGGCCGGCAGAGGCGAAACTACAACGCATCGCCCATCCAGTCACAAGGGGACCCCAGAGGCGGCGCAAGCAGACAACTAGTGAGAGCCGCCGAGACCAGGACTAGTCTCGCCGACCAAAGAGCCGCTGACCATCCCCTGGCCGTCGGAGGCTACATCTACACCAGAAACCGAGTGATGGGTCGGAACAAGATCCAGGACTTCTGGCGACCTGAACTGCATCGCGTCACCGCCCGCCTGGACCCCCCGCCTGCACGTCTACACCATCCAGCCAGTAGCAGGTGGGCCAGAGCGGGTGGTGAACAGAAGATATCTCCAAACCGTGGGTCAACACTTCGATCTGCTCATCCCACCTCCTGACCCACTCGAGACCATGCCTTCCAGCAAGAACGACGAAGGAGAGCCTGAGACCTGGATGGGGAGTTTTCCTGACTCTCTCCCTCCTACCATGGTCACCATCAACCACAACGGGCCAGCCTCTGCATGGGAGCCAGCGCCTTTGGTGCAGGCACCCCCAGCGCAGATGGCCGCCCCAGGAAGAACTCCGATTGATCTTCGGCGTTCTGCACGACTGGCACAACGGACAAACTAGTAAAGGTAGGCCACATTTGTTTTAAATGTGTAGGCCAAGATACAGTTTTATTGTTTTCACATCAAGACGGAGACATTTAGATATATATTTAGGATTAGAAATGAAGATTTTATTGTGCCAGTGTATATATTTAGGTTTAGGAAATGAAGTTTCATTGTGACAGTTTCAAGAACAGTATAAAATATCTAGGCTGTGCAGATATATTTGAGTAAAAGACATAGAGGAACCAATCGTTTTCACAAACTTTGTGCAAAGACAGAGAAGACATTTGACTTGTGTTTTAGATGTGCATATTAATAGATTAGTGTTTGTTGTGTAACTTAGTAATGTCTTCGTTGTGCCACGTCGTTGCGATAGTATCAATAGCAGTTGGACAAATAGATTTTAAAGAGATATCTGTGGAAGAGATATATAAATAAAATGACTGAAGAAACTTTGGTGCCAAGACTGAAAAGAACATTTTAGTTTAGATGAGTTATATCGATGTGTGTTATTATTGTTTTAATAGAATTATTTTTGCTTCATTAAATTCCCTTAATTAGTACAATTTTGTTTATGTTGATTCAATAAAGAAGTTCTAGTTGTTTAGTTTACATATACCTTTGTGATGTCACGGTATGAGTGTCACAAGGTCGTTTATATTGTAATCAATGTGATCTTGCGTTAAACCATGTTTTATTTGTAGCAAATAAATGACGTTTGTAATAAATATTATGCACTAGGATTTTGTTTTCATGCTGGTGCGTTTTTGAACGTTTATGTAATATATGTAATGTATGTCTTGTTTTGATTTTAATGCACTATGAATATGCTTTGTTATGATATTCAATGTAGTGTATATTAATGATGCTGCAGATAATTATGTCAACGTTCATGCCTTGTGTGAAAATGAAATGATAATGTTTTGATGTGTTTCATTTTTTAATGCCCATTCTTTCTGTAATTCTGAATGTTGCTCTTACATGCCATTTTCTTTTAATCTCATTCTCGTTTCAATTCTCGTCATCTTAATTCATCCCTCTAGTCGATGTTTATTAGGATATTGCTGCACGGATATTTCATATATAGGCTTATTATGAGAGTGAAAGTTTTAAACAAAATGTTTAATGTCACCTATGTGACTGATTATGAATAGTAAGCGTGTTGAACAGTGTGTTTAAATGACATGTGATATTGTTTGGCTATGTTGTACCATGGACTTTGTTGTATGATGTTGGTTCACTGTCAAATACACAACTAACTATCTAGCAAAGGCAATGCCGGGTCCGCGATATAACTTATTTTCGTTTTGGTCGGATTCGTACTTAAATGTGCGTTTCAAAGAAATTGTTTTCTCGTTTTCAGATTCGCTCTTTCTGTTGTTCGGTTCTTATGTACGACGCGATTAATGGTAAATCCATGTCCGTTTGTCTTAAGATACGATGGTTCTCTCAGCGCGGACGCTGAGTTTTGAAAGAGTCGGGGTGAAATGTAGCCGTGCTGGCTACGAGTATTTCTGACCATACGATATGTAGGCCTAACTTTTGTTCTCTGTTATGTTTAAACTAACTGTATGAAATAACTTGATATACATTCTTCAGATCCTTTAAAGCATATAACCATTAGACGCAGCGTTAAATTCTCTATTAGAATATATAAACTTTATTTGTGATTTATGTAGCAATTTTGAATTAGAGCGCGATGTTTAGGATAGCGCGATGCATATCATCATAAAGACACCGCACTGTTGTATGCTCGGCTGCTGCTGAGGCTGTTCTGGAATTTGGCCGGTTTTAACGGACCTTCCCGCTCACCTACAAAACATAAGATTATAAATTGTGAATGAGGCTAGTGTAGCAAAGATTCTCCACTGTAACACCTTAGTGTGATATTTTCCGATGTCTTAGTTCATTTTCTAATAGTAGATACTTAAATAAAATATTAGTTTTATAGGGACATACACATTGAAAGGGAAACGGTGAGAAGCTGTCAGAAGGCTATAAAGGTAACTGTAAGTTGTTGTGTTAGATGTTTTCTAGTTTAGTTCGCTATAGTCGGAACACAAAATAGTAACCATGCCATATTGTATATCATTGAAAAGAGGAGACGTTGTTCTTTCTTTGTCATTACTATTATTATTTATAATTGTATTAAATTAAAGAGTTATTATGAGTTTAGAGTCGTGACATTCTTAGGAGCAGCAGCCAACTCCCTCTTTTATTGCGTATTATTTTTATTTTGAAGCAGATAGGTCCGACATTGTTATAACAGAAGAAAGGTTGTATTTTTGCGTTTCCGTCAATATATAATTTGTGTAGTATTCGTTTGCGTTTCTAGCCTTATGCGTCAAAGTAAGTTTAGTTACTAACACAAACTTAGCCAGCGAGCCAAGATTTTGGAGCGGGTGGGGAATGCGTAAGCAGCGCTGCCGCTGCGGCTGATGGTCCTTAATAAAAGCAAAACACAAAACTCGGCATGGGGAGAGCACCGGGCACCACGCAGTAGATAAGGGTCGTGCCACTCGCAATGCCTTTGCTCTTAGTAGCCTATGATGTCTTCTAAAATAAAACATTTCAACGGTCATCACGGACTGGCGTTGGGGAAGAGAGAGAGAGAATGTGTGAGCCTTCACCATAGCCTCCAATCCATCACATAACACACCATCGTCTCTCCAAAACACAACACCACCAACACCACTACAAGTAAATTATCACTTTGATTTTTGTGTTGGGGTTCCCAGTTATTTTGATATGATGTAGTCTAAGCAAGTGGATGCTGTTAGTATTAGATTTTAGTAAATTGTCACTTTGATTTTTGTGTTGGGATCCCCACAGTGTCAGAATGTGCATCGTTACCTTCCTCTGCAGCTATGGAAACACCTTCAGCCTCCAAGACACCCACAGCTCCTAGGTCTACTCTTCCTAAACTTGGAAAGAGGGCAGCACTGAAGACATAAGGAGTTTTTTCAATAAGCCTAGACATGCTTAGCATGTTATGTTTGTAACCAATAGCCTGGAAATACTACACTTTTTGTTGTTGCTCTGTTTGTTGCAGCCCTGCTGCTTGTTATGGATAGTAATATATAATATTGATACAAAATTTTCTCTGTATAGCCAATTTGAACTAATCTGATGATTACTTCTAAAAAATTTTAATTTAATTTAATGTGTGAAGTTTGGCTTAAAACTGTCAGCCAACTGGTCAAACCCTATTGAACTGTATGTGGACATTTGAACTGTGAGAGTAATTGCAACATGGGTCAAACCCTACTGAACAGAACTGCATGTGTGATCTTGAAACTGTCAAGACTAAATGAACTCTTCAATTAGGAGTGTAGTGGGACTGCTGGGTAAGTTTGCTTGATTTTTGGACATTCTCCTTTCTATGTAAAATGTACATTCAGATTGCAGGAGAGCCTTCCAAATCAATTTTAATTTCAAATTTTTCTTCAGCTTCAGGGGGGCGTTGCCCCCCTGCACCCCCCAACGGGGCGCTGCCCCTGTGCCCCGCCAGGGGCCTATCGGCCCATGGACCCCCAACTTTCAGGTTTTTTATGTTTTCAGAGTGGCACCCCTGTATATAGCATCCAGTATTATTATTATTATTATTATAAAAATCTCTCTCTTTCTCTCTCTCTCTTTCTCAAGTCCACACACACAAAATGCATGAGTTGATCCAATGTATGCATCAGTGCAATAGATTTGTGGCCTAGTTGCATCATAATGATTCAGTCCCTCTATTGTTCTTCAGGCTTGGGACATGGCATTGGACTTGTGCCTGCAGCAACTGCCCTTGGAGGGAAACGGAGAGAACTTTCAACACTGTTCCTTCTTTGCTGAGCAGCTGACAGCTTTCCAAGTCTGGCTCAACTACGGCTTTGAGCACAGACCTCCACCCGAACAGCTCCCCATAGTTTTGCAGGTGACAAGTTGCTGAATTTCTGTACCCACTTACCATATATCATCTATGGCTGTCGGGCTACGTTGGAATGCTACTAGCTTATAAAGGCAGTCCCGCACAGCTGGCTCAAAAGCGATGCTGACCCCAATCTATTTATCAGGGATTGTTGAAGCATATGTCTACATGCTTAGATCCCTGACCCTCGGCTGCTGTCAAGGTCGCATGCGTTCCGGAACCTGGCCAATTGCCATAGTCTGGCTAGCTGATTTGCATAAGTTGTTGAAGTAATGTCTTCATGATTTCTAACTTCATGTTTGCGTGTAATACTAGGCACCGAGAAGACTAGTTACAACATAGAACTCAAACATGTAGATTATGGTGTACCACATATGAAAATGAACACAAATTTTGGTTTGTGCTGTACGAGTAATATCTCTGTTATCTCTTGTCTTTTTCTTGTACTCCAGGTTCTTCTGAGCCAAGTGCATAGACTGAGAGCGCTCGATCTCCTTGGCAAGTTCCTGGATCTGGGACCATGGGCTGTCAACCATGTAAACAATATAGTTGTTAAACTACGATGAGTTTGCAAATTATGATTGAACTTTTAATTTTGCCTCGTTCCAGTACATTTGGTGTGAGTATGATGACACAACTCAGCAAGATACAAAAAAGAATGACCATGTGCTTTTGTGTGTGTAAGTGTATGATGATGCTACAGCTAAAAATATTAGTGACTTGAAGCCTGCCTGATTGCTCAACACAAACTTCATAATTTTGCTACTACAAAAACTATAAGGTGCCATGAGTCGCCATGTACAGTGAGATATGGGCGCTATATAAATCATTTATTATTATTATTTTTTATTATTATTTTATTATTATTATTATTATTATTATTATTATTATTATTATTATTATTATTATTACTGTATGGTTCTGCCTTTTGTTTTTTTTTCTTTTTTTTAAGGTGTGTGTGTGCAAAAGCAGCTGGTTTTTTTTAATGAACAGTTCTTGATTTTATTAATTGATTTATTTGCAGGCACTTTCTGTGGGCATCTTCCCCTATGTGCTGAAGCTGCTTCAGAGCTCTGCCAAAGAACTGCGTCCTCATCTTGTCTTTCTGTGGGCCAAAATCATGGCTGTTGATTCTGTGAGTGTATTTTGTCCCCCAGTCATCCCCTTCAGCTGGTGGTCATGACAAAAGTCCCGCTATACAATTCATTCGGGTTCTATTGATCGCAGTTATTTCTATTTTACCATATCTGAAATGAGTGGCTTCCTTTTTATCACCACATTTGACGGAAGATGAACCTCAGCACGGGTTGTCATGCCGTTTTTTCAAGTAGTTGAACGGAGAACCCTTTCTTTCCATCATAATCATACCAGGGTAAAGTACAATCCCTGTTCCATTTCATTTATGACATAACACCTAATGTTTTCGTTGTGTTCTGTTGCATAAAGATGTCTTGACTGGACTAGTTTTATTTGCTGAAATAAAGTGTAAAGTTGTTAAAGGATTGGCTCTAAAAAAAAAAAAGATTATTATAATTTTTCAGAAATAAAAAAAGTACAGACGGTTGTGAAATAGTGAAGTTGTACGTAAAAATGAATGGCACGAGCCATGAAATAACAATTTGTGTGTCAATATGAAGGATAGTAATCTAACCTTTATATGTGAAGTGATTGTGACAGTCAACATTCTTGCTTCTGTCTCCCCCCAATCCCCACCCCCCTTCTCCTCCCACCAAATTCTAATCATGTATTATGTAAAGCATTTTATGCTGTATACTGTCTGACCTTTGAACTGATGTGTCATTAGGAAAAAAGGTCTATATAAACGCCCTGATTATTATTATTATTATTATTACAGTATGCATGACAAAACTCTATTTTCAGTTGCTTTGCTTGATTATTTTATTAGATTTATAGTTTCTGACTCACATGTATAGCGGTGTGAGTGACTTGCATGCAAAGCGATGTGGGTGTCTTGCATGCGTAGCAATGTGAATCTATGTATTCACCGAAATATTAAATTTATTTTTTTAGATTTTTGCAAATCTGAGCAAGATGAGTCCTAAATAGTCCAATATGATATCCCAAAAATGTCTGTTCGTCTGTGCAAAACTTTGACATGGAGAATTACTTTGAACCTATTTTATCTATCTCAACAAAACTTGGAAGGGTTGGGTATATCCATTTGGGCTCGAAAATTGTTAGTGATTGAATGGCTTCACATCAAGGTCAAGGTTTCAGGGTCAACAAATGTTGGTGTAAAATTACAATTTTTCACAAATGTTTACTTTTTTTCCAAGTTATTGATAGTGGATTTATGATTGTTTGAAACATGACGGCTGTCATTGAGACACACCAACCATTCAAGTTTGGTCAACCTCACTTTAAGGCCAAGGTCCCTGGAGATGTCCGAAGTTGGTTCTTTGATGTGGCCTTGAACCTAAACTATGAGAGATACAAAGTCCAAACTTGTTGTATGTAGAGATCATAGGTTGATCTTTCATATATGTTCTGTTTATGTTGATCTTGAAGGTCAAGGTCATTTTTAGGGCTTATGAAGAACATCAAAATTTATCGTTGTACAGTGGGATAGTTTTATATTTAATTCACATTATGCGTCAACATTGTTTTTTTAAATCATAAATGAACCTTAGAGATCGTGTGAATGTCAAGGTCATCCCAAGGTCAAGGTTATTGCAAAATCACTGTTGTCATGGACATAATAAAACTTCCGCTAAAGTTTATTTGATTAGACATGAGTGTTCATGTGAAACCCGAGGTTAAGGTCATCGCAAGATTAAAGTCAACATTACTTTGTGTTGCAAACATTTTATTTCAGTGCTATAAAGCTTAATCCATACTGGGCAGTCATTTTCATGTACTGGTAGACTATTGTGAATATGTTCCTTAAGTGCCACGCGAGTCATATGGGCTTTGCCCTTCTAGTAGTTCTGGTGCTTGTTTGATTTTTTTTCTTTTTGTTTTGTTTTGTTTTTATCGTTGTTGTTTATGCTTTCTGCAATTTTATGTTGGCTTTGCAATAATATGATATTTATTCGATGTTTAGCTCCTATATGTGCAGTCCTGCCAGATTGACCTGATAAAAGATCAAGGTTACAAGTACTTCCTCTGTGTCCTGGGGGACCAGAGCATGACTGTGAGTACATTGAGCATTGTATAAAGAATGCAACACAGCGCAGTAACCTTTTTTTTTTAGATATGATGTGTTACAATAGAGCAATCATGTTTCGGGAATAAAATGTTAAACAATTATTGGTGATAATTTCAAAACACACAGAAACAGCTTCTTGATTAGAGTTTTGAAGTCCTTTAACAATTCCTCCGTAGTCTAATGGTTTAGCCTAGTAGATGTCTGCATCATGTCAAGCAGCTTCAGTTATTTTGTAATCATAGTTTTAAACACCAGTTTTAATTTGTGTTTTTGTAGTTAAGGAGTCAGCGAAATCTCAAGAAGTTACATGATTAATGTACTGTTGATGATTTCATTAATTAGGTGATTTGAAATGAATTAACTTGATGTTTTGCTCTATTCTAGGCTGAATACCGCACCATGGCTGCCTTCATTCTGGCTGTGATCATGAATGACTACCGCCCTGGCCAGGTGACTTTATAGTTATTGTTGCAGTTAGGTGTTTATTTAACTGTGCGCATTCAAGCCATTGGGAATCTTTGGTATATTATGTCTTGCTAGTTTCAATATCACTTTTCTCTCCTTTTCAATGGTTATTTTTTAGTGGTCATTTCACAGTTTCTAATATTAAAAACACTCTCGTATGGATAATATCACATGTCATACACGCAGATTAACAATACAAACTTGCGCATGGCTATTGTCTTTTTGCAGGAGGCGTGCAAGCAAGGCCATGTGGTCTCCACCTGCTTGGAACAGCTCAGCAATCCCAGTGCTGAACTACGACAGTGGTTGGCACTTTGCTTGGGCAAGGTACAGTAGGCCTTCTTTTACTGCCAGTTTCTTCTTCTTCTTCTTTTGTTGTATTCAAATTGTTTAGCAGCTACTGACTAAACCTTTGGTATAGATCTTCTTTTCGTGCACGTTTCTTTCTTATTTTGTTTTCGTTTTAATTGTGCAGCAGTTACTGACTAAATTATGTTCATTAAAAGTAAGATGGGTTGGAGTGTGGGTAAGTTGGGCAGCAGGTGTACTGTTGAGAAATGTGTATAAATATGTGTGCTGGTTTCAGGTGTGGACCAACTACGATGATGCACGATGGTGTGGAGTGAGAGACAGTGCACCTGACAAACTCTACAGATTTCTCAAGGATCCTGTGCCTGAGGTAAAGTAATTGTCCTTTTTATAGTGCATCTACCAACTCCAACATCCGCTGGCTGAAGACGGGTTGAAACCCAAGCCACACGAAAGGCACTTATTTGACTGATTAACCGGTGTAGCAGGCCAGATTATACCCCGCCTCAAGTATACCCCCTTTTTTATATATATCGTTTAACCCTCTCCTGCCCATTACAACCCCCCCCCCCCCCCCCCCCCCACTACGGAAGACCTTATGCTTCACGTTACTCTTTAATTTATGTGTTGTAATTGTTCTGATGCACTCAGATAGATAGATAGACAGACAGACGGATAGATAGATAGATAGATAGATAGATAGATAGATAGATAGATAGATAGATAGATAGATAGATAGACAGATAGATAGATAGATAGATAGATAGATAGATAGATAGATAGATAGATAGATAGATAGATAGATAGATAGATAGATAGGGTTAGGATTAGGGTTAGGTTTTTTTTTAGTTGTTTTTTTTTTTTTTTTTAACACGCAAGATAAAGGCTGTTTGCTGAGTTCACTCAGGTGTTTTTGTGTGTGTGTGTTTTTTTTTTTTTTTTTTTTTTTACACGCAAGCAAAACCTGAGAGTTGGTCACGCAAATGGTCATGTAAAACAAACTCATAAGTGAAATCTCTTTAGGTGGGGGTATATTTAGGGCGCGAGGGGTATGACCTGGCCTAGGCTGATCTATACCCAGGGGGTTAAACCTGCCTAGGCTACATTATACCCAGGGTAAAAAGTAGCCAGGGGTATATTCCGGCCTGTTACACCGGTCTTTGTTCTGTGTTTTGAGAAAAGTGTTGTCTAACATCAGTCAAGGGTGGAAATGAATTGTTCTGATGTACGGTTGATGGTTTAAAAGCTTCATTACCTCCTATAGTCTTTCTATAGGTGCGAGCTGCAGCTGTGTACGCTCTGGGAACGTTTGTGTACAACGGCCATGAGCAGAGTGATCACTCCAGCAGCATTGAGTTGCAAGTTGGCATGACCCTTGTGCAGTGTGCTTCTGATGGCAGTCCTCTGGTCAGAAAGGTATAACTTGATTTTTTTGGTTTGGATACCACCACTGTGTGATTTGTAGTTTTCATGGTAAAGTGTTGTGCAATCAGGATGGAATTGCCTACAGATATTTAGCAATGTTTTTTGAATACCTTATAAAGAGCCACTGAAATGTCTATGCTGTTATAATAGTACTTCTGCATTTCATTGATATTATAATCAAAGCCATGATATTTAGATTTGTCGTTGCTAAACTGATTTGACATTGTACTCCCAGGCATATTGCATGCAACAAGGTAATTTTAGAATTTCTTTTCTTTATTTAGACGCATAATATACGAATTTTGTAACATCTGTATGAACATTATTAACCCATTGGAGGCGGGACTTTTTTGCCATGTTTATTCCCTAAAAACGCACTATTTAAGCATATTTTTCAATATTCAACCACCTAGTATATAAAAGATAATATAGAAAAACTACATTTTTGTAAAATCGTGGCATGTTCTTTCAAGAAATAAACAATAGAAAATACACTTATTCACCTCTTGTAAGAAAATAGCATTCAAGTATCCACATTGTACATGAAAATCCAAAAGGGTTTTGATATCCAGAATATATTGTACATTCAACACAAAATATGTAAGTTTTGCACTAATGATAAAAAATAAATTCAGAATATGTTTCAAAATGTATATGAATGACTCTTGTAGATCAGTACACGTACAGTTGTCATATTAGAATTGGCTGCCATTTTAGAATTGAGGTTAAACACGTGTGTCACATGTACCCATGAAAATTACTCTCACAAGTTAAACATGTGCGTCACATGTACCCATGACAATTACTCTCACAGCAAAAATACTCGGTTTTACAGTTAAATACTTGGTTTTACAGTTAAATCCTATCCTATCATATTCTATCCTGTAATTTGGAAGTCATTGGGGCCCTACAGATGATCGCTTAACCAGCATACTCCACCTTTCTCTGTCCTCAGCAGCCCTCATGACCAGAAATCTTCTGTAGCATCTCATCTCCATGCTTCTCTCATCTTCGCTGTAGGTCTGCTGGGAGGGTCCATGTTTCGCTAGAGTATAGGAAGAAGGAGATGACAAGGGATAAGATAAGATAAGATAAGAATATTTATTTACCAAGTAAAAACGTTACAAGGATTTTGGTGTGGCATGGCGACAGTGAAATACATCCTTTCTTGCACAGTCATTCATCGTGTCATACTCTTCAATGGCCTATAACATGTATACAGCACTAAAGGATAGGTAAACATAATAACATACATCACTCATCAGTCATATAAAGTTATGGAGTCAGACACACCCTGCAGGTAAAACAAAATACAGCATTAAAACAATTTAACAGCATTAAATAAAATGAGAATTATTAAGAATGTTAGGCTTCACATCCAAATCTACACACACAACACACCACACACATGCCCCCACACACACCTACACACACACACACACACACACACACACACACACACACACACACAGCATAGCATACTCGTACTCCTATTTCACAAAGGTACAAATCAAGCAATGGTTGTGAGTTTTCAGTTTATACAGATCATTCCATGTTTGGTGATGTACTGAGGACAGCGTCAGGGAAGAAACTGTTTCTGAATCGAGAAGTTCTGGCTCTTAAAGCGCTGAACCGACGGCCAGAGGGCAGAAGCTCGAAGAGACTAATGGCTGGGTGTGATGGATCGCAGACTTTCTTTTTAGTTTTTCGTTTCATTCGCGTTGTGAAAATGGAGGCGACAGATGGAAAGTCACAACCAGCTATTTTGGAGGCAGTCTTAACAATGTGCTCGAGCTGTTTCTTTTCTATCGCGGTTGTGCTGCCGTACCAGACAGTGATAGAGAAGCACAAAATGCTCTCTATCACTGCGCGATAGAACTGTGCCATAATTTTACTAGACATACCGAACTTTCGCAGCTGTCTCAGAAAGTGGAGACGCTGTTGGCACTTTTTTACAATAGACGTGGTGTTATTATTCCAACTCAGGTCGTTCGAGATGACGGAACCAAGAAATTTGAACGAGTCGACCTGCTCAACGGTTTCCCCATTGATGACAAGGGGCAATACCGGGACCTTTATTCGGCGAAAGTCGATCACGACTGAAGGGATTGCAGCAACATTACCTTGCAGTGTTGATTGATGGTCCTGTCTTTTCAAATGGGTTTCAACCTTGTCAAGGTAGCGCAGTTGTTTGGGCTATCCTGGAGAGGACTTCATTGTCTGATACAATTCTCCTAAATATTTGAAGCTATGCACCTTGTTGAGAGATTGGCCCTGGACTTTGATGTCCATGTTGATTCCATTGTTGTTGGTGGTCATCATTTTGGTCTTCTGTGCACTTATTTCCATTCCATAGGCTTTGGAGTTGATGTCAAATCTCTGTACCAGCTGTTCAAGTTCTTGATCCCCTCCAGTCAGTCCATCAGTGTCATCTGCAAAACGCAGGTTGGACATTGCTCTACCCCCTATGCTGACTGTGCCTTCATAATCTGCAAGGGCATCTCACATGATGCGCTCCAGAAAGATTTTGAAGAGTGTTAGAGAGAGTAGGCATACTTAACGTACGCCGATTGTTGTTCTGAACCTGTGCCTGATGGTGCTGTTGAGGAGGACTACACTGGTAACCTTGCCATACAGGCTTTTGGTGACTTCAATAATGTTGGGGCTAATATTGTACACTCTCGTGATTTCCCACAGAGCTGCATGCCAGACTTGATAAAACACTTTCTTGAAGTCTACAAACACATGATATAGATGTTGTTGGTGTTGTAGGTATTTCTCCCAGATTAATCTGAGGTTGAAAATCTGCTCAGTGGTACTTCGCCCTACACTGAATCATGCTTGTTCTTCAGCTATGATTTGTTCAGCTTGGGGTATCAAACTGATGGGATGACTGATGAGGCTGATGGTACGGTAGTTCTGACACTCCTGAAGGTTACCTGTTTTGAGAGGAGTGATGACAAGCGACTGGGTCCAAGGAGTTGGCCACTCCCCACTTTGCCTATGTCACTGTTGGTTTTTCGGTAGGCATCAACTCCCTGTGGGATGTTCTTTTTCTTCACTCTTTGTTTGTCACACAGGTTCAAATGGTGAGGCGTGATCCACAGTTTCTTCTTTGGGTGGTGCTTGCCAAGGATCTCAGTGGCTGCATCTGTCACTGCTGAGTTGAAGGTGGTGGTCATGGTGTTGACATCTACTTCACCAGTTCCCAAAATTAGCAGTGGTGTAAATTTCCCTCCAATTGTCACTTGGAATATATTTACCACCTCCTGGTCTTGCAGTCTGTCCAGGTCGAACTTCAGCCTGGTGCACTTTGCTTTGTTTACTCTCTTCAAGTGGAGTCGGAAAGACATTATCAATAGATCGTGTTCACATGCGATGTTGCTCCTAGAAAATTGCATGTCTTGCCAATGTTGATGCTTGATCTGAAGCGTTTTTTGACCATGATGTAGTCAATCTGGTTGTAATGTTCCCCGCTAGGACTGTGCCAGGTCCATCATGTTTGCCAGGATCAGATTGTTGTATCTGGCAAACTCCAAGAGTTTCAGACCTATGTCATTTGCCTTGTTGTTGCAGTGGGTTCCACATATATCTCCCCAGTTGTGATAAGCATCTTGGCCAACCTTGGCATTCCAGTTGCCTTGCATTATGACTATGTCCTTCTTCAGCACTTGGTCAAGGACAGCCTGTAGATTTTCATAGAAGTCTTTGACTTCGCTGTCATCATAGTCTGATTGTTGGAACGTAGTCCTGGATGTTGAAAGGGGCTGCTCTCAGACAGATGGTAACGAGTCTACAGGACAATTGCTATAATGTCTTTGTGGACCAAGAATCGAGCACTGTGTTCGTGCCTGTCATCTCTCCCACTGTAATAATGCTTGTGGCCTTTGTTGGTCGTTGTTTTACCTATTCCTTTCCAGAGCAGTTCTTTGATACCTAAAATGTTCTATCGATTGTGGTCCAGCTCGTTGGCCAGTTCTTCTACCCTTCCCTCCGCAGTTAGTCCTGACATTCCAGGTTCCTAGGACTATGTTGTCTCTCCTGCGGATCTTGCTAAGTTGTCCATCACACTTATCACCTCTGTCCTGGTGGTCTATGGAAAGCGCGGTCCTTGGTGACCCGGGCGACAACAGATCCAGTATTGAGTGAGCTGTTCTATTCATCTTTTGGGCAAGAAAGACTTGGCGAAACTCAGTTCTCTCCAGACTGTTGGCCACAGCCGAAATCCAATAGTACGGAATGGCTCACCTTAGTTCGAGCACATGGTTGTTGAACCTATAGTAACGTAAGGTTCCTCCGCCTTGTCTGGTGACTTTTGTGTAGAAGACTATCGTCCAATGGTGTCTTGCTGACACCACCGCTGTTAGTCACATTTTACGATATGCTGGGAAACGTTGGGTCTATTCTATTCAGTGCCTGAACCCATAAAGCAGTTACAGTTAAAGAGAGGTAACAAACCAATTAAAAATTATTAGTCTCACTCCCAGTTGTACTCTCCATTTAGTAGCTTGGGTTGCTTGTAACAGACACTACAGTTCTTCCTAAGACATGCTCTGCGGGCAACCATACCAACGAATCACGCATCTTGTGACGTTCATTTCAAACATTCCATTCAAGTATCACCTGACAATACAGCAAGGTAAATGTAGAATTGTTGGAGCTTACCTTTGAGTATGAACTAGACGTTCACCTATGAATATGGACTAGGCGTTCACCTAAGAGAACTAGACATTTGCCTGAAGCCTACATTCTCAAATGTTTACTAAATCTATATTTCAGGAGCTTGTGGTAGCATTCGCTGGACTGGTAGAGAAGTTTGAACAGCAGTTCATGGTGGTGGCAGCTCGCATCATCGAAGAGGAAAAAGCCAAGGACAAGGACCGGTCGTCGTCTCCCATCATCGTCGGCGAAGCAGCTGGTGGGTGGTCACTTGTCTCGCAGCCGGGGCTAGGTATATCCTATTATTTATGTACCCTCATTTCAGGCCTCTCACTCCTTTTGCATGCTGAGGGCCTTCTCCAGTCTTGCTTGCTTCGTGCTGTCCGTCTTCTGGACGTTGTGGCCACAAGATTGGCAGCATACGGGTAAAGGTTTCAGTTTGATCCAGTTGCCTCCTTTTTTGCGAAGTAACATCAAAAATCAAGAACTCGAAGTCAATTTGTCAATTTGTTTCTGATGTAGCCAAGTCGCTTGGGTGACATGTTTGATCCAAAAGAGTGGGTGGTTGAAAATTTCAAGGTATAAGTTTCCGCTGTTTTCTCAAAACACCTTCATAGGTCTAAGTTGTTGACCTTTTTAGGCTAGGACGAAAGATTTTGGTGGGGAGGGGGCATGCGATGCAAATCATTGAGCACTAGAAAAGGCAGTTTTGGACAATGTGTGTTTCTTGTGGCTGCAAGTTGTAGATAGCTGTGGCACCATGTGGAGCGAGTTTGTTGATGTTGACTCTGTAGTCTGCATCCTTTAGGCTAAAGCGTTTGTACATTGATTTAAACTTCACCCTTACCCAGCAGTAATAATTCGGTGGTAATAAATCTACTTCTTTTTCTGGTGGTGGTGGTAATGTCCATTCTCTGTTCATATTCCCTTGCTATAATGAAAGTGTTTTGCGCTCTCGTTGTATGGATAATGTATTTCCCCAGTTTAGCTAAGATGACAGCAACATTGTTAGTCTTATTTGTTGTAATTTATAATTTAATTCGTTGGTTGTTAACAATTACTTAAAACAAGTCGCTGTTTTACCGTCTATCACTGTGCGTTATTCTAACACTTAACACGTATTTCTCAGTTTTTTACATATGGCTGTCGCTCTGCGTCTGGGTGGATTGTTGCTATGCGTATGAGTATGTGTGTGTGTGTGATTATCACTAAGTATATGTGTTTGCGTGTGTGGTTTAATACTACCACGAGTACCATACAGATAGTGTTCGTGTTTTTGTTTTTTTTTTACTAACACATGATATATCACTAGCTAGGCATAAACAGAATGATGTTGTCAAAATGCAAGAAATATAAGAGACATGGGATATTTATGTTCTCCATGTGCTTTCACATTTTGTTTTGTGTTTGTGGGCTGTGCATTTCCTGCTTGAGGTTTGGGTGACTGTAAAAGTTTCTTTCATATGAAATCTTGGTGCTGTAAATTATTTTAACAGAAACTAACGTGCATACTTTTTTATCTTCCATTCCCTTAACAACAATCATACACACCCACACCCCCTTTCCCCCACACTCCTCTCCCTATCCCCCCCCCCCACCTCTCCCCCCCCCCAAAAAAAAAAAAAAGAAGTTTGTAGTGATGCAGGCCATTTTTTTCTCCTGCCCTTATGAAAAAAGAGAATATGGCTTGCAAGAAATATACTGAAATTTAACAGCAAAAATCAACTAAGATGATTCTTAAATTGTCCAAAAATGACATTTAAAAATGAAAAAAAAAAACAGTGTCTGTCTGTTGGTCTGTTCACTGTCCGCTGTCTGGACTTGCAAAATTTGCAAGAGGGTTAATATCTCAGAACCTATTTCAACTATCAAACTTGGTAAAATGGTGTATATCTCATAAATGATCTGTGAATGAATGACTTCATCTCAAGGTCACAGGGTCAACAAATGTTAGTTTAAAAAAATGACAATTTTTCACAAAATTTCAATTTTTTCCTAAGTTATTAGTAGGGAACTTATTATTCTTTGGTGCATGATTGATATCAATAAGACACACATACTCAGCAAATTTGGTCAAACTCACTCCAAGGTCAAAATCACTGGAGCTGTCCAAAATCAGTTTGTATAGGTACTTTGAAGTCACTTTTAACCTAAACTATGAGAGTATAAAGTCCAAACTTGTTGTATTTAGAGATGATAGATTGATCTTTCATATATATTCCGTTTTTTTGCGCTGAGCTTGAAGGTCAAGGTCATTTTAGGATTTGCAAAAACATACCAAAAATATGTAATCATAATGACTCTATTTAACCAATATGCAACGTTGGGTTATTTGATCACACATGAGCAAGAGAAATTACATGAAGGTCAAGGTCATTTTAAGGTCAAGATCACTGGAGGTCAAGGTCATCTCAAGGTTACTGGTTTTTTGGCATATTACAACTTTTGCTGTAGTTTATTTGATAGTTCATGAGTATATTTGGAGCTGGAGGTGACAAAGTCAGTATTGCTTTTGCATTGTAATGCCACTGTTTCTTTTGGTTTGTTTTGTTTTTTCTTCTGGGTAATCATTTTTATGTTAAATATTTCAAGTTCCATAAGGAGCATGTGAGTCATATATTCTTTGCCCTTCTAGTTTTATTTGTGTGCGTATATTTGTTACACATATAAATATTTCTGATTTAATTTTTGTTGTTGACCTATTTTGTTTTGTTTTGTTTTGTTGGCTTATGTTGTTGCTTTGTTTTGTTTCAATTCTGTTATCACTAATCATGTTTTAGAAATACAAAATGTGGGATTTGGAGAAACTTTTATAAAATTGTGTAGAAATGAGCTTTAAAGTTTTGACTACTTGTATCAAGTATTAGGCTTTTATTTATTAATTAATTAATTTTTTTATTTTTATGTCAACTGATTTGATCATAAAGATTTATTTTTTCAGTTTCCCGTTTTGAATAACATTTGTTTCCTGCATGCAATTTTTGGAGGCAGAAGTCTTGTGGAGCACGAACTGGCCAAACCCTTTTGAATTGTTTCAAACCCAAGAATGTCAGAAAATCAAAACTGAACAAAATTTGGACCAGAGTAGGCAGCTTCTTTAAGAAAATAACTTCAGAAAAGAACAGTTGTACACATTTAGACTAAATGAACGCAGTTATTCTATACAAGCAATTCAGAAAGCCAAAGTTGAACAAATTCAGATTGAATACTGCATAGAAAAAGAAAAATTTTAGGCAAGTCAAATTTATAAAATTACTTAGGTTTAAAAAAAAATTAAAATAAAAATGCAACCGCGACAGTTGATTTTCGCAATGCATGTAATCTTGCTAGACCCGACCCAATTTTCCTGCTTGTTTCTTCTCTTCTTTTTTATTTTATTTTATTTATTTTTTTTTTTTTGGGAAATGGATGCTTCTGTTCGGTTAAATATATATGTCATATTTTTTTTTTTTTTTTTTTTTACAAGATTGATTTTGTTATTTCATTGTTTTCTTATCTAGCAGATAGATAGATTGTAAACATTATTTGTTGTTTATATTTTTAAAATATTTTATTTGCTGTGTTTTATGTTTTGTTAGAATATGTTTTGGTGGTCATTTTGTAATCACAAATGAAAAATACAGCGTGTAGCGTGTGACTGTAACCAACAGAAAAGGTGATAACGAACAATACAAATCATTAGGAACTAAAAGTGATAACGAACAATACAAATCGTTAGGAAATAAAGCCAATCTTTGGAGTTTTATTTAAAGTGGTCCAGTTCGAAGAATTTGTTTATTTTTTTCGCAAATTAGTTAACCATGCCATTCGCGTTGTTAATGCATTTTTTAAAAATGAGCGTTTGTTTCTCAAACCCAAAGATAAGGTGCACATATTTTATTTGTGTTCTGTGATATGTAAACATCTCTGTTTACAAAACACCAACGAAGGCCATCCATCGAACTTCAGCTTTTGTTTGTTTTACAAGGTTGGCTGACTTACGTCACAGCGGCAAGGTTCATTGCTTGCATTTGGATGAAGCACTTGTTTGAAACAGTTTTATGTCTTACGTTCATTTTGTAATGTTACAATGCGCCCCCAATGGGAAAAGTGTTTTATTTTTATTTTTGTGGTTTATAATGCTACAACATAGAAAAGACACCATGATGCACTGTTCGCGGCCTTTCTATTTGTAGTTACATTTCGCAATCTATTACTAGTTACGTAAACAAATGGAATTTATTGATTTATATGAAAACTATACCTTTGAAAGAGTTTTATTTTTGTGGGTTTTTTTGTTTTGTCATAAGCTTAACTTTGTATACCTTTGAAAGAGTTTTATTTTTGTGTTTTTTTTTGTTTTGTCATAAGCTTAACTTTGTCAGTAGGACTGCACTGTGAATTTGAAAAGGCTCTGTCCCACTGAATTCTTCAAAATGGACCACTTTAAAATAAATGTTTAATCGGAACAACTAAGACTATGACTAATTCTGTGGCAAAGTGGTTTCTGTACCAACAGAGTAGTGTAAAAAACCTGTAAGTGTACTTTCCCAGTGCCCAGGGGCGGATTATGGAGGAGAGGGGGAGGGAGATGGGAGGTCCCATGGATCACAGAACCCTCATTCCCCCTTGCCCCCAAATGTCAATCAAGGTCCCAGGAAAAAAAAAGGACAACAACAACGCACACACACATACCCCCTCCCCACTCAAATCTCTAAGGCCATTGCGGCGTACACAGTTTTGAATTAATGTTTTATTGGTTGGAGTTCTAATGTTTTGAACAAGATTGCGGTAAAACTTCAGAATACGAGGATTCTGTCCCTTTTACATTTCACGTGTTCAATGATGTCATATGCAATAAATTCTAAATTAATTAATTTGGATTTTGAAAAGCATAACATAGTTTTGGTACCCAAGGTAGCCTATTGCAGACATGGGACTGATCCGTATTTATACTGATTTCCGTATTTTTTAAAAGTCAATGGGTCATTTCTGAGATCGACCCAAATCCGAAGAGAAAATTGGGGGGAGTGGGGGGGGGGGGGGGGGGTAGGGTGAGCTTTGGCGCCTTAGCGAGTTCGGTTGTCGGGTCGTTCCGTCATTTTTCACGATGTTTGTTTGTTTGTAGATTATAGTCACACGACACTTTCGCATATAGGTGACTACTGGACCGATTTATACTGACACCAGCGGGCCAATTGTTGGTAAAGGGGAAAATAATATGATCACACGTTGACCAATCCGGGATTCGAACCAGCGACCTTTCGGTTACTAGCAAGACGCTCTTACCAACTGAGCTACCCGGCCCCTCTCATTTTTCACGAAGTACTGCGACGTCATTTATCCAAACTTTGCGCGCGTTTTGATTTGTCACGATCATTGCCGATCTTTGCCGAAGCTGAAAATACTCGTTTTCGGATTCTCCGAGCGCTTGTGCAGTCGTGAAGTCGAAGCAGTCAAAATGGCGACTTACTCTTATCGAGTGATGACGGAAAATGAAAGTGTTGAGTCCGCGAACATCGACAAGGTTGACAGTGTGAAAAACAAATTTAAAGCGCAATGGCTGTCGGAGAGAGTTGTAGTGAAATACAAGGGCAAGGAGAGATCACAGTTGATCGGCGATTCCATCGCAAAAATCGAAATTCTATGTACAATTTATTTGGTATTTGCACACCCAGCACACAACTATTGATGGCAGAGATCAATCTAAAACAGACATGTGATTTTGGGCGAGTACTTGAAATGAAGAATAAACGGTCACAAAATGAACAGACTTTTCTATGTACAATTTATTTGGTATGTGCACACCCAGCACACAACTATTGATGGCAGAGATCAATCTAAAACAGACATGTGATTTTGGGCGAGTACTTGAAATGAAGAATAAACAGTAACAAAATGAACAGACTTTTCTATGTACAATTTATTTGTATTTGCACACCCAGCACACAACTATTGATGGCAGAGATCAATCTAAAACAGACATGTGATTTTGGATGAGTACTTCAAAAAATTTAACTTTTGTTTTATACTGTAGCTGTTTCAGTGAACAGCCTAGAAAGTTAATTGTCCTGCTCAGATTGCATCAGATTGCACCATTTGGCTTCCCCTTTTAAAAAAAATTTCCGGGGGGACATGCCTCCGGCCCCCCTAGCTTGCTTTGCGCTTCGCGCCGTCGGCTCGGCGCTTCGCGCCTTCAGTTTCAGTATTTTTCACAATTCCCTTGTCCCATGTCTGCTATTGACCAGTGATGTAGACTTTCTATGACTGACCTAGATTTTTACTCTCTGATGATGTAATCTTAAACAACTTCCATCCTATTTTATTACATTTGATCTCTTTGGCACAGTTTTTATTCAGCAAAGAGATTGTGGTTAGAATGAAAGTGTTTTTGTACCTTTGTGTTCTGAAGCACAACAGAATCTTCGTTTAGAAGGAAGAAGTTCAAACAGACAAGAGAGGGGATGAGTTGGGTCACACTGAATACTAACTGCCTTGCTGAGGGCTCTGTTATTCAAACAGACAGGAGAGGAAATGATTTGGGGTCACACTGAATACTAACTGCCTTGCTGAGGGCTCTGTTATTGAACAATCAGTACAACTTATGTTAATCTGATGAATAAAAATTGATACAACAACAACAAAAGTTATCAAACAGCTGTTCCGGAGGCATTTGCTTCTTGCCAACTATCTTGCTGCACACATTGACAATGCCAGACAGAGAGTTTCTGCTCTTCACGCTGAATATTCTGTACCAACAGATAAATGACAAAGTTTGGATGGATTCTACAAAATCATGATAGCATCGTTCTATCATTTTACTAGACACCATCTTAGCTGGTATAGTATGTCCAATTCTTTGCTTGCACTTTTTGAAAATCACTTCAGCATTCTCTGAAAAAAACTCAGCTTGTCATCTATTACAGTGCCAAATACCTGTATTCCTCGACTCTTTCCACAGTCTGACCATTCAGACTGTGGAAGTCTGAAGGGTCTGATCTGAAGGTTGGAGACAGGACAGTAGTTCTTAAGATTTTTTGGATCAAGGTTGACTGTTTTAAGAAGGCGGATGATGGCAGTCTTGAATCAGAGTAGGAAAGAACCAGATTGAAGAGAAGTGTTCATGATTGTGGTTATAGAAGGAAGTAGGTCATGAAGACTGTCTTTGAACACAGAGGCAGCAATAAGGTCTAACTCACATGATTTGATAAGCATAGTTTGCAGTATTTCTTCAACTTCTGTTTGAGCGACAGGCTGGAAAAGAAGGAGAGGATTGCCACAGAAAGACGGTTCTGGAGGACTCCAAGCTTTGGCTGAACCGTAACTTTTTTTTTTTTTTTTTTTTTTAAAGGGCAAACTAATGGCTGGCCTATTTTGCCGTCTGGTGGACACCAGAAATCGGCTGTACCAATACCCAGTGGTACATACTTATTGTTAGTGACTAGTATAAGACATACTGTAATCATAAAACACCTTCTCCCCCCACTCTCCATCACCCTCCCCCCCACCCCCCGCCTCCATAACCTCATCAAAAGCATAATTCTCCCCTTAGTACTCTAAAATTCTATCACTTTTGAAAATAATAATTTAGATATACTCACAGAGGTATGAAAGAAGTGCAGACAAATCTAGTAGTAAAGCTGCTCGTAAGTCTTTCTGTGTGTGGTAGGAAACAGTTTGTTACCAAAAGCTGAATAATTATGGTGTTGTCTTACTATCAATGCTGGGATTTTGTTGGAGTAAAAGGTTTTATTTTTATGTAAAGTAATAATAATAATAATAATAACAACAACAACAACAACAACAACAACAACAACAATAGTGGATGCTATATCAATTCTATGTATGATTGATTGCAAAACAGTTCCATATTGCGTTTGGCGTGATTAAAAAAAAGTTTGTGTGTTGAATAGTATAGCATTTCCAGAACAATTTTGTGTTATGTGAATCTTCATTGTTCATAGAACTAGAATGGATGGTTTATACATCCTTTGTGGTCCGTTTGTCTGTAATCATCTCACTCAATGTGTTGGTATTTTATATTACTGGGAAAAGGTGTTATATAATTTACAGGAGGGTTTTGTAGTTCTGGCTACTGAATATTATCACCGCTTTTGCACTTTGTATTGGGAGTCATATTTTATTGTGAATAATGACATGGGTATCCTATCTAACTAACGTCACCTTGCGGGTCCCTTTGGTTTCATGCACTGTCATTCTACATCACAGCTGTTAACAGTGTGGATATTGTCTATATCTTCTTTCGTGCTGTCTTTGTCGGGTCGAAAGTTTCAGCTCCGACTGATATTCCATCTTTATCTTTCTCCATTCCCATGCTTTCAGTTTATCATGACGATACTCATTCAGTTAAAAAATTAATTTTAAAAAGTGCTCTCTTTCTCTTTTTATTCCCTTTCTGAACATCATTAATTTCCTCTCTTATCATATTCATCTCTGACAGCTAATCTTTCCAACTGTTTGACAGTGGGAGTAGCTTTCATTTTGTGAACATCACCTTATCTCTCTCTTCTCTCTTCATCCTTGTTTTTCTCCGACTGTTTCCGTATCTGAAGCTATGACAACATTCGAAATGCTTTCATCCCTTTGAACATCATCTTGTCTGTTTATTCTTCCCATCCCCGTTTTCTGACTGTCTGTCCCTGTAAATAACTTTCATTTTGTGAAGAACTTTTTCTCACTCAGTCCTCTACTTTCATCTCAGCTCTTGCGCTTTTGTTTCTGTGATTAACCTTCACACTATTCTTTTCAGTATGTGTGTAAATGTCAGTTCACTGCAGCTTGATAGTGGAGTGGCCTGCTTCACACAGGGCTTGTTTTGCTTCTTGCAGACAGCAGCAGTATGAGCAGCAGCACAGGGATGCGTCGCAGTTCTTCACGCAGCAGCGTCAAGAGCATGGTGTCCTGTAAGGCTGCCTTGCACACGACCTTTCCCCAGCTTTTGATTTTCCAGCCCCAGTATTCCTCTTTGCTTTTCATAGCCTTCTCATTTGGTAGCCCGAGCATTTTCATTTTCATTGCCAAGCTTTGCGATTTACCTTGATTTTCTTGTCCTTTTCATTTTCTTGCTTCATGCATTATCTATCATTTGCTAAACTTGGCATTTGTGTGTGCTAGATGTGTGATTTTCATTGGGTTTGGTGCCATTTTCATTGTCTTGCTTCTTGCTATTCCACGTTCTTGCTTTATGCTTTTCTTGTTCATGCCTGATGCCGCTTTCCAGTCATTTCCGTTAAAAATGCTCTTGGTTTTAGGTTTAGGTCCTATGGTTTCTTTACTACTAGTCCTTTCAGTTTCAGGCCCAGTCCTTTTTTTCATTTACATGACTTTGCTGACTTTCCTGACCCATCTTATTAATGTTACTTTGCTTCCTTTGCATTTTCGCCCTAACCCTCTTGGTCATAGACGAACTGCTATGCTGGCCACAACCATGCTCAGAGATGCCAACCCTCACGGTTTCGCCGTATTATTTTCCGGTGGCAAATAGTTTTTTACGGATTTACGCTGAAGTCATTTTTCTTACGGCGAGAATAATTTTTACAAGAATATATATTTCCAGCTGATGATTATGGCAAAAGGACTGTTACACGTTTCAGACTGATTACACTTAGGCACTGTCACAGTATAAAATAATGCAGCATATTATATAATGACCTTATAAGGTAATAAATCTATTTGATTAGTTTAACTTATTGCATATCGTAGTTCACAACCTTGTTAGCTGCGCTGAAGCAGCAGCAGCAGCAGACAAAGCAATGCAAAGAAATCAATGAGATTTACCTTTTTTAAAAAATGTTATGCCGATACTCTACCTCAAAGCGATTTATTTTAATTAACTTTAACATTGTGCTGTACATGATTCTGATTCATAGCAGGTTGATGTTAAAAATTTTGCGAACTGACATCGCTTATCCTTCTGACTTTGGTCAGGGTCAAGTTTTACCACAGATTATTATAGAATTCTTTTGCGGAGCTCAGTCATCTTTGATTTTTCCGATATGATTTTTAATAAGAAATCTCAATCCTGGACCTTTGCTCCGCTCCCTCTTGTCTACTGACAAAATTTTAAATCTACTGACAATTTATAAATTTCTCACTGACAGATTTTTCTGTAGGTTGGCATCTCTGCATGCTGCTTTGAAGTTTCCTCATTTTCATTTACATTCAGTTACTTTGCATACTGTCTTGTGTTTTCATGCCCCCGAGCTAGTTTTCCCTTTGCTTTGCAATATGCTTTAGTTCATAAGCCTTTCCTGGGTTCAGAGTTTATCGCTTTTATAAGCTGTATGTAGATTGTTGCTAGCTAAAGTTTTTCCATTCTTTCGGTTGGAAAAAGTTCTTTCCCTTTTTTTTTCTCTTTCCTTTTCTGTGGTCTGGTTCGGGTTTTTATATTCCTGCATAGTTTAGAGTTTGGGAGAATGCTTCATTGTTTATTTTCTTCCCTCTTTCTGACTGTAGTTGAAGCTTATCTTTTGGTTCAGTGCTTGCTGCTTCGCTTACCGTTGTGGTGCTGGTTCATGTGAGCGCAGAAGAAAGCCAAGTTCAGAGTTTGCTGCCTTTTGGTCACCTAGTTCATTGACTTCAGATTTTGCTGTCCATTTTTTCATTTATTTGTATGGATTTACCTTATTGGTATCTAATGTGGCATCTAGACTTACAGTTTCTCTGTTGTAATTTGGCATCTAGACTTACAATTTCTCTGTTGTTTATTTTTTCACAGAATGACATATTTGCCAAAATGTTTGGACCTTTATAGGCCGTTTCTTTCAAGGGCAGCTAATCTTCCATAAATTTAGTTGTTGTTTTTATTTATAATTTTAGTTCTTGCATTATTTAGCATATTTTTCACTAGCTTTTGTGAACGCTTTACAGCAATCTTTATTTCTTCTATGCATTTTCATTGCTGTTTCTCTATACTCTCCATGTTTTCAGGTCTTCTTGAAGTAGTCAGGAACTTGTTTTCTAGTTGCTTGTTGCGATTTAGATAAGATAGCATATTCCATACTTTCAGTCTTTTGCTAATTTAGATTGCTTTGCTGGAGCCATAGATTTCCCATTCCTAGAATCTGTATTTCATACTGTGTTGATAATGTTGCATACTGCAGTGTTGTTGGTTCCATGCCTCTATGTACTAAATTTATCTACAACAGGCTAAGCAGTGTCCTTATGATTTATTGTAGACTGCAGCATTTGCTTATTATGTCATCATGCTTTGCACTTTATAATCCTTTGAACTGTATCAGGGAGTTTTACTATTGATATTTTCTTTCTTTTTTTTCCCTGATATGCTGTTGTTTAGCATCTTGGGACTTTTGTTCTTTGTGCAGTGCACATCTGTGCTTTCCTTCTTTCATTATTTCACCACCAGACAATACAGTCCTTGAAGAAACTCTTTGCATCACACTGCACTGTCTTGTTTTGTGGTTGTTTCTAATCTTGCACTTAAAATTGTGGTCTTTTGTGCAGTGAGGTACATTATAAAATTGGTGTTTGAATGAAACAGTTGTTTAACCCTATCCATAAGATCTACCATTGACAGGTATTTCCCTTCTGTTGATATGTTGTTTTAATTATTAGTGTATGGAGCTTGGTCTTGTATTAGTTGGCATGTGCTGTTCACCTCTATGATCCAGCCTTGAGTGTTTTATGTTGTGTATATATACTGATTGTTGACTTTGTAAAATTAACACTGTGTAGCGCTTCGTGTTGATAATTTACATTATTTCGCTAAGTGAATTGTTAAGTTTAAATTACATCATTGCATAATTTATTTAAATATATTTATATAACTGTATATTCATGTACATAATTTCGCTCGGGTATATTTATGTCCATTATTTCTCTCATTATTTAACTGTATATTGGTCAAATAAGCTATTTTACTTCATTTTAACTGTAAAGTTACATCTGTTTTTCTGTCTATTCAACAGTGAGTTTGGTTTTCATACACAAGCCTGAACTGTTATTTTATGACATAAGTTTTGAACGTCACACTGATTATACTTAGCTGTAAAGGCAAATTTTAAAATTTTCAAGTTGAAGAGTCAACATTGTAATGGGTAGTTCCAAAATCTAGTCACTGCTTGGGCATTTTCAGAAAATAAAGAATATCAAAGAAATGTAATGTTGTAAGCAAGATTACATGCATTTGCCACAGAAAGATTCCAATAAAGGGTGCCGTTCTGTTACACTGTTATTTATCAATAGCTGATTTAGACCCGATGCTTCAATCTTGATATGTTTTACTCGAATCCGTTTATCCACGCAGCCTGTTCACTCAGCAACAAGGCAGGAGTGATCGTATAAAGTTTTCCAACCTTATTCAGCAAACATCAACTGCATACAAGATCGCTTTCCAATAATCATTACAACAATCATCCTCACAAGCAGACAGTGCATTACTTATATAGCCTCTCTGCAATCGAGAACAAATTCAAACATTCCAGCATGACGCAATAACACCCAATCAAAATAAAATCGTCTCCGGACGTCACATGGTGTTTACAATCGATATGATTCGACTAGCTTTTACCCGCAAGGTCTGGAAGCATTGAGCGATAGTAAAGAAGTAATTCCAGAAAATTCTCAACAATATTAACCAAAACTTATCAACATTATACAAAGCTTCTTCTAGCAACAACGCAAAATCAAATCAAAGGTAAATACACGCTATCATTGCATGCTTTGCAAAACAAAAGGATCGGATCTGTCGTGTGCTTCTCGATCATAACATTGTCCGTCGTGCATGCTCACACTGTTTTGTTTTTTTTAAATTATGGATATTCACCACTGTAGGGTGACTTAGAATTTGACCATGTTGCTCACAACTAATGGGCAGCATGGGGCATCTTTCTAGGGGATGTGACTGCACAGCATCTGTGTAGGAAAGCTATTCCGTCAGTGTAGGGTGACTTAGAATTTGGACTTGTCGCTCACAACTAATGGGCAGCATGGGGCATCTTTCTAGGGAATGTGACTCGCGCAGCATCTGTGTAGAAAAGCTATTCCAGCAGTGTAGGGTGACTGTGAATTTGGCCATGTCACTCACAAATAATGGACAGCTTGGGGCGTCTTTCTAGGGGGTGACTCGCGCAGCATCTGTGTAAGAAATCTATTCCGTCAGTGTAGGGTGACTGTGAATTTGGCCATGTCCCACAGCATCCAGCTCGGGCCAGTTCGGACCCTTGCTCCACACTTCTGCCTCCAATCTCAGCCTGGAACCTGGCGATCACTTGCCACCAGGCCTCCGCCGCTGCTCATCCGGCACTTCCCTTGCAGCATCCTCCGCCCTGCTCTCCCTTCCGTTCAACAACATCTACTCCAGCATCTGGCGAGCACTCATGGTCCTGTCCACTGACCCACACCCCGAGATCCTCAAGCTGGCCAAGGAGGTGGTCAACTTCATCAAGGAGAAAGTGAGTTTTGGTGGACTTGTTTGACCTCCAGTCCCCTTTTTCTCAATCCCCTTGTGTTCTACACAAATGGTTTGTTAACTTAATTTCTATTTGTTTACTGTGTCCGGTAGGTTGTAATACAGTTGTAAATAACTCCCGTTGGGGTGCTGGGGGTTTCAGTATAAATAGTATCCCCACTTTTTGGAAATTTAGTGCTTTAAATTCTCACTGTCGCTGTCTTTCTCATTTGTTCTTTCTCATTCCTGCTCTGTTCTATCAATCTGCTATACTATCTTCTTCTTCGCTAGACCAGTCACCTACCTTTTTTCTTGAAAACTCTTCCGGGACAAGACTCCTTATTTGTGTGTGAGGTCTGTTGGATCAGCTTGGGAATATTGGATGCTTTCTGCCAGGTGGTCACTAGGGCTTCCTATGATGTTATTATTTAGCAATGTAGGCATTTTATATGTATGTGTTTTGTTGATAATTTATAATGATGTTTGTATTCTATTTTGTTTTTGTAAACGAGGGTTTCGATAAATTAGAGTATAGCCTCAGCGTCCCCTGCGTTTGATGTCTTTATTGTAAAGTGACTGGCTGGTGGAGAGCATTCAGTTTTCCCACTAGGGTTGTTTCAGCAGATCTTATATGTGGATCGGGGGTTGCCTGGTCCTGATTTGGCTCGGAGGAGTCCGCTGGACCTAAAGCAATAATCATGTAATGTAATGTAATGTACAGTTGTAAAAAATATTAGGAGGGTAACTATATTTAGACTTCTCAGCATGTTTGCTGTATCCCTCATTTATTTTATCTGGTGGATGTTTTTGTATCTACAGCTTTATCATCCTCGCCCACCTCAGGGCAGCAACATCATGCACACGTCCAGTCCTGCCTGTCTTACCGGCAGTCCTGGACGACCTGCCAACATGATGCAAGGGTGAGTTTTGAGGGTCCTGGTCAATATTTGAGTGCAGATTGATTGCGTGCATAACTCCACCACCACCACCAAACCAGGTTTCTTTGTGCTTTGTGGATATTGTATCTCATCAATATTAATTTGTAGACTTACTGTGTACAGGGCACCATCCCTTTTAATCTCATTTATGACTCGCATGCATAGCAATATGAGTCTGTGTATTCGCCTCCCATCTTCCCCCCCCCCAACCCCTCCCCATCCTCCTTGCACTTCTCCCCCACCCCACCCCACTAATAAAAAAACAACTAGATTTTTGCTAATCTGTGCGAGTTGAGTCCTAAATAGTCCAAAAAATATATCGGGGAAAAAAATTTCCGTCTGTCTGTCTATCTGCTGTCCGCTGTTCAACGTCTGTCTGTGCAAAAACTTTAAAGTGTCTAAGTACTCAGAACCTATATCAACTATCATGACCAAACTTGGATAAGATGGTGTATACCCATAAGACCTCATACATGTTCAGTGAACGAATGACTTTGCATCACAGGGTTATCAAATGTTAGTTAAAAATAATTTTTCACAAATTTTTGTTTCTAGTTTATTAATATTGACTATATGATTCTTTGATGCATGATAGATATCAATGAGACACACATACTCTGCAAATTTGGTCAATCTCACTCCAATGTCAAGATCACTGGAGCTGTCCAAAGTTAGTATAGGTACTTTGAAGTGACCTTGACCATAAACTATGAGAGATGTAAAGTCCAAACTTGTCATATTTAGAGATGATAGATTGATCTTTCACATATGATCTTTCATGTATGTTCCGTTTTTTAGTTGAGTTTGAAGATCAAGGTCATTTTATGCCTTGCAAAAACATTTTAAAAATAGGTCATCGTCAAATGGAATGGCTGTTTATTTAACCCATAGTATGCAACAACATTGGGTTGTTCGATTAGACATACAGGAGAGGTAATGTTAGGATCCAGGTCATTCTAAGGGGAAAGGTAATTGAAGGTCAAGGTCACTGACGGTCAAAGTCATCCCCAGGTCACTGTTTTTATTGTGGGCATTTTATAACTTTTGCTGTATTTTATTTGATAGTACATGAATGTATTTGGAGCCAGAGGTCAATGTCATCTCAAGGTCAAGGGATAGAAAGATCCAAGTCAGTATTACTTTGCATTTTAATGCCACCATTTCATTTTGATTTTTCTTGGCACTTATTTTCATGTTAAATATTGCGAGTTCCATAAGGAGCATGTAAGTCATATGGGCTTTGTCCTTCTAGTTTTTGTTTTGGTTTTGGGTTTTTTAGGTTATTGCATCTAATTGATATTGAAGTGTAGACTTTGTTTTATTGCCTCTAATCGATATTGATGTGTAGACTTGGTTTCTTTGCATCTAATTGATATTAACGTGTAGACTTACTGTGTACAGGACACCGCCGCCTCGCAACCACATGTCTCAGAGCCAGAGTGCCGCCAACGGTGGAAGTCCCCGGTCACCTCGACACAACGCCATTTGCAATGCCAGTGGCACCGCTCCTTCCACTCCAAACTCCACACACCACTCTATGCAGTTCTCTCGACACCGAAAAATGTTTGACAAGGGTCCCTGTCAGGTTTGCGGCAGTTGTACATATCCTATCCTATCCTATCCCATAACTCGAAGGTCATAGGGGCACCACAGATGATCGTTTAACCAGCATATGCCATTTTTCCCTGTCCTCAGCAACCCTGATTGTTTCGCTCAGTGTCAAACCAGTCCATTCTCGAATGTTGTCCTCCCACCTCTTTTTCGGTCTCCCTCTTCCTCTATCTACTTACACTGTGCCTTGCAGGATGGTCCTGATGATCTGGTGACGTGGCCATACCATCGGAGTTTCCGTTTTTTCACCACTGTGAGCAGGTCATCGTGTTGTCCAATGGCTTGTGTGATGGTCTGTCGGACTTCGTCGTTGGTGATGTGCTGGGTATAGGAAAAGCCCAAAAGTCTTCTGTAGCACCTCATCTTCATGCTTTGTATTCTTCGTTGTAGATCTGCTGTCAGGGTCCATGTTTTGCCAGCGCATAGGAAGATGGAGATGACAAGGGAGTGCAGCAGTCTTATCTTGAAATGTAGACTGATGGTTCTGTCTTTCCAAATTGGCTTCAACCTCGGCAGGGCAGCAGTTGTTTATGCGATCCTGGAGAGGACTTCCTGTCTGGACCCATTGTCTGATACAATGGCTCCTAAATATTTGAAGCTATGCACTGTGTTGAGGGATTGGCCTTGGACTTTGATGTCCGTGTTGATGCCATTGGTGTTGTTGGTCATCATTTTGGTCTTCTCTGCACTTATAAATAATAAATAAATAAGATAAATAATAATATAATAATAATTATTATAACTATAATAATAATATTGGATAAAATTATTGAAGTCATCAAAAGCCTGTATGACAAGGCTACCAGTGCAGTCCTCCACAACAGCGCCATCAGAACCTGGTTCAGAACAACAATCGGTGTGCGTCAGGGATGCCTACTTTCTCCAACACTCTTCAACGTCTTCCTAGAGTGCATCATGTCATATGCCCTTGCAGATCATGATGGCACAGTCAGCATAGGGGGAAGAGCAATCTTATCTCCAACCTTCGTTTTGCGGATGACATTGATGGATTGTCTGGAGAGGAACAAGAACTTGAACAGCTGGTACAGAGACTTGACACCACCTCCAGAGCCTATGGAGTGGAAATAAAAGTTGTACTTAACTCTGTAACATCTCTTCCTTTTTTCTTTTTCTAATAATTTTTTTTTTTTAAAGTTGTGCACGTGCTTATTTGAACAGTATCAAGACCTCTTACTTCTTTCATTTGATAGTCTTTCTACCCACATATTTGTAACATATCTTTTTTTGTCTGCATTATTGTTACTATGTATTGTTAATTACGGTTTTTTATTTTTGCGTTGATGCGCATTGTCTGTCTGAATGTTTTATGCGCGTTGAGCAGATATGTTTCCGGTATGTGCACTTTACAAAATAAATTATTGTCATTATTATTATTATATATTGTAGCAGTTCGGTTCTTTGAGGTACACTAATATATAAATAACGAAGCTGCTAGAGTCTATTTTGTCTTTCCTTTCCGTTGCCTATGATTGCCTGTAAAGTACAAGAGTACTCCTCCAATTGTGTGTTAAAATCAACCAATAAGCTGATTTTTCAGTTTTATTTTATTTTATTTTATTTTATATGAGTGTTGTTGTTTTCCATGTTAGACAACTTATTCTATTAACAAAAAGTAACAATTTAAAATAAAATGTCTACTGACACAAAATGCTCCTCATAAAAATTGCATTGCTTCCTCTTTTTACTCAGTTTTTTTTTTTTTTCAATAACCCCAGGTTGACGACAAAGATACAGCTGATCCGTCCAGCCACCGGCAGCTTCCGTCATCCACGCAGCTGTTCCAGTGGAGCATCCGGCAGTTCATAAAGCCTGTCATGCAGCTGCCAGAGGAGAAGGACCCGGTCAGCGAGGCCTACCACCAGCGGCAGTACCGCTATCTGCGGAACTCGCGAGTCCGAGCCCACGCCCGTGGTGACCAGCACAGAGCTGGTCAGTCACAAAGATGTGCTTGGGAACTTAGTATGCCCGTTACCACAGACTGAAATCACAGTTCTAATCAACTTCCCCTCCAACCCTCTCATACCCTTTTATTTCTTTCTTTATTTCATCGTTCTTATATAGCACTTTTCCAGCTTAAGAGCTGCTCAAGGTGCTGGCCGATACAGGATCTAACTCGGGCTGCCTTTGGGCGCATCGTCTGATTTTCTCAGAGAAGGGACCTAGTGTGTGCTGGGTGGTATTGTGTAGCCTGTCTAGGACATGAGCATCAGGATCTTTAAAGTCCGTGCGATGGAACGCGTACGTGTGCAGACTCGAGGTCAGTTTATACTCCCATCCGAAGGAGTACCCTTTCCATCAAAATGTATACATGCCAACCATCCATTATAGTCTCAGAGGAGGCTAAAGAAAAAGCAAACAGCTTCATCAGATGGATTTTGAAATGGGTAGAAATAAATTAAAAACAGAATATGGGTTAGAACAGCATTTAGGGGAAGATTCATAAAAAAAACCTTGTGTTCCAGCTCTACTTCATGAACGCTTTTTTTTTTCCATTCAGGTTTCAGCCAGCTGGATGACCAGATCTTTGTGAACCGCAATGCCAACACGCCAAACCATCTTGCCTTCCACCCCTATGACAACTACATTGCTGTTGCTGACAAAGACAATGTCAAGTAAGGCCATTTAGGATTAATAGCACCCTAACACCTCCAAATGCTGTTGATAGTAATCAACCGCACACATTGTCAGTCATATATTGGGCAAGGTTCTAACATTGAAGTATCAAACTCGTAGTTCCGAGAGCTGTTCTGGGTGCTTGGTGAATTGATCTTACAGGCAAAAATAATTTGTTTGTTTCAATATTGAACTTATTGTTCAAGAAACTGCTCGACCAGATTCAGAAAATCAACTTGAAATATGCACTAGGTTTTTCAGTACTATGTGCTTCGTCAACTTGCAGTGAAAAATTGGAGAATGATCATGTTTTTGTTATTTTTGTAACCTTAACTGGTTTTGATGTTGAGCACACTTGGATAGCACATTTCTCCATGAACAATATGTTCAATGCAGCTGCATAACCCACTGCTTTGTTCTTCATTCACAGTATATGGGACTGGGAGAAAGGCACTCAGATCAACACCATGTCCAACAACAACCGGTCCAGATCAGTCAAGATGTCCAGTATAGACTTCATCAATCCGCATGATCACACCTTGCTACTTTGCGGAACTGGTAATGCTTCATTGATTACTGGGCATGCATGTTCATACAGATATTTGAAGATATGGAAGGACTTTACATTGGCTGTCAATGTGTTTAGGTGACAGGTATGTGAAGATTTGGAGGGATTTTGGACAGATTAACATCAGCCCTGATTTCTCTTATGTCTCCTTTGAACATTGATAATTCAGAGATGCCTAGTATTACGGAACGTCCGTAATTTTACGATAAAACAATATTTACTACGGAAATACGGAATAATTAGCGAAATTACGGATTTGCAGCGATTAATTTTACGAATTTTCATAGCGCCGCTGATGCCTATATTTATAGGTTCGTTTGAGGCTTCTTTTTTGTAACCGCGAAGCTAACCAGTTCGTCTGAGGCTTTTTGTAGGCGCTAAGCTTGCGCGAAATGTTACGAGAGGTGATCACGTGACCAAGCGAGAGTTCTAAAATGGCTTCCAAACGAAAGCACGAAACCGAAGAGTCTGAGAGTGAAATAGAAGTACTCGATGCTCCAAAGGCCAAGAAAGCTTTAAACCCAAGAAAAAGTATGAAAAAGACTCCAGTCAAGCAACGTTTTAAAAAATCCTACAAATCCTAATGCTACTAATTGTAGGCTACTGCCATTTTGACTTTTCCTTCATTCAGTCCTTTTTTAATTTTGTACTGTAGTGTACTACTACTACAAATAATAAATAAATAAATAAAAAAATAAACTTCAACAAGTGTGCTAATATTAGCAATAGCTGCTTTTGAGTACTCAAGCACCTTATACTAAGGCAAGTAATATTTTTCATACTCTTTTTTTGTAAATAAAATATTTCAGAACCTGACAATCACTTCAGAGGTCTATGAATATGTTTTTTTTGCTTAGTTTTTGTGTGTTTATATTAGCTTTAAAAGAATTACTGACGATACCTGAAAAAAGTTTCAAAATTACTGAAAACAAGTTGCCAAATTACTGAGAGGCATCAGGGCGCCTAGGCATCTCTGATAATTATACTTTTTTTTGTGTTTAAATTTAAAAAAAAAAAAATTCTGGTGTATAAACATGACTTGCCGCACTGTTTTTTCAGATGATGGGTATGTGAAGATCTGGCGAGATTTTGAGAAGCTGAACAATACCCCAGAGCTGGTCACAGCCTTTGTTGCCCTCACAGACATCATTCCAGTGGCGAAAGGTGGCTCAGGACTTGTGACGCACTGGGAACAGGACACCTCAACCTTGTTGTGCTCTGGCGACGTGCGCAACATCATCCTATGGGACATGCAGTCTGAAGCTAGGAAGCAGGTAGGTTTTATATTGCCCTGTTAAGTTCTTATTAACTGGAAGATTTGATATTTTCAAGCAGTTTTGGAACCTTTAGTTGATAGTTGAATTTACCCGGTCTTTGTCAAAAAAAAAGAAAAAAAAAAAAGATAAAAAATAGCTGAGTGATACGTCATTAAACGTCATTTTATTTGATCAGACCTAAATTATTCAATCGTTACTGCACATTCTTCACAGAGTACATAGACTGGCTGGGAAAATGCATGCTTGTTTTCAAAACCCCTTTGAACACTGGAAAGAGAGAATGGACCTTCAATCGGGTATGGTCAGGGTGCTTGTGCAATGCTGCTGAACAATTTTAAAAAAAAAATTATCTCCCTTTACTTGCATTGATCTTTAATTTCTTCTTTCAAAATGCTTATTGTGAACTCCTGATTAATATTATATTTTAATAATGTATTAAATTGTCTGTTTTGTGTTGCTATGTAGGACATTCCCACTGGAGCAGACAGCTGTGTGACAAGCCTGATCAGTGACACCTCAGGTCGATCTCTCTTGGTGGCTGGCTTTGGTGATGGGACTGTTCGCCTTTTTGACAGAAGGCTTTCTCCTGCCGAATGGTACGCTAGTTTAATTTTATTTTATTTTGTTTTGCTTTATTTATTTTTGTTTAACTGGTTTGAATGTATGTAATGAAAAATAAATACACGCTTTACTATAATTTTTGATTTACCATTTCTAATGTGTTGGTCAGTTTGAGTGTATCAAAACTGTTTTTTCAAAATGGTGTGACGAAAGAAAAAAAAAACTCTTTTACAATGACTTTCCATGTTGTTCTATCATACATTTGTGCATTATTGACAACTCTGTGCTGTTATGTTATGAATGTGCTTTTCTTCCTTTTTTGTTTTGTTTTGGCGCATGTGCAGCCGAGTGATGACGTTACGGGAGCATATAGGCAAGGTGATCAAGGTCCATCTACAGAGAGGCACTGAAGGCAAGATCATCAGTGCAAGGTAAGACTTGACGTTCCTTTGCTTCACAGATGCCCTGCCAAGGTGTGGTCTAATTAGACTTAGGTTTGCTGTGAGATTTGGTAACTTTAGATCATTTGCATGATTATGATTTGGTTCATCAACCAAATTCCTATTTAATAATAACATAATAATAACTGACATTTATATAGCGCTATTACTTGTCTTTTTATAGACAAGCGCATAGCGCTTTACATGAAAAGAAAGAAACAAACATGAAACAACTTACAATATTGCATTAGAAAATATACAATGAGAAAAATTCACATACAAAATCAAACAATACATAAAGTTGACCTTCTGCAAACAAGTCATCACAATCACAACAAAACCCACAAGCATAGCCAAAAACAGAACAAATATATGTTGGGGGTAGGGTCTATAGAATGAAGGATTTAGTCAGGATATTAGAGTTTGAAGAGGTGAGATGTTAGAGCTTGCTTGAATGAGGTTGTGGTCTGCTTGTGTCTGATGTTGGCTGGAAGAGTGTTCCATTGTTTGGGTGCACAATAAGTGAATGCCCGTTCTCCGTACATTTTGGTGTTAGTTTTTTTGCATGCAGAGTGCAAGAGAAGAAGAGCGAAGAGTGCGAGAAGGGAATAAATCCGCAGTTATCTGCCAGATAATGTAAATTAAGTACAAGACTACAACACAAAACTGTACAGAATGTACTGAAGTGAGGCTGCTGCCGTCAGCAGGTGCATATGTATGACATCATTATCGTAATGAAAGTAAACAAAAAACTAGCTATACATAATATTTTATTCTTCAAAATGAGCACTTGGAAGACCTTTAAAAAAAATTTTTTAAGATTTTATATATTATACGAATCTTTCTATTTGTTTTTTTTACGCAAAATACACTCATAATGATCAGATCATTTTCCAGCTTAATATTTACACCCTTTCCCCCCCCCCCCCCCCCCTCCTCTCCTTTTCCCCCTTACCCCCACACACGCATACACACAAACACACACACACATTCATTTTTTAATAGCTACATTGCATGCAATAATATAATATACATTTATTACTGTACACCAACTAAAACATGAAATTCCAAAGAATTAATTAATACAAATCAAAATTAATTAATTGTGCCAAAAATGTGTAAACAAATATGTAGATCAACCACAGGTACAAGAAAGCAAAGACATTCGTAGTGGTACGAACACGTGCATATTTCTATGTTTTTAATTTATTACACATGCAATTTTTTGCACTATGTATGTTTATGCTTGAGGCCTCTCACAAAGGAATACCCCGTTTCACAAACTCTAGTATATTATATGCACGGCCTTTAAAGTATGAGGACGAGATCCTGTCTGAAAGTCTCTCATCACACGTTATCATACCTTTTGTGAGGATCAACGGCGAACAACCGCTTCATCGTCCGTAAATAGATGAGTGTTCTATTTATACCCCTTTCAACACTCATCTATGACGTTGGGCATCATTGATGATCCCATTTTATACACAATGCAAGGTTTTCAAAATCCTATCCTATTTTATCCTATCCCATAACTCGGAGGTCGTAGGGGCACCACAGATGATTGTTTAACCAGCGTACTCCATCTTTCTCTGTCCTCAGCAACCCTGATTGTTTCACTCAGTGTCAAACCAGTCCATTCTCGAATGTTGTCCTTTCACCTCTTTTTCGGTTTCCCTCTTCTTCTACCTCCTTGCACTGTGCCTTGCAGGATGGTCTTTGCAAGACCTGATGATCTGGTGACGTGTCCATAATTTTCAACATAAATTTACATATTATGGTAGATATTGTGTGCAAAGGGCATTCACACGCACACTTACACACATATACACACACACACACCCAGTATTTGAGAGTCGCCGACGCTTTTTTTTAGAGGCAAAGGTGAACCTTGGCGACACTGCAACTATCCTCTGTGACGCAAACACTGTCGTCAATTTAGTCATTTTATTTTGTTACTCTTTCTTCCTCTAGTAAACTTGCCATCCTGGTATATTTGCCTTGAGCAAGCATGAAGAATCCGCTGATTGTAGAAATAATGATGTGGATATACTCTCCACCATTATACAGAGGTGCCAACCAGTACGGATTGACCGTATTTAATTCCGGCGAAGTGAATTAAATACGGAAATACGGTAGCTTTTATAAAAATACGGAGGAGAAATTGCTGATCGTTTATCTTTGCCAGCGGTGCTTCTGTACTGGTTTCTGGTTTCAGAATAGTACTCCTGCACTCACTGAATGTCGCTGGGTTCAACAAGCTGATTTTCATGGTGATTTTTGGAGTAAAACAAGTGTGGTGTTCAACAAGCTGATTTTCATGGTGATTTTAGAGTAAAACAAGTGTGGTGATCAACAAGCTGATTTTCATGGTGATTTTAGAAGACTAAAAATAGCCTGCTGTTTCAGAGGGAAGCCTGTCGTTACTTTATAGTGTCATAGGCTGGGTTTTGCGAGAAAAAAAAAATACTGACAAGCGTTAAAAAATACTGACAAACAGGTCCGAAAATACTGACAAGAAGATTAGGGGTTTGGCACCTCTGATTATATTTCTGCCTTTGGTTCTTTTACCTACAAATATTTATGTGTCATCCTATTTGTACTGTTATAAAAAAAAAAAAAATTAAATCAATCTATTTCCTTTGCAGTTGTGCTGGTGACTTGCGATTCTGGGATCCTCGCTTCACTGAGTCCATACGAGTCCACAACACTTCCAGAGGCTTCACCGCTGTTGACATGCACCCTCGTGCTGACGTCATTGCTTGGTAGGTTGCAAAACGTGCATTTTCTTTTTGTTATATTATAACATATCGCTGCAACAGTAATAATAACATTGACGTAACTTTATTCAAGTTAAGGTATTTCCGAGTGGAAATATTGTTATAAAATTTAGTTTTTTTGTCCCCCTTGTCAGTAAAATTGTTTAGTTGCATGTGAAGGAGAGTGAGTGCATTGAGCTTGCTATGTAGGGTAAGGTATCGCGCTTTACCCAAGCTATTATTATTATTATTATTATTATGATTATTAACTTTTTGTGTTGTAGTTGTTAATAGCCTGGTGTAAGTGTGGTACAAATGTTTACAATGAACTGGAGTGTCGGGTAGTGCAGTTTGAACTGTTGTAACAACAAAAATAAAATTGCTCATGGTTCGTTGTTTTTGGTTTATTTTTTTTAAAGTGGCACAATAAACCAGAGTGTCAGTGTGTTCAACGAGAGCGGAGACACGTTGAGCACCATTCGATACCATGAGGGTTTCTTGGGGCAGCGCATCGGCACCATCAACTGCCTAACCTTTCATCCACACTTGGTATTGAATTTTATTCTCTGTGTGTTGAACAGTACTTTGAAATTTATCCTCACACTTACACTTCCAACTTTCATCCCACCTAACCGTTATGATTACAGGTTTATTTCCTCTCAAGCCCAGCTTTTCTGAAATACATGTGTCTGTTTAAATTGTTGAAGGCCGTATTTGCAATTTTGTTTGTGCCGCCATGATTCCCGGCCACATACCCCGAGTCTCTTCCCCTCCTCCCCCCCCTCCCCCCTCTTCCCTCTTTTCCCCTGGCCCAGCACAGTTGTAATCTTTAATTTCTAGTTTCTAATATTTGGAATGTAAGACTATATCAGTCTGTGAACAAACTCGCGTATGGGAACACTTAACGCAAGAAAGTATATTACTGATGTTTGATTATGATCACTGAGGACATTACTGTAGTTTCTTCAAGATTATTGATCATTGATCGTGACATTAGTTTTGAAATATGTGAACTGTTGTTCAGTTTACCACTTTTACTTAAAATAAGTATGCACCGACTGAAAATGTTATTTAGTTTCTCAAGGGTGGTGCTTGAGACTCCTAGATGAGGTCATGGCTCTAAAGCTGAAGTGGTTTTAAAAAAAAATATTATTCCGCTGCTGTTCTCCTCCCTCCTCTCTCTCTCTCTCTCTCTCTCTGTTAGTTTCAAATTAATTTTATGTTATTTCTTTTGTTAATTGTTAGTTTCAAATTAATTTTATGTTACTTCTTTTGTTAATTGTTTATTAAGGACTAGCTGTAAGACGGGTCCATAGAACCTAATGCTATTATCCTATTAAAGGTTTCGACTTCAATTACACTCTCTCTCTCTCTCTCTCTCTCTCTCTCTCTCCCTCTCTCTCTCTCTCATTCATTCTGATTATATATCTCATATCTCTCTTATTCTCATTGCAATACAACAAATCTTTACCACCTCTAATAAGGAATGTACACAAGGGTAGATCATTTGACATGAAAAGGAAAGTACATTTTAAAGCCATATGTGTTGAGTCAACAAAGCATTACAGCCACCCCTTAGTAATCTTTTTTATTTTAAAAAAAAAATCATAAAATCCAGTTGTAAAAACATTCATGCAAGCAACTATCATAGTTTATGAAATATCACAGCTCATCAATACAACCCATTCATACTACTGCTATCACAGTTCCATATCACAATTACATCTCATCAAGTTACAAATATACATCACATTTCATTTATGGATTACATTCATAAAAGTGACTAACAATTGCAAACCTTTTATTAAAGCACATAATAATAATAATAACGGATTTTTATATAGTGGGTACTCCAGCCAACGACCAGACTCACCGCGCTTTACATAGTCATTACATAAAAATACATGCACTCGATCAAACATCGCTTTTGCTACGATACACCAAAAGACGGAACAGTAAAAGCAGGGCGCGAAATTAACTTTTTTCTTTGAGGGTAAACAGGACCCTTAACTTTTAAAAAGTGAGGGTCCTGTCTGAAATGTGAGGGTCCTAATACATAATAAACAATCGCCCATTGATTGGCCAAAAAGCGTGACTCCGAGCCAATAAAAAAAGACGTACTTAATATTATTCAAGGGTAATAACTCGAGTGACAAATACCTCGCATCCATAGCAACATATAGCGCGATGGGTACTCAACATCGATTTTCGAAGATTTATTATTGCCTTCTACTTTTCACTCAAAAATAATGTTTGCATCGAAGATTTTTTTCAGTAAAAATGAATTGATTACTCAACTTTGTAACGTAGTTGACATTTTTTTTGCGGGTAAATCGGGCATGCTAGAAATGAAAAGAGCGGGTCCGAATCAACATTTGAGGGTAATTCGCCCCGGACCCGCCTTAATTTCGCGCCCTGAAAAGTAAGAACTATTTACAACTATGTACAAAAATGACAAAAAAAGACAAAAATAGAATAGCAAAAACTTATTCACAGCTATTTATATGCCTGGTTAGACCCAGGAAAGGAAAACAGTATAAATATTTACAGCCGTGTACACACTTACGGATCAGACAGAAACAAAAGAGGAGAGAATGGCAGCCGGATACAAATCAGTCTGAATAATGCAGTTTGAAGAGGTGGGTTTTGAGAGCCTGTTTGAATGCCTGTGTTGATTGTATGTTGCGGATATGGGAGGGAAGGGAATTCCACTGCTTGGGTGCAGAGTAAGCGAATGCACGTTGGCCGTATGTCTTAATGCGGGTGACGGGAACCTTGAGTGTGCGAGTGTCAGCAGAAGATCTTAAAGTGCTTGAAGGAGAGTAGACAGACAGTATATCAGCATGGTAGGAAGGACAACAATCTGTGAAGAAGTTGTGACAGAGAACAGAGAGCTTGTACTCTATGCGTGCTTGCACAGGAAGCCAGTGAAGGGAATGTAGTAGAGGTGTGATGTGATCGCGTTTCTTTGCTCGGAATACTAGTATAGCTGCTGAGTTCTAAACCTTTTGTAGTTTGTCAATGATGTGTTTTGTGGAGCCAGCGAGGAGAGAGTTGCGATAGTCAAGACGAGAAAGGACGAGAGCGCAGACTAGGGTTTTGGTGGCAGTGACTGTAAGATAGTGGCGAAAGGAGCTGATTTGGCGTATGGCCGTGTATGCAGAGCGACAGACGTTGGAGATGTGGTTGTTGAAGGACAGGTCGTCGGAGAGAATGTAGCCGAGATTTCTTGCTGAGGATGAGAATTGAATGCTTGTTGTCCCTACTGTAAGGGATATTGGGATTAGGAAGGGATTATAATAAATAAATAAATATCTGGAGGGGTAATGGCCAGGGTAGGGGTGGGAGATAATACAGGGGGAAAGTGACTGCAGGGGTGAAGCAGTCAAGGGGTGGAATGTAGTTGGGGAGGAAGTGGGTTAGAGGGTAAAGACTGGGGAGGAAAATACCGGGTGGAAATATCTGAGGAGGACGAGACCAGGAGGAGGGAGAGATGGAGGGGAAGGGGAGTGTCTAGACACTTGTCACCATGACCCTTTGAATCTAGGCATCATTGTAGTATGTACATGGATGATACTTCATAAGTCTAAAAGATCCATGCGCTGTTTTCTAAGATTTGTTCATACAACACTCACTCACTGTACACCTCATCAAGGCCTCTTGGAAACTAACTTTTTGTGAGTGGATTATTGAGTCGCTTATAATCGTGTGGCACAACATTTTCTTTGGAATGCTTGAGGACAAAAGAAATGTAGGATTTATAGCTGTACATCTTTTGAATGACCAGAGGAAGAAAAACAAAATCTTTACGAAATGGTATGTCATTTGCCGTAAAAATCGTATTTTGTTTTCTTGTTGAATTTCTTGTGTGTGTGTGTGCGTGTGTTGCTTATTTAATTTCTGTGTGTGTTTGTGTGTGTTTCAGGTGAAACTAGCAGCCGGCAGCACAGACGCTTTTGTCTCCGTCTACTCCACACCAGTGACAAAACGTAGTTGAGGCCATGTGTTTGCAATTTAGCAGTGTTCTTGTCATGTGGCAATATTTATCAACGACTGAAGCTACACATCTGCTTTGACAGCACCGTTGTATGCATCTAGTGGACTGAAAAATATCTTAGCAAGAAATCTGTTTTAATCAGCCGAGTATTCAATTGTAATGGAGAAGACCAAAAATCTTGACAGCATTTGAACAATTCTGCTGTGCACGAAGCAAGCAATAATTTCAGTATTTGTAGACCTAGCAAGCTTTCAGACAGATTTCACATTCACTGTACAAAATCAAGCTGGAAATTAAAAGTACAAAGTAAAGCAAAAATGGCTGATTTCTGATCTTGCTTCGTAAGAGATGATGACATAAAAGATGTTGTCAAACCTGATGTGGTAGTTTCAGCTCGCCAGACCTACACAAAGATGGATGGAAAGAGTGTCTTGCCAGCTAGCTGTGACTTTTCATCGTATGAAAGTTGAACAGTGTTTTGATTATCCCAGATTTGGCAGCCATAATATTCCTTTTAGCTGTACAGTAAAATTTATATAAAAGTGAAGTGGGCGTGCTGCACTTCATTCAGCTAATCATTGAATGTCAGGTAGAGATGGGTGGGTTTATTACTGGACCAGTTAGGTAGGTGTGAGATATTCAGGACTGTGTCAAGGTTTTGCTTTTATATGAACTCGCCTGCGTGTAGCAACGAGGGTCTTGTGTATTTTATTTACGTTTCCAAGATGACTGCAAGATCTCTTTCCATCCTGGACCCCCTTCCCACCCCTCCTCTCTTCCTCCCACTCTCTCGCTGCCTTGGGTCTTTCAAATGAACGAATAACGCAATGCCACACTTCAAGGGCATAATACTTCACGTGTGCATCTGGTCTGTTCGGCATTTGTCATGATGCTGGCCGGTGGAGAACTACTTACAGTTCTGTGGATGGAGGCTGAACGAGGATGCTTGAAGATGGCGAGATTTCATTCTGCGCAATGGTGTTTATAGTCTTGTAAAAAGTGTGCTAGAATTTTTGACAAAGTGGGGATATGTATTATTTATTAACTAAAGTTCGTGGAGAAAGTTATGTGTGTGTGTGTTATAACAAAACAAAAAAAGAAAAAAAAAAGAATGTTCATTTTTAAGTTTTCATAGTTATTGTCGCCATATTTTGTCCCATGTTAACTTTACAAAAAAATAATTTCTTTATTTTAAACGTAACTTTTATTTCTTTCTTATTTTCTCGTGAGTCTGTTCCATTAATGGCAGTGTAGATTGTATTGAATTTTTTTTTCTTTTTCTCATGATGACTATTTTATTTTTAATGTGACATGACTTACATGTTTGTGATATGTGTTTGCTGATTAGTTGTATTCATTCTTCAATCATCTTCGGTTGTGTGTCTTGTAGGTTCTTTTTCGTGAGTGTATAATGGTGATGCAATATGAGTGGTTGGGTAGCTGTTGTATTAATTTTTTGGGATGTGAGAGAGTTGCTTGACAAATTTGCAAAGTGAATTCATTTTTCAATCATTTTAGATTTTTAAAATGAGGTGGGCTCTGTTTTTGTGAGGTACATACATACCCCACATAAAAACAGGTTCCACATAAAACTTTTATATATATATATATATATATATATATATATATATATATATATATATATATATATATATATATATATATATATATATATATATATATATATATATATATATATATATATATATATACACATTTTTTTTTTAAATATATTTTCAGGATTGTGTCACAGAATGTGAATGTGTGATAGTGTCTCATCATAAGTGCACCTGTTATGATCTGACACCAGCATTGTGTGCTTCACCATCATAGCATCAGCATGAAACTAATGTGTATCAGCTAGATTCACTTTGTATGTTGTTTGAAAGCCTGTTTGTTTTTAGTATTTTGCAAGTATCATTCTTGTTTTGTTGTTGTTTTTTTAGATTGGCACAACAGCATCATATTTCCGATTATAAAGAGACAAAGTTTTTATTGGGTACGCTGATTAAGTGATTGCATAGAATTGTTGCGTTTTGGATTCACAAAAAGGTGTAGAACATGTAAAATAATAAGGTTATAAATTGGTTTTAAAAAAGAATTGCAGGCGTCACAAATTTACTTTGTTTTCTTGACTGTTTTGCATGCACTCACTAGCATTGAAATCAGCAGCTGCTATTACACTTTGAGCTGATGTACATTGTGGAGAAAAGCACTATATAAATGTTATTTATTATTATTTTATATTTACCCGCTTGATTGTGGGGGTGTATAGTTCTTGATGAAATGACAGTTGGGCCTCTTTGACTCAACAATACATAAATGGGGTCAAAGAATTTTGTTTATATTTTTGGTGAAAACGGGTTTAATACCCTCAAATGTGCATTGTTATTACATTAATCAGTGACAAAGTGGGCTTTTGTTCCTCAAACCGACCGCTAAAGTTTGATTTTTCCATTTCTGGTCTGACAGAGGGAGTGCTTTCCCCTGTTTAATGGTAAGCTAATATGCTGTGTGATCTACTAGATGATATATTTAGTGCAAGAGCGGTAGCCAGCGGTGGCTATTAACAGGAACACCAGCTACGGAATTTGTTGATTTATCAAATACTTATACTTTCAAAAGAGGATTTTTTTTAATTTGGGGGGAAGCAAGTTAAATTTTTTTTCTGGTGGGGTAATATTCACTGAGAATGTTAAACGTATCTGTTGTGTGGTCAAAATGGGTTCCTTTAAAGGAAACACAGTGTTGTATTATTGCAGGAATGTTTTCTAACAGATTCAATGCAAGGTGTGTGTTCTGTCTTGCTAGTACAGAAGAATACAAATATTGTTATCTTTAAAAAAAAAAATATATATATATATATATTTTTAAACCTGTACATGCACAACCCAATCAATAAAATTTTATGTAGACGCATGTTACTTCAAACATACCCCTTGGGGTCATGAGCAATCTTGCCACTGTAGATTGTTCAAACCTATAAAGGGAACAGTGAAAGCCACAGTTGAAAACCTGTCTTTCCTTTATAGGCAAGACAGATTCACTGCGGCAACAGTACCCCCGTTGGAGTGCCGGGGTTTTTCAGTATAAATAGTATCCCCACTTTATGGAAATTTAGTGCTTTAAATTTCCACTGTCGCTGTCTTCCTCATTTACTCTTTCCTATTCCTGCTCTGTCCTTCACTCTGCTATACTATCTTCTTCTTCGCTAGATCAATGACCTACCTTTTTTCTTGAAAACTCTTCCTGGACAAGACTCCTTGTTTGTGTATGAGGTCTGTTGGATCAGCTTGGGAGTGTTGGACGCTTTCTGCCGGGTGGTCACTAGGGCTTCCTATGATTGTACTATTTAGCACTATAGGCATTTTATATGTATGTGTTTCATTGATGATTTATAATGATGTTTGTATTCTATTTTGTTTTTGTAACCGGGGTGTTCGCGTAGTTGAGGTCAACCCTCAGCCGTCCCCCGCGTGGGATGTCTTTATTGTAAAGTGACTGGCCGGTGGAGGGCATTCAATTTTCCCACTAGGGTTGTTTCGGCAGATCTTTTATGCGGATTGGGGGTTGTCCGGTCCTGATTTGGCTCGGAGGAGTCCGCTGGACCTAAAGCAAGAATCAATCAATCAATCAATACTTCAAACATAATTTTGTGGTGGTTGTTGTTTTCCAAAAAATATAATACATATCATAAAAACCATAAAACTATATTAACAAGAAAGCATTTTCGTTATATTTAGTTTCATGAAATTGCTATTTTCTCAAATATTATATCAAGTAATCATCAGTACTAAATGTCTTGAATACAATAACATTGAGTGTACAATAGTAATATAAATATATTTAATTTTCAAAATATCTTTCTTATTGTTATTTTCACAAATATGTATGTACTGCAAAGACAGAATTGATGCCCGGAAATACCAGGTCCTGTCACAGCTTAACTATAAATTGGTGATATTGCAGAGATATTATTAGAACTTTCTACATCTTAGATGGACGTGAGCGCTGAGTTCATTTGAGATAAGCACGATGCGTGCAAATGGACCTCAGTCATTTGCTGGCTCAGTTTCTAATTAAATACAAACAAAAAGTTTCAAAAATTTGTCCATAATGTTCTTATGGTACTAGAGAGAGCCCTTTTCAAAATGGATTTTTTTTTTTTTTAACACAACACTGCTCTCGTGCATGTTGATTTTTCAGAATTCTCCATGATCCATGGATTGTCTGCTGCATGTACGTGAAATAATTTGAGAGTTAGCCCATTACAGGACTTCTAACCAAGGGAGTAAAGTGTGTATCATTTTTACATCCATGTGTTTCAAAAGTCTGTTGACCCCAGCGTAGCAGTCACACATTAGGCAACTGCAAAAAGGAACAAGAGAAATGACCAAAAAAAAAGGGAGGTTTCGTGTTCTGAATCATTTATCATTAAAATGAAGGCTTGTTGTTGTTGTATCAAATTTTATTCATCAGATTAACATAAGTAATAACTTAATTAACATAAATAAAACGAAGGCGGGAAACAACGGCTGATACATTATTTAATATGGTGTTAGTGCCATTTGCTTTGTTTGAAGTACTCAGGAATTGTTCCACAAGTAGGAAGCTTGTTTTCATTTCAAAGTTTCTCCATCAAGTACCATGTGTTGGCTTTTTCATGTTCTCGTCCCTTGGTTTCAAAGTATTTAATACTATTTAACGTTTCTCTTTTGATAGGTCTCAGGTGCTTTTACTGTTTATATCGGACTGTTTTGGTGTTGTTGTTTTTTAACCCACATAATGGTTTTGTTGGCTGTGTGAATGATCCTTTTATTCGATTGAATGTGTATGTCTACAAATTTGTATTTGAATCAAAAATGTTTTGTTTTATTTATATATTTCTATCTACACATGTAAGTGCGTGTATTGTGTGGATGATGTCATTGAACCAATGTGTTTTTGTCCCTCCTTTTTTATCATAATTAATATGTATTGCCGGGAAAAGCTTAATGTATGTGAAATTTATAATCACCATGTTTTGTTCTTTAATGTTCTGGTTTTCATGTTTTAATAGGTGTATCTGCATGTGCGTGCAAACACAATGGTTTGATGAAATGCAACTGAAGTTTGCGTGTCGGTATTATTCTGTGATGATTGCTGGTATCAGAGATCTGTTAGGCCTAAACTTGGAACTGTTACGGGGTTTAGGCCTACAGACCAAGATCAGTCTAGTTGATTTTGCTTTTGGTTCCTGGTTTGACAGAACTCAAGTATTTGATAGCATTGAAATCAAGTGTCTAATTGCAGTGTAGGAATTGACAGGCGTAATGAATGAAGTGATTGAGGGAAGTTTGGAAGCATTTTAGGTGAAATGAAGGCGTTATATAATGATTCTGTAAGAGTTCAGGATGTTTGCTGTGAAAAATCATGAACAGGTTGGCAGTGTTTGTGAATTGATTGCCTCATGAATGAGATAGGCTTGAATTTTGAGATCATTAGTATTTTCAAAGAGCGATCTTCTGAAGAAAGGTATTGCGATGCACATTTTTTTCTGGAAATGTACAATACTCTCTTCTTTCTGTGTGATTAGGGTGACAGTGTTTGTGAATAGATTACCTCATGAACGAGCTGGGCTTGAATTGTGAAATGGTATTGCGATCGACACAATTTTTTCTGGAAATATACCATACTCTCTGTCTTTTGTCTCTTGTGATTTTTAACATGAATATGTGGGTGATGCTTTGGGACATTATAGATTAGAGATTTTGTGATTTTAGTAGTATGGTGATTTAGAATGAAATTATTGTGATTTCAATCGCATAAGGTTTTTAAAAAATTGATTGTAATGGAAGAAGCTTGTCACAAATAATGCTAATCGCCATTCAGCATAAGCTAACAATCATGTTTTCTTCCAATGTGCTTGGAAGACACACTTGCTTCTCTTGTACTTGTACCTTTGAGTGGCCATTTATATTGTGTAGTCACAGGTGTGTTCACAGGCTTCGTAATAATTTTGGGGAAATGGAGTGAAAATAATTATTTTCTTCTTGCTGATCAGTACCTTATTGTTTAATTAATGTAGTCAGAAAGATATTGTAATTGATAGCGAGAAGCAGATTGCATGACTTTAGCGTATGTGGATGGAATACTTGAAACTACTTAACCGGTGCTTTCACATAATATTTGCACGCATCATTTTTGGGGTCTTTTTAAAAAGTAAGTTTGTATTTATACATCTTTCTTTTCCCACAGCTTTGATAAAATCCTTTTCCCAAACTGACCGGTCTTCCATTTTCTGGAGGTGGCCTATAAACATACAACTTCCCACCTCTTTTCCCTCCCTAGTCATATCCCTTGGATAACAGAATGGCTAATAAACTGATCAGATACTCTTTCAGTGAACTCTGCATGGTTCTAAGGAACAAACATACTTACAGAACTTTTTTTCAAACCTCAGAATAACAGTAACAGTTTGAAGGTTCTCCTTAATCTATTAAAGGAGTTTCAGAACCTTAAACCAGACAGTTTTCATCATTTACTTTTAACAGGAAAACTCAGCTATAGCATTCAAAAATTGCAATTCCCCTACCCCAATCTGGCTTCTGCTCCATTCCATACTTTATTGTGATCCTGGGTACATGCGAGTCTATGTACTCCCTCTTCCCCTCCCCCCTTCTCTCTCCCCTCCCTCCGCCGCAAAAACGTCCAAATTTTGCAAATTTATGCGAGATGAGCGCAATATTTCTTGCATTTGTGAATGGCATTGCTTCGTACAAAGTTTTCATTGCTGAAATGAAAATAACATATATTTCGTTTTATAAGCTACCAGCTTTTCAAAACTTGCCAAATACAATCAAAGATGTGTGAACTTTATGAAGTGGATGAACACGATTGAGATACAAGATGAAAGATGATTGAATGTTAAATTCAGTCCGCTTCAATACAAAATGATTAAAACCATGTATTGCTGTGAGTGAGAAGGTACTGATTCTTTCAAGTGAGTTTGTTAATAAATAAACCATATATTTTGCAAAACTGCAATGCGAATGTATTGAGATTGGATTTTTTAAAAAGCGATCTTCACCCCGTTCTCAACAAAACTGTGTGATTGCATGCTCTTTCTCAGGCTATTCACCAACAAAACACCTAGAAATCTTGGAATAATAATAATACGGCAAGTTATTTTTTAATCAATAACTTCGCATAGGTTTTACAAAACATGATCAATGAAACCAACATGCACATTTTCACAGCGACAGAGTAAAGAGAAAGAGAGATGTAGGCAATGATAGAAAGCATCACATCTTAACTGATGAAGTCAAAATTATACATATTATTCTGCTCGCAACAAATGTAGTTTCTCAATCCATCCTATTTCCACACTGGCCTGCCATCACAAGAAAAATAATTGAACAACAATTCTTGACATTTCTGGCATTCAAACATTTTATCCTTAGTATCAAATTACAAAAGTATACTTCTTACATTACTAAACAAAATGACAACACATTCTTAAGAAGAAAAAAATTTAAAAGAAATACTACATGGCATGATAATCAAACACCTGATTTTCTTTTGATTTCTACGCTAAATTCTATAATTAATTTTGGTCTTAATACACACACACACAAATCACAGCAGTACAAGACTGATGAGGAATCTTGTGGAAATTTTCACAATCAGTTCCAACATAGAAAAGTATTTACAACAGTAAGACCAGAGGAAAACAGACAGGCAATGAAATACGAGATTGAAGGAGAGAGTCCTTTGAACACCATGTGGTATACTACTAATACTAATGATACATTGCAAAAAGACTAACATGTCATCCAATATCAAAACTACACTTCCTTGCTCACTGGGCACTTCAACGGAAGCTAAGAATTATTCTACCTCACACTCTCTAAATCAAACTCTTGAAAAAACACACCTCCGTACCGAATAGTCAGAAATGTCAACTCAAACTGGGAAAATCTCACAAGTAAACTATCATCCAAATAAACCACTCACACCAGAATAAAGCTGCAGTTTTACCAACAGATAAAAACCTATGTTTGTGAGGATCTTATGCCTAATAATATACAAAAAAGTGGACAATGAGGAACAATTCCTGCTGTAGTTAGCGTTATTTTGTGATGACCACAAATAGTTTTCATCACAAAAATGTGCAGAATAACCTCCAACCTCAAGTCACCAATGGAATTATTCGAAAGACACATAAAACCAATGAGCAAGTCAGGGTCTTTTCAATATAATTATCTAACTAATGAATTCTGATCAGGTCATTTCACCTGCTATAAATGTCTCATTCATTAACAGACATGAGATTTCTCCGGTTAAAACCGGAAATCCGGTTTTTTAAAACATGCCAGGCATCATTTCTGAGATCAGTGTAAATCCGTTGAGAAATTATTTTGAGGGGGGCGAGGTCTGAAATCGCAGCGAGGCAGCCATTTCTCCCCAGCCGACATCGCAACACTGTTAATTCTCATTTTGTTCAATCTCCACTTTGTCTGTGTTGGAAGGCCTACGGATGGTCGCAATGAATAACCGGAAACTGGTCAGCTAAAGCTAACCTTATAATATTACTCTTTCGTTCGGTCGGTTTTTTTTTTCCGCATCTAACATACATTTTAACTTATGCAATCAGAACCATGTTTGTACGGCTAAAAGCTAGCGAAAAATCTTGTGTGGGTGAAATAGACAGCTTAGTGAGGAACAAGTGGAATTTTAAATGGATAGAAGAAGAAGTGGAGATAAACGTTGGCAAAGGGAAGGAGAAGAAAATCGTGACAGTTCGTTTGGGCGATTCCATCGACAAAATCAAATGAAGTAAAATGCTAGTTTTTATGTACTAAGTTAATGTATCAAGCAGAAAGATGCAGTGACTTTAATGTGAGATGCTAGTGTACATAGCTTATCAAGCAGAAAGATGTAGTGACTTTGAATTGAGATGATAGTGTAATTTGTCAAGTAGCAAGATTTTGTGAATTTTAAGTGAGATGCTAGTCAAATACCAAGATGAAGTGTGATTTGCTAGGTTTTTTTTATGTACATCTGTATCAAGCAGAAAGATGAAGTGACTGAAGTGAGATGCTGTTTTTTTATGTACTTCTGTATCAAGCAGAAAGATGTAGTGACTTTGAAGTGAGATGCTAGTGGTTGTTTTTTGTATGCATAATGTATCAAACAGAAAGATGCAGTGACTTTTATTAGGGATATGCTATTTATATTAATGCATATTATTCTTCTACAGACAGTACAGTTGGTTTGTAATCTTACAGGTGAGAGCACCACAGTAATTCTTAACAGATTTTTTCTTTCAAGAAATAACTATCACTTTAAATCCATTTTACCATGCATTGTGTAGTGAGAATATTACTGAAAAAGAAGAAAATGTGGTTTTATTTTTATATTTTCTTTTACTCACTTTCACTATTCTTTTTTTTAACCCAAGATGCAAACACGTACACATGAATAACAAGCATTAAAATGCAGTTGTCTTAAAATGTTAAAAATTTTGTTATTTTTGTTTTCAAAATCAGATTTTATTAAAAAGAAATATTTTACTAAAGTTGATGCCACCTTCCAGGGGAGGCCACCTAAATGGCTAGGAAATTGCAATTTTCTTCTTCGCCTCAGGTGCTTCGCCCCCCCCCCCCCCCCTGAACCCCCTACCAGGGCGTTGCCCCTGGACCCCACCGGGGCCTCAGCGGCCCCTGGACCCCGACCATTTTCAGTTTTTTTTAACTTCATCCAATCTCATGCCTGATTAACGACTCCCGTTGAAACACAAAAAAATAAAAAATAAAAAATCTTCACTCGATAATCTGTTACTGTCTTCCGATGCAGGTAAGAAGACTGTATGCAGATGTACAAAATCCTACAAACGTGAAATGTTTTCATTGTGTGTACAACTCTTGCTTGATGCTGAAAATAAACGAAGATCAACCATGTGTCCGTTACCTGAATGCAAAGCACATCGTCCTGTCCACCAATAATTACTCTTTGAACAAGTTTACTTCATTCGTAGTTAATCAACTCATTTTTCCCCTACCACAGAGTCCGTCATCTGGAATAACAATACAATTCTAGATGCGTAAACTACAACAACAAAAAATCTCAAATAAAGAAGAATTTGCTCATTTAAGGACACAACCCGCTGCTGCCTGAAAGAATGGGTTTCAATTCATGCCAACAAAGCATGCTTGACTGTGTAATGCATGTTGTGTCTACAAATAAACAGCACTCTTTGAAATTCTTATTTCACATTTCTATTTCTTCACTTCTATTCCCGCCAAATGGCAACAGACTCTACGCATTTACTTATTGTTTATGTCCAGTTTGAAAAACTTATTCTAACAAAATTATAATTAAGGAACCCCCCCCCCCTGCATTTTACTTTAAAAATTTCTTTGTTATTGAACACGCTTTTGCATTCAGGCAAAATTTGCAAGACGTGTACTTTTCCAAATATTGCTTGGAGATTTTTTTGTCCTTCTTACTCTCTAGAACAAGATATTTTTGCATTCAGACAACTGTTAAGTTCTGTCACCCAGTGGCTGCAAAAACAGATCCATGCCTGAGCATCGTTCCCTTGAAAAGCTGAAGACTACGGGAGTTTCAGAAGCCAATAATGGACAAGTGAGCAGGAAGGATAGTCTTGTCCAGACTGTGAAAGTAGGGGTGATTCATCATAGCCTTGCAGGAGATTCTTTTCACAGGATCAAACAGCAATGTTTTCTGTAAAACAAATACCAATATGTTAACAGAGTGCTATAATTATGATAACTGAGTGCCATAATTTTGGCCAATAGAAAACAAAACAAAGAAGCATATATGTATTTTCACTAAATATTATTGCAGCCTAGTTGGAAATCAATATATTGAGTGGTTGATTATCGGTTTGTGTGTATGTGTGTTCCACCAGTGTCTTTTGTGCAATGTTCTTGGTTTAAATGCTTTACTGCCTGTATACATCTTGTTATTAGACAGCTTTAGGAAAAACAGAAACTGGGTTCGTAGTTCATTTTCGTAGGAGAACCCCCAATCTACGTCATAACTTTTGCGCTTCCGTCAGGTCTTGACCTCCTCATTTGCATTGCACAAATAAAGGCACTGCCGTTTCAGAAGCACAGGCACGAAGAAAAATTTGCAAGGATTTCCCAATTGCAAAACCTGAAATGAAAGAGATTACTACGAACCAAGTTTTTCTGATCGAATCAAAGTTCTCTATTGTTTATTGGGGTTGGTACTATATGGTTTTTAAAAAGTTTTAGTTAAATGTTACTCGCCTTTATAAAATACATCCTCATGTAGGGCTTTTGAATATTCAGGCTGCAGAACAATGTTGAAAAAAAATCTCTGAAGTTTGGCCGGGTCTAGGCCCCTGTGGGGTTCAGGGGCAAAGCCCTGGTGAGGGGTTCAGGGGCAAAGCCCTGGTGAGGGGTTCAGGGGGGGGCCCCCTGAAGGAAAAGAAAAATAGCACTATTTAAGGCCATTTTGTTGTATTTCCTGGATGGAAATACTGGAAAATGTATAGCTATGTTTTGGGGGGAAAAAAAGTTTTTTTTAAGAATGAACAGGTTAAAAAATGTGCAAATTGCCTTTCCATTTGTTCTGGATGTTGCTTTCATTAAATGTCTCGCCACAATTGACAATTCTTGAAGCACACGACATTTTGAAAAAAAAGTTAATGAAGCATGGTCATTACAGAAGAAGTGGCTTAGTCTAATGCACAAAATTTAAATCACAGTTCTACAATGTCTCCGTTGATCGTTGATGTTCACAGACTTAGCGCATAGACTAAAAGAGAAACTCAGAGAATAGCATACGTGGGCGGCGCACCTTTCTTTCAATAGGTCAACAATACGCGCAAAATGTACAGCATAAGAGGCGCCCGCTAAAGTTGTAGCCTATAATATAACAGTGAAGCAGTATTAGCGGGCGGCGCACCCAGAGATGCCTAGGCGCCTTGATGCCTCTCAGTAATTTGGCAACTTGTTTTCAGTAATTTTGGAACCTTTTTCAGTAATCATCAGTAATTCTTTTAAAGCTAATATAAACACACAAAAACTAAGCAAAAAACTAAATTCTATTTCACTGTCAGACTCCTCGGTTTTGTGCTTTCGTTTGGAAGCCATTTTAGAACTCTCGCTTGGTCACGTGATCACCTCTCGTAACATTTCGCGCAAGCTTCACGGTTACAAAAAAGCCTCAGACGAACCGTTAGCTTCGCAATTAAAAATAAGAGCCTCAAACGAACCTATAAATATAGGCATCAGCGGCGCTATGAAAATCCGTAAAATTGATCGCTGCAAATCCGTAATTTCGCTAATTATTCCGTATTTCCGTAGTAACTATTGTTTTTCCATAAAATTACGGACGTTCCGTAATACTAGGCATCTCTGCGCACCTCTGTGTCAATAAGACGGCATGAAAATATGGATCGGTACTCTTAAAAAAAATATTCTCAGGATTTTTTGTCTCGGATTTTTTTTCATCTAGGAAATTTTTTTATTCTTACTCGCGGATCCGCGGAGAGTTCCGCAGCCTGAATATTGTTTGTATTACTGTCATATTACTTATTTTTCTTGTGTCATTAAGTGGTTACTTTATTACCTTGAGCTATTTTTATCATTGCTTCATTATTTATTCTTAATGCTGATGTTCTTTGTGTGTGTGTGCGCGTGTGTGAATGTATTTGCGTCTCTCATGCCTTTTATACTTAGGTGCCATGTTAGTTATTATTTCTTTCGATGTTTAACATGTTTTATCTCATAATGTTGTACTGTATTGTACACATATTTATCCTTGTTAGATGTGCAAGTGATGTTTGTATTATTTCTTACAATGGTTAACTGTTTTATGTTATACTGTTTTATTACACTGTTTAAATATTTATCCTTGCCAGCGTATGTGTACAATCGCTTGGAGCAAGCAGTAAGTTTGGATTTGCGCTATAAAAAAATAATCAGGGTTCTTACCCAAAAAGCACTTCAAAATTCCCAAACTTTTCCCTAACTTTTCGCGACCATATTTTCTGAAATTCAAAGACCTGTAAGATAAAAACTTACCTATTTAATATTTGATATTCAATGACAAAACAGTTTAGCTTTCCCTCAAGAGCATGGACCACATGGTATAACTACACAAATTTACCAAAGGTGTTCTGCAAGCTTTATTATATTACAGTTCAGTGTAAATTCTTCTCAATTCAACGAAACTGTCTGATTTGTTGATTACTTTGTTTTGAATTAGAGTGTAAAGAACACTTTAAATTGTTGAATCCTAAGTACAGTGCTGAGTTTATTTGCAAATATTATTTATCCTTTGTTGTATGAATTTTGAAGATTTTGAGATGGTGATCAGAAGAGAGTTCTACTGATTTTTGGGTCCACTGATATTTTCTTGGATAAGTATATCCAGTTCTTGGGCCTGCTTGCGCTTTTCCTGTGAACGCTTCCTGAAAGCATTGGACTCTGCAATGAGTGTGAGCTTAGCTTTTTTCTCAGCCTCTTCTGCTTTCAGATCAGCCGACCTCTCCAGAGCTTCAGCATCAGCAACAGTGCGATTCTTCTTGGATTTGAGATGTTCAATTTCTGCAGCTAACATTCGTTTTCATATTTTGCTAACCATAGCTCGTTGAATTTTGTCAACCTCAAACTCGCAGGAAGAAGAAATACGAGGTTCCCGGATGTTGAGCAAGGGGAAGCAACTATTGATTTCAACTTTACTGGCGAGAAAACGAAACTACGATTGTACTTTGACGATCGCGTCATGATCGCTTGCGTTTATTACAGGAAAAAATAAATAAAAATCCAAACTACGTACATTTTAAATCAACACTCTTATTTATGTTTGTGCTCTTTTGCAAATTTCCCAAACTTTAGACACAAACTTAGTTTTCAAAGACTTTCCAGGGCCTGGAAAATATATTTTATTATTCCCAAACTTTCCAAGACCTTCAAAGACCGTACGAACCCTGTTAATATAAAATAAGCAAACTTTGAATTTGAATTGCGCGTCTTCAGCTGTGAAAATAATAACACACAAAAATCCCAAACAACAAAGCACATCAGTTCAGTAGAACGATGACAGGCATATCATCTGCTGCTACCCAAAATCTAGGCTAAGGGAGTTCAAACAATCACTACAATAAAGAGTCCTGTCATAAGCAGTATTTGTACACACACACAAAAACAACAATTCCTTCTGCTGTTTTTACTACAGTCTGCACACAAAGACCTTTGCAAAATAGACAAGACTGGCTCCAGAAAAATATGTCTCTAAATCAAGACCCAACACTCCGCTAATCATGATTATATCTGTAAAGGAACATTCTCAAAATACAGTAAAACCTCCGTTTTGAGACCCTCTCTTAAAGTTAAACGACTTCCTCCAATGACTTTCTCCAACATACGACCGGAAAAAAATTCACTGATGCTTTTTACTATATAAACAACCTCTCTTAAATAACTACCTCTAAAACGCGACTTGCGACCTTCAAATAATTAAATTTTACAATGTAGCATTTGAAACATTCAGATTCCAAAGTAAATACTATATTTGTGCGCTTGAAGAAAACAGTTTCGTTTACAACTTTTAACAGCTGACGATGCATTAAAGCAGCTTGAAATACTCTATGGAGCTGACAAGATTTGCCCTGAGCAGGGGCCTGTTAGATCTTGCCGACACCATGTCTGGTGTTCAAAGTGACATACTAAGAGAACATGCACGGGTGGGGGGATCATGCAAAGAAACAGAAAAAACCGCTTTCTTTAAAAAAAAAACAATTCAATGACTGAATAAAAATAATTACAACAATATTAATAAGGTTATCTTATAAATAGTTATAAACCAAACATGCACTCAGCACTTACATACACTTTTAAACTATCATACCAACATTGATTTTTTATTTTGTAAATAATGAGGAACAGGAAGATATTGACTGTATTGGTTGTGAGACAAGAGTTTAATATTTCTGAAAGGTAGATGGTAGATGTTCCCTATACTTAATGGTATGTGTACTTTTTGTACATGTATTTATTTTACTTAATTAATTTTATAAATGTCTTTTTCGAAAATGTCCTACCTCTTTTTTTAAGACCCCTCCAATTGAAGACCTCGTTTTAATGGCATTTTAAAGGTCATAAAACAGAGGTTTTACTGTATTATATTACAGTAACAACATAAAAGCCAATGTACTAACCTCTAAGAGGTCCAAACCATGACTGTCAAGATTCTTGAGAGAGGCTTGAAGCTGTGAGCCCTTCCAGCAAGGGAAGCAAGGTTTGTAGTCCGGCAGCTGACTGACGCCAGGCCAGCTCTCTTCCGTGGGAGTGCCAAGAGTCCTGCCGAGTACAAGATGGACAGTACTGTATGTAATAATACAAGATGAACAGCATGCAATAAAGATAATTACATGTGGTACAGAACTTCATGAGGAAGAATTGTACATCACAGTTATTTATAACTGTAGATGATCTAACCGTGTAATTTTACAAGCGTTTGATTGTAGATGATTACAGTCAAAATCTTGCTAGAGTGAAACTTGTCCAAAAGATTTGACTACACACTAAAGACAACTTTCTTTGCTATACAGCAACTGTATACTTGGCACCTTTACGTTTCAACAGTATCTCAATGCAGTGGGGATACCATACTGTTCATTTAGCAAATGTATTTTTCAACAAAATCTTAATGTAAAATATCAATTGCAAAAAAACTAAAAACTTTTTTTTTTTGCACCAATCTTTAGACCACATTGTGTACTGCTTACAAATATAGAATTGCTGCATTACCCATTACCCCACCCCTTATAGGATAACTAGAACTAAGAAGGGCAAAGCCTGTATAAAACTATAGCTCGCATACTCCTTGGAGAATCTATTCCCTATATTCTACATGAAAATAAGTATGTAACAGGCATGGGAATCAAAAACGTGTTCCACAAAAATGCAGCCATTCATTTTGGAGTGGAATGTGCATGTGGTACAAACCTAAATATTCTAAAGAGCTGGTCAATCTCAGAGTCTCCGTGGAAGAGGGGCTTCCTGTTGATCATCTCGGCAAACATGCATCCAATGCTCCACACATCCACAGGGGTAGAGTAACGGGCTGAGCCCAGCAAAATCTCTGGGGCGCGGTACCACAAAGTCACAACCTGCAAGCAGAAAAGAAGAGAAGTTACAACAGTGAACGCCAATGTTTATAACACTAAAATACTACAGTACCAAGTGCAGTGTGTTCAACATGAATACTATTACTACTACCCAAAAAATGGCCATTTCAATTGAAATGCAAACACCTCCTAGTCACGTGATTACAAAAGGTAAGTAGTACAACACTGATGTAACTGTGGACTATTGATACTAAAGTGACATCGATCTTTTATTTTCCACTTGCGCCTTCTTTTGATTGATTGATTTATTGTTGCTTTAGGTCCAGCGGACTCTTCCGAGCCAAATCAGGACCGGACAACCCCCGATCCGCATAAAAGATCTGCTGAAACAACCCCAGTGGGAAAATTGAATGCCCTCCACCGGCCAGTCACTTTACAATAAAGACATCCCACGCGGGGGACGGCTGAGGGTTGACCTCAACTACGCGAACACCCCGGTTACAAAAACAAAATAGAATACAAACATCATTATAAATCATCAACCAAACACATATATAAAATGCCTATAGTGCTAAATAGTACATTCATAGGAAGCCCTAGTGACCACCCGGCAGAAAGCGTCCAACACACCCAAGCTGATCCAACAGACCTCATACACAAACAAGGAGTCTTGTCCAGGAAGAGTTCTCAAGAAAAAAGGTAGGTCATTGATCTAGCGAAGAAGAAGATAGTATAGCAGAGTGAAGGACAGAGCAAGAATAGGAAAGAGTAAATGAGGAAGACAGCAACAGTGGGAATTTAAAGCACTAAATTTCCATAAAGTGGGGATACTATTTATACTGAAAACCCCCGGCACTCCAACGGGGGTACTGTTGCCGCAGTGAAGCGTCTTGCCTATAAAGGAAAGACAGGTTTTCAACTGTGGCTTTCACTGTTCCCTTTATAGGTTTGAACAATCTACAGTGGCAAGATTGCTCATGACCCCAAGGGGTTACTTGCGCCTTCCTTCCCTTCCTGTCTTAATTTTAAACTCTTTTATCATTATTTATTGCTTCTGAATATTTTATTTTATAGACACATAAATAACGAAAGGCAAGGCTAATTTCAGCTAAAATAAACATAAAATCTACTTACTTCATGTGTGTAAACTCGGACGGGGATGCCAAAGGCGCGGGCAAGACCAAAATCAGCAATCTTGATGGTGCCTTTATTGTCGATCAGCAAGTTCTGCGGCTTGAGATCCCGGTGAATCACTCGTCGTTGGTGGCAGAACAGGATTCCTGTCACGATCTGGTACAAGTAACTCTGCAACCAAACAGGAGAGAATAATCAATATACATCCTTCATCCAAAACTAAGCAAGTTGCACCATACACAGGGATCAGTGCTATAACAGTAAACTCCATGGATACACATTAGGGCCAACGACTAGGCAGTGCTGTTGAACTTGAACACTGTAGGTTTGGAACAATGAAATCACAAATAATGTATGTATGTTAATACGTGAAACTGCGTGAGGGAGAAGTATGTGCAACACACAAGCATCTATGCTTGTACATGCTATCACGCTCCCGAGACAGAGTGCATTGACAGCATCCAGTATCATAAACACCACTACACTAGTTTATTTCAATCAACAACTTTAAGGGGATTATTAGGGTTCGACGAGCAAGGCACACAGTTACCTTGATCAACATTCTGTCCATCTGCTGGCCACTTGGAAGACTATCAAGATATTTCTTCAAGTCCATGCTGAGGAACTCAAACACCAAATACAGTTTGCTTTCCTGCATCAAAACTTCCTCCAAACTGAAAAAAAAAGCAACAATCATTTGGTCATCATAATATCAGAATGTTATTAAACTGAAACAAAAAAGCAATGATCATTTTGTCACCACATACACACAAAAACCACTCAAAAATCAATCCATTCGAAGTAGTTTTCAGTGTAAGAATACACTAAAAGGGGAGTTTTCAAAAACAAAAAAAAGCTACATATAATTATTTTGGACACACACATGAAGACACGTCATATTTAAGATTCTTCAACACAATCATTTTAGAAACAACACACAAGAATACAAAGTGTACAAAGCTCAATACAAATTAGTACAGTGGAACCTCTCACAACGACCCCCTCGCCACAACGACCCATTTTATTTTAACCGATGTATTTCCTTATATTGCTGTCATCAGTATAGCGACTGCCTCGCTCTGACGTCTAACGACCGATCGTTGCCGACCGTATAGTGACTTTCTCGGCATGACTGCACAATAAAAACTGTCTACAATCTTGTTCAGCACAGTCAGACAGGTACCCATATGCAGAGGTGCCAACCCCCTAATCTTCTTGTCAGTATTTCCGGACCCGTTTGTCAGTATTTTTTAACACTTGTCAGTATTTTTTTTCTCGCAAAACCCAGCCAATGACATTATACAATAACGACTATACAATAACGACAGGCTTCCCTCTGAAACAGCAGGCAATTTTCAGTCCTCTAAAATTACGATGAAAATCAGCTTGTTGAACATCACACTTGTTTTACTCTAAAATCACCATGAAAATCAGCTTGTTGTACACAGCGACGTTCAGTGAGTGCAGGAGTACTATTATGATACCAGAAACCGATATAAAAGCACCGCTGGCAAAGATAAACGATCGGCAACTTCTCCTCCGTATTTTTATTAAAGCTACCGTATTTCCGTATTTAGTTCACTTCGCCGGAATTAAATACGGTCAATCCGTACTGGTTGGCACCTCTGCATATGTGACACGCCAGCCGATAAAGTAATCTTTTATAAGTTCAGGGTGGAGAACAACTGAATCAAGAAATCTCTGAAATCCGGCCGGGGCCCAGGGGCCAAGCCCCGGTATTCGCCCCCTGGAAGAAAATGAATTTATGCAATTTTGAAAGTAATTTAGGGCCTCTCCTGAAAGCAAAAAGCACAAAGTAAACATGAATAGAAACAACAACAACAAAAAAGAATGTTTTATGCACATGTCTTTCAAAAAAGTTAAGAATCTTGATTTGTAGGCCTAACAAAGTTTGAGGTCCACCACTGTTACACACAAACTCCACATTTCCAATTTTACTGGGCACACCTTTGTATATTTTTTTTAGCTGTAAACAGGCAAGAATTTTTTTTATAATTTTAGAGATATTTAGGGGTACGTTAGTAAAAACACCACATCTTAGGTATTAGTGTATAGATTTAAATGAAATAAAATGCAAAATGAACAGAAATAAATTCTCTTTTGATTATCTACCTTTTTATACTTCTCTTGTCATGTCTTGTTTTTTATTACTCCATGTGTATACAAAAAAAAAGGTTTTAAAAAGTCCAAACAAGCCCCCTCCTCTTCTTCACTTTCATGCCAGTCTGAAAGATCGTATGCATGCACACTACTGACACTAATGTCAGTACCGATCTCTTCCTCCGACTCCAAGTCCATTTATCTCACTTTAATGTCTGATAAATGGAAGCCTGTAAACTCCCCTTCATCAGTCGAAGAATCCAAACCATCCATTTTAGACACACGCACAAGAAAAATTGAAAAAAGAAATCGAAAAAACGAATGCATCACAGAGAAAACTTGTGGAAATGCAGTCGAATGTTTTCACAACAGAATAAAACGGAAGTCAATTGCCGGAAGTCTCGCAATCTTTCAAACAACGCGAGAATATAACCACATGGTTGCAGAGCTGCCAACCCCTACGGAACGTCCGTAGTTTCTCCGGAAAATGTTCTTTAATTCCGCAACTACGCCATTTCAAGAAATACTACGGAAGAAAAATTTCAAAGCATACCTATTTTTTTACAAGAATCGAAACAAAGCCGCGAGAGACGTAGGCCTACTAGGCTTTCGTCAATATCATAGACTTTCGTATAGCGCTTTGCGTGTGCGCTATTTTTAGCTCAGCAGCCCAATGAAGTATCCATGCCATTAGTACATGTAGTGAGCCATTGGGTTAGCTTTTCCGAACAAAATGTTAAAACTGTTTTTTTTTTTCAGGAACATTTCTATCATTTTAAAAATAAATATTTGAAAGTTAATGCTTTTTGTGTTGGTGTTTGGTTTTTATTTAAGCTAATATCAACATTTTAAATAATGCTCATTTTATCATGTGAAAATTCTTGTTCGTACATTTGCTACTGAAATTGAGCTGAAACTACTGATATTTTTCTTTGTTTGCTACTGAAATTTTTTTTAGGGGTTGGCAGCTCTGTGGTTGATACGGACGCTTTTGGACGTTTTACCTGTTTAGACCTTCGGCCGCTTTGCCCAGTAAAGGGTAGCCCATCAGCTTCTCACACTCGGAACTCAATATTTTTTTCTCGGAAATGCAAATGCCTTCCGCGGAAAATTCTCCACCCTGTATAAGTTTGACGTCATCCTGTTACATCACATGCCGGCGTCTACTTGTATGGGGTGTTTTCAAGTGATTCACATTACAAGTGCAGCACAGATTCCCAGGCGGCAATGGATCAGGATGTTACACAAGAGCTTAATCAGGACAATAGTGAAGAAGAAGCAGAAGAAGAAACCATCAACTTCAAAACGGCATCATGACATTATATGCACAAAAGCTAACAACATATGCCCTCAAACATGCCCCAGAACTAGTCGACACTAGTGGCATTGAAGCAGTCCACCTCAAAAAACTGTCCTCAGCAACGCAACCCTCTTTGTTTACATTTTTTAAAAAACTTTAAATTTGAATAGCATACATGCATGTACATAGTCCCTTATCGACTTTAGTTTGAGATTTCCAATTTTATTTTTATTATTAAATGCAATGTGCTGGATTCAGTACACAAACAGTTTTACTGAGTGTATGTGTGGTGTGTTGTAAACAATACACAGTTGAGTTTATTTCTTTAATACATCACATGTAACAGAAAAAAATGTAGTGAAAGGTAAACTCTCTACCCCTCTGTAAAGACCCCCCTCTATAAAGACCGAATTTTGTCAACATTTTCAAGGTCGTTGTAGAGAGGTTCCACTGTATTTTGTTCCTTGGTGTTTTTGATACCAACACTAAGAACACAGCAAGCTGGCATCCTGATCAGCTCGAGTTCAATCTTGATTTCGGCCACCACCTGAAACATCTCTTCGCTCCAATGTCTCTAAACACATAATCTTAATTTTAAAAAAACTCAGCTCACCAAACAATATTCGGATGTTGGAGTTCCTTCAACATTGAGATTTCTCGGACGGCAGTGGAAGGAACACCTTCATCATCGTGCTCAAGGCGAATCTTTTTCAAAGCAACTAGACGATTCGTTTTCTTGTGACGCCCCTTGTACACAACACCGTAAGTACCTGCAAGAAAACAACCACTATTGCAAGAAATAAACTCTAATACGTTGTGCAAGCATCATTTTCTTTTGCTTAAGCATTATAGTACCTGTGCAGGGCTGCTGCTCATTGCAATATGTACATATGGCTACATTGTTTTAAATTAATGTTGCTGTGGGCACAAATGTTTGTGAAACTGAAAGTGGTTGCAACGTTGCCTTATGTATAACTATATGGATTCAAAACAGAAAGTGCTAGCGCAATCCCTGCCAAAAGCGATAATTTTATGCAGAGAAGTTTCAAGTTTCGAGACTGATGTATCACTGTGATGCACCAAGTTCTTCCATAACACAGAGTTTCTGCTGAATTAGTGAATAAATTCACCTTCCGTACGAAGTTGACCATTGCATTTACCATGCAAAATCAACCGTAAAATCTGAAAATGAACGGAATACGATAATGCCAGAATTTGTGCTGAATACATTCACCTTTTGTACAGAGTTGACCATTGCATGTATCACGCGAAATCAACAGTGAAATGAGCAGAAAACAATCTCTTTCTAGTAGTTTTTAATTTAAAAACTATCATAACAAATATGTTTTAAATACTCAATAGTTTTGCATGACTCCTTAAAAAAATGTTGACAACATTTTGTTCTTGCTGAGCTTCATCATTCATGTCCTTTTTCTTCATAAAGAATTATCACCAAAATCTATAAATAAATTTAATACTGATTAGAGTTAGATTTTTAGAATCTCTGTTTTTAACTGGAACTTTCCTATTAACTTAGCATGTTATGCCATTAGGCATTACAAGACAACTTAATGTGAATCCGAGGTCAAGATAAAAATTGCGCAAAAATTTGTATTTTTATTCACTCTGCGAAAAATGAATCTAAACTTCGAGTACAGCTATTCAAAAGGTCATCTGCTATTGCAGTAAATGGCTAATCTTGGTTTTCAGACAGTTATGATTTCCATTATTTTTCCATGCCCAAATTATATTATATAATACAGTAAAACCTCCGTTTTGAGACCCTCTCTTAAACGACTTCCTCCAACATACGACCGGAAAAAAATTCACTGATGGTATGTACTATATAAACGACCTCTCTTAAACGACTACCTCTAAAACGCGACTTGCGACCTTCATATAATTAAATTTTACGACCTAGCATCTGAAAAATTCTGATTCCAAAGCAATACTATATAATATATATCTGTGCTCTTGAAGAAAACAGTTTCGTTTACAACTTTTAACAGCAGACGATGCATTAAAACAGCTTGAAATACTCTAAGGAGCTGACCAGATTTGCCCTGAGCAGGGGCCTGTCATATCTTGCCGACACCATGTCTGGTGTTCAAAGTGACATACTAAGAGAACATGCACGGGTGGGGTGTTGGGAAGAGGGAGGGGGGAGGGGGGTGTTGATGGGTCATGCAAACAGAAATAACCGCTTTCTTTTAAAAAAACAAACAAACAAACTATTCAATGATTTAGGATCTGAAGATCCCGGGTTCGAGCCCTGGCCGGGCCATTGTGTTGTGTCCCTGGGAAAGACACTTTACTCCTGTTTTCCTACTCCTTCGGATGAGAGTATAAACCGAGGTCTAGTCTGTGTGTCACATACATTCCATCATAACGGAATTTAAAGATCCTGACACTCATGTCCTAGACGGGTGAGTGCCGGTAACAAGAACACACCCAGCATGCACTTGGTCCCTCTCCCCCATCCCTGGCTGCCCAGGATTGTGCTCAGTTGTCCGGGCGTCAGACCATGCGCCAAAGGCTGCGGGTGGGCGTCTCGGACGGTTTGAGTTAGATCCTGTATCGGCCAGCGCCTTGATCCTTAGGCTAAGGCGCCTTATATTATAAATGACGAACATTATTATTATTATAATTACAACAATATCATTTATTAATGGGGTCATCTTATAAATAGTTATAACTCCAAACATGCACTCAGCACTTACTTACACTTTTAAACAACTATCATACCAACATTGATTTTTTTATTTTGCAAATAATGAGGAACAGGAAGATATTGACTGTATTGGTTCATTGTAAAAAAGAGTTTAATCTATATTTCTGAAAGATGGTAGATGTTCCCTATACTTAATGGTATGTGTACTTTTTCAAGTTTTTGTACATGTATTTATTTTACTTAATTAATTTTCTTAATGTCTTTTTCGAAAATGTCCTACCTCCTTTTTAAGACCCCTCCAATTTACGACCTCGTTTTCATGGCAATTTAAAAGTCGTAAAACTGAGGTTTTACTGATTATATATAATATGTATAAATCTGGAGAACAGATGAACACTTCAACACACACCCACACATACACAAACAAAAAAAACATTCTACAAATACCTCAAGGCCATTCATTTACTTTTTTTGTAGCTTCAACTTAATTTCTTCGAGTTGGGCTTCCCCCTTTTTTTTTTAAGTCCAGAAAACTATTTTTAAAAAACAAGTTTTTCTCATTTTATTAAATAATTTAAAATTTCCTGACTTTATAATGACCTTCCCGATCTTTTAAAACCAGCTTTGAAATTCCCAGTCATGCTTATATTATAAGATCCTTGATATCTCAATTGGACTTATATAAATTATAACAATAAGCTTTTAGACACGCTTATTTCAGAGTTTTCACCTCAATAATGTGAATCAACTCTTCTAAGATCTAGACATTCTAGCGTAAAAGTTTGAGAGAGAGAAAAAAATGAGTGACCTCAGACTCACTGCAAAGTTTAATTAAATAGAAATAATGATACAATTGGAATTTTATTTTCTACTCTATCAAGCGACAAGTTTTTGAAGCAAAAAAATATAATACCGGATAGAAAATCGATCAGAACTTACCTTCTCCAATTTTTTCAATCTTGATGTAATCATTCATTGTACCCCGTGGCTTGCGACCTGTATCAAGTCATGATAAGTTGTACCCAAGTTCCATGCGGTCAGACTTGCTCGAATTTGGAGTCATGGCGTGCAATCCAAACTTAAATGATTTGTTAATAGGAGCATTGGGTCAGAAAATGTAACTTTCTTTTGTATTGTTTTCCTGGTGCATTATTTTGTTTAGCAGACAATGAAAATCATTCATTGGCCTAACTCTAATTTGTCTTTAGAATCAGAAAATAGATCAGGACTCACCTTCTCCGATTTTTTCTATCTTGATATACTCGTCAGTCATTTTGCTCTTGTAGATTTGTTCAACTTGACAGTTGAAATGGCTTATTTAAAATCTGGAAGCAAGCAAGAAATATAAACTAGACTACTATTTTCTAGTTCTGCTCAGCCTCAGGAATGCGGTGATCAACGCAGTCAACTCGATTTCTCAAATTACATTTAATAACAAAACATGTTCAGACATGCAACATACGATGTTTTCCCCTTAAATGTTACAATCACAAAGCATCCTTCAATCTTCTATAAATAAATAAACAAACGATGTTTGACTTTTAAAGAGGCCGGTTTTAATATCAATTATATGTCACAAACGCCGTGGTCAGCATACAAAATTGGAGGCCAAAAATTTGAAAACCTAAAGATCTGTGTCATAAGAACAAAATGCAGTTTCACGCACATTTTGCACGAATATTTTGTAAAAAATCAAATAAAATGATAGAAAACACTATTTCAAAGTAAATGTCTCAGATAAAACTACCTCATATAAGTTGGAAAACTTGGATAAACTAAAAAAGATGTACAGATTTTGTTTCTCACCCTTGTTCTCTATCCTCCAGCGGGTAGTTCGAACCGACCAATCACGAGTCGTTTTGCTAAGCGTTGTTGTCAACCACTAAATCTGCCGCTAGGTGGCAATGCTCAAGCATTATGTGCCCTTGTAACTTTCGATTGTTAAATCTTAAAATTGTTTTTATGCCGACAGGATGACAGCGTTTTTAAAATTTAAAAAAACGTAGTTTTAATGTAAAAAAATTACGCTTTTTGTACTCTACCAAATCCATAAAACGTTACCGTTCATTGGAAGTAATCCACGACTATTATTCGTCCCCAAGAGAATTAAAATCGAAATACCATCTAATATTATTAGCACTAAAACTATATTTCCCCCTCCCCTAATAATACTGGCAGTACAACTATTCTCCCCCCTCAACCCATTTATTAAAAAATACTATTAAATATTTATTTTTTCCCCACTCCCTCCCCCTTTCAACCAGCACAAAACAAGAAAAAGAAGATTGAATTTGCGTACACATTTTGTATACTATAAAGTAATATTATTGCATGAAACATACACACACACACACACACACACACACACACACACACACACACACACACCCACACACACTCACACACACACACACACACTAACAAGGCTTTTGTTTTCTTTCTTGATTTTATTTACAGAAAGGCATGAATTGAATTATATATTCCAGTTGTTGGGCTTGGGGCATCATGTACTTATTTTTATAACATAAGGCAAATGCTGTAATATTTTTACTTATTTTACCCAGAATACTCTTCCATAACTCAATCACTATATCTCAGTCAGAATTATAAATGAGATTTACGGCAACATATCATTTTAACTTTTTGGGGGGAGGGTGGGGGGTGGTAGGGTGAGAGGGAGGGTGGGGGACAATTATTGTCCCTTTTTATTGGGAAATTCTGGGCCGCTTTCTCTGAGGAAGGCGTAGTCACAGCCTGTGGTGCACCCAAAACCAAACTATTATTGTACGTGTTTTCCAAGTGGCGATGTAATGCAATATTTCAATGCATACCAACCCCCTTGTTACAATGAGCACACAATTAGAATTAAAAAATATTAATTATGCCATATTATATATAATGCCTCTGATGCAATAAAAATAAATTTTGTGTAGTCCATATTATTCTGCTGCTAATGTAGCATGGATTATACGTGTTGTACAAGTGCCAACACCACTGCTGCTTGGTCTTGATCTTGATTAGAACATTGCAGAAGTTGACGTTGGCCATTCCACAACTAGTTTTCTAATGACTCTTACTGAGTATCAAAGGTCTATCAGGGCTACGCTAGAAACAAAAATGAGTATACCTCGACATGCTCTGGTACCAAAGATATCTTGCTTCACCATAGAAATATGTACTTGTTTCAGCATAACATACAAAAAAGCTCAACTGCTCTTTTAAACAAAAACAAAGTCTAAACAAAAACAAAGTCTAACCTTTTTATTTTGCTATTTGCAGCAGCGCGGCATCCTCCTTTTCTATTCATTCCTATGCTCAGATGTGACCCCACATTAAAACTTCAGGTCCCTAAAATGACTGTAAATGCTATCTACATACAATTAACTTTTCTTTATTTTTACAGACCAATGAAAACATTCCATCACCCCAATTATAACCATTCTTTTCAATTTGAACTGAAAAACAACTGTGCAAAGCACAAAAGAAATATTAAAATCATGATCACATGGTTGTTATCAGTAAAAGTATGATTGTTTAATTACATACAGGCACGTGAAGTGAAGGAAAAGGGAGTGTGAACATATCAGGGATAATTAAGTTGTATATACTCTGGTCAGGGATATATGCCGACTCTCTCCAACACTCTTCAACATCTTCCTAGAGCGCATCATGTCAGATGCCCTTGCAGATCACGAAGGCACAATCAGCATAGGGGGAAGAGCAATCTCCAACCTTCGTTTTGCGAATGACATTGATCACAAGTATATCAACTAACAAGTTACTATCTCCCTTCTATGTCTCTGTCCACGTGCGCGTACAACCGGTTGCTTCCCTTTACATGCTTTGCGCTCCATAGCGCGTCATCGGCATAAATTAATTTTTTAGAAACTTCAAAACCCAGGGGAATTATGGGTAGGGAAATCATTTTCTGAAATGACGTCTCTTCGCGATTGATATATTGATATATAGTTGATATACTTGTGCATTGATGGATTGGCTGGAGAGGAACAAGAACTTGAACAGCTGGTACAGAGGCTTGACACTGCCTCCAGAGCCTATGGAATGGAAATAAGTGCAGAGAAGACCAAAATGATGATGTTACGTTGAAACGCGAACGAAAGTATGTCGGAAGCGTGTACGATAGATCTAATCGTTTCGATTTGCAAAGTATTCAATAATGGAGTTTATTTACCTTTGATTTGAGTTTGCATTGTTGTTAGGAGAGGCTTTGTATAACGTTGATAATTTTCGTTGGTCGATATTGTCGGAGAATACTCTGGATTTCCTTGTTTACCATCGATCGAAGGTTCGGGACGATTGTCGAAGTAAGAGAAGGTTCGGGGTATGTGTGGAGAGATGAATGACGTAAGTCAGTGATGACGATCTTTTATTCGATTGGTGGCAGTGCGTCATTTCTACGGTATTCGAAATCTTTCCGGAAAAGAGAGAGATTATAAAATTGTGTGCCGCACTGTTGTTGGGAGATAGTAAAGTTGTTGATAGAGAGTTGCTGTGAAAGTTGTTGAGTTGAATTGAGAATTGTATGCAGTTGTTGATGTGTGCTGAATAAAAGTGGAAAACTTCATACGTCGACTTTGTGACTTGTATGCTGATTGAGCAGGCTGTGTGAATAAACGAATCTGAGTTACACCTTATCAGGAATTCAAGCATCGGGGCTGAATCAGATACTGATAGAAAAACACCAACATCAAACGGAGTGTAACAGATGACCAACACCAATGGCATCAACACGGACATCAAAGTCCAAGGCCAATCCCTCAACACAGTGCATAGCTTCAAATATTTAGGAGCCATTGTATCAGACAATGGGTCCTGACAGGAAGTCCTCTCCAGGATCGCACAAACAACTGCTGCCCTGGCGAGGTTGAAGCCAATTTGGAAAGACAGGACCATTAGTCTACATTCCAAGGTAAGACTGCTGCGCTCCCTTGTCATCTCCATCTTCCTATATGCTTGCAAAACATGGACCCTCACAGCAGATCTCCAAAGAAGAATACAAATTATGGAGATAAGGTGCTACAGAAGACTTCTAGTTCTGGGCATTTTCTATACCCAGCACATCACCAACGACAAAGTCCCACAGACCATCACACAAGCTATTGCACAACACAATGACCTGCTCACAGTGGTAAAAAAAACTGAAACTCTGATGGTATGGCCGCGTCACCAGATCATCAGATCTTGCAAAGACCATCCTGCAAGGCACAGTGCAAGGAGGTAGAAGAAGAGGAAGACTGAAAAAGAGGTGGGAGGACAACATTCGAGAATGGACTGGTTTGACACTGAGCGAAACCATCAGGGTTGCTGAGGACAGGGAAAGATGGAGTACGCTGGTTAAACGATCATCTGTGGTGACCCTACGACCTCCGAGTTACGGGATAGGATAGGATAGGATAGGATACTCTGGACACTAAAAATGTTAGTTAGTCATTGTTTATAGGGTCCTGCGGACTGCAAAGAGCCGAATCAGGTCCACCATTTAGTTGAAAGAGGACTCAACTCCGATCCGTATAAAAGATCTGCTAAAACAACCAACATAATGGTATCACTGAAGACACTCCACAGGTCTGTCACTTTACAATAAAGGCATCCCATGCAGGGGACACTGAGGTTTTACTCTAATTTATTGATCTTCTGTTTACAAAAACTAAATAGAATATAAACACCATAATAAAATATTAACAAAACACATACATATAAAATGCTTACACTGCTAAATAATAAATACCATAGAAAGCATCCAATATCCAGAAGCGGACCAAACAGACCCCATACATAAATGAGGAGTTTCAAGAGAGTTTTCAAGAAAAAAAAAAGTGATGAATGTAAAAAAAAAACAAGCCACATGGCCCATGCTATATAGATATGCTCTCTCTCTCTGTCTCTCTCTGTATCTATCTCTCTGTCTCTCTCCAATCAACAATGCAAGTGTACACACTTTAAATAATTTTCTATACAGCAGGTGCATAAGAAACCATAATACTTGCAAGCAAAAGAACGAGGAACAAGAAGTTCAAGCACTGGAAAAAAAACTGTAGTTTCCATATCACAGGATTCTAATTACATTTAAAATGAACCTATTTATGCATACAGATTCTTTATACTATAGATTAAAATTGTTATTATAATTACTACTCATAATGCTTGCATTCAACATATTAAACATGGAGGTGCTATTTGGTTATGATATCTTCAAATATGGAACGGCATTAAAGAAACGTAAAGCAGATGCAGAAGTAAAAATCTGAACATGTTAAAAGACATAAAATCTGGAATTGTAAACATCATTAAAATATTTGTTTGGTATACAGAATCGCATTAAATTAAATTGAAAACATAATTAAATTTAAATCCTTATTTGGTACTTGTGATCTCACAAAATATTTCACATTTAGGTGCAAACATTTTATAGTTAAAATCCAAAATGATTTCCACAAAAAAGTAACAACTTTTTAAATATTCCATGAAGTAGTTAAGTTTTAATATAAGAAGACAACTTGAATCAAAATAAGCGGGTATTATAAATCTTTGTTTTATTATTTAGGGAAGTGAAGCAAAATTACAAATTTAAAAAGGCACAAATCTCAAGGAGGGGACAGCAAACAATTAATAAAGCAGGTCAAGATTATTTTGCAAGTGTACAATATGGCTCAAAAGTCAAAAACTGCGCAATCTAAATATAATATAACATATATATTTGAGCAGTCTAGGAATATTATAATATTTATAGCAAAGATATTACCATAAATATAATATTAAAATAATTTTCAGGATTTGTCCAAACAAGTGGAATTTGTATTATCTCACAGTTGTAGCAGAAAAAAAGGATTTCAGAAAAAAAAGCAAAGCAACAAGGGACAAAAAATAAAAAGGATTCAGCCGATTCAAGTCATATTTTCTATTTTTTTAAAATAACTGAATTTGTTTGCACACAAAATTAATATCAGGCATAATTATGTATGACCATCTATATTTCACAAAACACTGGTAAATTATTGTGTATACATCACGAAATGATATGTCATGTGTCATTCTTGATCAAACTTAACAGATATTGCAAAATTACTATTAGCTAAAGAATAGAACTTTCACTTTCTTGCTTATGATCCTATGTTAAAGCTTAACATATGTAAAATTTACCTAAATATGCAACAACACAGAAGAAACAATATCGCTTTCAATCCTATTCAAACTTTGTATATAAATATAAACATTTTTTTTTTGGTAATGCTAAAAATCTATAACTATTTTAAAATACAGAAAGAAATCGGGAAAAATCTCAGAGGCAAAGAATAACGTGATTAAAATGGAATTTTCAAAAGTATTTAAAAGCAGTGATTATTGCAAACAAAAAACAACAAACAAACAAAAAAAACGACCCTTACATGGCATAAAAACAAAATAGCATTTGCTGTATAACACTAGTGACTGTGGCAAGAAAATATGCATACAATTACAAATATTTACACCATATCCAAATCATACAAAACTGTCAACAGAATTTTCATAAATATATATCTAAAAAGCAACCATAAAGCTGTATACATTATTATACAACTCTTGCAAAGTTGTACAATGATATTGATGACTAGTAGGTTTGAGTAGCAATTCAAAGTCCATCAGTTTAATCCTCTGTTTTGGCAGTTTCCTTGTTGTCTGAATTTGCAGCTTCCTTCAGGTCTGATTCAGCCTTTTCCGTTTCACCTGTTGCAGTTCTATCCTTATGTTCTGCTGTAGTACTATTCTTACGCTCTGTGGGAGATGGTGGTGTAGAGCTAGGTGATGTGATGTTTGGGTTGAGTGGTTTGCTGTTCAGCACCCTATCACAATAAGACAATGATACGTTTAGAAAGCACACACTATTAATGTGTCACTCTTCTGCAAATACCACTGCTTCTTCTGTGGGTCAGAATGTAAGCAGACCCTAATCTGTTTTGCCTCATTACAGTATAATTATTTTTTTCCCTAGATGCAGAACAAAAACATCAAAAAAATGTTAGAAATGTTGTCGAAACGAATTGTGAATTTCTAGGACATTATTTTTTTCCTAGATCATTGATGCAGAACAAAAACAGCAAATAAAGTTTAGGAATGCTGGAGCATAAGAACTACATATTTCTATGTCATCTGTTTCAAAGCATTATAATTTATTTTGCAGTTAATAAGCTATTGGGTACTATTATGGTTTAACAAAATAAATAGCAACCACTAATTAAGTATTAGGTTCCCAAATAAATATATAAATGCTAATAAATAAATAAATAGATAAATATAAAAGTCAATCAATAAAAATGTTGGGTATACCAAGATTCAAGAATACTTTATTATCTCAAACAGAAATTAAAACATGCTTTGCTGACAGTACTGTAACAAATTGCAATAAATGTGTAAGAAAAGGCAATTACAAACATTCACTCAGTATAGGTTGAGAAATGTATATGATAGGCCATAGGCAACAATAAAGTAATAATATGCACAAAGTCCCCAATTGAAAACAGTTGGAAGGAAGGCAATCCCAACACACACACAATTACAAAAAACTCACACACGACCAACCACACCATAACACAGTTCTATTCATTCTGAGAAATACACTATTATTAACGTTTGTTTAATACTTGGATGGATTTGGGGCCAAAGCTAGATCAGGTTTGTTGAATGGAACACTTGGGTACACAGAAACGGCGTCCAGATGGGAGAACGTCATACTGTTTGGCCAGAACATGTGTAGTGTCTCCCGCAATCATCATAGCCTTTTGCACAACATGAAATTCATACAGCTCATTCAGACTCTTCTGCTGCTCACCCACTACTTTTCCGCACACTTTCACCACTCTGTTAAACACATTCTTGTTTTTCACACTCAAGCTACCAAACCAAGACATGCAAGTCCCGATTAAGCAAAAACAAAAAGAGCTTAGGACGGACTTGTTCATATTCAGAGATCCGAGTTTTTGGAGACAGTAAATTCTTGATTGACATTTGTTGTGAATGGACGCGGTATTGGTATCAAAATTAAGTTTGTTTTCTAAAAATCGTTGATTTGCTGTCTTTTCATTCAGAAGCCAATATGTTATTGTTATTGTTTGCAGTTAGATGCTAATGTCTTTTTTTTTATGTTTATGTTGTATTAATATAGTGCCGTTCTTGCTGTTTTATGCATATATTGTGTATCCCTATCCCCATTTATCCCTTGTCTGGCTATACGGCCCACCCCTGGGCTAGGAGCCTAAATTTAATATTGACTGTTGTATTGTTTGTTTAATAAAAGGACTAAGTTTCAAAGTTCCAAAGTATAACATTCCTGAGATATTTGTACTCATTCACATGTTCCACTTTCATGCCATCAATAAACAGATCTGGGATAACTTGGGGAGTTCTACGAAGTCAATAAATGTTTCTTTTTTTTTCTTTTCTTTTTTTTTCATATAGTTTTCTTTGCACCAGGTGGAAAATCGTTGAATTTTCTGAGAGTAGAGTGTCAGAGTTGGAGAGATCTTCAAGAGCCGTATCATCAGAGTACTTAATAAAAGGAGAGGCGTCACTGCCAGTACAGTCATTTGTGTAGAGAGTAAACAGGACACCAAAATAGCTAACCTGTTCTAGCATCATTATTAGCACTGCAAATTATTTCAATGAGGTGGGAATTATAAGTTTTTTAGTTTACAATCACATCATAATGTATCAATGCTTACCTTAGCTTCACTCAACTACACACACACAAACTGTAAGATAATCCCACTACTTGCAACACATACACAGAATATTACATTTACTTACCATGGGTAATAATAGTAATTAGTACATTCCATCAAATACCATATAGATTTCTCCACCCAAAAAATATTACCAAAGATTATTCTAGCAATTTCAGTTATGTGTCTCTAAAATTATGCCGGCATACACAGAAAAAAATTTGACAAATGTCATAAAAATGAGCAGCGCATTTACGGGCAAAACAATTCACTAAAAAAAAAAAAGCAACGCGCTCGATCATTGACTACAAAACAACAACAACAAAAACAACGACACTCACTTGAGCTGGTTGGTGAGAAGCTGAACTTGAGATTTGTACAGGTCCACTTCCTCTTTCAGTAAAGCCACCTCCCTATCTTTTTCCTGTATCTCCCGCCGTAATGAGTACATCGACTCCTCTAGTGACTCGCACAAAGCCTGTCGCAGGATTTTTTTTTTTAACACAATAAATTACTGCACACGAACACAAATGAAATGCAGAATAAATACATCACAGTACCAAAAAAAAAAACAAAAAAACCTTGTAGTAAAATAAAATTTAAAAAAACAACAACAACCTAGTAATAAAATAAAAATATAAAAAAACACACACACACCCACTCAGCAATACTAATAACGAAAGTATTCCTGCAAAACCATATTTACAGCCAGATCTACTGTACAATAGAAATGTTGTGTGACAGTTGCTCGACTATCTTGGAATGATGTACAACTCAAACAGAACCAACCTGTACCCATGCTCTGACCTGGTGACTGTAAGGACATATAACAACTGCAGTTAAATATCTTAACATAGACAGCACCAATTAATAACACAATCAACTCCAATAGTCTGAGTCAAATCAAAAGTAGATTTGTCATAAAGCTTGCACCTAAAACTTCCATACATTGATCCATACACACACACACACACACAAAATATGAACATATAACAAAAAAAAAGCAGTACACACACACACACAAAAGAAATAAACAAATCCATTTTAATAATAAAACACAGTAAAACAATTGTGTACATACCCTACTCTCTTCCAAACTGTCATGGGGTCCTGGTGGTTCGTCAGTGCAGAAAAATCCTCGCACAGCTTCACTGTAGACATAAGGAAAACATCTCCATACTGCTCTATCTCAACAGCACAATGAACGGCATGTTAATTACGAAGTATATAACAAAATAATGAGTTACAAATCAAGCAAATAGTATATCAAATTAAAAGTCCACCGTCATTTAGCTACACTAGATCACACAAGTCAAAATATGTGTCATGCCACAGTGACACAATAAAGAACCTTAATTCTTGGATAGTAGTCTGCATATTACAGGCTCAAATAGTAAAATACACACTTGCATCTTAGTAAGGGAGGGTTAGGGGGGTGTGGGGGTGGTCAAGCTCTACAGCTGCTATGCCCTCAATGAAACAGTGACCAGTGTTACTATATAATGGCTATTAAATACATTACAAGAAAGGATGTCTTAGCAATGCAAATTAAATCACAGTTACCTGTTGCACAAATCCTTGTGCCCGGTGATATTGTCAAGGAATGCCTGCAGTCCAAGCACACGATCTTCCAGAAAATTACGGTCGAAATTGTCTCGAAACCATCGCTTAGGCGGTAGGGAGAGTCGGAAGTGAGGGAACTGATACTTCAACTGAAAATATATAAGAAATATTATTAAATAAATAAAATAGCAAACAAAATAAATAAAACAACAATGAATACATACTTCATATATAATAAATAAACTTTTATGGGATGTACATGCGTATTGTACTTGTATGCTCATGTACACACTTTGTGTGGGTTTTATTAGAATGCTCTCGGTGATTAATGCCATCGTTTTCTACTCATAAGTACTCTGTCAAAGTGGAGTCTGTTTTGCCTCGTGAGCTGAAAGACCTTTCCTTGTGATTTTATTACTGTTATCGTTTCGTGAAGGTTACAACAGCTGTACAAATCTGATGTGTACAAACAGCATACCACAATTACAAAACAGGGTTATTTTTATGTAACTGTTCTCATATAGCGCTTTTTCAGTTCTAAGAGCTGCTCAAGGCCTATAGACAATTTAACTCAAGCTGTCTGAGGCCCATGCTAGTCGCCTTTGGGTGTATTGTCTGATGCCCAGACAACTGAGCACAATCCTGAGTGACCGGGTTGGTGGGAGAAGGGACCTATTGCTTGCTGGGTGTATTTGTGTCACCGACATTCACCCGTCTCGGACACAAGAATAGGATCTTTAAAGTTTGTATGATGGAATGCGCGTGTGCACAGACTAGACCTCAGGTTATACTCTCATGCGAAGGGGTAGAGGGGCTTTTTTTCAGAGTCATGATTTGGTTTGTTTTGATTGTTGTTTTGGTGTGTAATATTTCAATTAATTTAAAACATGCAACTCAGTTCAATTAATTTAAAACATGCCTATCAATTCAATTAATTTAAAACATGCATCTCAATTCAATTTAATTAAAACATGCATCTCAATTCAATTCATTTAAAACATGCATCTCAATTCAATTAATTTAAAATGTGCATTACCCTGTCATTCAAATGCGCAAAGTCAGAATATCTCCTGAAAACGAACCAGCTGGACTCAGCCTCTTCTTTCGCTTTCATTTGAACATGAATCTTATATACCTGCAACACAGCAACTAAGTAAATTTAAACATTAGGACACAACACTACACACATTATAACACTGGCAATGAAGATTGATAATAAACTACAAGAAAACTCAAGAAAAATTCTATCTAAAACTTGTTTTACTTAAGGTAAAATAAACTACAAACCTCAAGAAAAATTACATTACATACCTTTCTAAATTGACTGAAGTAGAAATTAAGAATTGACAGCATTTCGATCATTTGTCACTGATTATAGTGCCAAATGTAGGGCAAAATCCAATAGCTGGTACTTCAGTGTCACATTTCATAGGATATCAATCTTGTTTAACTTTAGTAATTAAATGTGGAGGGAAAAAAAGTGATTCTGAATTGTTACAACAACAAAATGTTTTAAAATTAAAATAAATACATAACAAATTAACATTTTTTTTAAATTTCAAGAATATTTAATACCGTAAATTTTGATCGAGACTCCATCGTCTCAAAGCCTGTGATAGGTGCTGACAAGTCTCCAGGCAGAAAGATGACTCGGTCAGAATCTGCATCATCATCTTCATCCTCTCGCTGTACTTGGGTTGAACATTCCATTGAAGTTGCTCCACTTTCCATAACAGTCAATTCAGGTAAAGAACTAGCATGAAATCTAACTGGAGTACTTTGATGGTCTGGTTGGCGAAGTGAAGAAGGCAAAGTGTCATTACTGGTCCATTTTCCAGAGCTTGAAGCACCGTCTCCGCCACCAGCCAAGGCACTTTTGTCACCGTTTTCTAGTGTTGATTCATCAGACGTTGCTTCTACACCGCCAGACATCACAATAGTGTCTGTTTGCTGATCCAGGTAATTTCCTGTACCATCAAACGGTGGCGTCTCACTTGATTCCACGGAACTAGAGCGCTGAGAAACAAAAGACGCAGACTGTTGCCCTGTATAGTCAATTCGCAAAGAATCTGGTTTATGTTGTGTCTCTGGAATCATCTTTGGGTAAGAGGTCGATCGTTCCTTGCTGGTGCTACTGTCTGAATCCCCCATTGTTGAATAATGTGTGTCAAACTTTGTGGCTTATTGAATCACTGAAAAGGTAAAAGTTTATATAAAATAAAAACAATAAGACTTAAACAATCCGGGGTGTAGAAATCCAAAAATGTCAGCTTGCCTACTACTGGGCTAGTGACTTAAACTCAGCTACTCCCCAGCAGCATTTCTCACTACTCCATAAACAACTTTCATAAAAGTAACAAAACACTTTTTGCAATTCGGCCAAACTTGAAGTTGAAGAAACATTTGAAATAGAATGGATGAAGTGACTGGCGTCAAAAATGGTCACCAGTTGGGCGACTCATATACAAGGTTTAAGTGGAATTTTACTTGCACTTGGCAGCCGTACAAGTGCTTTTACTTTAAGGACCACTGAGCTGACAATACATGAAAACATACGAGAAAAGGATTAAATATCAATTAACAACATGCAGTTTTGAGTATATAGGGTGAACAATCAACAGATCATCAAACTGATTAAAACAAGCAGTACATATAATCTGAAGATCGTTTTATCAACTCACAGAAATCAAACCAATACCTGCCAAGAAAAAGTTACATACTGTAGTGAAAATCACAACAAATAGTTCTACGAACATCACATGCCGACATGGTTGTATACACAATACGGGTGCAACTAATGTTGTTACTGTTAGCGCATGACGATGACTAATGCCGTTAATGGCAAAAATTGTGGGTAGTGAAAAACAAAAATGCTCAAAATTCTTCGATCAACCGCACTGAGTCTACAGGAAGATCGTTAAAAAAATTACATTCCATCAACCAGAACGCCACATACTTCGGCAGTGTTGTTCTTATAACCATCGAACAAAGCAATCAATAACAAAAGCGGAAGGGCTAACTCACGTGCTTCGTTTCAAATCGCGCCATCTATAAACAAAGTGGTCAGGGGAGGCAATGAACAAGTTTCTGGTTCTTGGAACCCTGCTAGCTCTTGTGGCTGGGTCTCATTGATAAGAGGGAAAGGGAGTTGGAGGAGAGGGAGAGGGAGGGAAGGGGAGGAGAAGAGTAAGGAAGCGGAGGAAGGGGTAGATTTTTTTTAAAAATGTATTGCATAAAGCCATGTTTGGTTTTGTGTTAATGTTGCTTACATCTTTTAGATTAAAAATTTTATCTTATTGTTTTGGCTGCTTATATTGATTTTGTGTGTGTTTGTGTGTGGGGATGTGTTAGATGTATGTAGTTTAAACCATTTTTTTTTTTGGTTTAAACTTATTTATTTCTTTTTATATACTCCATGTTTTGGTGCGTTGTACAGTCTCTTATTCTGCGAGTGCTTGTGTGAGAGTATGCGTGCGAGCGCTTGATCAGACTTTTTAGTTTGGAATAGCGCTTTATAAAATAAGTTATTATTATTATTATTGTTGTTATTATTATTATTATTATTATTATTATTATTATTATTATATTATATTATATTATTATTATTATTATTATTATTATTATTAAGTCTCTCTCAAAAACAGAGGGGGATCAGTTACCTGTGTGTCCGTTCATCATGCCTGTTGAAAGTGCCGCTTCCACTTCAGTATAATTCTGTTACTTCTAGCACTATCGATCATGGCAGACCACTTCTGCAGATGTACATCGATCCAAAGGATATATCTTCCATTACTTTATTAAGCATAGCTTATTACATACGTGCAGCTGTCAGGAAGATATACGATTAATTTGCATTCTTGAGGTTAATTATGTAGAGATTGACTGATTGAATGAATGATTAATGAATTGGTTAATTGGTTGCATGTATCACGGGTAGGTTGTCGGCGCAGGGAGAGATAGTAATAATGGGCTCTGACCGCCCTTGTTCTTCTGACACCCTTTTACTGCAATTTATGGCTGTTTTATGAGCTTTTTAAAAGGCGTGCCAAAGCACTCTGGGAATCCGGCATTTGCTAAATATAATACATATTCGTATATCTTGCGTCTTTGGTCTCCCCATCAACTCCAAAACTTAGCGTTCAATATCTGTTTACTTGTTGCTTGAGGACTGACAATTGGATTAAGTAGGAAGGGATCGAGAGTTAGCGTGCACCTTCCAGTCTTATCCATTGTCATGGCAATTTTCAAACATGTATCCAAGCCACTTGCCACTTTGTACACTGTGTCTATTATTGCAATAGGACAGACATTTGGCCTTAATGCCTTAGCAAATTCAACACATGCCACAGAAGTGACTAACCACACCGAAAATCTATACTTCCTTTTTCTTTATATCCCCATCCAGATCGCTCATAAAAGAAGATTGGGCTTGGGAAATTACATACAACAAACCAGCATTAATATTCGTTATTCTAAATGTACAATTCTAAATAATACACCATTAAGTGCAGCAATCTTTATTACATATTGTTCATATTAATTTTTAAAAGTGTAACAAATAGATATATAAATAAAAATTTATATTAAAGCATGTGTTTCCCATTTACTAGCTGTAAGTTAAACCAAGGGAAATAATTTGTGTGTATTTTAAACATGCATTAAGCATGTGATCCAGTTGAAAAACAGAATCGGAAATTCCCCTTTACTAGACCAGAGGAAATAATTTGTGTACAGGAATATTTGTGTGCTTTCTCTGTATGAATGTAAAATCCTTAGTAAGTTTTTTGCCTTTGCTTAGATATATAAAAAGAAATTTATATTAAACATGTGATCCAGTTGAAAACAGCAAATAGAAATTTATATTAAGCATGTGATCCAGTTAAAAACAGAACCTGGAATTCCCTTTGCTATTATTTACCAGGACTTCCTGCAGACATTAACGTGTAACAATCGGGAATTCCCGCAAACATTAATGTGTCTTTGCTTATTTACCGGGACTTCCCGCAGATATTAACGTGTAACAATCAGGAATTCCTGCAAACATTAATGTTACAACCTTATTTTTTTAGCAAATGACGGATTTACAAAAAATGTAATTTAGTTATAGTCAGCCTTCTCAGTTGTGCCTTTGCTGTGTATTTTGTTTTAAGAATGTTAAGGGAAGTAATATAAACATTACTTTCTTCGAAATTATGACTCCCATTTAATCATGCAGGCAGTGACGAAAGCATACAAAGTGTCATGTATTGCCGAGACAGAAGAAAAATATAAAACTTTCACTCTGAATAAATTAAAGTTTTACGACAGCTTTCAACATTTGTCTTCCAGTTTAGAAACACTAGCTAAGAACTTACCCAGCTATCCTATCACTAGCAAATATTTTCCAGACGTTACACTTATTCGGAAAGGCGTGTATCCTTATGAATACATGGATTCTTGGGAAGTGTTTGAAGAACTAGAATTACCTCCTAAAGAGAACTTCTATTCTTCACTCAATAAAAGTTTCATAAGTGTTACCGATTATGAACACGCCCAGAATGTCTGGAATGCACTCGGATGTAAAAACCTTGGTGACTACCACGACATATATTTGAAAGCTGACGTCTGTTTGTTGGCTGATGTGTTTGAAAAATACAGAGAAACGAGTTTACATCATTACTCCCTCGACCCTTCTCATTATATTTCTTCACCAGGAATGAGTTGGGATGCTTTCTTAAAACTTAGCGGTTCTAAAATCGATCTCATAACTGACCAGGTAATGATGACAATGATTGAGTCGGGCATTCGTGGAGGAATAAGCGTGGCAGCTCATAATTATTGCAAAGCCAACAACAAATACCTAAAGCACTATGACCCCTCGCAGAAATCTAATTATATAATGTACTTTGACGCTAACAATTTATACGGTTGGGCAATGAGTGAGCTTTTACCGGTTTCAGATTTCAAATTACTTGTTAATCCAAACCCCGCAAACTTTACTTGGTTAAACAGTATTTTAAATCACCCTAAAGATCATACTATAGGGTTTATTGTCGAAGTTGACCTAGAGTATCCCAATGCTTTACACGACCTACATAATGATTACCCATTAGCACCAGAAAGATTGCATGGTACAGACAAGCAACTTAAACTTATTCCCAACCTCTATAATAAATCTAATTACGTCTGCCACTACAGAAACCTGCAGTTCTACATCAGACACGGCATGAAGTGCACAGCGATTCACAAGCTTTTATTCTTTAAACAAACGAATGTCTTGGCCGGGTACATCAATAAAAACACAGAGCTTAGAAAACAAGCGCAATCTACGTTTGAAAAAGATTTCTTTAAGCTGCTGAATAACAGCTGTTTTGGTAAAACTATGGAGAACCCATACAAGCGAAAAGACGTCAGGCTAATTACATCACCCAATCAAGCGATTAAATTAACATCTAAACCTCAATACCTTGGTTACAAAGAGTTTCATGACTCCCTGTATGCAGTTACCATGAAAACCACGCAAGTTAATCTAGACAAACCAGTGTTTATGGGGATGACTATTCTCGACCTTTCTAAATTACTAATGTTCGAATTTTACTACGATTACTTTAAACCTAAATACCCGGAGGCCAGAGTTTTATACACAGACACAGACTCCCTTATACTAGACATCCCTACTGAAGACATTTATAAAGACTTAGAATCGGAACTACAACATTACGAAGTGACTATCCTGAAACTCATCCTTTGCACAGCAAAGCAAACCAAAAGAAAATCGGTTTGATGAAAGATGAAATGAACGGGAAACTTATTGAAGAATACGCAGGACTGCGATCTAAGCAGTACAGTATTAAACACGAATCGGGGGAATCTTCAAAAGCGAAAGGCACCCAAAAAGCTGCAATAAAAAACAGAGATATCAGGCATGAAAACTACCTGGAAGCCTTAGATGGGAAAGAAGTTAAACCATACCCTAACACAACTATAAAGTCTAAAAACCATATAGTGTCCACTGCTGTGACGACCAAAAAAACATTATGCGCTAATGACACAAAGAGAATAAGAGTAACTAAGGAGTTCGCATACGCTCTAGGCCACTATAAATTACAGGTAGAAACTGCGACTGCGACTGCGACTATGAGTAAGGAGGAGGGCCTGTAAGGTTTGAATAAATGTTAACTGTATTTATTCTGAAGCAATGAGCTTTTTCTTCAAAGCATCTAGCTGCTCTTTCCGTCCCAGTAGTCTCCCTTCCTCTATTAATTTTTTTTTAATTTCTTCAACATTAACAGGTGCAGACCTAGATTTAGATTGTATGTCGTGCTTTAACTTTTTATATTCTTCAAAATCTCGCTGGATAATTACAAACTCTTGGTCCTGAATCTGAGTGTCTTCTAGAGCTTTAGAAATTATTAAGTTCATGCTAGTAAGTTTTGCTATCGCCAGGCTAGAAATGAGGTCGTGTTTTTCTAGTTTCTTAGATACTTTAGTATTAATAACGCCAAGTAGAACTGACATCACTGAAGATAATCCGGCAGCCACTCCTAATCCAATACTAATTGGTATACCAATTCCAGTCACCAATAATCCCACGCTGGCAGCAGCTTCCGCTGCATTAATAACATTTAGACCAGTAGACACGTAATTTATTGTGCTATAAGCGCCGGAATACCTTCGTCTGCATCTAGAGTACTTTTGAATATCTGATTCAATTTGAGTCCTAACTTTTCTTATTTCTTCCAGCCTGAACGTTTGAACATTACTTAAGTCTAATGTTGGAGCACTGGGCTGTACAATTGGTTGTTCATCCACTACTGCTTCTACTATAGCAGGATACAATTTTGTCGTCATATTTTTAGTGTGAAAAAAAAGGGTTAACAATAATTAACTTGATTTTAGTTTATTAGCAAAATATTCTATTTGACTATCAGAAAATATCTGATCGCTGAAATAAAATGCTAACAGATCTACGTTGTCTAGGCTAATTTGCGCTATTCTGTCAATAGGATTTGGAACAGGGACAAAAGTTATCTTGGGTGATGAAGTAAATACGGAATACTGATCTTCGCTTTCTCTTTTCTTCATAAATACTGTAATTCGTCTGGGATTCTCATCTAAATCAGCCCAACTTAGAGACACTTGCGGAATTACATTAACATTTCTCTGCGTAGGCCTGTGAGCAATTATGTCAAGTGCTATCATGGCTGCACTACCTATCTGTAAAGGAGGCTGCAGAACAACTCTAACATTTTTCCCTGCGGTTTCACGCTTATGTAAAACATAGCTGCTTTTTTTGTAGGCTTTGACTTCTATGGTTTCCCGATTGTTTTCATCCGGCACTAGACTAACTAACATAGGCCCGGCGTTAATAATTTTCTTAAATTTATTGTCTGGTCCCATAAAAGTGTAAGGGCTTTCGCACTTGAATTTAATAAGCCAATCTAATTCTGTGTCTATAGGTGTTAAAGACCAGGTATTTTCTCGTTTAGTAATAGCATACTTAAAATCGGGATCTACTTTACCAGCATTAAAATCCTTTAGCTGATCAATAGATGGTTTTTCTGGCAATACTGACGGCGGCACTGACGGCACTTCAGGCACTGCCGGCACTAGCGCTCGTTTATAATATCCATTTTGTGTAAATTCGAAACCGTAAATAGACCCAACAATAGCATTCGCATCAAAGTCGATTGTGTCTGCTAAGTCTTTCAGTTCAATGGTAGGACAGGTTACTGGAATTTGAGGGCCGATTGACATTGTATTTTAAAATTAAACTTTATTTTATCTCAAGAATAATTGTAAGATCTTCAAAGTCTACAATTTCGTTGTTTTGGTTAGTTATTTTGAAGCAGAAACTAGTATGATAGTCCTGACTTAAGTGACGTTTTTGAGGCAGAAATTTCAATGAAACTGGATCGCAGTAAGATTCTCTCTGAGTTGAGATTATCCTTAGCAATGTACTAGGAGTTCCGTTTACTAAGTTTTCCGATGTCTTCAGTTGATGAAGGTACACAAACAATCTATTATTAATTAACAAATTCATAGGGTTTGATCCAATAAATCTTATAGAACTGCCGACAGTGCTGGAGCTGTCAGATAAAGATAATTCATTGCCAGGGAAACCTAATATTTCTGCCAGCTTTGGCGCAAGTGTAACGCTGGTAATGTCTTTATGCAGGGTTTTATGGAAAGTTAAAGTTACTATCAAGTTTGCAGGGTTCATTTTTGCTTCAATCGAATGAGGTTTAAACAATTCTTCAGTAAGTCTGCAGAAGTCATAATAGCCGGCATGAATAAAGTGCCTTTTTTTATTAATCATTATCCAGTTGTTGTTTAGTTCATGACTAATATTTAACCATTTAACCGTGTAGAATATTTCGTGAAGGATTACGTTAAGGTCCTTGTTTTTGTTGTCAATAGGATGCTGAAGTTCAATGGGCACACCTGATTTTACAGATTCGAAAGTTACAAACATTTTTTTAATATAATAAAAATGTACGCGCCTTATAAATATAACAAAGCTGCAAAGTATACTACAGGGCCTTATTATTACGAAAAAGCAGTCGACCTAACCAAGCTGACAATAGCTGTGGCAGCCAACGTCCATTTCGAAACTATCCCCCATAATATTTTTGATCATTACCTCAACCCAGACATTACAAGCGACTTTTTAGCTAACCAATGGCTAAACAACGGGGGTATGCAGTTCTTTCAGAATCAAATTAATTTTGCCGTGTCATGCGCTACAACTGGTTGCGGAGTTTCTTACGTTCATCACCTTAATCACCCAGATCCCATGTTGAAGTCTATTTATCTGTTCCATTTGTATTATCAAGTGAGGCGGGTGTTGTCTGAACTTCAGGCTCCGTTACCTACTGACAAAAACTTTAATCCCTTTAACAACGGCTTTGACAAGAAAGCGTATCAAAGGTTGTGCAATGAATTCGGAATTGATACTAAAACAGACTTCAGACAAAAACTAGACCTCAATCACGGAATGGGAACTTTATTTAGATACGCTGTAGGTAATTTATACACGGGGCCTTACGTACCTGGATTTACATCATTTAACCACAACAGCCAGGTTCCTTTACTTTATATCAGACAAAAACAAAGTGCAGCATACAGCACTTTTATATTAGACACATCAAACGGATTTACTCAAAGTGGGGTGGAAAGGCTGAATGAATCTATTCGTACGTATGCGTGGTGCATTCTGGGGTCTCAAGCAGAAACACGAAGTAATATCATTGGGGAAGGAACTAGCTTCGATGCACAAAAGCAGTTTCTAGCCAACATTGAAGATTCTATTAATTCGGCAGTAGATTTGCCCGCGAGTATTAAAAGATATCAGGACACTTTAAAGTATGCTAGATCGAAAGTAGATTACGTAATAGGTTTAGGACTGTATATGTTGCCTTCAGACCTTCAGCTTAGGATAGGAACTATATCAAACTACAACAACAATATAGTGATTGCAGACCCTCAGTTTCATATAGGCTACAATCCTACAATAAACACTTTGAATACAGTGAATACAGCGAATACGGTATTTACTGCTAGGCCTAATAATGAACCTTTAAGTTCGCCACCGCTTCCGAGTTTGCCAAGCTTGCCGGACCTGCAAATGCCGGTAACTGATCATGGGGTTTCGCGTCTAGCGCTTACAGGGGGTTTATTGTTTGCTGGGTTAATTGGGATTTACTATTTTAAGTAACCAGAGTAATATTATTATAAACAAAGACCACAGATGCTCAGACGCCCAGACAACAACTTTAGAAGCAGTATTAAATATCCATGAAAATACAGAACCTAATATTCCTGGAAGTGCGTCTACAAGTTTGTCACCTAAGCGTTTCAATAAGTTAGCTATGCTTTGTAACGTCTTTTTAATCCAGTCTTTAACCGGACTACCGCCAGATCCACCAGGTACGCCAGGTCCACCACCAATGCCTCCTAGTCTTGTATGAGTGTGTCAGCAAGTGGATGGTTGCGCGTAGGTGTGGTTGGCTTTGTTATTGTGTTTTGTATAAATATGTGTGCCAACATCAAAGTGTATTCCTCGTGCTTGTCACCTGGCGAAATAAAGTTCTGTTATCTGTTATCTGTTATCTGTTCTAGTCAGTGCTAAGACCAGTGTGCTTATTGTCATCCCAACAGCTGTAAGAATGCTAAATATTGTAACACCTTGCTCTCTGAACAGTGTTTGAATTCTTTCTGCAAGTGTAGTGTCTTCGTGTAAAATTTTATGCACCGTTTCTTTTATTCTGGCGAAATTAGTTATTAATTTTTCTCTGTTTATGGATAAGGCTTCTAGCCTTGCAGCGCGTTCTGTGTAAAGGTCTGCGAGCCTCTTTTGAATCAACTGTTTTACCTCAATGCTTAAGTTCGCGTCATCAGCTTCTGCTAGTTTATTTTTTTGTTTTTCTATATGTTTGTCGAGCTCGCCGAGCTTGGCTAAATTCATCATTGTCTCCCCTCTCACAGATTGTAAAGCTTTATCTAAGCCTTGAAGTTCACGCAGTGGCAATAATGGCGTGTCATTGATAGTTTCCATAACCTGATCAATATTGGTGTCCTCATTTGTTTGTAAGGTTGTTAACTCTTTATTTACTTCTAATGCAGAACTAGTTAAGTTAGTTAAGTCTTGTAGTTCTATTTCTGAACTTAACGATGCATCTATTCGTTGAAGTGAAGCTACTGCTTGGCGATGCAACGCTGGCACTCTATTATCGGAAAGCCCCAATGATCGTATTACAGTCACTGGGAGTTTAGTTTTCAAAGTAGACCACGCATAAAATTTATCAGGATTCTTTAACATAGTTAACTGTACTCTCACTTTTTTACCGGATACACTAGTGTTTATAAACAAGTGATTATTTTTGTCTAGTTCGAAGTCGCTGGGACTAACATAATCAGGTAACTCGCGCCCGATGTAATTGTAAAATTTATTGATTTTTCTGGCTTTTTGGGTTTCAGTTACTTGACGTAATTCTTCTCCTATACTTAGCCTTGTTTGGCTCATGTCGTCTCCTACCATAGAAAGAAGTCTTCTGGTTGTGTCAACGTTGAGGTCTTCATTAGGCTCATTTGGTTTAAACACTTCATCAAGAGCTTCACCACCTGTTGCCATTTTTAAATATAATTTTTTTTATCGCATTAAAAATGCAAAGCTACGGAAACTTGTTAGACCCTACACGTCGATTGAGGACGCCTTTAGGCATCAAAGGTGAGAAAAGCACAATAATTATTACAAACAATCCAAGCAGCATAGAGCCTAATCAGCTACTAACCATAAGATTTCCAAATTTAGGTCCTGATGATGTAATAGTTCCGGGCAGTCCTAAATTGGGATTTAAAATTAGTCTGAATTCTGACGACGATCCTAACAGAACCATAGTCAACAATCTAGGTAGAGCTATAATTAAAAGAATGGTTATTAAACTTGATGGGCGAGAAATCCAAAGTATCGATGACGCCGGTGTTTTGTTTTGTTACACAGATCTGTGGCTGAGTAAATATGAAAGGGAAGATTTAGTTGGTCAGGGGATTCAAGCCGCCAATGTGGCAAAACTTCGAATCAAAGCTGGCGATGCTGTCGTTTCTAACAAAGGTGAAAATGCATTAGCTGCTGTATACAAAAACAGGTTTTATTTTCCACTTGATTTTGAACTGCTACACAGTCATCTGCCATTTCATCAAGGTTCATTTAACGATAGGCTTTCTTACGAAATTATTTTCAATGATTATTCTCAAGTAGTAATTAGCTCTGACAATGATGCTAGGTATACAATTACTGACATCGCGCTTGAATATGAAGTGGTCACTCACGCTGAACTCAGTAGGATGATCAGGGGTCAATATGACAAACTAGCAATTTATTATGATAGGATCGTTCGCTACAGACAATTTAATAAAGATTTATTAGATGCACTCTGGACCATCAACATAAATTCACCTGCTCGAAGTTTTAAAGGTGTACTGTTGTTGTTTGTGAAAGAATCTAATTACAATCGTGACAGCGAAAATTTTATCAATCCTAATATTTCAAAAGCGTCTGTCGTGATTGAAGGTAAACCTAATCAATTATTCGCGAATGGAATGATGGGGTTTCAACAGTTTGATGAGATTAGGAAAATCTTGGGTGGAGGTAGATTACGGACTGACACTGTGGATTTGATTTCTAAGGATCTTCATTTACATGACACACGACTGCAAGATTATCTCGTGAATAAGTTTGCGTTGTGGTTAGACTTTCGAACCATACCCACCAATGAACTTTATGGATCTGGAAGAAGAATTGAAAACGGAACAGATGGTATAACAATTGAATTGCATAGGGAAGCAAGTGCAAGGTCAGAATCAGTTACAGTATACATGTATATTATTATGGACGCTCAGCTAAACATTGAAAATGGAAGATTAAAAGATTTAGTATATTAAAAAATGACCTCTTTGTTACCTCGTGATCCTCATTGTGGAATGATCGTTGGCATGACATCATGCGGAAAGACTGTCTTTGTTCTGGATTTGTTAGAAAAATATTACGCAGGACACTTTGATTATATAGTAATTTTTTGTCCAACTATTCAATATAATAAAACCTACTTAGATCGTAAGTATGTCTGGACAGATGAAAATATCTTTGTTGTAAATACCAATGGCAAGCTCAATGAGTATTTAACATATTTTTATAACCTGTTTGAGAATGAGGGTAATACGTTATTCTTAATCGATGATTGCAGTGCAGAAAAAGATATTGTATTAAAACGGAACATATTGAGCAAGCTGGCTTTCAGTGGACGCCATGTGAAAATTAGTGTCTGGTTAATCACGCAGAAATTTAATTCAATATTAAAGGATTTTAGAGAACAAGTAAAATTCGTGTGCCTGTTTTATTGCAAAGACCGTGACAGCTTTGATAACTGTTTAAAAGAAAATGACGTAATTGAATCAAAAGAGGAAAGAATTAAATTAAAAGAACAGCTAAAAAAAGGCAAGCACTTAAAATTATTATTAAAAACTGACCAACCAACTGGCTATACAATACTTATGTAAGTAAGTAAGTTCTTTTATAATTTAATTATTGTAAGTTATAAGTTTTTTTAAAAGTCGACTTAATTAAGTTAGATGTAAGTAAGTAAGTTCTTTTATAATTTAATTATTGTAAGTTATAAGTTTTTTTAAAAGTCGACTTAATTAAGTTAGATGTAAGTCACTAAGTCAAAAAAAAGGTTGAAGGTAAGTAATAGTAGTGATGATTATAGTTCATTTATCTTAATGGCTCTGTGTCTGGTGGAACAATCTGAAGTTCTTCTTTTACAAAATTTCTTTGTGGTGTTCTACGATCACTTCTCGGTCTTAAATAATATACGGGCGGATCAGTAGATAATGCTCTGTCAACTTCATAAACGCTTAATGACCAAATTGGGTCTGTAGCTCGTCTTCTTGTGTCATTAGCAACTTCTCCAGGCTGATAAAGGTATCTAACAGTTTTGTTCATCAAAGTTAGATCCGGCTGACCAGGCTTTGAAACGGTAACAACAATCTGTTTCTTTTTAATAGCCTCAACTGGTTTTAATCCTGTAACTCTGGTTGGTTCTGAATTCATTTCCCTTAAAACTCGAGGCAGCCTAACAACCCATTCTGTATTAGTGGTTTCAGTAAACAACTCCTTTGAATACTGATAAGTGAATAATCTTTCTGCCAGTTGCCGATTAAAGTTTTCTACAATACCCTGTGATCTGTGCAATCCAACAACTCCTCTTCTAACAGTTACATTATGTTTTAACAAAAGCTGGTTAACAGCTCCTTTGAATTCAGACCCTTCATCGCATTGAATAAGTCTAGGGAACCTTAGAGGCCCTCTTGAATAAATCGCATTTAAGGCTTGAGCGACCTCAGCAGAATTTTTTGTCCTAAGAGCATGCGCGTCTTTAAACCTGGTAGCTATATCAATAACAGTAAGGGCATACCTGTATTTCTTTCTATATATTTTGTCATGGGGAAGATATAACAAATCTATTTGATGCGTGTCATTTGGTCTGGAGTTTTCAAATTTTGGTCTTATTATTTTCTTCGGGGGTGGAAGATAGATTTGCCATACAGCTTGCTTCGATAACCATTGTTTAACTGTGTTTGCTGACAAGCCAGTCTTTTCTACTAGTTTATTAACTGCCGTCATCCCTTTCCAATATCCGGATTGAGAATAATATAATCTAGACAAACGCGAAGTCATATTTTATTTAGATTTATATTCTTTTTTTAACGAGGTAATAAACTACTGTTATTCCAAACACAATTAAAATTAATTCTCCGGTCTCTGACATTGTAGGTGCAATGTTTGGTGTGTAGTAATCGGATAACACTGGTTGCTTTAATGAAGGTAGTGTCGTGCCAGTTAATAAATAATATTGGTGCAAAGCTTCATCAACGTCTTCGAATGTTTTATCAGCATGGCCTTCTTCTTTCAATCTTTTATTAACAAAATCAAGCTGCATTAGTCTGTTTTTCTCGTATTCAGCCTGATCTTGTTGTAATTTTTCCATTGCTAAGTTATGCCGTTTTGATTCTTCTTTACTGTCCAGTTTTGAAAACAAATAATTTGATCCTGAAAAGGCTAAGGCATTTACAGCAGCAGAACCAAGCACCATTGCAGCACCAGCCATTTTTTAATTTAGTTTTTTTATTTTATTTGTATTTAAAATGAATTGTGATGACTTGTTAATGCAAGAAGCTATTAATGTTACAGTTACAGGTGTTGACAATGAGAAAAGAGACAGGCTGGTTGCATTAGTAGCTTCCGGAAAGTCAAAGTATTATCTCGGTGTTGACTTAACACCTGAACAAGTACAAAGACTGAGGCCTGAAGAGATCATTATATTACATAATAAATATGATAAAGTTCTCGGTGCTTTAATGGTTAAAAGTTTAGGGCGTTCGATTGTGAAGTTATATACCAAAGCTGTGTCGACCTTTGTTACTTTAGATTGTGAGAATGATTTATTTGATGATTTGATTAAAGATCCAGTTATTGTCAATGGGATTAGTGAGGTATCAAGAAATCTATATTATAAGTTTGGAAGCTTGTTGGCACCATTTTCAGCTGGGCTAATTACTTTTCAACACATAAATTTCTCTGCTATTAAAAATGGACTCTTCCAATCCGGAGATGGAGAAGGAGATGGAGGTGAAGAATTCAGAGAATCAACAGAACCCAGTGACAGTCCCTAAACAAAAGAGCCCAGGAAGAATTGCAGCTGGAAAGAAGTTAGCAGAATTTAACAAGTTACATAGATGGAACAGACAAACAAAAGCAAACATATTAGGAAAAAAGGAATCACCAAAAGAAGAAACAATAACGCAACAAACATTAACAACAAATAAAGAAGAACCAATACAACCAATACAACCAGTACAATCTTCAAATAACATATATTATTTATGTATAGCCGGTGTAGTGGGTGCGAGTGGGTACATAATATATAAATACCGCCAAGGAAAAAATAAACAAAAACCCCCAAAACCACTTGTAGAAAAAGAAATTGAATTATCTCCATCATTGAAGCCATCATTGAAGCCATCATTAGATGTGTTTTCAATGCAGTAATAATTTATTATTATTTTTTTTATTATATATAAAAATGAGTGTACCATATGAACAAACAATTGTTAATCTTGGATACCATAGTGTTGTCTTAGTAGGCTTAAATACAGCTTATGCTATGATTGCAAAATCTCTTTTAAAAATGAAACCTATTGAATTGGGGAAAATGGATCTTTCAGATGCTGGTAAACTGGTTGGTATCTTTTCATTATCGTTATTTACTCGGGACTATCTTGTTAAACAAAAGATCATTCCAGCAGATATTAATGTGTAATGTTATACAACCATAATGTAGAAGGGTTGTAATTTTTTTTGTTTTAACCAAAGACGCAAGATATACGAATATGTATTATATTTAGCAAATTGCGGATTCCCAGAGTGCTTTGGAGCGCTTTTTAAAAGCTCTTAAAACAGCCATAAATTGCAATAAAAGGCCTCCTTGAGTAACTCTATGAGCTTTGGGGTTCAGAGCCCATTATTGCTATCTCTCAGGGGCGAGTGAATAGCCAACAGATACGACAACTTTATAATCTCTTTGAGAAATTACTAGGCCGGTGTGGGGGAAGGGTTTAACTTTCAAAGTGCCAGTACTTTTCTCCAATTTCTTACGATTAATGTTCGATACGCGTAACTATGTTGATCAATGCTTTGTTGAAAAACCCTCGTTCAACTCTCCATCTTGTTGACAGATTTCACAGCTGTGCGCCCCAAAGACGTGTGGTCCGCTGTCGAAAATGTATGCAACATACGGTGTTGGCAAAGGTGGAAGTTGAAACTTCTTTTGTTTTATGTAGGAAGAATGAATATTGTTTATCAGGGAATAATTAAAGCTCTTTCAAGTTCCATTTTGGACACATTTCACAGCTGAGCGTGCTGGCTTGAAGAGAGTGTCCGATGCCAAAACTACATTATTGTGATTAGGTAACAAGCAGAACTGACAAGTATAGCGGTTTAAGGAATATGTTATTTGCAAGGAGTGAGACAATAAATTAATGAATTTCATATTTAGAATGAAGGACCGAACAAGCAAATGAATAAATAGATGAGTGAATGAACGCATGGCTGAATTAATTAATTAATGCTGTTTCTTTTTTTTCTTTTTAATAATGAATAAACTTATATCTAAAACAGGCTAGATTGTACACCATTAATACAACTATAAGTATAATTCGTGTTTATAAAAGCGTTTAGAAAGGACAGTTGCCATTAACAAAATCATATTCTAATTTCTTCTTTAAATATCATCAGTTCAGTCAGTTCAGTGGGTAGATTACCGTCCCCAGACACAATAGCGTATAGGGGACTTAACTATATATCATCAGTGAGTCAACTCACACTTATCTTCACATACCCCCACGCACACCATCCTCATCTCCCTCACCGACCTACTCCCTTCCCTTTCCTTTCCCCTCCCCCTCCCCCTCCCCCATATGAACCTCCATAATCTCTCTCCCATTTCTCTGTACTAGTCAGGCACTGATGTTTCTTGGAATGAGCTGTCAAATCTGAATGCATGCAGACCCTATAGAAAATGGAGAAGTCACTGACTGGAATGTTGCAGCAATTTTTTTTCTGTCTAAAATTGCAGAGCCGCGCGAAGAGAGCACCGCACCCAAACAGGGACCGTCTGCTCTCCGTCACAGTCACACACAATCATTGTGTCACCCAACTGAAGTCGCAAGCCCAAACTGCAGGGCTGCCCTAGTATAGGGTATTGTACGCTGTTGTGGAGAAAATCTGGGCAACGCAATCTTATTTTCGTCGGCGTCAGGGCTCAGAAGTGTTGTATGCCAGTCTTAATTGCCTTCGATAAGAGTGGATTAAGAAACTTGTGTTACGGTGCAATTTCGTTTTTTATACTACAGTGATAACAACAGGCGTTGCTGTTCCGACTGAGAAAGTAAGAATGGCTTGCCGTTGTTTGATGTAGATTTTGTTCGTGTTTTAAAAAAATATTTGTTCTTGTTCTTTTTATTCGGAAGTGTGTGTGTGTGTGTGTGTGTGGAGGGGGGGGGGATGTGTAGGTGTGTGTGTGTGTGTGAGTGTGAGCGAGCGCGCGCGCGTGTGTGTGTTTGTGTGTGTGTTTAAGTGTTAGATCTGTACTCATATAGACTAAAAGTGTTAAAATAATGTGTTCAAGCCACTAGTGTTATTTATTTATTTATTTATTTATTTATTTATTTATTTATTTATTTACTTACTTATTCTTTTTGATTTCAGTGTGCTTCAATATTACATTTGACATGTGCTGTAAGATCTTGATAGAGCAAATGTTAGGTCCGTGCTTTTGTTTGTTTGTTTTTACTTTTTTTTAAAATTGTTTTACAGTTACACTAATAATGAAAGAAAAATATATACTTTTTTGCGCCGTCGAATTTATTTTCAACAAACATGTCGTCAATGATGTTTTTGTTTTTTATATAACGACACTATATATGTAATGTCTATTTTTTCAAAGGAATAAATGGGGCATATTTTTTATTTAGGACCGTTTCAAATCTGTTTACACACCTGCCATCACTTTTAAGCTTCTAAATGAAGACACGAAGGCTTACAGGTAATCACATTACTAGAGCTATTTAAGGTCATTTTATTTTATATTTGTAATGTTGGAGCAGATTTTCAACCTCAGAATAATCTGTGAGAAATACCTACAGCACCAACAACATCTATATCATGTGTTCATAGACTTCAAGAAGGCGTTTGACCGAGTCTGGCATGCAGCTCTATGGGCAACAATGAAAGTGTACAACATCAGCCCAAAAATTATTGAAGTCATCAAAAGCCTGTATGACAAGGCTACCAGTGCAGTCCTCCACAACAGAGCCATCGGGAATTGGTTCAGAACAACAATCGGTGTGCGTCAAGGATGCCTACTCTCTCCAACACTCTTCAACATCTTCCTAGAGCGCATCATGTCGGATGCTCTTGCAGACCATGAAGGCACAGTCAGCATAGGGGGTAGAGCAATCTCCAATCTTCGTTTTGCAGATGACATTGATGGATTGGCTGGAGAGGAACAAGAACTTGAACAGCTGGTACAGAGGCTTGACACCACCTCCAAAGCCTATGGAATGGAAATAAGTGCAGAGAAGACCAAAATGATGACCA
>CM072512.1:117028704-117421204 GCA_036898135.1 Oncomelania hupensis
CCGGTAAATTAATAAGTAATATAGTTCAACGTGCTGGGACAGTTCTTTAGCAGGTTTCCTTCATCCTTTGCTAACTGCGGTTACGATTTTCACTGTTCGTAGGTTATTGAAAATGTTCTAGTTTTCTCGAGGGAAAGACTCAGTTCATTTGCGGGTGACTTATCTACGGTGAGTCGGGTCGCCCTTGTAGCTGTGGGGTTTGGACGTGGCCAGGTAGACTCTTGATTGTTCTCCTTTGGTGCCACGGGAGCGACGGTCAGGCGTTCGTCTCCACAAACCTTTATGATCCCAGGACCGACCTGTAAAAGTCGGAGCTCTGGCTACAGTATTCTCGTTAGCTATAAGTGTGCGGTCTCCTCTGCAAAGTGTCTCTAGCATCAGACACCTGCAGGGTTCCCATATGCACAATTCAATTCGAATCTTAAGGCTAAGATACATCAATCCACATGCATACTGTCTCAGAAACAATAATTTGTTTCTGTAACTATATATATATCAAGAACATATTATCAATACATGGCAATCAATATACAATAAACATACACATATCAAAACTACTAGTGTTACCTTACTTGTAGACTCTGGGACTCGTGAAATCGTCTTTTACGTCTCTAGCACTCTCTTGATGAGATGGAGATAGACGGACACTGCAGTTTGTTCCTTTGGTCGACCCTCACAGCTTGGCAGTTCTTTTGCGACTGACTAGCTGATTTTTGGTCCCCAAGGGTATGCAAGAGTTCCTAGGAGTCTTCTGACCAATCGTTTAGCTCTCGTTTTCTTTAATCTCGCATATACGGGATTAATCGTTTTAGTATGCATATTTTCTCCCCCTTGTTCTAGTCACTGGACGCGCATAATTATCTTTGAAGTGGAATGTCAGAAGTAGAGTGGGGAAAGGATGCAATAACGATTACGCGGAACCTAGGCTATTTAGTGTCTTAGTGACTCTGGTCACCGTTGACGTTATGGTCAGTTTTGTCTTGAGTATGCTATTTAAAATTTTTGGTCGCTCCGGCTGTTAGATGGTATCTTGATCGGTTGGCGGGGTGACTGTCTCAAGAAAGTTAATTTGCCATGTGTGGGCTGCTTTTTAGATAACTGTTGTATTAACGTCCAGTTTCGTTCGATGGTATCTATTTTGCGCTAAGCTAATTTCCTACATTTTTGTCGTCAATATTTCTGCTGTTACAACTAGGAAAGAGAAAGAACAAATGAGAATGACAGAATCAGTAGTACTTGAAAGCACTAAATTTGCGCAAAGTGGGGATATTACAGAGAACCCCGGCACCCCAACGGGAATCCTTAGTACGATATTGAGCATACATGTAGGTGTGATTTCCCGTATAGTAACTGTGAACTTGCATTCGTTGGGTAGACGAGTTTTAGGGAATTCCCTTCGTGAGGGCGCGGTCCCTTTCCTCTTCCTCTCCATTTCGCTAAAGGTAAGAGTCAGATACTAATTCACAGATAGTGCTTGTTATGCGCTCATTCGATCTTAGTGTCAAGTCTCGTCCTATTTACACCACGTCGTGTCTTAGGACGTCAAGCACGATTTTACTACTACTATTGTCAAGCCAAAAGAACTGTATTCTACAAACAACTCGGAGGCCAGTTAAGATTTTAAAATGTATTGGTTGGAGTACCGAAAAAGAGGTGGGAGGACAACATTCGAGAATGGACTGGTTTGACACTGAGCGAAACTATCAGGGTTGCTGAGGACAGAGAAAGATGGAGTATGCTGGTTAATAAGAAATAATAATAATAATAATACAGGATGCTATACGCGCCTTACCCCAAATCATTCAGGCTCAAAGCGCGGCGACCTATACCAACATACACGCTCACCTGTCTCATCCACCCTCACACATACCAAACACACATCCATCACTCAAACAGGTGGTGTATAGGCAGGGAGATCGCTATTAGAAGACGGAAAGAAAATCGAATTTTTATTTTTGAAATTTTTATATTGACTGCGTCCTGTACCATTATTGAAGGGAGGGAGGAAACCGGAGTGCCCGGAGAAAACCCTCGGTGACCTCAATAGTCTCGTACCTAAGTCACATACGTTCGCCCCTTGCGGGAATCGAACCCGCGACCTTCGGCATAGGAAACCGGCGACTTATCCACTGCGCCACGAGGCCACCCCATAAACGATCATCTGTGGTGCCCCTACGACCTCCGAGTTACGGGATAGGATAGGATAGGATAGGATAGGATTGGTTGGAGTTCTTCGTTTAAGCGATCGGATCGTTGAATTCTTTTTAATGCTGGTGCGTGCGCCTTGTGAATTGTCTAGAAATTCGATCGCTGGCTGCTGCATCAGGAGTGTATGAATGTTCTGTAACCGTTACACTGTCCCGTCAGTATCCTTCTAGATTTGTCTATTTTAAAAAAAAAAGGTATTGTCTATTTACTTATTTATTTATGAATCAGACTTCACAACGTAGAAAAAAATTAAGAAGTCATACAATTATTGGTGAAGAAACGGAAACTCCGATGGTATGGCCACGTCACCAGAGCATCAGACCTTGCAAAGACCATCCTGCAAGGCACAGTGCAAGGAGGCAGAAAAAGAGGGAGACAGAAAAAGAGGTGAGAGGACAACATTCGAGAATGGACTGGCTTGAGACTTGAGGATTGCTGAGGACAGAGAAAGATGGAGTACGCTGGTTAAACGATCATCTGTGGTGCCCCAACGACCTTCGAGTTATGGGATAGGATGGGATAGTTTGCCTTTTGAGTTTTCAGCTCTTTTATTTGATGTACATTGTGATCGATGGATGTTACTGTGCAACTTGACTAGGGTACAAACAAGGCTAGTGGTCTCGCAATAACACAGGAGTAGCCTGAGTATGCCTTTTGGATGAATTATTAAGGAATGTTATGAAGCTAAGTACTTTGAATTAATTGCAGTTGGAAAACACAAGTGCTGTGTAGTCTAAAGCCAAGAATAACCGGTTAGAGTAGGTTAGTTCTACCTCGGCTTTTCATCTAGAAATTTAAATGCTTATGAGTGATGAGTCAACTTAACTCTGTGATTTTTATAGTACATTTGTCTTCTACTTATACGAATCTTTTCGAAACCGGCTGCGATGGCCTGACGCGATTAAAATCTTAAAATAAATTGATATCTTGCTCATTTTTACTCATTACTATAAGTTCAGAATTAAAAAAAAAAACCAACACTAGATATCTTCTTGTTCGTACTTTTATTCGCTCTTATTTCTTTTTCTTATGTGAGTTCTTATTCGTGTTCTTATTTGAGGTCTTATTCGCGTTTTTTCTATTTGTTCTTGCTCTTGTTTTTTTTTTTTAAAATTATGATTCTTGTTCTAGTTTTTAAATCTAATTCTTGTTCTTGTTTTCATTGACATTATTGTTCTTGTTTGTCATCGTGGTCTTGTTTGTTGTTCTAATTCGTGTTCTTATTCTTGTTCTTTTTTATAAAAAAAATCGTGTTCTTATTCTTTGTCCTAGTCTTATCTTATTCCTATTATTATCTATTGTTCTTGTTCTTATTCGTATTCTTCTACCTCTTCTTTTTGGTTAAGTAGCTCAGTCGGAATCGCTGATATCTTTTTTCAAGAAGCGGCAGGTACCTATCTTAGTAGGCTACTTCTATCAGTATTCATTTCGAGTGCATAGTGGGTGGGATCAAGTAAGCCTACAGATTGCGCTTCAAACCCATTGAATATGGGAAAATAAAGCCCTATTTAAAGACTTTTATTGATATTATTTATTAGATTCAGATTATATTAGGTGCAGTTAGGATCTTTAGATCCAGCGATTCAGTGTATTAGCGACTCTTCCGTCACCGAGCTTTTTCTGAGAAAGCGACACGAATTTTGAGGTAACAAGAAAGTACCATGAATGCTGTTGACCAACGTTGAGCCATTCGGGCGTAAAAACATAATTTTTCACTTCAACGGGCGTTTTCATTTACCTGCATGTTAAACCTAGCTTTAACACATAACCCAACCCATCCAAAGATTACTTCGCGCTCTATCCAACCTTTTTGCTGATGGCGCCCGATAGCATAGTAGTTTAAAAGGCACACGCTCCTTCAGTCTAAACGTTAAGCAGGAAGCATGCAGTGAGTATACCATTGCCACTTGTACGGGGATGGGCCTTCGTTGTGTATCTAATCAGGCTCTCTTTAGAATAGAGTAATCCTTCGGACGAGAGTATAAACCGAGGTCTAGTCTGCCGCAGTCGGGCGGCTTGAGTTAGATCCTGTATCGGCCAGCACCTTGAGATTTTAAAAAAAAAAGCACAAAAAGCAAGAACGCTATATTTGAACGTTAATCTAAAAAAAATATGTGAACAGCAAGAGAGAGAGAGAGAAAGAGAGAGAGAGATGAGATGAGGGAAGAAAGAACAATTACACCGCCTTCACAAAGCTGGCCCCAATAAGAGGCGCTTAGTGTTTGTCTCTTTTAACAACCAAAAGGCTACGGAAAGATGTCTTAAATTTTATTTTAGCGGACTTTTCTACTATCTGCGTTCCTTCACGATAGACGCTTTATCATAATCATACTCTGTAATCCGTATATATTATTTGCCTTTGTAATCTAAGTGAAGGGTCGAGACAGTCTGGATTGCGAGCCCTCAGTTTTTTTACGGGAAGGTTTTATAGTGGAGATATTTTATTTTTATTGGCCGAGTAGGTTGGTGGCTTTGCCGTGGGATTCAGAGCGTGCAGATTTTCAGTGCTTTGAGGCCAGTAAGATTTTCTCTGTCCAGTGATGAATTATAGTAAGTTTACTTACTAGACTTCGTGAGTGATTGGCCTACATCTTTCGATAAACAGTAAGTTTTATTCATAATGGGATGAGAAAGAAGTGACTTGATGTTTTATTCAAAATGGAATTAGAATGAAGCGACTTTCTTTATATATTGTAACGCGCGATTCATAGATTTGACACCTATGTGTATGCATATCTACAAATCTCAAGTAGCACTTTCAAAAAGTAAATTTTGTTCAGTTAGATTATGAGAATATGAAAGAATCGGCTTAAAAAAATAAATAAATAAGAACTGGGCTTTTGCAAAGCGCCTTTGATCAAAACGTCATGTGTATGCTTAGTATGATTACGATTAGCCTACAGGGTTGGCGAATACTAAGCTTTTAACTTAGTTACAGAGTAACGAAACAAAATGTGAAACGTACAGTATTGTTATTATAGTGAAGAGAGAGAAGTGAGAAAGAAGAGACTTCGAACCCTGTGTTGTACATAGGTCTACGTGAGTTGTTGTTGTTGGTGTTGTTGTTGTTGTTGTTGATGATGATGATGATGATGATGATGATGATGATGATGATGATGATGATGATGATGATGATGATGATGATGATGATGATGATGATGATGATGATGATGATGATTATGTTGTTGCTATAAGCGTTCATTCTTTCTGTTGCAGATGACACTTCCAAAATGAAAGCCCGAATACTTTCTTCAACTCGACAGCATCAATTTTTCGGACTCCCAAACACGGCGAGCTAACAACAGCAGCAGTAGCTAGCTGCAACACTGAGCAGCACTACAGCATCAGCTTGCCGTCATCATAGTAAGAAGCAGCAGCAGCAGCAACAGCAGCAACAACAAACAATTCTTCACCTATCTCACCGGTAGTTATTTGACATTTGGTTCAGCTTCTTTTTCGGATTATTCGCTTCCAGTTTTTACTCACCACCGAAACCGCCTTCGCTCCAATATATCACAGAGACCTCCACTGAGCACACAACACAGAAGATGGAGGTGAAGAACTGGATTATAGTGACCATTCTCCTGGCAATCATAGCTACCCTGGTGCATATAGCAGGCTTCGTGGCTCCCTTGTGGATCTTCCTGGAGGATGAGACCGGCATGTTCAAAGTCGGGGTAGGCCTGTGGTACACCGTCGGATGTGGCATTGAAGGCACTTGCAACGTCACCACACCTGCCCTGGCTTTCGGATATAGCAGAAGTGAGTTGATGTTCATTAAAATGGTTGGTTGATTGGTTTGATTGGTTGATTCATTTGTTGTAGAAAGGAACTATTTATTCAGCGTTCCCAATGAAGATTTACCATCAAATTTTACAGCATCACAGTGCTTTTTTCCACCGTGAGTGTGCCGGGGGTTTCTGTATAAATAGTATCCCCACTTTGTGGAAATTTAGTGCTTTAAATTTTTACTGTCGCTATCTTTCTCCTTTGTTCTTTCTCATTCCTACTCTGTTCTATCAATCTACTATACTATCTTCTTCGCTAGACACCTACCTTTTTGTTTTCTTGAAAACTCTTCCAAAACTCCTCAGTTGTATGTGAGGTCTGTTGGGTCGGCTTGGGAATATTGGACGCTTTCTGACAAATAATCACTAGGTCTTTCTATGATATTATTATTTTGCAATGTAGGCATTTTGTATACATGTGTTTTGTTGATATTTTATAATGTTTATATTCTATTTTGTTTGTGTAAACGAGGGTTCGATAAATTAGAGTACAGCCTCAGCGTTCCCTGCATGGGATGCCTTTATTGTAAAGTGACCGGCTGGTGGAGTGCCTTCAGTGTTACCACTAGGGTTGTTTCAGCAGATCTTTTATATGGATTAGGGTTGAGTCCTCTTTCATCCAAGTTGTGGTCCTGATTCGGCTCCTGGCAGCCCGCTGGATCCTATAAACAATAAATAAATAACACTGCCTTATTCATTTGAAGGTAAGGTATATCAATCCTAAGACAATCCTACTGTCAACTTTGAAGGCATTGAGTTATTAGTTCATTTCTACGTGATCATTCAGTGTTGGAAAAACGCTCTCTCTCTCTCTCTCTCTCTCTCTCTCTCTCTCTCTCTCTCTCTCTCTCTCTCTCTCTCTCTCTCTCTCTCTCTCTCTCTCTCTCTCTACGATTCATTTGTTGTTTGGGTGACTGCTTGTTGGATCGATCATTTGGCAAATAAGGTGATTGATTGATTTAATTGATCCATTATGGGTTACTGATTTGTTGCTTTGGTGGATGGATGGATGGATGGATGGGGAGATGGTTGAATTTACGAACTGATGACAACTTGATGAATACGCATGCGCATGTGCTTCATGCTTTCATGCCCCTGTGCGGTGACCGATGAACGGCATGCAGTACTAAACAGTCGTATATCATGCCACATGCAAGTACGTGCACACTAGAATATAGAGAGCGATGCTAATAGCTTCGGCATCTCTCACAATCGGATACGGCGGCAGTGCACCATGCGCTGTATGTTGTGGATCCTTCCGAGTTCAATGTTTAGTTGGTTAACTGAAATGCTCGAATAATTATCATATTCGTTTAGAATTTGGTGTTAAACAATGTATTGTTTTGACTGCATGAGTGAGTGTCCAGTAAAGATTTTGTATTTTCAAACTTTTCTGAAAATATTTTTATATAGTTGGGAATCAGAACGGGCCAGATGTCGGTCCGTCGGTCGTTGCGTTGTATGTCATATCTCAAGACCCGCTAAACAGATTTTGACTAAATTTCATAGGAACATTACCTGTGTTAGTGGTTTGCCATTCTTAGTGGGCCTTTCGTTTCATACTTTCATATGGCATTAGGCTTACTAATAGTAATATTGAACTGTCCGACCCTTCTTTTTTGGTTTGATACCCTGTCCATCAACAAGCGCTATTATTTTCATTATTTCACAGACTCCGTGATCCATGTACAAAAATAATTACCACAGATCCTTATTAGTATCCAGGTCAGTTACTATGCAGCCTCCCAGTACATGCATTTTCCATCAACCATTGTATGGTACCAATCCTAATATTGAGAAGCTATTGGTAACATGGAACGTTATCGGAGACTCTCGGAGTCCCGGTGTATGTGAAATGTTTGCAAGCACTACCATGATGTATCTTAGTGCCACGTTCAATGAGAGGTAGCATAGTGACTGTTCTTATATAGCGCAACTAACAGCCCAAAGTGCTTCTCAAAGCGCTGATCGAAATCTTGATCTAAGTTCCAGCCGCCCAAAGAGTCCAATATTTACGGTACATGTATTTTCAATTAACTATTGCATTGTGCAACGATTTTACAATGGGGACATACTTCTATCAGTCAAACTGTATTTATGCTTTTGTTACGTATAAACGAAATTTCTGAAAGGAAATGCAAGATTCAAGAAGACCTTATTATCTCAAACAGAGACATTAAGGCTGCTATGGTTCCCTTTAGGCTACAGATAAGCTTACATGTATCTATAGACTTCAGTACTGAGATATTCGAAACTGCACATCAGTTATTTAAACCCACGGTGGCTGAGTGAGTTACACTATTTTATGGAAGAGAACTACCAGGGCGTACTGCCAGGGTGTGCTAAAACTACTATTGCGTACTATGTGCTTCGTTGATCGATAACTAGTTAAGGCATGGTCTGTCCGAGTGCAATTTGAACGCAGCCGTATTGCATTTTCGTGACTTTAATCTCTGATTAGCCACATCACCTTGATGAATAGAATTGGCACCAATAACCAGGAAGTCGATAAAGGGAATTCACACATTCGCCTGAGGGAGTAACTACAATCTGCACCACTCTCCCAGATAGACACACTGGCCGATAGACATGCTCAGACATTCAGGCAAGCGTACTCAGACAAAAAGACATAACGGCATAGAAGATGAGGAAAAAGACAGTGCAAAAGCTACAACTTTGTCCGCCCTTCTGTCCGTCTGTCTGTCTTTTTGTCGCTGTCTCTCTCTTTCTGTCTCTCTTTTTTTCTGTCTCTGTCTTTGTCTCTGTCTCTCTCTGTCTTTTCTATTTTGTCTGTCTCTGTCTGTCTGTCTGTCTGTCTGTCTCTCTCTCTCTCTCTCTCTCTCTCTCTCTCTCTTCATGCCTATTATTCTCAATAGTAGGCCCATGTCTAGCTCCATTCAACCAAATTACCTCTATATCTTCAGAAATTTACTTAAAAGGATGTCAGTAGGGTATAAATATATTCAAACCAGTTTAACTCTAATCTTTGCTGTATATATAACTGATTATTTTTGGATTAGCTTCTTATGGCTCTACTTCATTGTTGTTGGTGTTAAAGTCTTTGAATTTACTAGTTAAAATCACAGGCGCTTGCATCTGGACACGCGAGCGACTATGCCTGTGATGTCTCTAATACGAATACCCAGGGGTAGACGCGTCACAGGCATAGGCGCTCGCGAGTGCTGATACAAGCGCCTGTGGTTGTTAGTTTTGTTATACCAGTGCCTTTCATGGGCGGAGGGGGCGTACGCCCGCGCCCCACTCCTCTCCCACCCCTCTCCCGCCCCCTCCTCCCAAAATAAAATAAAAAGTGCAATTACAGCTTTTGACAATTCTTTGACGGTCGCTGCTTGTCGCAGCTCAGTAGTTTGACTATACCCGTGTGACATCGTCAAAGTTCCTAGTATCTTTTTTAGACTGGAAGCGACTTGGAGCATTCTGATTGGTCGACGCATTACAAAATTCGACGCATGCGCACAGTGCTATCGTAGTCTTAGTAAGGATTAGGGTTAGGCTTAGGTTTAGGGTTTAGGGTTAGGGTTACGACGCCTAAGAACATCGTGAAAGGCCGGTCAGACTTGACCTAGCGCATGCGCAAAGGCGCCCGGCCTAAATAAGGGTACCCGGAACATTGACGATGTTACACCGGAAACCGGAAATTGGCGTATAATATGATGTTGATGCACCCCTTCCCCTCTTCTCTTGCTTTAACCGTGGTCCGCCCCTGCCTTTAATGTAGATATGAACGTGTTGCTCTACCACGTCTGCCAAAATCTTTCAACATTTGTTGTGAAACTTCGTAGGTTTCTTTCCAAGATGTCCTATAGTGTTTAAAATCTGTTGAACGTCTTGGATTTTTAAATGTTAAATTTCTCTATAGGTCTGTTAAAAAAAGTTTCTAATACAGCGCTTTGCCGGCTCAAGAGCTGTTCCAAACCTTTGCCGGACACAGGATGTATCTCAAGCCAACCGAGGCGCCCACTTACAACCTTCTGGCGCATCGTTTGAGAACTATCCTTTGCTGCTCGGTGGCTTAGCTTTACTCTGTAAAGCAATTACTATAGGCCTAGTACCAGTCCATGTTGCCAACTGTTCAGATATCTCTAAGAAAAATTCTTTGAAGGATGTTCAGTGGTGTTGAAAATCTGTCGAACTCCTTTTACTTATATGTTTATTGTTAGTTTTATACGTGTTGGGTAACATTAAAACTTCCGATTCAAAAGGAACGGTCCGGTACTTCTTTTACTGTAGACCAGTGCCGTCTGATTCTTTTGTCCACTTTCTATTTAAGAGCCTGTTTATGTCAATGTGTTCTATAAGCACGCTGTGGCAGAAGGAGTGTAAGCATACAATTTATATGCTGAAGTTTCGTTGGACTTTATTGTATATAGAAACCCCGTATAATGTGTCCTTGCATTGTGGAAGCAAGCGCCTTATTATGTAAACACCCTCTCTTGATATTCTATTTAAAGAACGTGCTTGTGTTATTCTATAGAGACATTCCTAGTTTGTGCCAATCTGCAGTATGAACATACAGTATTTCTTCTTCTTATTATTATGTTGAATTCTATAGCTCCAACATTGTATATCTGCATCGGGTCAGATAAACGGGTTGGTGAGTTTTGACAGCTGATTGATTGACTGAATAATGTTTTATTTTCGTCTCAAAACATCAGTCTTATAGAGACAATGAAAAGGTTACGTGTAATAGGGTGATACACACAAAAATATATATTCCATGAAATGGACAACATTACTCCTAATCTCTCCCATCCTCCCCCTCCTTCGCCTCCTACCATTCCATATCCCCAGTCACAAACACACACACACACACTCTCTCTCCCTAATTGAAATCGCAATTGATAAAACTAAACGTGCAGTGACAAACAGTAAAATTCCATCGTATTGAGAGTATACTATCCACTGCAATCGCAATGGTCCCCATGCCTATCGCTTCCCCACGAACCACTGCGATCGCAGTTTTCAACTCTGACGTTGTTTTTTGTTTTGTTGTTGTTGTTGTTGTGTTTTAGTTGTGTGTTTTTTTTTTATTGCTTCAGTGACTTCAATTCTTTTACGAAACTTAAGTTCTAGCTTACACATTTGTTCTATTGCCCGCTGTTTTATAGTGTTCTTCAGCTGTAGAATGAGACATGCAGAGCTTAATTTCGTAATCACTGGCCTTGCATGAGTTTTTCCAACCAAGATGGCTTCATCTACTTGGACAAAAAAAAGGTCATTTATATTCCCCATCTAAATCAGGTATTTTCCACTTGGTTATCTATAAATACCAGAAAGTAAACTCGTCACAGGCATAGGCGCTTGCATGTCCAGATGCAAGAGCCTGTGGCTTATATTGTCAACGGAGGTTAAATATCGATTTAGTTATTCTCAGCGCTACAGTGCAGCTCTGCGGATTGACTATTTCAGTCACTATTACCATTAGATATTGAGCTGTACAAGTTGAGTACGCGCGTGATTCAGTTTATTTTATTTAACGTCTATTCACCTCTGTGATATTAATAATCGCGAAGCGACGGCGCTTTATTAAACACAGCTACCTAGATCCGAAACTAATGATTATTTTAGCAACAGCAACAACAACACAGATAATCTATGCATATCTGCAGATGAACTACTGCTTGTATTAGTAGGTTGGGGAGGTATAAAACTAATGTGTGCGAATGGCTGACGCTTTAGCTGTGACTATGGAGAGCTTAAAATATTGATTTGATTACCGGGAACTGGGTAACAGACGCATCAATAGAGCTTTTTGGATAAACAATTTCGGTCCCGATTAGTCATTGAGCTATAGAAGTTCAGTATGAGCATGAATCGGTGACACTTTATTAAACACTATGTATAGATGTAATCAACAACATAACAGATCATCAATGCATTTAAAAATCTCGATATGTTAGTATTAGCAATTGAGATGTTTGAATTTTGTGTGCGTATGAATCATGCTTTAATAAGCACAGCTATAAAAAGTTGGAAAATGCCGATTTGCGTATCAATAACGCAGGTATATAAATACAGCTATTTTGTTGTATTATTCTAATTAATAATTCTTTAGAATTTACGTATGCACTTGACTGGTGGTTTACGCTTAAAAGGGACAGAGTATCAAAGATGTGTGTATATTTTTGTGTGTGACAATGAGGTTACTTGTTAACTTGCGCTGCTCTCACATTCTTATCTTATCCTATCCTATCCCGTAACTCAAAGGTCGTAGGGGCACCACAGATGATCGTTTAACCAGCATACTCCATCTTTCTTCGCTCAGTGTCAAACCAGTCCATTCTCGAATGTTGTCCTCCCACCTCTTTTTCGGTCTCCTTCTTCTTCTACCTCCTTGCGCTGTGCCTTGCAGGATGGTCTTTGCAAGGCCTGATGACCTGGTGATGTGACCATACCATCGAAGTTTCGTTTCTTCACCACTGTGAGCAGGTCATCGTGCTGTCACATTAAAAGATGATTTATAATGCACAATCGTTGCTCAAACCGACGTTTGGAAGCTTTGAATTTTAGGTGTCTTTTCTTTTGTCGTGAAAACCGACAATAGTTACTGTATCCACTTTACCCTTTATCGCCGCGTTGCTAAGTTTAGAATCAACATTGACGCTATTAACAGGCAGATAAACACAAAGAAAAGTATCGATATATATCAAAACTGTGTGGTTTTTTAAAGTTATGTTTTTTGTGGGGCAACACTCATTAGGAATTTGATAAAAGGTATATATGACTTTAAAGTGGGGCTCTTTAAAATATAGCTTCACTCTACAGCGCCTAAGGGTTTGCATAAAATAACAAATTTGACATGGTTCAGCTGCAGTCAATAGTGTCTATTTCACATGGTTTGAATGCATACATACGTCCGCAATCTATAGCTATACCTTGCAGTTATCAATCTTCACAGCCAAATTCCATTTTTGAAGAAGGAAAAAATGATTTTAAAAAAATCATCTTGTATTTCGTTTTCTTTAGTTTCGCCGTCTTTAGATACTTTGCAGTTAGAAATCTTCAAATATGACCAATTTCCTTTTGAAGACGAAGAAGAAGGAAAAAATAATAAATCATCTTGTATTTTGTTCCTTTAGTTTTGCAGTCTTTAGATACCTTGCAAAGTACAAACAGTCAAATGTCCTATTGTATATTAGAACAACTATATATAATCTTTTATCTTTATATTGTATCGTGTATTTTGATGAATGAATGCCTAGCTTCCTATATAGCTTTATAGCCGGGTGGAAGTAAATAGCTTTTGTCGGGTGGATTATAAAAATAGAAATGTGTCTCTTTGGGCGTTGGCTGGTGAGTGTTTGGAGTCCCCTGGTGCACTCCCGTGGTTTATCAATGGGTGTGACATCCTGAGTATCAGCGATCTATCATGTATTAGCTATAAATATCCAACGTGGATCCTAACAAAGTCTGAGATAATTCTGTACGTGGGTTTAGTGTACTTTTGTGTTTAGTGTTATCTTTCCCACAGAATTTTAGACCAGGGCCCTTAGTAAACCGACAATTTAATGAATGACAAATTGTAGAGACTTTAATTGTTGCTGTACGGTAGTGTAGTTAGTTAAGGAGTAACTTAGTTGTAGTGCGTATCCTAGGCAGAGCAGTTAGCTTATAGTAGTAGCAATACTCATCTTTTCCAGAAATGTTGGGAAAGGTCCTTCTTCAATGAACTGAAATCTAATAAAGTTTATAATGTCCAAGCTGCTTTAGTTAATCCCAGTCCAATTTCTTTTCGGCGAGGCTACCTACTCTACGTGTTTTATACACACTTGTTTGTCTCGTATTTTCAATTTTAAAGATTTGTCCCACCGCCGTAGCTCAAATGGTAGAACGTTCGCCTGGCACACCGATGACCCAGGTTCGAATCCCGTTTTACATGGGCGAAATAAAAAGTTGCCATTTTTTACTGTCCATTTTAGCAGTATGATTGCTCTGCTTTTGCGAGACATGGACCCTCACAGCAGATCTACAACGAAGAATACAAAGCATGGAGATGAGGTGCTACAGAAGACTTCTGGGCATTTCCTATACCCAACACATCACCAAAGACGAAGTCCGAAAGACCATCACACAAGCTATTGGACAACACGGTGACCTGCTCACAGTGGTGAAAAAAACGGAAACTCCGATGGTAGGGCTACGTCACCAGATCATCAGGCCTTGCAAAGACCAACCTGCAAGGCTCGGTGCATGGAGGTAGAAGAAGAGGGAGACTGAAAAAGAGGTGGGAGGGCAACATTCGAGAATGGACTGGTTTGACACTGAGCGAAACAATCAGGGTTGCTGAGGACATGGAAAGATGGAGTATGCTGGTTAAACGATCATCTGTGGTGCCCCTACGACCTTCGAGTTACGGGATAGGATAGGATAGAATAGGATAGGATAGGATAGGATAGGATTGCTCTGGTAGTTTAGTGTTGCTTTAGGTCGCTAAACCTTGTTCCCTGAGATGGTTATCCTCGTCTGCCGTATCGCCAAATGTGGGAGCAGACGTTAAACTTCAATATTCATTCATTCTAACGCAATTTTATAGGAGGATCTTTTTAGTTCCACGGTTGTATAGGTTTATTTATTTATTTTATTTATTTTATTTGGTGTAATTGTCTTTGTTGTATTTACTCGCACGGCGTAAATGCCACATTAAGAAACTGATCCTTTGTTTGTTTGTTTTTGATTTTCAAAACTACTAATTTTCCTACTCCTTCGGATGAGAGTATAAACCGAGGTCTAGTCTGTGTCGCATACATTCCATCATAACGGACTTTAAAAATCCTGACGCTCATGTCCTAGACGGGTGAGTGCCGGTGACAAGAACACACCCAGCATGCACTTAGGTCCTTCTCCCCCATCCCTGGCTGCCCAGGATTGTGCTCAGTTGTACGGGCGTCAGACCATGCGCCCAAAGGCTGCGGGTGGGCGTCTCGGGCGGCTTGAGTTAGATCCTGTATCGGCCAGCGCCTTGAGCAGCTCTTGAGCTGGTCATGCGCTATATAAGAACGATTAAATAAATAAATAAATAAATAAATAAATAAATAAATAAAACCAGTTACAATATAATATTATTTTTATATTTTCACTGTTACCCTCTTTCACTGTTTAGCACCGTTTCGCGTTCACTAGTACCAAGGACTATAATTATATTATTATTTGTAGGCCTACGCAAGCAAGATGCAGTACAGTTGAGTATTATTTGTCGTCTGTTCTCACACTATGGAGGGCATACGCCCTCACAATTGCTCACACTCACGCACGCATCTAAAAACTTCTTAATGAATTTAAAAAAAAACAGATAGTAATTAAATCAAACTTTTATTTTAAAAATATATCCAATTCGCGATCTTAACATGTTTTGCTAAATGTGGATGATATAATGTATTCTCCTTTGTTCGGCCATAATTTTATATCATGAAGCCGTGATCTTTAAAGAATAACCTTAGTACAGAAAATTCGAAATAATATATGATGCAGTCAAGTAAGACTACAACGGTGTCTTGTGCCTCTAGACGTATTTAAGGAAGGCAAAAACTAGTCTGACCACAATGTCTTCTGTTATTATATTACTCTTTTAATTGCTATGAAATTGCTGTTCGGGTATTGAAAGGGTGAAGAGAGATTCCTGTGTCGGTCGGTCGATGGATGAGATATAGATATGGTGAGGGAAGAGTGAGAAAGAATCATTATGTGTATGTTTTACGTATGTTTCACTGAACTTGCACACCACAGTTCTTTTCTTATATTAGACGACGTTTTACTCTATTAAGGGATTTAATATTTACTTTTTATGTTATAACTATCATAGGCGACATAGGTGGTCTTTTTTTGTTTGTTTGGAGGGTGGGGTGGGGTGACATAGATATCTTTCACTTCATTATTGATTTATTTAAAACTTGTCAACACTTTTCTTACCGTCTTTTTAGGGCTCCAGGTATGCGCATTGAGTTTATTCTTACGAGGAATCGCGCTTAATAAAACTTAAAAAAATATCCTGTGGATAACATTGGATCCTGAGGGATATTACACCAATTCGGTGCCTTTATAGCAAATCCTTGGTAGCAAAGCGGGTAGATAGCAGCACAGGTAACACATTCTACCTAAAAAACAACAACCTGTGAGCTCTCTACCGCTTTGCCGTTAAGCTACAGGCACCCATCTTGTGTAATTGCGGACACTTGCTGCCTTTGACGCATCTTCTGATACCACTGATCATTATTGCACCGCGTCACCTCCGCAATATGATTTGGGTTTATACTGTACAAGTCTCGGTTCAACATCTTTATTAGGCTTTGACAGTTTCATGCTGGTCACACAAAACATTACCCCCGTTGGGGTGCCGGGGGTTTCAGTATAAATAGTATCCCCACTTTCTGGACATTTAGTGCTTTAAATTCCCACTGTCGCTGTCTTTCTCATTTGCTGTTTCTCATTCCTGCTCTGTTCTATCAATCTGCTATACTATCGTCTTCTTCGCTAGCCCAGTCTCCTACATTTTTTCTTGAAAACTCTTCCGGGACAAGACTCCTTGTTTGTGTATGAGGTCTGTTGGATCAGCTTGGGAATATTGGACGCTTTCTGCCAGGTGGTCACTAGGGCTTCCTATGATGTTATTATTTAGCAATGTAGGCATTTTATATGTATGTGTTTTGTTTATAATTTATAATGATGTTTGTATTCTATTTTGTTTTTGTAAACGGGGGTTCGATAAGTTGGGGTGAATCCTCAGCCGTCCCCTGCGTGGGATGTCTTTATTGTAAAGTGACTGGCTGGTGGAGGGCGTTCAGTTTTCCCACTAGGGTTGTTTCAGCAGATCTTTTATGCGGATTGGGGGTTGTCCGGTCCTGATTTGGCTCGGAAGAGTCCGCTGGACCTAAAGCAACAATTATGTAATGTAATGTAACACAAAACATTTTAGTTATGGATTCTCTCTCTCTCTCTCTCTCTCTCTCTCTCTCTCTCTCTCTCTCTCTCTTTCAGCCATGGCACGGGGAAGGACGAGGAGGAGGAGGGATGGTGGATTTGGTGGGGTAGACGGAGGGGGGGGGGGGGTGCGGTGCGGGAGGAAAACGAAGGTCTATTAGACCTTTTGACGCTATAGGGCTGTTACCAAGGTTGTACAGGCAGTCGGCCTGAAAGCGACGCTGACCCCCAATCTGAGTGTGGGAGGCTGTAGAGGGTAAACGTCTGCATACAACCTATGCTTGATAGATCTCTGACACTCCGCCAGCTAGCGTCAAGGTCGCTTGTGTAGTGGAAACTGTCCTATTTTGGTTTATTTCGCTGTGGCACAGAGGTAACAATAGGGCTACAGTACGAATCTCGATGCGGCATTTTCGTATCTTTATTGGGTCGTGTTCATTTTATGCTAGCCAATATAAAGCCACGGCTTCTTGTTCTTTTGATCCTTGAAAACTAGAGGAAGGTAGGCTCTGTAGGAAGACCTTGTATATGACTCTGTTAAGCATCTTTTAGTATGCGTTGCCGAGTTTATGTTAGACAATAATAAGCATTGACTCGCTTTTATTTTTTTTTTTTACTTCAGTTACTTGACGAACAGGAGCTAGGAGGTGAGGGCGGAAAGAGTTAACGTTGTTTATTATACGGTATCTTATCCGTAACATTTGGTATTTATTGTACAAGCATCTTCAGTTTGCTTTGTTTTTTTAATGCTAGACAATAATATATAAAGTAATGATGTAATGGCTTGAAATTCCAGTTTTCCGCAGAATAGATTCTGGTCTCGGATGAGAGAATAAATCGAGGTCTTATCGGCGTACGCGTGCATTCTACCGCACCGACTTTAAAGATCCACATGCTCATATCTTAGACGGGTGAGTGCCCAAACCAATCAATGCACCCAGCATCTCCTGTTCCCCTCTGTTTTGGGTGGCTGGCACAACTCTTGCGGCTGCCGTGTATTTGTTTAGAAGGCAGCTTAAATTTGGTTCACGTGGGCGACGAATAGCAATACAAGTTTAGAAACTCTGTTAATGTTGTTGATGACGATGATGACGACGCTGCTGCTGTGGCCTTATAGTGATGACGATGATGATGATGATGATGATGATGATGATGATGATGATGATGATGACTATGCTGCTGCTGCTGCCTTATGGTGATGACGATGATTATGATGATAATGACTATGCTGCTGCTGCTGATGATGATGATGAAGATTGATGATTGATGATTGATGATGATGATGATGATGATGATGATGATGATGATGATGATGATGATGATGATGATGATGATGTGTATTCGCTCAGAAGGCAGCTCAAATTATTTTGTCCACATGGGTGACAAATAGCAATACAATTTTAGAAAATCTGTTGATGTTGCTGTTGTTGTTGTTGACGATGATGATGATGATGATGATGATGATGATGATGATGATGATGATGATGCTGATGCTGATGATGATGACGACGGCCGCGACGACGATGCTGTTGCCGCTGATGCTGCTGATGTTGATGTACACTTTTACGGTGCACAGATCCAAGCTGGCAGCATTCTCTGAGCATCTTTTGAGTTAAGACAAAGCACTTCTGCAAGAACGATCAAATAATTGCACACATATTTGGGACCACGAATCGATTTGAATTTAATTATACGCACTTTTAATGTAATATATACCTAATACAGACAAATGACAATTGGGACTCCGGCAATACGAAACTATCCGGCATTTGGATTCAACAACATAAAAGAAAGTGGTGACGGATATGTACTCAGTTTGCATATGATGAAATTCGTCCAGTCCTTGTTTTAAATGGTTTCCGATGCACTGTGTGACAACAAGGAAAAACATAATAAAGGAGAGGGAAGGTTGGGAGTAAGGGGGTAGAGGGGCGCGATGGAGGAGTCACAAAGAGATACAGAGGTCACAAAAACAGGTAGGGACCAATAGTAAACCATTTTATGACGGCCACAATGAGAGCAAAACCCACTAAGAATCACTCCGAGACTGACGCGACGATAAGACATTGCGACTGAAAACTGTAGCCTATGTCTTTCTGTATGTCTTCTACCTTTGTCTTTGTCGTTGTCTCTGTCTTTGTCTTCAGTCACTTTTCTCTGTTTGTCTCTGATTCTTCTTCTCCTTCAAGTAATATCCAGGGTAAAGGTTTTGACATATAACACAACGGCCTCTCTCTCTCTCTCTCTCTCTCTCTCTCTCTCTCTCTCTCGATCTCAGAGGTGTACTTGTTCAGTGTCGGTACCACTGTATTCATCATTAACTGCGTTGTCTCACCTGCAAATGGCAACCTGAACATTCTTCAAAATCTTTGACACCATGGTCCAGGCTGTCCTGTCCTATGCATCTGAAGTATGGGGACCTCTATTTGACTTCGGAAAGGATCTCACTGAAAAAAATCCATTTGCTTGCCTGCAAAATGTAGTGTTGGACGTCGCAACTTGAACTCCTAATAAACTCTTGTACGGCGAGCTGGGTCGCTTCCCTCTGGCAATTATCACAATGTTAGGCACTAAAATTCAGGTTTAGGCCGTTTGGAGTCCACAAAAACAGGTCTATCATTTTCTCTCTTACACACACACACACACACACACACACACACACCCACACACACACCCACACCCACACCCACACACACACCCACACACACACACACACATTTTTGTAAAAACGACGTTCTGATGACTGTTGTGAAAAAACAAGGATTATTTTGACACACTTTCCATTTCTTTGACATTATTTTGACATTTTCCCATTTTTGAAGCTATCCCTAACCCTAACCCTAATCCTAACCCTTAACCTTACCCTAATTCTAAAACATCTCTAACTCAACGGAGAACTATTTTGACGTCAAAATAGTACGGCCTTCCCAAAAAAGTCAGAAGAAAACATGTGGAGTTTCATGTGTGTGTCATCAGAACGTCGTTTCTACATGCCCCCCCCCCCCCCCCCACACACACACCTAGGCCTATACCTGAAATAAAAGCGAACACGAGTATAACACCGTTGTATAGTTTTTATGTACATTTCCGATGCGCAAATATTTGTTGCCTGGACGCCCCCTCTCCATTTCTCTCCAACCCCACACCGATCCCCCACCCCAGCACCTTTCTACTTTTCCCCTCACCCACATCCCATCCTAGCGGTTTGCCCATGACAGTCCTCCACCCGCACCCTCCTTTCAAAATGCATCCCTCGTTCCATCTCACGCACGGCTGCATGCTATACCATTGATAAACAAACCTTTCTTCACAAATATGTCAATCGAGGATTTTTATGAAGAAAAAGAAAATCTAGCATGATAAATATTATAAGAAGGTAAATAGTCCTTATGACCTGATTTTAGTCCCTTTGGAAAAAACAAAAGGAAATGGACTAGCGTGACATACCTGAGCAGAGCATAAAGGTCACACCTCCCAAATCACAGCTAAACCGTCACCCAGTTTTAGTGATCACGATTACTGTATTAAATAAAAATCCTCTTAAGGTCAGTCGTCAGACCCAAGAGAAAAGCTAGCCCCATTAAGTGTTGTGTCCGTGTATACATTTTAAGTGTCACGCATTCAAACGTTTGAGCACGCGCTCAAGGCGAAGTGGCATTTGAATTTCAATGCGCCATTTAATCGTGAAGAAAGCAAGCGGGGTGACGCCTCAGTATTTTCATTCCCACGCTAGTTGAAACCTATACTTTGTCGGTAATAGATAAACACTCTATTATTCTTGGTGCACTTTAAAAACGAAGAAATCAGGAGCATGGACAAATAGATTATATAAACGGTTGAAGGCTCCATCTAAATCGGTTGCTCTGGTATATCTCTGACACTCGCTTTGGACAAGGGTGGCCGTGAATGTATTGCGCTAGATTTTTCCATAAGATTTCAACTCGCCAAAGTAACTGTTGTTCTCTGATACAAGTATTGCAGAAGTTTGTTTTTTTCATGTGGAAATAGCATTAAAAGTTTGTCCACAAGTTAGCTTTAGAAGGTAACAAGCAGTCTATACAAACGGTCGTTATTGTGTATGTATCACCCCAACCCACACATACACAAACCAACGTACCCACAACCTCGTTTAATAGCCTTTGATTTCTTCTTTTTTTAACTTTCAGTATGGGGGTGTCGGATAGCGCAGTGGTTGGAGCACTCGCTACTGTGTCGCAAGTTAAGCACCGTCCAGTGCGGTTAGCGCTTGGATGGGTGACCGCAAACCGTGAAGCGACAAATAACAGTTGACTCAACTGTGACTGAGTACCTACTCTCTTAAGGGTGGGGAAGGTAAAGCAGCGAGGGAGGGAGATGGGCATCACCCTCATTACGCTGGCCCAAGATAAGTGTGATCTCCAACATCACGCTCCCCTTCTTAGGGGGCCGGGTAGCTTAGGATGCCGGGTAGCTCAGTTGGTAAGAGCGTCTTGCTAGTAACCAAAAGGTCGCTGGTTCGAATCCCGGATTGGTCAACGTGTGATCATATTATTTTCCCCTTTACCAACAACTGGCCCGCTGGTGTTAGTATAAATCGGTCCAGTAGTCACCTATATGCGAAAGTGTCGTGTGACTATAATCTACAAACAACAACAACAACGCTCCCCTACGGCCACAAGGCTATGGGACCAACCTTTACCTTTTACCTTTTTACCTCAGTATTATGAGCATGTTACCATAGGCTCTACAAGTAGTCAACGTCATCAGCATGACGTCATATTGCTTGCCCTCCCCACTCCCACACACTACATCAGTAGTCCTTCGATATTTTTATTTATTTATTTATTTATTTTATAAATTTTTTTAAACTTAAGAAACATTGAAGAAAACAACTGTTTTGTTCTAGCACCGACACACACCCTCTTCACTTCCCCCTCTCCGCCCAGCCCTTCACCCTTCTCTACCAAAAGGGTGGTGATGGTGATGTTCCACTGACCTTCCGGTCGTTAGAGAGAGAGAGAGAGAGAGAGAGAGAGAGAGAGAGAGAGAGAGAGAGAGAGAGAGAGAGAGAGAGAGAGAGAGGGAGAACATTGAGGTTTAACGTCTAAAATACAACCTTGGCGATATGGCAGACGAAGGGGGGGGGGGAGGGGAGAGATAAACCATCCCAGGGAGCAAGGGGTAGGGACTTGAATCAACACTGAACCACCAGAGCAATCATACTGCTAAAAGGGACAGTAAACATTTGCTACTTTTTATTTCGCCAAACACAAAATTCGAAACTCAGTCATCGGTGTGCCAGGCGGACGCTCTACCACACGAGCTACTAAGAGAGGGAGAGAGAGAGAGAGAGAGAGAGAGAGAGAGAGAGAGAGAGAGAGAGAGAGAGAGAGACAGACAGACAGACAGACAGACAGACAGACAGAGAGAGAGACAGACAGACAGAGAGACAGACATAGAGAGAGAGACAGACAGACAGAGAGAGACAGACAGACAGACAGAGAGACAGACAGACAGACAGACAGACAGACAGAGACAGACAGACAAAGAGACAGACAGACAGACAGACAGACAGATAAGATAAGATAAGATAAGATAAGATAAGATAAGATAAGATAAGATAAGATAAGATAAGATAAGATAATTTTATCTAACAAAGGTAAAAGAATAACCACTAGGTGTGTGTGTTTTTTTTTTTACATCTTACCCTTGGGGCTAGTAATTATAATAATTAGTATAACAAAATAACTTTATAACAAACAAAAAAACATCATAATGTAACATTACAGTCAAGAAATGTGCACACCCAAACAACCTCATGTACACATAGGCATGCACGCACACGCACATGCACGCGCTTACGCACACATACCCACACATACACAAACTTATTTAAAACAATGAATATTGTTAATGTAGAACTCTAAGTACCTAATTAATTTTTTTAAAAGTGTTGTACAAGGTTTTTTTTTTCATGATAAGTACAGGGTGTTCCAAAAGTCTTGGGCACATTTGAAGTCCCCATATCTCAATTACTATGAATGGTAGTAAGATAAAAGTTGTGCCATTTTAAAGCTAATTACATTAAGTTTTTTGTAAAGCTGTTGATTTTTTTTATTTCTTTTGAGACCCATTAATGGTGTTCACTAAACTAGAAAATGCTGGGACGCGTTTGGCAAGAATTTGACTATCGGCTTGATGTGACCAATGGTGCTCACATTGAATATCTTTGAACATTCCATGTAAAAATTGAGATTACAAGCTTTCTGAATTTACCAGATGCGTTTTTATATCCTTAATAGTTTCGGAAATATTCAATGTCAAAATGTGCCCAAGACTTTTGGAACACCCTGTATTTTGTGGTGATTGCGTCATGGGATGCCCCGCTTTTGCAAATGTAAAAGTACTTTAACAATCATGTTCACCCTCGTTTGAGGTAATTTGCTAGCAAACTCGTGTCACCGTTTAGTGCTTTCCGGCGCATGTAAGTCTGTAATGTTACAGCGCTATTGTGTAAATTATCATTCCCGTAGCTGTGTTCACTTAGCACGCTCATGTTTCAGTTAGAATCAAACCAAGTCTTTTCTTTGACCAATAGGTAAAGCAAACAACCTTTTGAAACCAGGGCTTTGCTCGACCTTATTTGAACCTGAACTTTGAAAGCACTTTAAAACATCACTATCATTCCCTCCTAGCCTTTCTTCTTCTTCTTCTTCTTCTTCTTCTTCTTCTTCTTCTTCTTCTTCTTCTTCTTCTTCTTCTTCTTCTTCTTCTTCTTCTTCTTCTTCTTCTTTTTTTTGTTTCTTTCTTTCTTTCTTTCTTACTTTCTTTCTTCTTCTTCTTTAATTTTATTTTGTCTTTCTTCTTCGCTGACCTCAAATAAACTGGAATACACTGAATGACGGTATTACAACGACGACAACGGCGATAATAATGATAACTATGCCGAAACCGGAAGAGTTAAGAGTCCGTTCATCCAATCTTATGGGAGGAAGCAAACATGTCGGAGGCAACTTTCGTTCATTAATTCATTATTTCTTTCGTTGATTCATTTATTAATTCAATTTTGATGTAAACCAAATCGCGATCTTTATTGTGGGACTAAAATATTAAAGTTTTAAAAACGAAAACCATTCAATACCATGAGGATGTTCATTTTATGGTTGAGGTGTAACCTCGCATTTCCTATACAAGGATTAGACTAGCAATTTTTATTGTTAAATGTGGATGAAGGGAAGAGGAGGAAGTGACGAAGAATAAAAGAGGAGAAGGAGAACAAGAATGAGATCTAGGCCTTGAAACGCCTGCTTGATTAGACGTGGACTATGAACAGAGGATGAAGAAGAAGAAGAAGAAGAAGAAGAAGAAGAAGAAGAAGAAGAAGAAGAAGTAGTAGTAGTAGTAAAACCAAAGGGGGGGGGGAGGGAGGGAAGGAGGAACCGCCGTCAAATGGGGAATTAGATGGGATGGGCATCGCCCTTATGAAGCTGGCTATACAAAAAAGGGCGATTCTCGTAGCGTGGAAATATCTATGTGGAAGTTTCAAGTGAAAAATAAGAAAGAGAATAAGAGGTATTGAAAAGCTGGGTCTTTGAAATCGAGCAATGAAAAAGGTAAATTTAGGAGGGGCGTCACTCTTTATGTAAGGCGGTCTTATTAATTGACTTACTCAAGCTTTGTTTTTGTTTGTCCTTTATGTGTTATATAGAGACCTTTCTATAGACTATAATAAGGTCTCTGGTTTATATGTAATGTTCTTTACGTGTATCTGTGGTGTAACATAAATGTTTAAACCAACTGACTGAATACAGCTCAGTAAATAGTAAAACCCAAATGAAATACACAATCATTGTCATTACTTTTGTTAAGCAACTGACGAATCAAAAGTAAGTCTACATGTACAGTGCTAGAAGTAAAGTGTTACGTTTGAGGCGCGCACGATAGATCCGATTTTTTTTCCAAAGCATGCAATAACAGAGTGTATTTACCTTTGATTTTATTTTGCGTTGTTGCTAGAAGAAGTTTTATATCCTATCCTATCCTATCCTGTCCCGTAACCCGAAGGTCGTAGGGGCACCACAGATGATCGTTTAACCAGCATACTCCATCTTTCTCTGTCCTCAGCAGCCCTGATGGCTTCGCTCAGTGACAAACCAGTCCATTCTCGAATGTTGTCCTCCCACCTCTTTTTCGGTCTCCCTCTTCTTCTACCTCCTTGCACTGTGCCTTGCAGAATAGTCTTTGCAAGGCTTGATGATCTGGTGACGTGGCCATACCATCGGAGTTTCCGTTTCTTCACCACTGTTAGCAGGTCATCGTGTTGTCCAATGGCTTGTGTGATGGTCTGTCGGACTTCGTCGTTGGTGATGTGTTGGGGATAGGAAATGCCCAGAAGTCTTCTGTAGCACCTCATCTCCATGCTTTGTATTCTTCGTTGGAGATCTGCTGTGTGGGTCCATGCTTCGCAAGCATATAGGAAGATGGAGATGACAAGGGAGCGCAGCAGTCTTACTTTGGAATGTAGACTGATGGTCCTGTCTTTCCAAATGGGCTTCAACCTTGTCAGGGCAGCAGTTGTTTGTGCGATCCTGGAGAGGACTTCCTGTCGGGACCCATTGTCTGATACAATGGCTCCTAAATATTTGAAGCTATGCACTGTGTTGAGGGATTGGCTATGGACTTTGATGTCCGTATTGATGCCATTGGTGTTGTTGGTCATCATTTTGGTCTTCTCTGCACTTATTTCCATTCCATAGGCTCTGGAGGTGGTGTCAAGCCTCTGTACCAGCTGTTCAAGTTCTTGTTCCTCTCCAGCCAATCCATCAATGTCATCTGCAAAACGAAGATTGGAGATTGCTCTACCCCCTATGCTGACTGTGCCTTCATGGTCTGCAAGAGCATCTGACATGATGCGCTCTAGGAAGATGTTGAAGAGTGTTGGAGAGAGTAGACATCCTTGACGCACACCGATTGTTGTTCTGAACCAGTTCCCGATGGCGCTGTTGTGGAGGACTGCACTGGTAGCCTTGTCATACAGGCTTTTGATGACTTCAATAATTTTAGGGCTGATGTTGTACACTTTCATTTTTGCCCATAGAGCTGCATGCCAGACTCGGTCAAACGCCTTCTTGAAGTCTATGAACACATGATATAGATGTTGTTGGTACTGTAGGTATTTCTCACAGATTATTCTGAGGTTGAAAATCTGCTCAGTGGGACTTCGCCCTGCCCTGAATCCTGCTTGTTCTTCAGCTATGATCTGTTCAGCTTGGGGTTTCAACCTTTTGAGTATTATTTTCAGGAGGACCTTGCTGGGATGGCTGATGAGGCTGATGGTCCGGTAATTTTCACACTCCTGAAGGTTACCTTTTTTGGGAAGAGTGATGACAAGCGACTGGGTCCATGGTATAGGCCACTCCCCACTCTGCCAGATCTTGTTACAGATAATGGTGAGGGCATCAAGTTTTATATAATGTTGATAATTTTCGTCGGTCGATATTGTTGAGGATTTTCTAGAATTACTTGTTTACTATCGACCGACGCATCTAGATAAATCTAGTAATAGCTAAGAGATTCTTCTATCCTAAATAAGGTTATATGACGTAAGACAGTGCATAGTTCCGAAGACGAGCTGTATTTTGATTGGGTGTTATTGCGTGATGCTGGAATGTTCGAACTTTTTCTTGATTGTAGAGAGGCTGTATAAGTGATGCACTGTGTCTGCTTGAGTAGTGAAAGAGTGATTGACTGATAGTAATTGATGATGATTTTTTATGATGATCATTGAAGTGATTTTCGGAAAGCGATCTTGTATGCAGTTGTTGATGTTTGCTGAATAAAGTTGGAAAACTTTATACGACGACTCCTGCCTTGCAGCTGAGTGAACAGACTGAGTGGATCAACGAGTCTGAGTTACACTTATCAAGATTCAAGCATCGGGGCTGAATCAACTACTGATAAATAACATTGTGTAACATAAAGCAAAACGTAATTGGTCATTATTGGCACACTTATCAGCCGAAAGACGCTGGTCAGTCAGGAGTGGCTTCTATACGTTCTCACAGATCAGAAAGCTGGTCAAGAACGCTGTCCGCAGTCAAGATGTCTAATACATCGGTTGGGTGGGTGGGAGCAGCTGCGGTCATAGAGGAAGAATCTATATACTTGAAATGTTATCAAACATCCATATTAAAACTTATGTAATTTCTTAATATCCAAAAATCGATTTTAGTTATATTGTTTTATTATTACCTGAAATTGTTCTTTAAATTTAATCTAGTGTTGTCATACAGGGCTTCGTCGGTGTTAAGTGTGTATGGAGTATGTCTATTTATGTATCCTTTATATGTGTGGGGGTGATTGACGCAGGTTGTGTTGTGTAATAGAAAGCCAGAGAGGGAGGGAGGGAGAGAGAGGTGAACGAGTGAGTGCGTGAGGGCGCGGTATAGTGAGAGATGAAAGTCGGTAAGAGTGATCGTTTTCTTTTTTCTTACATGAATGTTTTACCACCATTACAACATTCTGCAGGTGCTTTTTGCAAAAGTCTTACCGTCCAACCTGCTGCGTCAAGCGCATTGTCGAACACCCAGGACAAAATTTAGTGAGCCATAACTCTGGCCGAACTGTGGCCGACCTCTGTGTAAATGTGTTTATTTCAAGAGATTGCCGTATATATAGATCTACTCTTCGCCTTTTTGACAGAATGAAGTCCCCTATATATATGCTTACGTGTTCGGGGACGTTAATCAAGATTCAAGATTCAAGATAATTTATTGCCAAGTGAATAATACACAAGGGATGCATTTGGTCAACGCTGCAGCACCACACAAACGCACATATAAAACATAAAGAACATGTAAACAATCTGACAGCACATCACAATAAAAGGATAAGAAGATAAAGTGATAAAACAGATGAACTGTACAAAATGGCAAATATATATTTGCTAGTCAACACACACACACACACGCACGCACGCACACACACCTTGCTGAATCCTCCATTCGACCTCGTGTTACTTTAGCATTAACACGCCTATGCGCAGCGAGTAGGCCTACTTGTACGAAACGAGCCCTGCGACAAGTTACTGGCTCTCACAATAAAAACATGGCGTCGGCATGTGCTTGTTGAGGCCATGGGCAGAGAACTGGATATATACAATAAATTTGATAAACTGTGGTTCTGAGGAAGGACTACACTGTTGATCTACTGTTGATGACTGTTGATGAGTTAATCTACTTGCCTGCCTGACAGAACGACCAGGTTGTTGAATTCTTGAGGCGACATCTTGTGGGAGAGATGCGGAGGAGGTGAGGGAGGGGGGGATAGGGAGAGCGCGATGGTGGTGCGTGAAACACCATATAAAAAGTCATTGCAGAATATATATGTACATTATATGGGGTAAAACGAACTCACTATATTAAACTCACGCCCAGGATTGATGAACATTTTACCAATAAAGATGATGGTGATGATGTGATGATGAAGTGGCTTTGTATAGCGCCGTCTTCGCGCCAGTTTACATACATGCTTAATTGCTCATCTGAGAACTGTACAGAGATCTTTCACAGTACACCGCGTTCAGAATAATGCATTCCTGATTTACAAACGGGCATAATGAAGCAAGTTCGCTGGTTCCACCCTTATTGACATGCATGTATTCATTACTTTTGATAAATGGGCTTTACCAATTTCAGCTATTGTAGAGGAGTCATGCTTCGGGTGTAAAGGGATTCTAACCGGGGCTGCATGACATACTGAATGCGGTTAGAACCTTTTTACACCCGAGGCATGACTCGTCTTCAATTTGCGACTGTCGTCTTCCTAATATGAACTTCTCAACGATGTCTTTGTGATTACCCATGCAGTAAATAATTATACACTGCACTTAGTGTAGCCTAAGCATTCAAGGCCAAACCTCCTTTGATGAGACCTTTGGTAAAGGTCGAAACGCGTCAGGAGAACCAGCCTGTATGAATGCAATAGCACTGCGTGTGAGCCCTTTTAGCTTATAGAGAAGCACATGTACATGTATGTCGCACTTTTTGTCCAGCAGGATAACTACCTTTCTATTACATTACATGATTATTGCTTTAGGTCCAGCGGACTCTTCCGAGCCAAATAAGGACCAAGCTACCTTTATATATATATATATATATATATATATATATATATATATATATATATATATATATATATATATATATATATATATATATATATATATATATATATATATATATATATATATATATATTATATATATATATATATATATATATATATATATATATAAAGAAAAATTTACGTGTGGCAATCTCTCTATGTTAGAGGGTTTACAAAGAGTTAATGCATGTCGCGTTGCGTTATCACATGCCGCATGCTTCCGTATAATGTCGTTATTTTAATAGCAATTTGATCTACAGGAGTTTGCCTTCTGTGTCATGTTAGGAAACAGGTTCCAACCAGGTTGCATGTATAGTAATTGTCCAAATCAGAGATGGTACGTTTCACACGCAGTATGACGTTACGAACTTGTGTGACTTAGGTACAAGACGTTTCAGATCACCGAGGGGTTTCTTCGGGCACTCCGGTTTCCTCCATTCCTTCAATAACGGTATTAGATGGTGTCTATCTTTTAAATTAAAAAAAATCGATTTCCTTTCCATCTCCTAACACCGACTTGCCTTTTACACCAATCACATGTTTGAGACATGAATGTGTGCATGTTTGTTGTTTGTTTGGGAGTGTCTGTAACATGTGAACGTGTATGTTGGTTACAGATCGCCGCGCATTGATTCCGATATACTAATACGCAGCGTATAGCATCGATTATTTATTATTATTATTATTATTATTATTATTATTATTATTATTATTATTATTATTATTATTATTATTATTATTATTATTATCAACGTCGAGTTACAGTAGACCTGCGTCATTTAGTCTCTGATACTCAGTTTTAGGTGAATTCATGATTTCATCAATCATAAACTTGAGGGCTCGCCTTTATTTTATCAAAATATACTCAACTCATACGGCATGCCGCTCCCTATCGCTCTCCCACATTCGCTCGTCCTCCATTGACATAGATGCGTGAATGGACTGCTTTTGAAAGTCGGCTTGCTTTGACATTGCCAATAAAAATTCATAATACACGTGCATATTTTTATTAATAAAAAAAAATGTTTCCAGTAAAATTAATATATAATTCTTTTTGTGTGACATATTTATTTATGCGCTTAGTAAATTTTAATTAATTAATTATTTGATTCATTCATTTATTCATTTATTCATTCATGTAGTCATTTATTTATTAAGATCACCGGTGTCAGTGTCTGCATGTGAGAGAGGTTCTCTGCACAGAGCGTGATTGTGGTAGAACTATGTAGCGAGCATACGCAGTTAGGCGTGGGCATCTCTCAGTTTCAGATACGAGCGCTTTGTGATCAACCAAGATAGGATTCGTTGAACGCCTTTCAAGAATTAGTCCTTTTCATCCCCTTCAGTACAACGAAACACCAATAGCTTTCGTCGGGTATAAATATTTATTCATCGAGATTATATTGTTGCAATTAAATGCACACATTCCTAATACTTCGTTTGTTAAATGTGTACATAGAAAAGAAGCGCAACACACACACACACACACACACACACACACACACACACTCACACCCACACACACACACACACACACGCAGCCGGGGGTACACAGTATTATCATGACTTTCCTGAAACGCCACATACGTTGTGCTGACCATGGGTCATATTTCGTCCCCATTTTTAAGTACTTTTACGTGTTCGAACCCTAACCCAAACCTTAACCCTAACCCAGCCCTAAACCTGACGGATCATTGTTCTGACGTCAAAACAAGTAGGCATTTCAAAACAAGTTATGTAGATGTTCACTGATTTGTCCAGATAACACTGTGTAAGTGTGCCCACACACTCACACACACACAAACACACACATACGCACACACACACACACATACACACACATCTGCACAACGAAAAGTGGTTCACAACCTTTCCCCATAGCTGCTCACACCATCATTATCTTTCCTATCCGTCGCCTTCATAACATGATTATCATCTTCTCTGTCGCCGTCCTTGTCTTCAGAAGAAGGAAAAACCAAATCCCAACCATTGCTATTTTATTATTGACAGTCAAAACAATAGTAACGAAACTCTACATTCCTGCATATACTTTAGTCTCCAACGGAGCTATCCCGGCGGGAACTCGTTTGAATATTGAGCATATCTAAAGAATAGCAAGATGGCAAGACTTTGAAATGTATTTCCAGACACTCTCATACATAGCCGATAGAATAAGCATTTTCAAACGTGTAGCCGATAGAATAGACATTTTCAAACGTGCAGCCGATAGAATAGGCATTTTCAAACGTGCAGCCGATAGAATGGACATTTTCAAACGTGCAGCCGATAGAATGGACATTTTCAAACGTGCAGCCGATAGAATAGGCATTTTCAAACGTGTAGCCGATAGAATAGACATTTTCAAACGTGCAGCCGAAAGAATAGGCATTTTCAAACGTGTAGCCGATAGCATAGGCATTTTCAAACGTGTAGCCGATATAATAGGCATTTTTAAACGTGTAGCCGATATAATAGGCATTTTCAAACGTGTAGCCGATGTAATAGGCATTTTCAAACGTGTAGCCGATATAATAGGCATTCTCAAACGTGTAGCCGATAGAATAGGCATTTTTAAACGTGTAGCCGATATAATAGGCATTTTCAAACGTGTAGCCGATATAATAGGCATTTTCAAACGTGTAGCCGATATAATAGGCATTTTCAAACGTGTAGCCGATATAATAGGCATTTTCAAACGTGTAGCCAATATAATAGGCATTTTCAAACGTGCAGCCGATATAATAGGCATTTTCAAATGTGTAGCCGATATAATAGGCATTCTCAAACGTGTAGCCGATATAATAGGCATTTTCAAACGTGTTACTTTTCTTGGCCGGGTTGTGACTCTGCTTTATCCTAAAGAAGCAAAAGGAAACCATGGAATGATGGGCCACGATTTCTTTGCTTAAACTATATGCAAGCAAAACATGATCAAAATCGGATTGGCCAATGTTTAGAGACAACGCAAAACCTGTTTTCAAAATGGCGAAGCATAATTACTTTGAACTTTGAGTAAGTACAAATATGAGTGATCTGACATGCTTAGCAATAATCAAAGTATTGGCCAAATAAACATGGTGAATTTCGGTTCCGTTATTCTTGAGATCAGGCAAAACACACACAAAAGTAAAATTCGGAGCGACGGGACAAGTTAGTTAGTTAGTTAGTTATTCATTGCTTACAGGGTCCAGCGGACTGCAAAGAGCCGACCCCGGACCACAAAATCAAGACCACAACTTCGCTGATAGAGGACTCGCCCCTAATCCGCATAAAAGATCTGCCGAAACAACCCAAGTGGTAACACTGAAGGCAATCCAATAGCCGGTCACTTTACAATAAAGACATCCCACGCGGGGGACGTTGAGGCTATACTCTAATTTATCGAAGCCCCGTTTACAAAAACAAAATAGAATACAAACATCATTATAAATTATCAACAAAATACAAACATTGCCAAATAATAACATCATAGGAAGCCCCAGTAACTCTTTGACAGAAAGCGTCCAATATTCTCAAGCTGATCCAACAGACCTCACACCCAAATGAGGAGTTTTGTCCCCGGAAGAGTTTTCAAGAAAAAGGGTAAGTGACTGGTCTAGCGAAGAAGAAGATAGTGTAGTAGATTGATAGAACATAGTAAGAATGAGAAAGAACAAAGGAGAAAGACAGCGACAGTGGGAATTTAAAGCACTAAATTTCCAGAAAGTGGGAAGACTATTTATACTGAGACCCCACCGACTGACGGACAACCGGATTTCTACTGAAGGATGGCCCATGATTTAAAGTATCTGTATACCAAAAACTCAACAAAATCGCTTTAGCCTTTTTTGTTTTTTAAAGATATTTAGCAAAACGTGCTTATCGACAAAATAACTCCAGTGACCTTGACCTTTGCGATAGAGCAGATGTGATGGCCCGGGAGGCAGGCTACTAACCTAGCTCATGTTTGCATGAAGTTGGATCGAAATCCGTTGAGTGATTCTTGCTTGTTGAATGACATATTTCTTCAAACGGACCGACCGACCGACCGACATTTGTCTCGTTCTGATTCCCGCCTACTATTTCAAAGTATGTTTGGAATAAAAACTTATCAAGACCAGGAAAACAGTAGGGCAACGCTTAATGGTCATTTTTCGCTTGACTGATCAAATTGTATTTTATATACCACTGTTTTGTTGTGTGCCATTTGCGTAACCAAAGTAAGCAGACCATAACGAGTGAGAAAACTTTCATGTCGACATTTCTTTCTGTTTATGCAAAATGCACAGGCGCTCGAATCTGAATGCGGAGAGATGCCGACACCTTGCAGCGTCGCTGTCTATATACAAAGAGAAAAGCGCTCACTAGAGAGACGCTTTCACACCCTGATTCGGGCGCCTTTAGTAAAATTGTATGGGTTTGAAAAAGCAATAAAACAGGACTGTTAGCATTCAAATAAGTGGTTTTGCTTTTACCCAAAAACAAAGATAAAAAAAAATTGCATTCAATGGAATGAATGTCTTCCTGATTAGATTTAACGGTAGACTATATTGATAAATGAGCTTTTTATTTTAAAAAAAAAGTATGTAGTCTTGAAAGAACCTTTCATTCATGTTGACATAAGGCTATAAGACATAATAACTTTTCCAAAGTAAGTTTTTAAGGACGAATAAAATGTCTTATTTTATTCTTTAAAAAAATTACATTGGAAAAGTTATATCAGGCCATGCAAAACAAACGAATTCAATAACAATAAAAGGAATAATAATTCACGACGACAACGACGATTGTGATGACGATGATGATGATGATGATGATGTACCCAGAAGAGAACGGAACGGAAAGCAAGAGAATAATGTGTTACTGTTATGGTAGTAAATTGTAAGATAGAGTGGACTGTTTAAAATATTTCATCTTAAGATCTGTATTCCTCTATATAACTTTAAACCCAACCAAAAGGAGGACACTTGATTTCGAAATTGAGGGAATGCATTTCTGCATAAATTAAACGGGTAGACTATTTTGGGTGTGTATTTTATGATGAAGAAAACGATTTGCAGACCTTTGTTTTTCCATAAGAATTTGCCTTTCGGCGGTAAATTTTTTCAAAACAATTAAAAAACCTAAATGCATTAAATAACAAAAACGTAAACATTGAAGTCGCCGCAATCACGTTACAAAAATAACCCGGCGATGGGAGCCTGATCTGGCAAACTTAATAGGCCAACATATATAAAATAAGACACATCAAATAAAATATAACATAAAAATGATAATAAAACGAACCATTCTCACATAGGTCTACAGTAGGCACCTTTATGCCTATCCTATTCTATCCTATCCAGTAACGCGAAAGTCGTTGGGGCACCACAGATGATCGTTTAACCAGCGTACTCCATCTTTCTTTATCATTAGCAACCCTCATGGCTTCATGTAAGATTTGTTGTATTGTATTGTATTGTATTCACTCAGTGTCAAGCCAGTCCATTCTCGAATGTTGTCCTCTCACCTCTTTTTCTGTTTCCCTCTTCTTCTGCCTCCTTGCACAGTGCTTTGCAGGAGGGTCTTTGCAAGGCCTGATGCTCTGGTGACGTGGCCATACCATCGGAGTTTCCGTTTCTTCACCACTGTGAGCATGTCATCGTGTTGTCCTATGGCTTGACACCTATAGTCCTAGGCCATAGGCTATAGTGATCTCAAACAAATAATATGAGACAAAGATATTTTAAAACGCATATTTTTAGACTTGAAAATATCTTCTTTCAGTCAAACCAAGTAGATCTATAGTCATCAAAACGTTAAACAAAACAAAACAAAAAACAACAACAGAAAACTGCAATATTAATGCACACATAACCATTTCTTAGAATAATAATAATATATTAAAAGAAAAGAAAGAACAAACATTCACAGTAACTTATATTAACGAAACATCTTCATCTTCTTCTTTTTCTTCTTCATCTCTTTCAGCACATCCAAGATTCCTACACACTACTGCCCAATAAAAATAAAATCTTTAATTTTACGTCTGTTCACTACAGAGTGATATTAGGCAACTGAAAACGTAAACAAATTAATAAAATACAAAATTTAAATAAAAATCATAACAAATTGTATACCACACTATATGAAGTTTTGACCAATAACACTCTTCTTATTTAACAGGATTAACATTGCCCTATTTATATATTTATTTCATTTATTTTCCAACTTCTCCCACACGAGATTGTTTTTGTTTTTTCTGCTGTAGTCATCATTTTTTTTGCATGAGCGCCAGCGTCCTATGGATTCTATATCGTTTCATTGATTACATCGCTCCAAACCTGTGCTGCGATATTCAAACCGTCGAAGAAAAAATCGATAATTGTCAAATTATTTTCTCCTTGCTGAGAATATTTCCAGGACATAGCACGACACATTATAAACAAACATTGTTATAAAAATAAAAAAATAAAAACACTATAAAAACACCACACACGTCAATGTTATAACAATAGTTATTTAGTCTTAAATATATAGTCTGCGTGACCCCTTCCCGTCATGGACGATTCGACTATGGGAGGCGAGATATAGCAAACGCGCGCGCACTTGCTCGCGCATTTGCTCGAACACTTGCTGGAGCAAATGCTCGAGCATTTGCGCGAGGTTCGCGCACTTGCTCGCGCATTTGCTCCAGTAAGTGTGCGAGCAAATGCGCGTGCGTTTGCTATAATCCGCTCCATAAACGTAAAAATTATACCCGGAAAAGAATGTGTATGTAAAAGAATTTGAGACGTGCACAAATTACATATTTCTTGCATTTATTAGTAATAATATTCATAATAATTAGTGAAAACTAGCACTACTAAACTTAATATCATTCATGAAATAACCTTATCATAACATTAAGGACGATTCAGAACTTATTTATATTTATATAATATATTTACATATTAATTACTAATACTTTAATAATATTTTAAAATAAAAGCTATCTTAAAACATATTGAGACAGTTATTTGATTTGTATTCTACTTAGAAATTAAGTTTAAGGGCCACAAATATTACGTAAATATTTAACATCAAACTAATGCGGATAAATACCAAATATCTAGGTCGGAGATCTAAAAAAAAAAACATATGTTCATTTTTAATTCCTTTCCGTTGACAGTTTTCAGCAAAACCCTTATAGCAACGGGCGTATCAACCGCTCGAGCAAATGATCGCGCACTTGCTCGCGCATTTGCTCGAACACTTGCAGGAGCAAATGTGCGAGCAAGTGCGCGAGGTTCGCGCATTTGCTCGTGAAAATGCTCGCGTGTTTGCTATATCTCGCCTCCCATATTCGACATCGTTAGATTATTAGCCTATATCGATCGACCTGAATCCTTTTGTGGAAATATACCCTTATGAGGAAGGAAACAAATCGATCGTCCTGTCATGCAGCATATTTCTACCCCCTTAAAAAAATTGCAGCCCAAACAAACATCATTCTTAGCATGTAGCCTGGAGCACCAAAACACAAACTTGATTCGTATTCTGTAGTCTTAAATAATGTTATGAATGATAGGAGGGAATGGGAGGGGGGGGGAGAGAAAATGAACTATACACCAATATCCCTCAGGTGTTTCCAAATGAAGAGTGTGGTAACGGACCTTTCCCTACAGTGTGACGAACTGTTCTTTTGTATAGCGCTTCTCCAGCTCAAAGAGCTTCTCAAGGCGCTGGCCCTACCCCAGGATCTCATTGCAGTCGCCTCAATGAGACACCAACTTGCTGCTTTGATGCGCACCGTTTTGACGCCTCACAAAACTCAGCAATCCTGAACGGCCCTAAGAGGAATCATAGGACTTAGTGGGAGTCCCAAAGTGTGTGTAGAACATCACGTGATCAAGGTGTTTCGCCTAAAGAGAAGGGACTGGAGCGTTTGACTGCACCCTGGACAACATTCGGGAATAGACTGTCTTGACACTGAACGAAGCCATGAGGGTTGCTGAGAACAGAGAAAGATGGAATACGCTGGTTGAACGATCGTCTGTGGTGCCCCAACGACCTTCGAGTTACAGGATAGGATAGGATAGGATAGGTTTCTGGATATAATCCTTATAAGTAGCTGTCATCCGGGCAATTAGGGAATGGTAGGAAAGGTAACCAAAACGTAGGACCTGATGCTTTTTTGATGTGGTTCTAGCACTCAGAAGCGTCAGGGTCTTGGTAAAAGTCATTGCGATGGAATTCATACGTGTATGCACAGTGGCCTTTTAACTCCTGAAGAAGCAGTTTTTATAATTTTTATTATTATGAAATGCAGCGAACCAAGAAATTCTTTTAATCTTAGTAGCAGTAGCAGTAGTAGTAGTAGAAGTAGAAGTAGTAGTAGTAGTAGTAGTAGTAGTAGTAGTAGTAGTAGTAAGATTCAGCTAAACGCCACCATATTACCTGCCTGTCTAAAAATCTTATACACATGCTGTGCTATGGACAGTGCCAGAAACAACAGTATACAGGTCAAACCAAAACAACTTTAAGACAAAGAGATTCTATAAACACAAAGAAGACATAATAACAAATAAAGAATTTTAAAAAAGACATTTTAACCAACCACGACACCGCTTCCAGGAGATGAAAATGATCGCAATAGAAAAGGTCTACATGGGCAGTGCAGAGACCACATTGAAGAGAGAAACATCGAACAGCAGGCGTTATGGCCGTATGGTCTGAATACACTAGATTGAGACTGTCGAAAGAGAGAGAGAGAGAGAGAGAGAGAGAGAGAGAGAGAGAGAGAGAGAGAGAGAGAGAGAGAGAGAGAGAGACAGAGACAGAGAGACAGAGAGACAGAGACAGAGACAGAGACAGAGAGAGAGAGAGGGTAATCCCATAGCCTTGTGGCCGTAGGGGAGCGTGATGTTGGAGATCACACTTATCTTGGGCCAGCGTAATGAGGGTGATGCCCATCTCTCTCCCTCGCTGCTTTACCTTCCCCACCCTTAAGAGAGTAGGTACTCAGTCACAGTTGAGTCAACTGGGGGCGTTGTTATTTGTCACTTCACGTTTTGCGGTCACCCATCCAAGTGCTTTGGCTCGGAAGAGTCCGCTGGACCTAAAGCAATAATAAATCAATCCAAGTGCTAAATCCAAGTGCTAACCGCACTGGACGGTGCTTAACTTGCAACACAGTAGCGAGTGCTCCAACCACTGCGCTATCCCAATAATAACAATAACAATAATAATAATAATAATAATAATAATAAAAATAATAATAATAATAATAATAATAATAATAATAATAATAATAATAATAATAATAATAATAATAATAATAATAATAATAATAATAATAATAATAATAATGATAAGAAGAAGAAGAAGAAGAAGAAGAAGAAGAAGAAGAAGAAGAAGAAGAAGAAGAAGAAGAAGAAGAAGAAGAAGAATGAAAATAATAATAATAATAATAAGAAGAAGAAGAAGAAGAAGAAGAAGAAGAAGAAGAAGAAGAATTTATTTTATAACGCACGAGTTCAAACATATGAAGTCGGCTCAAAGCGCAACATTAATTCATCCTCACGCAATGTTCTCATTCTCTTCTTACCTCATCTTCCAGACTATACACTCCTCCGAAAGCATGGGATCATTCACTGACCATTGATTGCTCGCTTTCTTAATAAATGTATAATTGTTGTGGTTTCAGAGGACACCTACCAAGAAGCGCCGTTCAATGCAGTGCGGGCCTTGGAGACGATTGGCTTGGCTCTGGCGGTTCTCCTGGTCCTGTTCCTCATTGTCTACAGGGTGGGCTATGGGACCTGGACCGCCATGGGACAACTCAATTGGGCTGCATTCTTCACCTGCGTTCTCAGCTGTGAGCACTTTAATTAATTCATTTTCTTTTCTTTTCTTTTCTTTTCGTTTCTTTTCTTTTCGTTTCTTTTCTTTTCTTTTCTTTTCTTTTCTTTCTTTCTTTCCTTCTTTCTTTCTTTCTTTCTTTCTTTCTTTCTTTCTTTCTTTCTTTCTTTCTTTCCTTCTTTCTTTTTTTCTTTCTTTCTTTCTTTCTTTTTTTCCTCAGTGTTCTCTTTCTTTATCCTATTAATGTTATTTTAAAAGTGTCTTTAGTAGTGGCAGCAGTAGTAGTTGTAGTAGCAGCAGCAGTAGCAGTAGTAGTAGTAGCAGCAGCAGCAGCAGTAGTAGTAGTAGAAGTAGCAGTAGTAGTAGTAGTAGTAGTAGTAGTTATCATTCTTACATAGCGCTTTTTTTAGCTCAAAAGCTGCTCAAGGCCCTGACCAATTCAGGATTTCGCTCAAGCCGCCCGAGGCGCACAATTGCTGCCTTCAGCGCACAGTCTGACGTTCAGACCACTGGGGATGGGGAAGAAAGGGAAAACTATACACTGAAACAGCCATCAGACTAATAGCTACAGTAAGGTGGCCAAGTGCCTCACAACCAAATTCTGGAATCCCTCAGATTTGACCTTATCGAACAACTCCAGAAGGTCCAAAAGTGGACAGCCCTGGTGGCTCGTTAGCACCGTTGACAGTGAGCTGGTTCGCTATGCCGAAAGTCGCGGGTTCGAACTCCGCGTGGGACAAACTTACCTGACTTACGAGGCTTTTCAGGACACCGAGGTTTTTCTAGGGTACTCCGGTTTCCTCACTTCCTTCAGTTATGGTATTGGATGCATTCAAACTAAAATTTCAAACATAAAAATATATTTCTGTTCCGGTTTCTGTAATAGCGATCTCTTCAGATCGCCGCGCTTTGAGTTCGATTCAAGAAAAAGCGCCTGATAGCATCCTGTATTATTATTATTATTATTATTATTATTATTATTATTATTATTATTATTATTATTATTATTATTATTATTATTATTATTATTATATCTCAGGGCTCCAAAGCGCACCATTTCTCATAACCCTTCACTGGTTACCCATTGAAACTCGCAATTACTGCACACTTTCAGTGGTGTGCTTCAATGTTCTCTCTGCTCGTGGTATTTCATTAGGCGAACCGCTCAGAAAACGTTGCTGTTCTTCTGAGGATGGTTAGCTTTGTATTGCACGGTCACTTAAAAAAAATATAGCTGGTGATCGGACATATGATGCTCTCTCTTTGTATCCACGTTTCCAAAACGACATTATTATGTATTGATTGTTTGTTTATTTGTTTGTGTATGTATGCATTCATTCATTTTATTCATTCTTTAATCCATTCATTCATTCATCCTTGTGGTCCTCACGCAGGGCTGACCATCCTGGCAGGCATAATCGTCTACTGCGCTTGTTACTGGCCGGTAGTGGGGACTTCGCCGTTGCTGACCCAAATGTCTTGGCCCTGGTCCTTGCTGCTGTGTTTCTTCGCCGCTTTCCTGTTCATCCTCATTTGTATCCTCATCAGATGGAAATGCATGGACAGAACTTATGCCGAACACGCCATTCCCACCTCAGGCGACTCCAAGATGGATCTCAACCCTGTGGTCAAGCACGGCATCTTTCACAGGTAAAAAAATTTAAGTTGCTGTTTTTTTTAAAATTATAGTGGGTTTATCTGCTCGAAGAGCTTCTCAAGGCACTAGCTGGCTATAATAAATTGATATCATATCGTAATGGTAGATTTATATGAGTAAGAGACTGATTGACTGACGAACTTAATTGACTGACAGACACGAGCAACATGCCCTCGACGTATGATTTTTTGTGAAGTTGAAGGGTTGAGAGACGGGGAGGGGTGCCTAGCAATTGAAACTTGACAACTTGTCACACAGACATACCGGCTGGCCGACTGACTGAATGATTGGTTGATCGATGAATTGATATCTTCATCGGTGTCTTATATTCCGTCCTCAAGAATCCATACTATTAGAGAATCCCCAGAAAGCCCAAGAGTCCAATAAATAATAATAATAATAATAATAATAATAATAATAATAATAATAATAATAATAATAATAATAATAATAATAATAATAATAATGGACATTTATATAGCGCTATTACTTGTCTTTTTATAGACAAGCGCATTTGCGCTTTACATGAAAAGAAAGAAACAAACATCAAACAACTTACAATATTGCATGAGAAATTATACAATGAGAAAAAAATAAAACCCCACACACAAAATCAAAAAATACATAAAGTTAACTTTCAAACAAGTCATCATAATCACAGCAAATCCACAAGCATAGCCAAAAGCAGAACAAACATGAGCTGCGGCTAGGGTCTATAGAATGAAGGATTCAGTCAGGATAGTAGAGTTTGAAGAGGTGAGATTTTAGAGCTTGCTTGAATGAGGGTGTGGTCTGCTTGTATCTGATGTTGGCTGGAAGAGTGTTCCATTGTCTGGGTGCACAATAGGTGAATGCCCGTTCTCCGAACATTTTGGTGTTGGTTTTTTTGAATGCAGAGTGTGCGAGAGTCAGAAGAAGAGCGAAGAGTGCGAGAAGGGACATAGACAGACAGCAGATCTGACAGGTATGAAGGGCAGGTTCCAGAGAAAAAATTGTGGCACAGTACGGACAGTTTGTATTTAATGCGGGCCTCTATGGGTAGCCAATGAAGCTTACGGAGTAGTGGAGTGATGTGATCGGAACAATCTTTACACATGGCTCGGATATTTAATTTAATTACGCTTTCAACTGTGTGTCCATACTCTCCATTCACGATAATATACCTCAGTCTCAAACCCCACGACGGTAGCTCAGTGGTAAAGCGTTCGCTTGGCACACCGATGATCCTTGGTTTGAATCCCGCAGTGGACATGACAAAAAGTGGGCATTTTTTATTGTCCACCTTAGCAGTATAATTGCTCTGGTGATTCAATGTTGATCTAGTCCTCTAGGATGGTTATCTCTACATCTGCCATATCGCCAATGGTGGGTGTAGACGTTAAACTTCAATGTGCATTTTTTTATGCGCATTCCAACCCGGTAGTCGTGTAGCTGGACTGCTTGTGACGAAAAAAGTCCTCATACAAAAAAAAGAAACAAAGGTAAAGGTAGTCCCATAGCCTTGTGGCCGGCCGTAAGGGAGCGTGATGTTGGAGATCACACTTATCTTGGGCCAGCGTAATGAGGGTGATGCCCATCTTTCTCCCTCGCTGCTTTACCTTCCCCACCCTTAAGAGAGTAGGTACTCAGTCACAGTTGAGTTAACTGGGGGGTTGTTATTTGTCGCTTCATGGTTTGCGGTCACCCATCCAAGTGCTAACCGCACTGGACGGTGCTTAACTTGCGACACAGTAGCGATTGCTCCAACCACTGCGCTATCCGACACCCCCCTCATACAATAGTGTGACGAAATATGCCAATGACATATTATCTCGTCACCATCAATGTGACGTTGGTTTTGTTGTTGTTGTTGTTGTTTGTTTTTTTTGGGTGGGTGGGGTGGGGGAAGGAGGGTTTTTTGTTGTTGTTTTTTTTGTGGGGTGGGAGACGGAGGGTTGGGTTCTTGGTATAATTAAACGGTCAGCAAAACAAATACACACTATTGGAATGTTCAGAACATTACATGTAGCTGTTTAACATTCATAAGTTAGGGATGATAACCCTTTTCATTGGCGTGTGTCAGCCGCACAGAAAATATACGCGTTAAACAGGGACATAAATGAAAGAAACGCAACAAACGCGCATCCGTACATCAAATGCACAACAGATACGATGCCGTTGCCACCTTTGCTCCTTCTCACTCTCTCTCATTTGGACCATAAATATAAAAAAAATTCATACAAGATTTAAAAAAAAAGTTATTTAATTTTCTTTTTCCAAATAGCATATTTAGAACATTAAATTACCTTTCATAAATGTAAAAGTATTACCTAGGCATTTCTAATACTGTTCAAGCTAGAATTTTTGTAATTTTTATTACAATCGAGAGCCAGATTTTCCTGGCAAATAGTTGCAACTCGGTGCAATTCTCCCTTGGCAGTGAAAGGTTAAAGTAACAAGAATCATATATAAAGGATGCAGGCAAACAATATCAGAAGTCTCCTCTCTGAAAATCCTTAACGGGAAGAGAGGGGACTATAAACTGATTAAAAAAAAAAAAAAAACTTCAGTATGCACTGCACTGCCAAGGGAAATTTGTGTTCTATATAGTGCTTACCGATCAATGTCTGATTTGAGGCCACGTTTTAGCTTAGGGAGTCGCAATAGTAGTAATGATTATCTGCTGCTTGGGTGTGCAGATATTTCGCGCCGCTCCACTACAACGAAAACAGGAGGGCGAACTTGGCCATTGCTGGACGCGATGAAGGTAAGGCAACACTATAAGAATGTAGTTTCTGCTGCTGCTCATCATCATGATCATCATCATCATGATCATCATCATCATCATCATCATCATCATCATCATCATCATCATCATCATCATGATCATGATCATCATCATCATCATCATCATCATCATCATCATCATCATCATCATCATCATCATCATCATCATCATCATCAATCATCATCATCATCATCATCATCATCATCATCATCATCATCATCATCATCATCATCAACATCGTTCTCCTCTTCATCATCATCAGCAGCATCTTAACGACTAAGTCAGAAAACCAAACTTGTCGAGGATCCCATCATGTAGTGTAATTTATTTTATGTGATTGCTTTGCGAGATAATAAAGTGTTGGTATTCCAATAATTTTACTAATGGGTGTATTTGGCATTCAGATCATAATGAATAACATAGTGACGCTTTGTAAATATCTTTAGTTTCTTCTTGTTTTTGTCACATTCAGATCATAATGATATATATTGCCGTTTTACATGTGTTTTCAGGAACCATTATCCCAAGCATGAATAGCCAGCTGATTACTTCCGAGATCTTGCAAGGTAAACCCTTACAGTAACAAACAAAATAACTGCACAGCTTTTTATTACGTGTCTCACTAGCTCCGCGACTACTTAAGATGCTCCCAGAGTAGAAACGGTTATGTAATCCGAATCATTGGGAAAACAAATACGTCGCTAGCGTGCGTACGCACACGCATAAACACACATATACACACAAACACACACATTTTAGATCGACTTTTCTTCACAGTTTGCCCGAAAAATGGCTGGATTTTCTCCGTCCTGGATAAAGCACTACCTTGTACTTAAAACACTCTCATGCACTACAACTGCACTCCATGCACTAAAAGAGCACTCTCGTGTACTTAGAAAAATGTGGAGTCCTGGAAAAAAAAGTGGGTTTCTAGCAAATGAACCCATTTGTAGATAAGAAAGGCAGGGCCTGGAACCAAGTTGTACGTTTATGCAAGTACACACACACACGCACAACACACACACACACACACACACACACTCTTTCTCTCTCTCTTTCTCTCTTTGTCTAACACACTCACTGACACACTAATAAACATTTGAGACATCACAAATGCAAAAGCATTCTGCAGGCTAACAGGAGAGTGGCAGACAACGAACATTGTGAAATGGAAGCCATCTATCATCTTTCACTTCACCTAGATAGTAGAGGATCTCGAGTAGTTAAATAATCTGGTGATCTTCCTTTTATTTTTTGCAGGGAACGCCCTTGAAAACGGCGTGCACTACCGAATGGGGGCTAATCAGCCAATCCAGAACGGCGGATTTGAACAGACAGACCGCAACGCCGTAGTCCGCCGCTCTGGCCAAGCTGCCATTCTCGATGGCAACACCGCTATAAACGATCTTGACCGTATGCAGGTCAACGGGACCACCGTGCAGGGTCAGACCTACGTCTCGCAGCACCTGTTCCGAGGAGGTTCGGGCATTCAGAACGGCCAAGTCACTCGAAGCGGAGGAGGAGGTTACGTGCAAAATGGCGGCGCGGTGCGTGAATCCGCGCACCTCAACGGAATCGGCGACCGCGGTCCCACCACTTTCCAAAACGGCGGCGTCATTCGTGAAACCTTTTACCAGCCTGGGGTCGTGACCACCAAAGAGTACCGCGAGAATAGCGGCAGCAATAACACCTCACCGCGTGACGGCCTCAGTCGTGACTCGGACGGTTTCCTGAGGGTGCAGAGCAACATGACCAGGGTACAACGCACCACCACCCTGCAGGAGAGGGAGAGTGCTGAACGTGACAAGCTGCCGCGGCTGGGTGTCCAACATGGCCAGGAATCTCGCAACATCAGAGATAGCAGGATCACGGTAGGCACATGAAAGTCATGTTTCCGGTCAAAGTTTTCTCCCTTGATCTTCTGTTGTCATTAAAGAGTTTGCAGAGAAAACTGTACTATGCAGAAGTAGCATAAATATATATCTCCGTCATTATCATTATCATCAAAATCATCATCATTATCATCACCATCATCATCATCATCATCATCATCATCATCATCATCATCATCATCATCATCATCATCATCATCATCATCATCATCATCATCAGTTTTGAAATACAAATGATCTCCCTTGTTTCAGCAATACAACATAACCGGCGCGGAACGACACCTGCAAGAAGACCTCAGCGGAGAAATTAATCGTGGAATCCTGCTGGAACACACCAAGCATACCCTCGCCAACGGACCTACCCCAGGTCCTCGCATCATCTTCCCCGAAGGCGACGACGTCAAACCCTACGATCCTACCTTCATCTACAGGCCGTACGCTGAACAGTAGATCTATAATTATTGACATTCATCGGATATACAGGTCATTTTATCTTCGTCCCCTATACGCATAATGTGTCCGGGGACGTAAATTTTACTCAAAAAAAAAAGAAGTATATATATATATATATATATATATATATATATATATATATATATATATATATATATATATATATATATATATATATATATATATATATATATATATATATATATATATATATATATATATATATATATATATATATATATATATATATATATATATATATATATATATATATATATATATATATATATATATATATATAGGTTATGAATATGATGTTGTTTTGTTGTTGTTTTTTACATTATAGTTAACTGCGCAGTAACAAGTAACAACATCTTTACAATGAAAATATTATTTTTTCATGTTTTTATTATGTCTTTGCATAAATTATTAGTGTCTCCTTTTTTGTTACTCTTCTTTTCCTATTTATTTCGATGTTAACGTTAAGTATAAATGCTTGAGAACTGCGCTTTGAATTGAAGTCATTAAGAAAAAGCGTTATATAAATACCCTTATTATTTTTTTAACAATTATTATTATTATTATTATTATTATTATTATTATTATTATTATTATTATTATTATTATTATTATTATTATTACCTTCATCTACAGGTCATAAACTGTAGCGGAGTTAAAAAGGTTGAAGAACGAAACGCACAAAACACCCGATTACAGATTCTCTGTCAATATATATTTTTCTTGTACTTGTTTTTATCCTGAAAAGCTTCGTCAGCAGCTACAAAACCAACAGTGGGATATGGCCTATCCCTATCTTATCCTGTCCCGTAACCCGGAGGTCGTAGGGGCACCACAGATGATCGTTTAACCAGCATACTCCATCTTTCTCTGCCCTCAGCAGCCCTGATGGCTTCACTCAGTGTCAAACCAGTCCATTCTCGAATGTTGTCCTCCCACCTCTTTTTCGGTCTCCCTCTTCTTCTACCTCCTTGCACTGCGCCATGCAGAATGGTCTTTGCAAGGCCTGATGATGGTCGGAATATGGCAGATAGCCTATATCATGCTGAACGATGTCCATCTTTATAATCGGACGGTTTCATTAATAAGTTCTCCTATAACCTGCTGAACGGGCTGTAATAGGAGTACTTCCTAAATAGCTGTCAACATGTATTTTGTACCGCACTTCATGAGAAGCAACTCTCATTGACCTACTTTCGGTTTGTTGAGGAGTACTTCTTAAATAGCTGTCAACATGTATTGTGTACCGCACTTCATGGGAAGCAACTCTCATTTATTTATTTGGTTTATTTAGGGATAATGCCTATTCGCCTGTAAACCTTTTACCTGTTAACACCTTAGACCGCTGAAGGAGTTTTCTCCGAAGGCCAAGTTTTGCCTACTCTCATCAAGCCTCTTTATCACCTCATAACCTAATAGCTAATACCTAATAACCTAACCCTAACCCTAACACATCATAACCTTTTCAAAGTACCAGTTTTATTGTGAGTAATTTGATTTGAGAAGAAAATGCCGTTGCAGAGTCAATTACTTGAAAAGTAAGGTTTACACGTTACTACAACTAGAGGCGTACTTGTAGGCCTACCATGCTCTATACAATCGCAAGAGATTGTTTACATACGAAAAACGCTTGAATTCCAGGGTGTATGTATTAATGCAAAACTAATTTTGGTTGTGTATTTCTCTCCACAAATGCAGGACATTTCTATACTTTAAACGTTTTGTTAATGTTCAGTTCACATTGCAGGGTACTTTGTATATATTTCGGAATACGAATCAATGATGGAATGTCTTGTGATTTATACACCAAATTTGATTATCCGTTTGGTAATATAAATGATCCGATTGATGTTTGTACATTTGACTCATCGCGCGCACACACCCCCTTTGCACGTTTATGAGGCAGTCTACATTTTTATTGCAAGTTTTTACAAATGTTGTATAAATTGTACGTATGAAAAAGGTTTTATTTCTTGAATCATAGCCAATGTTAATATATTATAATTTTATTTCATAGAATTAAAAAAAGATTTTTTTGTACAATTTTATACCAGTCTTGCTTGTTTATATAACAGTTATGCATCCATTTATTGTGATTTGTAAAAAAAAGAAAATAACACAAAGCAAAACAAAAAAAATAAGAAGATAAACCAAGGGTCTCATTTATTGTTGCAAGTTTCATAATGCTTTATTCCGCAATGGAAATAATGGGTGCTAATATTTGTACGTAAGACTTGTATATATTATCTGTTGAATATTTTTTTAAAAGCTTATAGATGCAATACAAATTTCTGAAATCAAAATGCACATGTTTCCAGTGTTGCTTTTTGACTGTGTAGGTGTTCCTGTTTTGTCTTTACTCGTATTTTAGCCTTTCCAGTAGATTGCATCTTCCTAGGATATTTCTACTTCTGTCTGTCTGTCCACATCAAACATAACTCTTTGTTGTCCCCACAAGCATACTGCCAGTCCGTCTGATTTTCTATCTTTCTTTTCATCACCTCTTTTCTTCACGTCATTGTTGCTGTTGTTGTTGTTGTATGTTGTTGTTGTCCTCTTCTTTGTCTTTCTAATCGGTTAAAATACGTAACATAAACACTATTTTCCCCGAGAATATTGGTTGATAGAATAATTATAAATACTCGTGCTATTCAAAACAACTGCCACTTGTTTTCAACAAGACGGGTTGAGACCACCGCAAAAATGGCCATCGTGTATTTATGGCACAATTCCAAAGATATCACTTGGCAATATAGAATCTGAATCTGAAACTCAAACTATAAGCAGCGGAATAGGCCCGACCCCTATGTCTCCCTTACTCCACGTAGGACACTGCATCTAATTAGGCTACTCTCCAATGCTAGATGACATTATTAAACATCAGTTCCACCTCTTTATGTGAGATCCTTTACACACTCTTCAGATAATGAATATCGTAATATTCCCGCACGCCCCTCTGTATCACACACTGATCGTTGTTTCTCTTTTAGCTCTGTCGTATCAGGTAGGGCCACAATACTGGACCGTATCAAAATGAAGGGAAGTAACTGCTCACCAATTGAGACAAGAGTTAAATGGAAGGAAGAGTTATTTGCAGAACAGTTTTGACAATCCTTCCTGGTAACGAAAATTTTTAACAATGAGTTACATTACATTACATTACATGATTATTGCTTTAGGTCCAGCGGACTCTTCCGATTCAAATCAGGACCGGACAACCCCCGATCTGCATAAAAGATCTGCTGAAACAACCCTAGTGGTAAAACTGAATGCTCTCCACCAGCCAGTCACTTTACAATGAAGACATCCCATGCAGGGGACGCTGAGGCTATACTCTAATTTATCGAACCCCCGTTTACAAAAACAAAATAGAATACAAACATCATTATAAATTATCAACAAAACACATAAATATAAAATGCCTACATTGCTAAATAATAACATCATAGGAAGCCCTAGTGACCACCTGGCAGAAAGCGTCCAATATTTCCAAGCTGATCCAACATACCTCACACACAAATAAGTAGTCTTGTCCTGGAAGAGTTTTCAAGAAAAAAGGTAGGTGACTGGTCTAGCGAAGAAGAAGATAGTATAGCAGATTGACAGAACAGAGCAGGAATGAAAAAGAACAAATGAGAAAGACAGCGACAGTGGGAATTTAAAGCACTAAATTTCCAGAAAGTGGGGATACTATTTATACTGAAACCCCCGCACCCCAACGGGGGAAACAATGAGTTAAATGGACCCATGATCACTCATTTCAGCGTCACGGGTCCTTTTAAAATTCACAGTGAGGGCTGCCTCACCGAAAAATGATGATTAATGCCCCCTCCCTCCACAAAAAAAACCCCAAAACAACAACTTATATTAAAAGTACAGTTTTTATATAAATCGATGAATTTATTTGGTTATATGCCTAAAAAATACATAAGGCTGATTCTAAAAAATCACACCGCATCAAAAGTGTGTATAAGCTTAACCGGTACAGTTATCTGTTTACGCAAAAAGGAAACGACGCCTAAAATTCAAAGCTGAACGGTCAGTTTGACAATCTATTACCCAATGCACAATCTTTTATTGTGACAACAATACTGTTTCCCAAGTAAATTCATCTCCCTTACCCTGCATTCCTCAATTAAAAAAAAAATTGATTAATTTTAAAATAAATAAATAAATAAATTAATTTAATTAAATTAAATAAAAAAATGAAAATAAAAATAAACCAATAAATAAATAAATAAACCTAAAAACAAATAAAATATAAATAGACATACATTAAGATATCGTTGATATCATGACTATAAAATCGATCGACTAGCACCACAAGCATGTTCCTTTGGAATGGCGTTGTGCAATGTGCAAGTGTGCATTGGATTGGTTTGGAACGCGATTTCATTGCCTGTTGTCTGATATCAACTGCTTGCTAATAATGGAAATTTGGGGACCTAGCGAGAAAGTCCTCAAAAGCCTCAATTATTCCTTCAAAATCCTGCACCGTCAGCTAAATTCATTTCCCCAGATTTGCAGAGAGTGTGAAAATAAATCCCCCCGTCCAGCACACAATTCGGATTTTTGAATTTCCAGATATTGTCTAAAAATACTTTCAAATAGTCAGGAATCAAGCCTATCTAAATAAATGTCGGCCTGTCTGTCTGTTGGACTGTCGGGTCCTTCGGCCTTCTACAGGAAATAGGACTGTCTCAAGAACTACTGAACAGATGTTGGACCTAACTTCATAGGAACATTTAATCTTGGTTGGTGACCAGACTCCAGTGCCTTCGTGTTTGCTCTATTTTAAAAGTCAAGGTCGCTGGGGATAAATTCCTTGCTAAACACGATTTGCTCTCTATCTCAATATACGGCTGAACCTATTATGGTGATTTTTGGTCGGCTATACAGGTGCTTCAACTCAGCGCCAATAACTCAATGTCGGTCCGTTGGTCGGTCATCGGTTGGTCCGTCACATCGTCAGTCCGAATTTGACATTTTTGTTGCTAAAACACGTTTTTAATGTTATCTCCAAAATGACTGGGCAGATTATGTTTATTTGCACTATTTAGATACGTTAACTATTGAGCTCAGCCGTTTATTTGCACTTTCTTAAAAGGTTACGTTTCATGTGTGGGTCATAATTTCCTAAACACGTTTTGCGCGGTAGGCTTAATCTCAAAGCTGGCCAATACGAGTTTGATTAATTTTGGCTGCCAAATAGTTCAACGAGTGGTCAAGTGTTCCATATTTTAAAATTAATTTCTGTAGGATGAAACCTAGACAGAACAGGGCGCGAAAATTAGCACTTCTGAAAAGAAGAACAAAATCAATTTTTGCCTTTTCTGAATGTGTTGAAATACATTTGAATGGTTTGCCATCTTGTTAATTTAGTTGAAAAGGGGCCGAGAAAGAGTGAGAGAAGCTTGTAATGAAAATCTTTCTCGGCGTTCTTCTTCTCTTTCCAGTTTTTAGTGAAAACACAATTTTGCGGGTTGCTTCACTTTTATTACATGCAGATGTTCAACATATTCATTCCTGAAGACACGACTCTTGAGGTATTTGCGCAATTCGCTGATTCTAGTTCTGCTGAAGGAGCTGTCACTTGAGTAAGTAGGCCTAGGTGATTGCTGCACGAAATGAAACATAACTCTTATTACTACAACGTAGGTGAAACTATTGCATTTCATTTCAGCGACAATGGCTAACAGAGGACCAAAAGGGACGTGTTTAGCTTCCGAGAGAAATAATGTAAGGCTAGTTCAATAACAGTGGTGAAGAAACGGAAACTCCGATGGTATGGCCACGTCACCAGATCATCAGGCCTTGCAAAGACTATTCCGCAAGGCACAGTGCAAGGAGGTAGAAGAAGAGGGAGACCGAAAAAGAGGTGGGAGGACAACATTCGAGAATGGACTGGTTTGACACTGAGCGAAGCCATCAGGGCTGCTGAGGACAGAGAAAGATGGAGTATGCTGGTTAAACGATCATCTGTGGTGCCCCTACGACCTTCGGGTTACGGGACAGGATAGGATAGGATAGGATAGTTCAAATAAAATTATGTAGTGGCGGGGAAATGTTTTTCGGAATAAAACATTAAACAGAAAACACTCGCTAAACTTTTAAATGTATTGTGGCTGAATGTGTGAGTTAGGTCAAAGTAAGCTTATTGTCGCTGCGCGCTCGGTAGTAATGTAAAAATATCACTTGCATTTGCTGGTTTACGTCGTGAGGGGACGTTTTTCTGAGTTGCGTCTATAGGTTGAACTATTTGTGTGTGTGTGTGGTGCGGTATATTTCGTATCCTAATGTTCGCATCATGCATAGCTTCCTGTACACAAGTCGATTCACCTAAGTCGTAGAGAAAGAAAGCTCTTTCATCGTTGACAATCAGAATGCCACAGTAGAATTAGAATGTAACACGAGTGCTTGCTTTGTTGGAATTTATTCCTCAGTTGGCTTGTAACACATGACGAAGTGTTTTAGCGAAATATCTGTTATGTATAAAGAATCTTTTTATCTAAGGTGTTGTAATTTCTTCAACCTTTTAAACTTGTCTTCCTGGCATAACAGTTTCTTCTTTTATTGTTCATCATTTTTTTTAAAACATTTAGATTACATAAACGTTGGAAACTTAGTGCTTACTTCACTAGAGTATTGTGGTTTGGACAGAGCAGTTTAGGATATATTTTATTTTATTTTAATTTTGGTAGCTTGCATGCATATCAATTTCTTCATTTAATGCTAATAAATTATGTATTTTTTATTTAATTATACAAAACCGAGTGCTCACTTAACTGGAATATTTTCGTTTCGGCTGTGCAGTCTGTGACTTGTTATTTTATTCTAAGTTTTGCAGCTTGCATAGCAGTTTCTTCGGCATTTGTAATTGTTGCCATCTACCTCTAAATCATGTGGGCGAGAAAGGCCATGATGAGAACAAAATCTACTCTCAACTGTGCTTAGGTTGGAGTATTGACATGCGTTTTAAACAGCAGATTAAAAAAAAAATAGCAGCTCGTATAGCAGTTTCTTCAGCGTCTCCTTTTTAATAAGGTCATGCATGTATTGAAGGTTATTATGATTGTGGTAAGGGATTTCTCTGTCAGCTGTGCTTACGTTGGAGTATATAGTTTATATGGAAGGAGCAGTAAGGAAGTTATTTTCAGATGTATTTTTCTTACGTTAAACGTTCGTACCGCAATATGGGTTTACAGTCTAACGCTAAGAAAAAGTTCACGCACTCGACTTTTTAAATAAGTCCAACCTTTACCAAGGTTTCCGCGACTCAATTGTAAAATTCTGGGTTTGTGTAGTGCATGAGGCACGGTGGCCTATTGGTAGAGCTTTGGCTTGCGGATCTGAACGTCCCGGGTTCGAACCCAGGCCGGGGCATTGTGTTATGTCCTTGGGAAAGACACTTTACTCCCGTTTCCTACTCCTTCGGATGAGAGTATAAACCGAGGTCTAGTCTGTGTCGCATACATTCCATCATAACGGACTTTAAAGATCCTGACGCTCATGTCCTAGACGGGTGCGTGCCGGTGACAAGAACACACCCAGCATGCACCTAGGTCCTTCTCTCTCATCCATGGCTGCCCAGGATTGTGCTCAGTTGTCTGGAGCGTTATTACGATGCGCCCAAAGGCGGCAAGTTGGCGCCTCGTGCAGCTTGAGTTAGATCCTGTATCGGTCAGCGCCTTGAGCAGCTCTTGAGCTGGAAAAGCGCTATATAAGAACGATTAAATAAATAACTAAATGGTATGAAATTCCGAGGTGCAGTGTAAAGTGTTTCTAATTTGTATAAGGGTATTATTTAAAGTAATAAACGTCGCACGTATTCAACGCAGTTAGGTGTACATTTTCCGATACTAAGACATTCATCCTTAGTATTGACACAGTGACAGGAGTTTGAAGAGTAGTGTTACAAAAAAAGTACTAAAAGCATAAACCGTGAAGAATGCCTGAGCTTGTTGAAGTATGTTCCCTTTCCTATTAAGTATTCTGTTTTGGGGCGTGTGCCTCCGCACGCTCGGCTTCAGCTTTTTGCGTAAATACATGTAGGCCAAAGGCGCTTGTATCTGGACACGCGAGCGCCTATGCCGGTGACGCGTCTGCCGTTGGTTATCTATAATAGATATACAGGTGGAGACGCGTCACAGACATAGGCGCTCCCGTCTCCAGATACTAGCGCCTGCGATATAGGCTATAGGCAAACAGGTCATGCATATCTAAACATTACGCACATGCATTGAAATGCACACATGTGAGTTTGTGAAAATGCTTTACTAAACACAAAGAAGACGAATATGGAGAAGAGAGTTAGAAAGGCGGAGGTGGGGAGGGGGGTGAGGGGAGAGGTGGGGAGCAGGTGAGGGGGGTGGAAGTGATGGCGATGGAGGGAACTAAAAACCAAATGTGAAAAGCAGTTGACCAATAAAATATTTTCAGGTAAATCCGGTCGAAGAAAACATATATTAAAACAAATAATAGTAATACTTTTAAGTTGCAAAAAAAAAAAAAAAAAAAAAAAAAAAAAGTGACTCCGTCAATTTTCAAGTAGGCCTATGTGAACGTCAGTAGAGAAGATCTGACAGTAGTGTTGGCAAAACGATGGCCATAGGGGATTATTGGAAAATCATCGGTGTCGTCGTGGTTGCTTGGTTCCTGCAATTTGCCTTTAGAATCTAGTAAGTTCACAACAGTTTTTGTCGGTTTACCTTATAATATATGTTATGATATGATATGATATGATATGATATGATATGATATGATATGATATGATATGATATGATATGATATTGTATTGTATTGTATTGTATTATATATCTGGCGTTTTTAAAAATAGTAATGTCAAATTGCCCTGAAATTACAGTTCAGTTAGGACAATATACATTTGCAAAATATCAGGCAGGGTTACTAAGCTTATAAAAGCAGTCAGCCCGAAAGCAACGCTGTTGAGGGCATTGAACTACACACATTCTATGCTTGATAGATCTCTGGCACTCAGCAAGCGCCAAGGTCGGCTGTTTAGAGGAAACTGCCCTATTTACCTCTAGCCATAACATGTTTTTGTTCCAGCACAACGTGGGGATTCAGCGTCCACTTTCATGATCACCTACCAGGGCCATGCACCAAAGTCAGAGGCATTCGTAAGTCATTTAGTGTTTTAACATGACATTTTATTGACATTTTAATGATTTTATATAAAGAGACAGGTCTCATTGCATACAGGAAGGGTCGTATTCTCTTCCTCGCTCTGTTATAAGCGATGCCATACACTATGCCTTACTGAGAAAGCAACATAATTTTTATTCATGCGAATCACAAGTTGACCTACGATCCGCAACCCAAACCCAAAGCGAAGCAATAACATGGAGCATGTATTCTGGTCATGAGATACCACAAAAGTGCACCACAACAAAATGATACACGTGTTTTCGGCCAAAACAGTTCAGCAGACCAAATAACAGGTTTTATTTGCTCGACACGGTTGAAAATATTTGCTTCGGATGAAAGTATACACCTCAAAAGTCTACTTTGTACGCATTACATCCCACGGACTTTAAAGGTTCAAAAGTCTACTTTGTACGCATTACATCCCACGGACTTTAAAGGTTCTGACGCTCATGGCCTAAACTGGTAATTGCCGGCTACACAAATACACCTAACAAGCCTAGGATTGTACTCGGTAGTCTGGGCGTCAGACCATTCGCCCAAAGGCTGCAAGCGGGCGCCTCGAGCGGCTTGAGTTAGATCCTGTATCGGCCAGCGCCTTAGGCAGCTCTTAGATTGGAAAGAGCGCTATATAAAACACATAAATAAATAAGATGTCAAATACAGTCGTAGAAATTATGCTTCAGATTGAACTGAATGCACTGTCGTTATTAGTGTTATGTTAAGCTGCCTAGGTCTACAATCTTTATTTGCTTGATATAGTCTACCGCTGCAGGGTTTTGAAACTTTTGTATTTGGATAGTCTTGTTAGAGCTAGAGGTGGCGATATTGCTGTTGTTGCGGTGTTCAGAGACCTATTTGTTATTCGGTTGCAGAGCCAGGATCAGAAGACTTCCACACACTTTCCAGTGGTCTCACTTTTGTCACATCGGTAATGAAGCTATTATTAGTAATTCGCTTCACTTTTCCATGAGCTCAAAATAACATGAACTAAAGCAATGGAAAAAAGAGAAATATGGGCTCCATTGATGGTACTAAAGATTTTTTTGGGAAAGGAATTGAACTGGGTTGGATTCAACTGGACTGAATTGAACTGAAACATACACAGAAGTAGAGCGATTCAGAACTGTCCACTTATTATAATGTTTTGTTTTGCTTTCTTTCTCGAAAACGGCAACCTGTCACCTACTGTAACTGCAGCTAATGATACATGTACTTTTAAATTTACCACTAGTCACGACTGCCTCCTCTTCATCACCACCACCACCATTGTTAGCCAATACCACACCTTTCTCCTCATCCATCCTCGTCACCACCACCAGCAACATCAGCTGCAGCAGCTGCACACACAACCTCATCATCACAATATAAACGCCACTATTTAATTTATAGCTTAAACCGTGTACTGTGATAGGGGAGACGAACGGTTTGTGCAGAACACGTACATGTGATAAAGATGTCTCGCCTTATGAGATAAGACCCCTTGGGGTCATGAGCAATCTTGCCACTGTAGATTGTTCTAACCTATAAAGGGAAAAGTGAAAGCCCCAGTTGAAAACCTGTCTTGACTTTGTAGGCATGACCAATTCACTGCGGCAACAGTACCCCCGTTGGGGTGCCGGGGGTTTCAGTATAAATAGTATCCCCACTTTCTGGAAATTTAGTGCTTTAAACTCCCACTGTCGCTGTCTTCCTCATTTACTCTTTCCCATTCCTGCTCTGTCCTATCACTCTGCTATACTATCTTCTTCTTCGCTAGATCAATGACCTACCTTTTTTCTTGAAAACTCTTCCTGGACAAGACTCCTTGTTTGTGTAGGAGGTCTGTTGGATCAGCTTGGGAGTGTTGGACGCTTTCTGCCGGGTGGTCACTAGGGCTTCCTATGATGTTATTATTTAGCAATATAGGCATTTTATATGTATATGTTTTGTTGATAATTTATAATGATGTTTGTATTCTATTTTGTTTTTGTAACCGGGGGTTCGAGTAGTTGGGGTAAAGCCTCCGCCGTCCCCTGCGTGGGATGTCTGTATTGTAAAGTGACTGGCCGGTGGAGGGCATTCAATTTTCCCACTAGGGTTGTTTCAGCAGATCTTTTATGCGGATCGGGGGTTGTCCGGTCCTGATTTGGCTCGGAAGAGTCCGCTGGACCTAAAGCAACAATCAATCAATCAATCAATTATGAGATAAGGACTGGAGTTTATTGGTAGCATTATTTTAGACAAAGCCTAATCCTTATTATTCCCTGTCCTCCGTGGAATCAGGGAAATGATAAGAAAGATCTGTCTTGGGAACAAAAGCTTCAGTGTAATATTGACTGGAAGAAAACGTTTTTAATCATTAAAGAAATAAAAGAAATAAAGCTGAAATGGTTTGAAGTTACACTAGTCCATCGCATTATTGCGACTAATGTTGTTCTAAAAAGTATGGGTATTGTACCCGACGATCTTTGTTCATTTTGTAAAGAACATCGAGAAGATAATATACAACACTGTTTTTTGCATGTGACACAAGTTTGGAATTCTTTCAGAGAGGTGCTGGTTGATTGTTGTATCATTAACGAGAGATTCATATTTTCAGAGGTGCTTGTTCTGTTTGGTAACGACCCTAGTTATACAACCTCCTCAACCCTGCTATATGTAATACTATTAGCAAAATTCTTTATTTATAACTGTAAATACAAGAAAGCGATACCTCAAATGTGTACATTTAAACAATATCTAAAAACAAAAAATATGAAGTTGAAAAATATAATGCATTCTTAAAATTAGAAAGTTATAAATTTAATAGTATGTGGAATACTTGGAAAGTCTTTTTTTTGGTGATGTGTGAATTGTTATTGTCTTTTTTTCTTCATATAAATGAGAATATAAGCTGTTATTGTCCGAATGCTCTTCTGTAAATGAGAACAGCGGATTGTCTTGTAGCTTAGAAGACATAACCACTTAAATAGTATTCCTAGGTCAATATAGAAAGCTTATTTTTGAACTGTAAAACTTTGTATCACAGAAGTCTGATGTGTGTGAGGGTAGTGATGTAAGGGAGTGATGTTTTTGTTTTTATTGAAATAAAATGATTTTGTGTGTGAAGTTAAATAAATGTTGTTGTTTTTAAAAAGCTGTCTTCCTTTTTTTCCCGCTTATAGTTTTTACTTTTGTGGATTTGTGCCATCTCAGCTCGCTGGGCTTGGTGAAAATATAGGGACTGATTTTCCAAAGCATCAGAAGACGCCTGAATAAAGTTCTCAGTGAAAAAAAACCCACATCTTCATGCGAAAAATGTATCCACCATTTGGCTGGGTAGCAACGGAAATAGGGAAGTAACCCACCTTTTTGAAAGAGAATGAATTGCCAAATATAGTTCTAAAATCCAGGGTTGCAGCCGTGGTAGTTTTGAACAAAGGTTACTCTGATAGACGTACTCTTTGTACCATTTAGGCCTCCTCTGTTTGATATGTCTTATCTATTCCGCTTTACTAGCTCAAAGAGTTGCTCAAAGCGCTGACCCGGTCCATCGGTATCGAAGATTTAAATGTTTGAAACAGGATCTAACTCCAAGTTTTTCGTCTATTTGCCGACAGGGGCTTCGGTACCAGGAGATGAGTCGCGCCTCGCACGAGTTCTGGCGACAGAATGACATCAAAGGGCGCATCTACGTCCTTAACCTCAGTGACGTCACGGTGTGTGCCAAAGAGCTCAAGCTGATCTCGAGCCCTCACTTCAACGCAGACACGTTTGCTCCACATGGCCTGAGCGTTTGGGAAGACAAGGAGAAAGGTGAGAATAGTTCAAAGGTCAAAGGTAAAGGTGAAGGTTAATCTACCCCCGCAAACGTCCGGTCTTTTGGGGAGAGAGAGGTGCATTAGGGACATCCTTTTTATTGGGCCAGCTTCATGAGGGCAGGTGACCATCCCCATGGAACTTTAAATCAGTCAGGAGTTATAGGGTCATTATGGGGTATAGAAGACTTTAAAAAAAAAATTTGTAAACCAAACGATTTTAACATCAGAAATGTTGACAAAGATGTGGTAACTCAAATTAGAGATAAACAGATAGTATAGTATTGAATAAAACCTGACGTTAATTTACCAGCCCTCTGAAGGAAAGTTCGCATATGTTAAATTAACCTCCTTGAGACGTTCACTCCCTAGACAACCAAGCAGACCTCGCTAAACAGGAATGTTAGTTAGCTTACTCGAACATCTGACCAGGGTTTCTTGACCGCTAAGTAGCCATGCGACTCATATCTCTCTTGGATCTACCTTGCGTACCGTTCCTGACACTCGAAGTTGAGACGTAACAGATAGTGTCCCACAGGTGGGACAGGAGAGCAAAATTTCCAAAAGAAGTGAGAGCGCGACAACCAGCTGCGATAATTAAATGATTGGTCGGAGATGACGTAGAGATCCCTGCATATCCCGGTATACGCCGATTTAGCCAGTCAGTCGAATACGAAGTGTGGAACCACGAGGGTCAAAGGAGCAAACTGAAGTGAACGATTATCCTCAGCAGCCATCACCAAGAAAGTGATAGACTAGAGACGGTTTCACGATTCCCAGAGACTAGAAGTAAGTTAACACTAGTAGTTTCTAGTACGTGTATGTTTATATATTATATTGATTGCCATTTATTAGTATGTTCATGTTATATGTATTTACAGAAATCGATTATTGTTTCTGAAATGTTGTGCATGTGGCTTGATATATCTTAGCCTTAAGATTCGGATCGAAGTGTGCATATGGGAAACTCGGCAGGTGTCTGATGCTATAGACTCCTTGCAGAGGGCACCACATACCAATATATCTGACTAGAATATTGTAGCCATAGTTCTGGATTTTACAGTTCAGCTCTGGGACGGTTTGTGGAGTCAACGCATGACGTTTGCTCCCGTGGAAAAGAAGGAGATCATCTAGATTCTACCTCGCCACGTCCGGCCCGTAGCTACACGACTCGCCCGATCATCCTGAGAGTGCCCAGACTCCCACAGAGTGACCCCCAGACTCAAGCACTCGCAGACCCTGAGCAGCTAAGTCCCGCTCAACTGCAACTGATGTAACACTACTCGGAACAATATTAGACCACCAAACATATAACTTTGGAGCACGTGATGAAGAAGAACTGCTAAAGAAACAGCCCAGCAAATTGACCAGTTATAGTTATTAATTTACATTTAATGAAAGTCATGTTAGATCTTGTGTTGAACATATAAAAGTTGAAATCACATACATATACGACTGGTGTCATTCTATTTGTATTGTTGTGTGTCCACTAGCTCTTCTTCTCTTGAGACCAAGTAAACTAGTCCTTTGATTAGTAAAAAGCATTTCTTAAAGTGAGCCAATGATACTTTAAAACCCGAGAACAAATATAAATTTTTATGTGACCAAGCACCGTGATTAGTCTCTCACATCGCTTTGGAATTTTGGTAAAGAACGTCAGATAGAGGTAGCTTAACGCCCCATCTATCTTCAAGTCATACTCCCCTTGTTAAAAACGTCTATCTTCTCCAGGATATCATCACAACGATGGTAATTGTCTTTAACATTTTTCAGTTTAATCAATTCAGCTAAGGGATCAGCTTGCCTTACTTTCAACAACATTTTTCAATATTTTTTTTCGTCCATTTAAAGGGTCACCACGCGTCACTTTCCTTAACATATGGTTTTAGAAATACGAAATACAAATTCGTTTATTGTTCTCGTCATGTATACACAAGCAATGAACATGTACCTCAGAGAGGTGAAAATATTTTTTTTTAAAACAAGCATACAAGAAAACGAATCTTAAATTGCTGGGATGAAATTTTTGTTGTTTTCAGATCATCTCGTACTGTTCGTGGTCAACCACCCTTATGGGCAGACGGGTGGGGACCGGATAGAACAGTTTGTGTACCACCCTCACAACAGCAGTCTGGTGCACCAGGCTTTCTTCTCCCACCCCGCCATGACACTGTGAGTCAAGTAATAATAATAATAATAATAATAATAATAATAATAATAATAATAATAATAATTATAATAATTATAATAATAATAACAACAACAACAACAACTACAACGACAACAACAACAACAAGAACAACAACAATAATCGTCCCTCCGCCTTAGCTCAGTGGTAGAGCGTTCGCCTGGAACATTGATCTGATCAACCAGGTTCTAATCCCGTGGTAATTTTTCACTGTCCTTTTTAGCAGTGTGATTGCTTTGGTGGTTCAGTGTTATTTTAGGTTCCAACCCCTTCTCCCTTGGATGGTTATCCCCGTCTGCCGTATCGCCAATGGTGCGATGTAAACGTTAAACTTCAATGTCCATAATAGTAGTAATAAGGATGATAATGTTGATGGTGATGATGATGATGATGATGATAATGATAGCACTAATTATAATAAATGATTTATTCTAAGAATAAATAATATTGATAAATTCATTATATAAAGTGCAAATTCAAACTAATAATTTGTTCTAAGAGTCGCACGCACACATGTGTGTCCATCCATAGTTTACGGGATTTATTCAGAATAACAATGCACGTTTTTAAACACAACCATGTATTTTCTGAAAAAAGAAGATTAATTATTGAAACATCCAAGTTCAACACACATCTATCTACGACACAAGGGAAGCAACCTTGCTTTTTTTTTTTGTTACCGTTAGCCTTTACAAAATAACAGTCAAATTAGGTCGCGCATAATTATACTCAAGAGTGGAAAGGTTTAACCTTATTTATCGTATGCATGGACAATTATGAATAACACACATACATGTATGTACACACACGCACACACAAACACACACACACACACACGTACACACCCACCCACACAATCCCTCAACCCCACACACGCTCACACACACAAACCTAATATTACGTTGTCATGCGCTGAATAATGTCTGTGTTCTTATGTTCTGTTCAGTGTCAACGACGTTCAAGTAACAGGACCTGACAGCTTCTACTTAACCAACTGTAACTACTTTCGCTCCCATCTCTTGGTAGCTCTGGAGTTGCTGCTGCAGCTTCGTCTTACCACCATCGTCCACTGCGACAACCAATCTCATTGTTATGCCGTGGACAGTGGCCTCAGCAGCCCCAATGGAATATCCCTGTCCAATGACGGACAGTGAGTTTCAATCTATTATTGTCATCATCTTCAATGTTCCTTTTGTTGGCATTATTGTTGCTGTAGCTAGAAGCATTGATGGTGGTGATGGTGTTGAGTTTTGCTCTTTATAAAATGAAATTATGCATTAATTAGGATAGGTCATTATTATTATTATTATTATTATTATTATTATTATTATTATTATTATTATTATTATTATTATTATTATTATTATTATTATCATCACACACACAAATTTAAGAATATATAATAAGCCGATAATCATGTCATAGCTTGAATGAGACTTTTTAAATCGCAAATTTGATCTCGATCTCAGACGGACTTGAAACAAAAATGATTAGCATTATTTTTAAATGACTGTAATTTTGTTTTAGGTCCTTGTACGTGGCTGATATGGAGTCTCAGGAAGTTCTGGTCTACAGAAGACACAAAAACAACACCCTTACGCGGCTACAGGTGACTTGTTTTATTATTGCTTACGATTTAATTATAATTGTTCTTATACAGGGCCTTATCAGCTCAAGAGCAGCAAGAAAGTATATGTGTAGTGTGTTTTGTGTGCCTGTGGATGATTTTTGTTTTATTATATTAATGTGTTGCATTATGTATTGTATTTGTTTGTACTTTTTTTTTAAATCATGTTCTACATTTTACATTTACCATGCATGTTTGTGCCGCCGAAAGGCGAATTTCTATGTAAGATTCATAGGCAAATAAAGTCTCAATCTGAAGGCGCTGGTCGAAACAGGATCTAACTCGAACCGCCCAACGCGCCAACTTGCTGCTTAAATGCGCAATGCCTGACGCCCCAGACAACTAAGGCAACCCAGGTCGACCAATTGAGAATGAGACCAGGTTATTTGTAGATTATAGTCTGTGACGGTGGGTCTATTGTTGCTGGGCACTGAACAATGGATGGCTATTACCCACTCGTCTTTCGTCTGCGGGGATCGGCTAATATAATCACCCTATGACTAATCTTAATACATTTATATGTTTAGCTCGGTCTGTGTGCGGATAGGGTTATAGAGATAGGGAGAAAATGGTAAAAGATTCACTGGCACACTAGCTCTCGCACGGCTATGAAACATAGGTAGTCCAGCTTCTTGTTAACAGCAAATATCACACATTTATTTCCTCTATTGCATACATAATTCTCTAAACACTCTATTAACTTAAATGTCCAAATTCACTTCGAATAATTCGTTCCTTGATGGGTCTATGCTGCTACTGTTCTTGATATTTGCTATTGTCTCATCATTGGGCTATTTGTTCTGGTTGGCCTAATGTTCTTGTTTCTGGAGAGTGGACTACAGCACAGTCCTTCTAGGGCAGTGTTTATGCACGTCTTTAGTGTCACTTAACTGAATATTTGAGGTGTGGTGATAGTGTCTCCTCCTTAGTTGTTGACTATTGGGCTATCGGTGATCAGTGCTCGATGTTCTTCTGCAGGCCGAATGTCAGGGTTGACTCTTAGTGGTCTATTTCCTGCATCGGACCAACAAGCCTGCTAGTCTGCAAAACATAAGACGAGTTTCTGCAACGCCTTGTATACTAAGGGTGTGCAGAGCGTCTCACTGATGGCAGAAACAGCCCTCAGTGATCGCTCCACTTATATAAACAAGAGACGAACATTCTTTTAAGTTCGTGGTCCACTGGAATCTCCAACATAATTCCTATACATATACACATCATGACTAAAATAAACACATGGAGAAGTGGTTAACAATATACTCATTCTCTGGTACAGCCACTGGTCTGCAATAATACACATAGGAGGAACAACAGTTGAACAGTAGGGGATACCTCATGGTGGCGAATCCGGTCGCGTGCCCGCCATGTGGTCAAGCAAAGTTTGACTAACATTCACAATGATAAAACATGGCAAGACCTCACAAGCATGATCCAACAATAATATCAATAAATCGCGATGAAACAAAAGATTGATCATTTACCTTCTTGACAAAGTCAGGCAGTGGCTATACTGCAATGAATTGAATTTCACCCGTCACCTGCTTAGTCTTCAGCTAGAGAGATCTTTTAGATCGTTGCTCCTTCTCGTGGGAGAGTTAGGCACAGAATGACTACCTAGCCTTGTGGTCAGCCAAAAGCCCGCGAAAATCTCGTGAGACCTGAGCGCCTCCTAGCGGGGAGGGGTGGAGGTGGGGGGGGGTGGCTATACGTCAGCAGGATGAGGTCATTGCCTACCCTAGCTAGAGTTAGTTTGCACATGCTTCGCACAGTCCTGACTTCTGTCGTCTGCTAGGCAGCGATTTTAATTTACAAAGGCTACAGCAGGCTGAACTAGTTAAGGCGAGAAGCCTTAGTTCAGGGTCTAAATAGCCTATTGTGACACAGTCACACGAAACCGGAGCGTATAGGCGACTTCTGGTAACATTATTCTGACACCAGCGAACCAGTTGATGCCAAGGGGAAAATACTATGGTTAAACGTTGGCCAATCCGGGATTTGAACCAGGGACCTTTCGGTTACTAGTAAGCCGCTCTACCAGTTGAGCTATCCGGTCCCACGGGACCTGGTGGAAGCTGGGTGTGTTTACATGTATATGTAACAGTCACTTACCCGTCTGGACCTTGAGCGTCAGGATGTGTAAACGTCCGTGCGATGGAATTGCATGCGTGCACAGACTGGACCTCAGTTTATACTATTGTCCAAAAACCAAGTAAGGGGATTGCACTTGCTTGTACAATCAGGCCAAATATTCGGCACCCCAGGCTGCCAGCCCGAGAAATTCGAACCGCTGCCTGCGTGTTTGGCAGACATTCTCTCGGAGGTCTTCTTCTTTCAAAATGGAAACAAGCAGTACGTTTTACAATACAGTACTTCGTGATTGTTTCGATAACTTTCTTAAGTGTAACGTAATTCAATATTGTATTGTATTGTATTGTATTGTATTGTATTGTATTGTACGGTCAGGTGTATCCAGTGTATTCTTGGGTGGACAACATACAAATAGACGGGGAGACCGGAGATTTGTACATCGCTACACATCCTCAGTTTTACAAGTTTGTTGCCTACATTGATTACCTTGGCTCATTAAAGAGTCCGTCTCAGGTAAGTCGCAGTTGAATGAATAAGTGAATGAGTAAATAAATAGATTAATGAATGAATGAATGAATTCATTAATAGTTGGAGAGAGAGAGAGAGAGAGAGAGAGAGTGAGAGAGAGAGAGAGAGAGAGAGAGAGAGAGAGAGAGAGAGAGAGAGAGAGAGAGAGAGAGAGAGAGAGAGAGAGAAGAGTTATAAGTACAACACTACCCATTTTTTGTTGTGCACGTTTGTTGCTTACATTAACGACTTCGACACGACACAGAGCATCACGTGTAAGTCGCCGTTGAATGAATAAATCAATAAGTTAGAGAGTGAATGAATGGACGAATAAGTAAATCGACTAAAATGGCACGAAATTAGTTCATCGTTCCCCCATCCTTGGTTTTACAAATTTGTTGCCTACATTGATGACTTGGGCACTCGAGAGAGCCCGTCTCAAGGCAGTCGCTGTTGAAAGAGTGAGTGAACGAGTAGCAGAATGGATGAATGGTAAATTACCATGATGTGAAAACATAAGACGTGCATATCTCTAAGCATCTTTAGATTTACAAGTTTATAACCTCCTACTTGGGGACATTAAAGAGTATTTATTTATTTATTTATTTATTTATTTATTTATTTATTATTCTTCGGCAGGTGCTACGACTAAAGGTCTCTGACGAAGGCCTGATTACGTCATCGCAAGAATTGTTTTACGATGATGGGGACGTCATATCCGGTTCTTCCACCGCCTCCATCTATAGATGCACGCTTCTCATTGGCTCTGTGTTCCACAATCTGGTCACGTGTCATGTCAACATACCTCTTGAATAGAAAAGAAAAAAAAAGAGCTTTTGCTGCTAGATGCATGGTTTGCATAATTTTACCGCTAATGCTCAGTATGATTTTAATGTGCATTTAATAACAAAGAGTGATCGAGGGTGAGTAAAAACCTAATATGTAATACAGCTTTACATGAACATCCCAATTAGAATGTATGTATGACGGCCTACTAGCGCCAAAACCTGACAATTACAAAATATCATGAAATAATTACAGATATAACTCTACTCCGCTCACATCAAGATTCGGGCGAGACACATTTATCGCTTATGTTTTATACAAACCTTTTGTCTTCCTTATTCAACTCGCCAGCATTGGCCGCTACCATACTACCACAACACTATAAAAAGTCTAGGATTTTATACTTGGACAGTGTTTTACATTCGAGAATTTTTTTAAAAATAAACCGAACAGTGCTATTACCTCGAGTTGTGTGTGTGTGTGTGTGTGTGTGTGTGGGTGTGTGCGCGTGTGTGTGTGTTGGTGTGTGTGGGTGTGCGGGTGTGTGTGTGTGTGTGAGGGTGTGTGTGTATTTGAGAGAGAGAGAAAGAAGATAGAGAGGGGGAGGGAGAGAGGGATTCATTCATTCATTCACTCATTGAAGTAAAGCAATTGACTTGGGTTGTAATGGAATAAATTGCCACAGAAATCCAGCCATTTGTCCATATTACATATCCAAGAAGAAAAAAAAAAGTACTGTGTGTCCATTATGCCAGGGTGAATGTTGTGTTTGTTTTGGGTGCGTGGTTGTGAGTTCATTTTCTTCATGCGCCTATTGGTTTCAATGTTATATCTCAATCAGAAGACGATGCTCTCTATAAATAGGCTAATAATGCTCTGTCAAAAATTCTGTCAATGTGTGTGTGTGTGTTGTTGTTAAGTGTTTTCTTTTACCAAATTGACGATAACAGTTTATATTGGCATACGATAATGGACAACATATGGATTTTTGAAATACGGTGTTTGCCAGCGACTTTGATGTCTAAATAAAAACACTTCTCCTTTGTTAGAAAGGAAGTTTGAAGTTTGAATCGCTTGCACTGGTATTATTGTTTACTGTTTATTGTTGTTATACTGTCCTTTATCGTCTTGTAACATTTATATCTGGCACCACGTGTGAATTTCTCTTTGATTGAGATAATAAAGTGATCGTATTCGTATTCGTAAAGGGAAGCAGCTGTGGTACGTAGCTAAAGCTTAGAAATATGACTCCGCAATCAGGTGTTACTTCCCTTGCTTCAGTGTCGAGCAACTCGCCCTGTGACCTACTTTCAGAGGATATTATTATTGATTAGATTTTGTACACCTACAAGCACATAGATCTACATGTTGCATTATTAATCGACATCCTTGTAAATATGGACAGACTTTTAAATACGTCACCTGAACTCAACGGAACCCACACATTCATCTTGCATCAACGATACAACAATCCTATCCCTAACTTATCATATCCTATCCCGTAACTCGAAGGTCGTTGGGGCACCACAGATGATCGTTTAACCAGCGTACTCCATCTTTCTCTGTCCTCAGCAACCCGTATGGCTTCGCCTAGTGTTAAGCCAGTCCATTCTCGAATGTTGTCCTCCAACCTCTTTTTCTGTCTCCCTCTTCTTTTGTCTCCTTGCGCCGTTAGTCCAATCCAACAGGCTTTTTGAAAGTAAGTAAATCCTATAAAAATGATATATATTCTAATTTACTCTTTACAGTTATGTTTACAACTGAAGAAAAGTCCCACGGAATCGAATGGGTATGAATATGTTTATTTTAACTTTTTAAAGCGAACTATTGTTTGATGCGAATGCATTGGGGAACCCCCATTTTTACCGCCCAGATATTGTTCCGCATGACGTCAGGAATCTACAGCCAAGTGATGAAATGTGCAGGTGACAATGTCAATGGCATTGTTGATACACAGGCTTGGAAGTCTCGTCTCTCGTAGGCCTCAATTACATACTATACATACTATACCACGTACGTATGTAGGAGGGGAAAGAAAAGACTTCAGAGCCTGTGGTTGATAAATGCATGTAATATTGGTCATCTTATGGCTGATGCAGGCTTGCATGAGGCATGGTGGCCGAATGGTTAGAGCGTTGGCTTGCGGATCGGAAGGTCCCGGGTTTGAGCCCAGGCCGGGCATTGTGTTGTGTCCCTGGGAAAGACACTTTACTCTCGTTTCCTACTCCTTCGGATGAGAGTATAAACCGAGGTCTAGTCTGTGTCGCATACATTACATCATAACGGACTTTAAAGATCCTGACGCTCATGTCCTAGACGGGTGAGCGCCGGTAACAAGAACACACCCAGCATGCACCTTGGTAAAAAAAAGTGCCATAATGATCAACACGATTGATTGTGGGCATATACGGCAAGACAAGACAAGGCAATAGAGGCAGTTTGTGCATCAAATTCTGCAGTTCACATCATTGCTGGAAAGGCTTATTCTAGGGCAATTAGAGCACATTTTCTTGTCGAAGCAGCATTGAGTGCAATATTTGTAAGCACTTCCTTCAACATGTCATGGCTGTTGCTCCATCCTGACACTTTGTCCAATGATTACAATCCTAGGAAGGAAAACGGTGATTGTCAAGAAGAAGAGTCACTTCTACATAATCCTGCAGATCTTGACATAACAGAGTCTGTTGGCAATGATGACTTTGATTAGGCTCTTTTTGAATCACTGATGCAGGACAAAACAACAGCAAGAGATGCTGCAATACATCCTGTATTAGGACGCATTAAAGCAACGTTGGAAGATTTCAAACGACAATGTTCAAGTAGAACGAGCAAGCTATGGATTCAAGAAATGGTACACCTCCTTCACACAGCAATATAGGCTGAGAGAACTGGAGACTTCAAGCTCCATCTATCTGCTGTTGCCAAAATGTTGCCCTATTTTGCTGCTTCAGGGCACAACCTCTACACCAAGTCAGCCAGGCTGTACTTACAGCAAATGATGGAGTTGAACAAAACCTACCCAGAAGTCTATCACGATTTCATGGCAGGCCATCACGTGAAAAGGAGAAGCGATCGCTATAGGGCTGGTCTGTCGTGTGATCTGGTGATTGAGCAAACTTTGATGAGGACGCTGACGTCAAATGGTGACCTAACTAAAGGGCGCGGAATGGACGAACGACAAAGGCTTGTTTGGCTTCCCTCTATGCCTGCTTGTGCAACAGCAAACCAATGGATGCAATCCTTGACGCAAACAGAGTTCACAACAGGTGAACAGCACAAAGATTCTTCTGAAATAAGGCAAGAGAAAGACCACAAAGAAACTTTGACAGTCATCAACTATGTTTCATCAAAAACTCCGTTTTGCGCTGACGTGAGTCTTAGGTCTATTGCTACTGGCCAAGCAGCTGACTCATCTGTCAATGCTGACCAAGCTGTTGAAATTGGTCAGCGCATTCTCCAAGGGATGACGGGTCAATCTCCAGCTGACGTGACGTTCAAGAAAAGCAATCAAGCAGTCACAATGGCGACAAAAACTGGAGAGACTATTGGCCAGGAAATGGTGCAAGTGGATCCGCAGTTATTGTTTCGAAGGTTGGTGCAAGTCGCTGGGAATGATACCAACAGGCTCGAAGAAATGTTTTACTATGGACTGGCCAATGTACCTGCCTCCTTGTTTGATGCGACAGGATTCCCCAGAAAAGCCAACAAACATACTCTTGCAGGATTTCTCTGGTCTGCTGTCAATGAAACTGCATCCTTGCCAAGAGAAAATGTGAAATACATTCTCGATGGTGGATCCCTTTTGCATCGCCTTCCATGGCCCAGAGGGTCGTCCTAAAAGACCTAGCAGAGATGTATGTCAGCTTTGTGGCTAGGAAACATGCACTAGCTACAATCATTTTCGATGGCTATGTTGATGGCCCAAGTACCAAAGATGTTGCCCATCTTCGAAGAAGCAAAGGCATGGTTGGGAGACATGTAGCCTTTGATCCTAACACGATCCTCTGCGAGACGAAGGAAATATTCTTGGCCAACTGCGAAAACAAACCGGAACAACAGTCTGTAATAAAATTCTTTTTTGCCCATGCATTCTGTGGATACGACACGACATCTCATCCCTTCAACATCTCAAAATCACTCATAGTCAAGAAGCTTGATTCAGGAGAGCTCCTGGATGAGGCTAGAGTATTGAATGATAAGATGTCAAGTCATGATGCTGTTGCAGCGGCTGGTGAGAGGGTATTTGTTCACCTGTACAGTGAAAAACGTTCTGATACCTTGACCAAACTGTGGTTTGTCAAATATGAGCAAAAAGTGTCTGCAAGCCATACACAAATCCAAGCTAAAGTGCTCCCCCAACAGCAGCAGCAGCTGAATTCCATGCCTACAGAACATTCTACCAAGTCTAGGAGTAGCTGAGTCTAGACAGAGACCATGGTCTATCACCAATGGATTGGGAATGGAAGTTACAGGAGGGTGGGCTACTTCCAATCATAACTAATAAGCCAGCTTCTCCATAGGATATTTTGAATGTTATCCGCTGCTGCTGCTAGAAAGACTGCTCAACTGGCAGATGCAGATGCAGAAAGCACGGACTTACGTGCACCATAGCTTGTGGAGAATGCCGAGGAGTCAGCTGCACAAACTCTGTGGTTCAGCTGGATGACGAGTCGGATTCTGAGAGCGACTAAGGTAGACCACTTCTATATTCTACTAGAAAACTAATCAATTTCCTGGGTTTTTCTGTTTTTCTTTATTTCGTGTGTCTTCCTTTTAACTAATCTTTTTTCTCTTGTGAATTAAATAGAAGTCGACTTTTACAATCGAGATCAAGATTTTTAAGATCATCGGAATTTCGCATTTATACCCCTATGGTAATTAAATTTTAATCCACAGTCGGAACTAAAACTGACACAGAAAGCGTTGAAACTGATTTTCGGACTGTATATGTTAAGAGCGTTCATGTGACATGCAACATATGGTTTTGAATTAAATGTTTATTTCAAGTAATCTCCCTTTGACGTTTTGAAGCGTGAAAAAACATAAGCACCAAAAATCATGTTTCAGACCCCCTTTTTTACTGGGACTTTTTATAGGTATTTCCTCATTGCTTAAAGAATATTTTTTACTGCATAGCATTTTTATAGGAATTAGTTGCTTATTTGGCTATTTATTTCATTACTGGGACTGGACTACGTGCCTTGCATGATTTTTCTTTGCAAGGCCTGATGCTCTGGTGACGTGGCCATGCCATCGGAGTTTCCGTTTCTTCACCACTGCGAGCATGTGATCATGTTGTCCAATGGCTTGTGTGATAGTCTGTCGGACTTCTTCGTTGGTGATGTGCTGGGTATAGGAAAAGCACAGAATCTTCTGTAGCACCTCATCTCCAATGATGGAAAGAGAAAGAAAAGAAGTAGCAAAACAACCAACTCTGAATTATTTTCCTCCTACTAATTAATTATCCTCCCTAACTCACCTACCCCCCCCCCCCCAATTGCACGAGTTTCGTCGTCGTCGTTGTTGTTGTTGGTGGTGGTGGTGGTGGTGGTGAACCTTTATTTCCACCGGTTTGGCGACCTAAATACCATTTAGGTAGCCGTTCACTGTGAACTGGCTACCTACTATTTTGAACGGCTACCTATAATGTGAATGTCTACTTAACCATATTTGTGAACTGCTACTTAATTTTGAACCCATTTTTACGACAGGCGACCTAAATGTGAATGGTTACCTGCCTGTGAATGGCGACTTAAGCAGTTCACCGCCACGGCTACCTATTACGTGAAATGTTACTTGATGGTGATATGGCTACCTAATATGCTATGTTGTTAAATTGACATGAAACAATTTGTTAAAAAACATTGACCAGCTAATAAATAACCTTACAGCCATTAGTTCATAGTTTTATAGTACAATTCAGTTGTATTCTGGGAGAGCCGACAAATATTACAATACATATATAACTCATGGATGATTTGCAGTGTGCAAATTTCAAGGTAAAAGCGCGTTTTAAAGAAAAATAAGCGAAAGTAAGTGGTCATAATACCTTTGTAGCCCTTAGTTTACTTCGACTGTTGAAGTGTTGGCACGTTCGACAGCATTAAAGGGAAATGATACAGTGTGACCTGAACAACTCTTCTGTTGATGTGATAGCAATGTTGGTGTTATATGTCCCTTTAAACGTCTAATCCTTTATCTATGCACTTCATAACCTTCAACAACGAATACCAATGGAAGCAGCAGTTAATTTGATTTTTAAAATGAAATGTGTGCATTCGATTTTAGATAAGGTGATGCCGACTGTGCGTTGATTTTTATGAGCAAAAAAACCCAATAGTTTTCAAGGGGTGACCTTTTTTTTTTGGTGCACACACACGGGAACTTATAAGCCTTATAAGTAACAGTTCAACATGGAATGTAACTTATAACGATAGAACTGTAACTTATAACTGTGAAATGTTACCTCGAACTCAAAATTCGGAAAGTAACTTTATTTTGTGGAACTGTGACTTTGTTAAAATGCTACCTGGATGTGAAACGTAACTTAGTAAAACATGTTGAACTGTTGCTTAATATGTTGTAATGTAACTTAATGCGGTGGTTTAGTAAGACCTTCATTCATAGGGTTCCATAACATACTGAAATGCATAAACAGACATTTATGTGAGAACACACCACGTAAAACAATACTTTCAAACAGCTTCACATCACTTCAAGATTCTTTATTGTCCAAATACATGGCATGGATATTTGTTTTGCAGTGCAAGAAAGGAGATAACATCAAAAACATAGACATACAATATTAATACATTTGATATACTATCATACCCAACTTCCATACCGAAATACAAATCTATCACCACTAGCACACATGCCTAAACAGATATCCAGTCTCATACCCATGCGAACACATTAGACACACCGATAATTATTCAACAATACACAAAACCACTCAAACCCACCCATTCTTCCATGCCTTAGACCCATCCTAGCCATCCACAACACTTCACTCCTATATCTATACACTCGTACTTGAAAACTTTTCATCCTTCCTACCACTCAACTCGTTGACTCACACATACATCCATGCACACACATACACCCATGTACACATATACACACATGCTTACTCGTGCACCCACCCCTCCATTCATGTCTGCATACACCTTGCACTAACGACAGCAACAATGGAATAGAATATAATATTATTAGGTTCCTGAAATAACTAGGTGCGACAAAGTACTAATGACTTCAGCAAAGCTATCTTTTTAAAATTACAATACTGAGTACTGGTAAAAACCTGATGAAGGTGACAATGGTGATTTAATAATAATAATAATAATAATAATAATAATAATAATAATAATAATAATAAGAGTAATATAATAATCATAATAAAAAATAATCGTAATCATAAGAGTAATTATAAAAATAATAATAATAACAATACAACTACTAAAAATAATACAACAGCAGCAGCAACAAAACTAATAATATATGGTAACAATGAAAGCAATAATAATAACAATACTAATAAAACTAATAATAATAACAACAAGGATACAAAACCAAGCTTCATGATGATATAGGAGAACACAATTAGCTGTTCGTGGGTTTAATATCCATGTTAGTTATTGTCAACAAAACTACCTAGTTGGAAGTAATAATAATAAAAACAAGAAGGATACCAAACCAAGCTTCCATGATAGTTATTGTCAACAAAACTACCTAGTTGATAGTTATTGTCAACAAAACTTCCTAGTTCGTAGAAGAAAGAGGGATACAAAACCAAGCTTCTTGATGATCTAGGTGAACAAAATTAGCTGATCGTGGGCTTAATATCCATGATAGTTATTGTCAACAAAACTACCTAGTTGGAAGTTTCTCTCACCCCATCTCTAATCAAAAGGAAAAACGGATAGACAAATATTCACCAGAGCACAGCACACTGTGACAATTTGGTCCAACGTGGTCACAGTTGCACCTTCTGCACAAGTCAACATAGTGACTGGAATTGTAGAATCAATAATGGCATAGTTTTAAACAATGTTACCAATCACCCTTTCAACATGAATCATTACTGTGGCTTACATGTGCTATGTTGCGTGTTGATTCTACATCAAAAGCAGATAGTTGCTTTTTTACCTTTGGTAAAAGCAGGTATCTTAACTTCAGCACACATCAGTCCAACACTATCATGGATATTAAACCCACAATCAGCCAATATATATATATATATATGACAGCCAGCAGCTTGAGAAATATGTGTGACACTGAAGTGTCAGAAATGCCAAACAAATCAACAACGACCTGTACAGTCAGATTCAACCTCGGTTGAGTGAGGACAATTAACACTTCTTGAAATTTGCCTGTGATAGATCTGGGCCCACTAGTAATATCAGGAATGACACCAGAGCAGCAAGAGTCAAAAAAGATGGTAGGCCTGTGTAATATTTCACTTTCTCATCATCTCTAGACCCATCTTCTTTTAAAAAAAAAGTCATCTGACATAGTGCTGGCATTCAGTTTCATACGAAGAGTGAGGTTTTCTGTTCTTAGAGTCTGAAGCTCAGACTCCATGGCTTCCAGGTAGGAAATGGTAATATCAGTCTGGACTTCCTGCTCCACAGTTCGTTTCAAATCAATAGCTTCTTCACCCAGTTCTAAATCAGTGTCCCCTCCAAGATCACCCATAGATGCAGTAAACAGTAAACAGTAAACTTTATTGTCCAAATCTTTACAAAGTGGAAAATGATGCGTCACTGTCTGTGGTGTTCTCACCGTCCTCAGCATGATCTGCACAAATAAGAACCATAACATACACATAACTATTTGTTTACTTCAAGCACATTCTATGTTTAGGTGATCATACTGCCTTGAAATGTTTCACTTTTGTTTTTTACTCAAAAGTATGAGTAAATGCCTATTTTGGGCAATCAGTGTTCCTCCCATCTATAAGACAAGATGTGACTTTTTTTTTATTAACCAAAATGAAAACTGAAGACAGTTTATTTAACTGTTGTTTAATACTGATTAATTGAGATTCATAATGATGAAGTGGTGGGAACGGGTTGTGGTGAGAGAAAAAAAATTAACACTGGATCTGGGGGCATGCTTCCCTGGAAAACTGCATTCCTGTGCACTTACTAACAACTGCATTACCTTCAAAAAGCATAATTTCATGGACTACATCAAATATCTAAATACGAAGGCGATGACATTATACATGACAATGTTAGATTTACAAACATTAGAAATTGCATTTTAGAAAGGCAGCATTGTTTCAAAAACACAATTTCTTTACACTTGAAGATAAACTATGAAATATTTCATAAAGTAAATATTCATTACATACTGTTGTGGGCATTTCCTTGTTTCTGTTGCTCTCTCTTCTGTTTCCTTTGAAACCGGTCCACATCAGTGGATGCACATTTAATGTTGTAGCAAGGTGCAAAGTTGGGATCCAGTTGGGCGTATCATCTTGATAGAACTCCGCACGTTTTCCTGTCATCAAAATCAAGTCAAAATGTAATAACAACTACACTAAAATATTGATTTGCATGATAAACAAAACAAGCACTCTACTCGTCTCTAGTCTTTCCTCTGTGATTCTGGAAGAAAGGTAAACAATGTTTCTCCTCAGGTGTTTTGTGTGGTGTTTTTTTTTTAAATTATTATTTTGTATTCAAGTAAACGTGAAATTTGAAAAAAAAAAACAAATACAGTCCCAGTCTTTATATAAATTTAAATTACGAAGCCTAAACGCACATTCTATCTATGAAATTTTTAGAACAGAGCAAAAGTCATCTAAAAACCCTCCAACACTCGACCTGCTCAAAAATGGCAGATTTCACTACTGCCAGGTTGTCGGTGAAAGTGGGCAGCTGCAACTTCGCAATGGCCTAGTAAGACCAATAACAAAATGCATGTGAACCATTGAACAATTATTGAAAATGCTTACCTTTCACAAAGTGGCGTGAACACACACGGGTCCAGGGTTTCACTGTTTTGTCTGTGATCTTCTTTCGATTGATTTGGGCGATCGTCGGAATTCGATGGTAAGAGATCCCAAGATCTCTAGTACTTCGCTTCGAACAATGTTTGACACAACAATCGTTCGTCATGGTGAGAAAAATGCGAATAAATACGCACAAAGTTATGACGTCAATCGGGATAGGTCCAGTCTATTCTCTCTCTTTCTCTCTTTGTCCGGAGAACAGTTATTCGGGGTGGGGACATTCCAAGCAGTATAACACCCGTTCTGCTTGACTTATTTCCACACTTGTGGTTGCAAACAACGCACCGTTGAAATACCTACCTACAATGTTTGTATATTTGCTGAAAGTTTTCACACAGCTTTGCGATTGATTGATTTTGACTGCCACCGATTGTCTTGGCTACCTAAGCTAAAATACGGTTGATACATTTATTATAATACTTCGCCACCAAGCCCATAGATCATTACAATAATTAAAAATAGTATCGAATTTAAGTTTTTTGAGTACATGGTGTCAAAGTTTTAACTTTTTGTAAAAGTGTTGACAAAAATAAGCGCGGTGGTGCTTTTCCAAACTGGACATGGTGACCTAAATCGGATATAAAAACCCCAAATCCACATTTCTCCCGCCACGATGAACAAAGTTAAGTTTTTAATGATGGTCAAGCCGAATGTAACTAGCTCATATGCACATGGCATTCTACTTAATTGAATTAAGGGCGCTGTCACTGACTTTCTTAGGTAGCCATTTTCGGCTTATGCCACGGGTTTTTACAATGTTCCAGAAAATCACTATAAAACTAAAATTGCTGATTGGATTTTCAAACTTTTTCCTTCACCACTTTAGTAACATTCCAGGCAATGTTTCTGCCAAGTTTGGTTACATTTGGTTAACGTTTAGATATTTATTTTTCATTTCAATCGTTAAAACGAGTTCACGCAACTTGGTGTTGAAATCTGGACATATGGGCAGTGTGAGGAAGTAATACGCTTGACTCTGTTTTTTTTAAACCACCAAAAACACGTGGTGTTTCAATTCTAAATTTTATACAAAATATATTTCTTGATATTTCTTAACCAAACAAACACCACCTAAGTTTTTACATCAAAATAAATAAATTTTATTAAATAGAACACGTAAATAGTTTTAGGTAGCCACTTTTTGGACACCTCCCATTGTTATAAAAAAGTAATAATAACTGTTCCATTGAATTTTTCAGAAACCTACAGCCATATAATTTACAATGAAACACTCAGAATCTTAATTGAAAAACTAGAAAGTACTCGTGGTGGAACCATTTTGATTAGGTAGCCAACGTCACGCCAGCAGGTAGTGGTGGTGGTGGTGGCCGGTGGTGGTGGTGGTGGTGTTTTTGCTTTGTTTTTTTCCAAACACGTTCAAACAGATAGGGTACAATACACATAGAGAGAAAAGACGATTAGATTACAAACTCATTGCTTACATGGGCCAGCGGACTGCAAAAAGCCGAATCAGAACCACAAAATCAGCTTTGGTATAAATACGAAAAGATTTAAAACTGAACAATTATTAATTATCTGGTCAATTATTTTATGAAGATTTAAAACTTGCTTGTACAGTTAAAACCGTTGTGCAGTGTTTGGGCCGGCAGGTGTGTTTGCAAAGGGCGGTATTTTTGACATGTCTACTTAACATCTAAACAAATTTTGCTGGTTATAATCTGAAGCTTGCATACAAGAATGAAAAGTGAAATAAAAATACTGTAGTGAGAAGTATAGACAGAAATTTTTATTTGATGTCAACAGAGCACTAAATTTCCAGAAAGCGGGGATACTATTTATACGTAAACCCCCGAACCCACACGGGAGAATTGTAAGGTAAAACGAAAGTAAAACATAAAAGAATTTCTAAAAATTAAACGAAATCAGCACGGTATCTTTCTGTATATATTAGTGTACTCTTTTATATAGGTTTATTATTCATCGATATTTTTCTTTTCCCTTTGTCCAGCTTGTTTTCGTTTTGCTGTTTTGTTTAACTAATTAACGTATTTGCTTTTTGTTTTTTAAATTTATTCAGTTTGTTAATTTTCGTTGTAATTTTTTTATCCTGTGTTCTGCTTTATTTTTTTTTATTCAAAAGCAGAATACAGATTAAGGAAAAGACAAGCGTAAACTTAATATATAATATAATTATATAAATTAAACTTAATATATATAATATAATTATATATGTAATTTCCATGCTTTTGGATTAATAAAGTAATATCTTATCTTGTCTTATCTTATCTTATCTTATCTTAATTCGCACTTTACCGAAAAGCGATCGAACGAAAGAAGAGATTAGGGAATCAGAAAATGGTCAGCAAACTCAACTCCGCTTTTGTGTATAACTATGTGCGTCCTAAGTAAACTTTCGTGCTCTTTCTAAATAAACAAAACACTTGTAGCCTACTATGATTTTTATGTTGAGTAAGATTTACAGAACTCTTTTTTTCCATTCCCAAGCTCGTTTAAGTGTCTTTATTAAATTAAGATTATTATTACGTATATGTTTTTGTGGATTTTTTTAATTGTTGTTCGTCAAATGTTTATTGGCCTTTTTGACACATGCACACAGAAATACAGAGGCAAAGATACAGATAAACCTTTATTCAACCTTTTTTGGAAATTTTACAGAAAACGAAAAAATACCTAAAAATAAATCGACCAGCAACTCAATTAATTTTTATGTTATCTTGTTTAGATGGACATGCATGTATATTTTATGTAATGTTATTGGTACGTGTCCATTTTCCTATATTATTAAAATATTACTTTTAAGGTACAAACACAGAAATACAGACAAAAGCAAAGTCTAAGATGGACTTTATTAATCTTTTTCGATAAACGGAAAGACAAAAGAAAAAGGTCTGACACAGAAATATTCATTTAAGTGTTCTTCTGTGTGATATTGTAAACCATTATTATTGTATTATTATTACCGTAAATAATTATTTATAAAAAAATAAAAAAACTTGCATAATTATTCTTCGGCAAGGTTGGGTCATGTGATCACTGACGTAAGATTGCGTCAATGTGGTTGCGCATGCGTGAATGAGAGGTGTTTGTGAGGGAAAAGATGGGTTATTATATTTAAGAATTTCCCATACCGCCATAACAAAAAAAAAAAAGCCTATCACTTCAGTGTATGGAATTGAATGGCTCCCCTACTCATTTAAAAACACCCTTTTAATACTTAGTTAAAAACATCATAAGAAATTAATAATTCTGCTTGAAGCTTTCATTGTGTGGCCTGAGATAACTAACTTCTTACAATTAGCTTGGCTTGGGGCCTCCATACAGTAATCAATCTGTGATAGTGCCAGGGGAGGTCCCGAGTCGGCACATTGTAAACCGCTGGACCCTATAAATATTGATAAGCTACCGAAATAATTATTGGTGCCAGGGTAATCGAGAATTATGACTGTGGGGGGGGGGGGGGGGGTCTACTGAAAGACAAAAACTAGCTCGATGTGTTACTTGTTACTTTTGTGTGGACTCAAAAGGGGAAGTACGCCGATGTAAGGAGATAACTTGATTTCAGACTTGTTTTGTTTGGCACTATCGTTGCGGAAATGTTCGGAAATATCATTGATAGACTCCGAATCGCAACCAGTGAATTTTTGAGACGCATTCACAGACACACACTTTTAAAAAAAAAAGTACATTAGTTTCTAAAATATGGTATACGAACTCAATCAAAACTGCAATATTAATTCTAGACAGGAAGTGAGTAACTATTTACTACCGCATCACCGTCGTCCTCGCTTCTAGCTTGTCGGTTCGATCCAAGGAGGTTCGATCTATCAAAAACAACAGACGGCTGGACTGCTAGAACGAGGCAGCCCGCTCAGTGTTCGCACGCCTACCAAGCAGAGAATGGAACAAGCGTGGTTAGCCACGCCACAGTCACAACCTCTGACCAATCAAAATCGCTCAATTCGACCTTTGCGTTTTACTTGCTCTTAGCCCAGCCCACGCAGCAAGAGATTCGCACAGGGCGACACACTGAGTAGTTGAGATTAGCCGAGGCTTAAGTTTAGCTTTACCCGTGTGAGAGAGGGACACGGAGAGGCTCAGCTACGCTTTGTGTCGCCGAGGCTTACGCTGTGCCTTTCAGTAGTGAGATAGTACAGATATCGTTTTGTCCCATCGGCGTAGTTCAAGTGGTAGAGCGTTCACCTTGCACACCGATTGACCCAGGTTCGAATCCCGTGATGGGCAAAATAAAAGTGACAATTTGTCACTATACATTTTAGCAGTATGATTGCTCTGGTGGTTCAGTGTTGATAACCCCGCCTACCACATCGCCAATTGTGGTTGTAAACGTTAAACTCTACTGTTCATTCAACTTTTTGTTCTGTCAAAGTAATGCTTCGATAATGTTAATCCCCTTGCAAGTGCATGCATCCATTGACAATGTTCTGATTGTTTCTTCCTGTGACTTAACATAAATATATACCTATTATATCTATAGCCATATATATCCTATTTTAGATATATATTGCCTAAATTAAAATAAACGGCGTCCTTTGCGGTCGTGTAATTAAAATAAACGGCGTCCTTTGCGGTCGTGTTGCACGACCGCAAAGGACGCCGTTTATTTTAATTTAGGCAATATACAACAACATCGTGTTGCACAGCTGACAAACATGCCACAACGAACACACACACTATAATAATGTGTTACCTTTGAGCTTGTTCTTAAATCTTTTGAAATCGTCAGAACGTTTGGCCTGGCCTATGAAAACAATGAAACGAAGTCAGGGAAGGTTGCGATTGTTTTGTTGATCCCTGCCTGATGATAGTGCTGAAGGTCGAACCTAAAGTTTCCTATCAGGGAGATTTTCATCCTTTCTACTCCAAGGTGGGAACGTAATGACTCTAAACATGGCGTTACAGCAAGGACATATTACATAATAAGTTACGTGTTAATGTTGACATTACCGGAGAACGCAGAGAACGAGATGGAGAATGCACCGTGGCACATTAGCGCGCTATTTTATAGTTAAGCAACTTACACTGCGACAAACGGATAGTGGAAAGTTAGCGCTTTCTGATAGTAGAAGGTTAGCGCGACCATTAATACTTACAATATGAGCATTTCGCTTAACTTGTCCAAGGTGCAGCACTAAGGTGACCTTACGGGAGAAATGACGCTATTCAGCTGTAATAGGGCTTAAAGGTACCCACTTTGATCATCCCCCTCGACAGGTCCTTTTAACATTGACAGTGATCGATCCCTTCTTCAACTGTCAGTGTTTACAAGGCCCCTAGTGGAAGAATTTGTTTATTTGTTTCGACAACGGGTTTACGTTAAAACTCGTATTGCTGTTAAACAATAATAGAGTGGACAAACCTACCGCTAAAGTTTAAATTGTCCATTTCTATTCGTATAGGGAGTGGCTCTACCTGTCACAAGTCCAGCCGCAGAAGCTAACTAGCGTGAGGCAAACTTCAGCCTCGGCAAGTGTCATCTACGCAGTGTGCGCCTAAACCTGGGGACAAACCCACGGGTTATGTATTTAACCTCGGTTTTAAACTGGGACAACTGTTACTATCATCGTCATCCAGTTGTTGGGATGCTTGTCTAATAGTTGATAACTCGAGAGACGACTGGATAGATAGCTATCTCTGCAGTTCCTCGACCTTCAAAGAGAGAGCTCAAATACTCCGTCTGAAAACTTACACGCAAACAAGCAGCACTCGTACCGTCTTACTATCAGTTACAATACCTGTCCTGACCGTTAGTCTTTGCAAGTTGCGCCATCGTGTTTACAAGGTTTGAGCAAGGGTTCTTGGCATCCCTGTAAATTACGCAATCGGACCAAACCTATACTAACCTTCCCAAGCCTGCACAAACCGGCCCAAAGCAGCGCATCTCGTGCTTGGTTCCCCAAGATGTTAAAAGGGAGTACAATGTTCTCAACATAAAGTTTCCCCTATACGCTCCATGTGCCCGGGGACGTTAATCTACAAGTCCCTCAACAACTCCGCTCCTCTCTATCTCTCTGACTTACTTCACCCATACATTCCCTCTCGCTCTCTTCGCTCTGCCTCCGACCCTCTCCGCCTCCGCATTCCTCGCTCCAAACTCAGCACGTTCGGGTCCCGCTCCTTCTCTGTCTACGGCCCATCCATCTGGAATACTCTTCCACTCTCTCTCCGTCAGAAACCCTCTCCCACCTCCTTCCAGTCTGCCCTCAAAACTTACCTTTTCAAGCAGTTCTAACACTATGACCTCACTACGCACCCCATCGCCAGCTGTCTCTTGCATATAGTGTCTGGTCTGTTTGTGGTATGAGTATATTTGAGTGAATGTATTTTTTGCGTAATTGTTACATGTGTCATTGTCTAAAGCGTGCACATGCGTGCGTGAGTTGTGAGTGCGCGCTTAGAGTTATAATTATTATAAGATAAGCGCATTATAAATACAGTAATTATTATTATTATTAAAGAAAGTCAACATAAAAAGAACTTAATAAATATTACAAACTGCTCAAGTTCACTGGTCGGTTAGTTGGTTGGTTGTTTTATTAACAACTTCTTCATCGAAATGATAAGACACACTCTCACACGTACGCAAGCACGTATAGGCTGCACCACATTAAATTAATTATTTAAAAAAACAACACCAAACAACTAATCAAATAAACCGAGCTATTGGACAATCAATTAAAGCTTTTGCTAAACTCACGCTCACGTCAAAACTTATGTTATCAATTGAACTCATAGATTGTAAATCAGTGGGCAAAAATAATTAAAACTAATACGAATATGACTGCATTCAAGTAATCCATGCTTCAAAGATACAGTTTCATTACATATTCAGTTCACAGTTTTACAATATTTTGTTTTAATTAAGATTTGTATGATTCTATGGGCCATTCTTAAAACTGATCTGGGAATTCCACAATTCTGGTAATTTATTATAACTCGGATTGAATTTAATCGCTTTCACAAATTTATTTTTATTTTTATTAGAAGTTGTTGTTCTATATTAATAATAATAATAATAATACCGGATGCTAATACGCGCTTTACTTCGAATGATTTCAAACTCAAAGCGCGTATCAAATTTTATTCATCAGATTAACATAAGTTGTACTGATAAAAGATCTTCTTAGAAGATAACGGTGTCGTTGTTGCTTTTGAGTTACTATTTGAAGCATCAGGTTTTGCAGCGCAATCCGCCCAATCATTATTTTTTTTTTAATCCACAATGTGATTGGATCCAGCAAACGTTCAAACCATGAATAATATTTTAAATTTTAAAAATAGTTTATTTTCTTTCCTATCCTATCCTATCCCGTACCTCGGAGGTCGTAGGGGTACCACAGATGATCGTATAACCAGCGTACTCCATCTTTTCCTGTCCTCAGCAATTTGATTTCTGTGCCTGTAAAGCAGACATAGAATCTACACATATAACTCATACGACATATAAATATACTCATCGATAGATTAAACATTTTATTAAGAGCCATTAATTGCGCAATTAATTCAACAGTAAAAATGGAATATTCTTTATCCCATTAATATGCTTCTGATATTAAAATCCGGTATAACAAACGCCGATCCTGCTTCACCTGTTTCAGAAACAGATCCATCGGTAAATATTTTTAAATGTCCAGAATAGTTTTCATACAGATGATGTCATGCTTCAACCGCCGTGAAGTGTGTGTTATGATTCTTATTTACATTACTATAACGAATATCATAATTTGCCTTTTCAATTCCCACGTAGGTACTAGTGAAATTATTTTTTCTCTCAAGACCCTTTTGACTCATATAATTTTTCACTGTTGCGGTCATGCCGACCTGCATTTTCCACTGCGGCGGTCAAAGCCTAGCCGATCTGCATAATAAATGCGGCGGTCAGGCGACCATCATCTAGAGGGGCCGGGTAGCTCAGTTGGTAAGAGCGTCTTGCTAGTAACCGAAAGGTCGCTGGTTCGAATCCCGGATTGGTCAACGTGTGATCATATTATTTTCCCCTTTACCAACAACTGGCCCGCTGGTGTCAGTATAAATCGGTCCAGTAGTCACCTATATGCGAAAGTGTCGTGTGACTATAATCTACAAACAACAACAACAACAACCATCATCTTCTACTGCCGCGGTCTCCAGGCAAAGGCTTAGCGCGCACACCTGCTCAGAGGAGCTGCTGCTGCTATGGGATTCCGGGGGTTGCTGTTGCTTTGGCGATTGTTCCACGCTGTTTGCTCCGGTGACCTGGGAGTCCTGTGGCTCCGGCGAACTGGGGAGATCCTGAAACGATACTCCACCTCAACCTTCTACTGTCATCTTCTTACCTGTAGGGCTCCATCGACTGGGCGGCGGATGCTTATCGGCGAAAGGCGCCTCGACGCTCTACTGCCGCTGTTCCTTTTCCTGGTAGCCCTGTTTCTTCCTTTCACTACTACTGGGCATCGCGGTACTACTGTGGAGAGTGGCGTCTCCGGACTGCAGGCGCTCCGCGCCGCCAGAGGTTCTCCCAGAGTGCCTTCCCCTCTTCCCACGGCCTTGTCACAAGATCCTTGGGCTGATCGCCACCGTGTCGAGCGACTCACATTTCTCCTATTGCGCCTCTGTTTCTACATTTAGATTACCGCCACAAGCGTACTGCTACTACTTGATTCTACTATTCATCATGTCTGGGTATGTACTCGTTTCATTTTTAGATGATTATTAGATGAACGATAGAAATAGATATGATATACCTTCCCTACTCTTTCCTGTCAAGTATTTACATTTTGTGGATTTGTAAAATAGATATAGATTGACCCAGTTCTGTGTTCTCAGCTCGCTTTTATTCTATCAGGTGGATTTGTTAAGAATCAAGTGACTGATTTTCCAAAGCATAAGCCTGAAATAACACGCCTGAATGAAGATCTCAGGAAAAAACAAACATCTTCATGCGAAAAACGTACCCACATTTGGCTGGTTAGGAAGCGAGATAGTTAGTTAGTCATTGTTTGTAGGGTCCAGCGGACTGCAAAGAGCCGAATCAGGACCACCGCAAGCGAGATGGGAAAGAACCTAGATTTTTGAAAAAGAAACCGTTGCCTGAAATAGCTCTTATATCTAGGGTTGCAGCTTTGGAAGTTTTGAACAAAGTTTTGTTTAGAGAAGGGCTGCTGGCGAGGTGAACAAGGGAGACCAAAAAAGTTAGGGTACAACACAAGTGATAAAGATGTCTCGCCCAAAGGGATAGAGGAGTTTATGGCCAGCGCCCTGGATAGGATCCTTATTATATGCTGTCCTTCCGGGCAATGAGGGAATGACAGGGCAGATCTACCTCCCTTCTCCGCTGCCGATTGTTTGCGTTTGTGGATTTGTGTCCTTTAAAATAGAAATATTGGGGTGAATGCACAACGTGCACACATTCATGCACAATTTTATGCGCTTTAATTGATGTTTGTTCTTGTGTTCTTGCGTCTTGTGCTTGAAAAAATTACCATTGATGGGCTTGTTTTCATAGTTGTTTGTGCGCGGTGGATGGTTGCCAGGTAACGTTGACGTCAATTGCGGTCGCCGTTACCTAACAAGGTTTTTCTATTTGGGGCTCTGGGTCACGGTGACCTGATTGTAACCAGGGAAGTGGCTACGCTGACCTGTAGTACTGTATCCTGGCAGAAGGTCACGATGACATAAGTTTCATTTAATATTCTTTGTGTGCTCATTCATTGTTAATAGTACTGAAATGATTAATTAATGTCATAGGTCTACCTGGAACATAAAATTGAACATTGAATTTCAAAGTTACAAAACAGCTGTTATTAAGAGTGATATAATAACAACTGCTGCCCTGACAAGGTTGAAGCCCATTTGGACAGACAGGACCATCAGTCTACATTCCAAAGTAAGACTGCTGCGCTCCCTTGTCATCTCCATCTTCCTATATGCTTGCGAAGCATGGACCCTCACTGCAGATCTCCAACGAAGAATACAAAGCATGGAGATGAGGTGCCACAGAAGACTTCTAGGCATTTCCTATACCCAACACATCACCAACGACGAAGTCCGACAGACCATCATACAAGCCATTGGACAACACGATGGCCTGCTCACAGTGGTAAAGAAACGGAAACTCTGATGGTAGGGCCACGTCACCAGATCATCAGGCCTTGAAAAAACTATTCTGCAAGGCACAGTGCAAGGAGGTAGAAGAAGAGGGAGACCGAAAAAGAGGTGGGAGGACAACATTCGAGAATGGACTGGTTTGACATTGAGCGAAGCCATCAGGGCTGCTGAAGACAGAGAAAGATGGAGTATGCTGGTTAAACGATCATCTGTGGTGCCCCTACGACCTCCGGGTTACGGGACAGGATAGGAGGATAGGATAGGATAATAATGATTTCGCAGTAATAAAGTGAATTCATCTACTACTACTACTACTACTACTACTACTACTACTACTACTACTACTACTACTACTACTACTACTACTACTACTACTACCAATAACAAGAAGAAGAAGAAGCAGAAGAAAAAGACAACTGAACTGAACTGTGTTTATATATAGTATTGAATACCTAAAATACACAATTAATAAAGACACAGGAAGACGAAAACGACATAAAAGAGATACAATATTGAAACAAACATGTAAAATAAATATGCACATAAACCGTTCTCGTCGGCGCTGCTCTGCAGCTGCTGTACATTGGCTGAGAAAGGCAACTCCCAATTTCGCCTGCAGGGTGACAAATGTTATCCAGTATACAAATCCACAATCCAAGCCGTTTTGACATCTCATAGGCACACAACAAGTTATAGTTGAGGGGATTCCCAGCATGGCAGCCAGCGTACTGTAAGCAACAGACTTTAAATATTAGAGACATTAATTATGTACGTTCGCTATTGTGAGTGAACGGATTGGAAAATGACATGCGTTCTTGTTTATTTTAAGCCAAAGTCTAAATAATAATAGTGTTCGAATCTTGAGGATTTCGCGCTGTTTGTTGTCTTGAGATAAAGTGGAGGTTTATGCAAAGTTCTCTTAAGACACTTAAAGGGTTCAACTTAAAAGCTATTTAAGTAATGACTGGGATAATGCTTTACATCGCACAATGCAAGTTTGAATCATATCAGTAATCCTCAATCCATGCCCCTGGGACCATGCAGGCATTTTTCTTGGCATGTTGATACTAAGACGAAGCTTAAAGTTTAAAAGATCCCCATTTAGAAGGCTTTGTTTAATTTTGGGGAAAATTAGTTTAGCCTAACATTCGCATTGTTCATACCTCCTATCTTATCCCGTAACTCAAAGGTTGTTGGGGAACCACAGATGATCTTAACCAGCGTATTCCATCTTTCTCTGTTCTTAGCAACCCTCGTGGCTTCGTTCAGTGTCAAACCAGTCCATTCTCGGATGTTGTCCACCCACCTCTTTTCCTGTCTCCCTCTTCTTCCGCCTCCTTGCACCTTGCCTTGCAGGATGGTTTGTGCAAGGCCTGATGCTCTGGTGACGTGGCCCTGCCATCGGAGTTTCCGTTTCTTCACCACTGTGAGCATGTCATCGTGTTGTCCAATGGCTTGTGTGATGGTCTGTCGGACTTCGTTGTTGGTGATGTGCTGGATATAGAAGTCTTCTGTAGCACCTCATTTTCATGCTTTGAATTCTTCGTTGTAGATCTGCTGTGAGGGTCCATGTTTCTTACATAAAACAATGATAAAGGAAACTTTCGTTGCGCAAACCAATCGCTGAAGTTCGAAGTTTCCATTTTTGTTATGACAGGGAGTAATTTAACGGTACACCAATACGCTCTATGAACTACTAGATGATGTTTCAGCGCTAGAAAAGGTAGCTAACGGTTTGCTATAAATCGGCAAAATAACTTCCCCTTTCGAAAGAGTTGTTTCTTTGTTGCAAGCTAATTTGTTCTCAGTGGGGCAACATTCACTGTGAATGTTAAACCGATCTGTCCAGGAAGCGTGGTCAAAGTGTCCCTGTAATGCTGTGCAGAGTACTGCGGAGTTCAAGTTCCCATTGTTCAGGCACTCTCAGCATCAGTAAATGACTCTTAACATCTCCAGTATTATTAAGGATTAGGATCGTTTAAGATAGACCACGTCCTGTTGGTTTCAATTTATTCAGACCGCGTATATTTGGGTTTAGTTTATTCTTCATTTTTTTTAATTTTATTATCAGGTTATATGGATACAATATGAGTTCAAATATTATAGGATCGTTTAAGGGAGACAGCATTCTTTAAGTTTTAGTGTATTCAGACAGCATACATTTGGTTTTAATTTATTCTTCATTTTTCTGATGATTAACCGGGTATATGGACACAATATGAGTTCAAATATTATATACTAGTATTTGAAATAATAATAATAATAATAATAATAATAATAATAATAATAATAATAATAATAATAATAATAATAATAATAATAATTTATTTTATAAAGCGCAATTCCAAACTAAAAGTCTACTCAAAGCGCTCACACGCATACTCTCACACAAGCTCTCGCACAATAAGAGACTGTACAACACACTAAAACATGGTGTATATAAAAAAACACATACATCTAACACCACATGCCTACAAACAAACACACACAGAATTATTATAAGCAGCTAAAACAATAAGATAAAATTCGTAAATATACGCATGTCCAATAAAATTAAACAAAAGTATTTTTAAAAAAAAACAACATATATACATATATTTTACATGTAAAAGATGTAAGAAACATTAACACACAACCAAGCATGGCTTTAGGCAAACAAATACAATATAGAATAAATACAATAAAATACATTGACAGAACCTAATCCTGGTCCACTGACTGAATGAGCCAGTTTAAAAAAAATGACAAGGTTTAATTTTATGGAATAAAATAGTTGACTTTGCCAAAAAAAAAGCTATAATTTTATGGAATAAAATAGTTGACTTTGCCACTTATACTACTATTATGCCACTTATACTACTATTATAAGGGAACTTCCACTTCCGGTCCCAAATCATCAGCTGGGCTAGGAAAGCACATCCTTTGTTTTTCGATATTTCTCTGAAATATTAGTGAATAACCTGAGGACTATTGATATGTTTTTGTGTGTGAAAATGAAGTGTATTATTTGGATGTGCCATCTCATGGCGAAGTGGGCTTTATTCTACAAAAATTTGTTACGTTGTGTCAAGCTTGGCCTTGGTGCAGAAAAAGATAGACCTACTAGAGAGGTGGATGTTCAAACCGAAGAACAATCTTTTATCAGCGACTCCAGAAATGATCAGGTCAGTTGCGATAAACTTTTTTCAATGATGACCGATCTAAAAGAGCGAATGATGGCGATAGAGAGTTTGGTGAGGAAGCAGGGAAAGGACAAACTATCCGAATCTACGGTAGCCAGTGGCAACAACGATCAGACCATGAAAAAACCGCTACTAACCCCCATCTTCGCCCGATCTTACGCTGAGGTAGTGTCTTCCAGCCGGCCTGCTTCTCAGTCTGATCCTCAATCATTGTCAACCCTAGGTCAGTCATCAGGGATCTCAAGAAAAAAGAAATCGGAAAAAAGTAAAAGTTACGTCATGAATGCCAGAAAGAATGACGTCATGAAAGATATGACGACCAAAGAAAAACAAGACCACATGCACTTGAATAAAAGCGCGGAGCTTCCGAAAGTATCCGTAATAGGAGATTCTGTGATCAGAAATGTTGATGGAAAACGGCTTGGAAGATCTTACGGGTTCCATGCGTTTCACAAGAAGGCATCTACAACAGAAGATCTATCGAAAATCCTTGAAGATATTTCGGCTGACAAGAACCATGTACACAAGAAGATGTTCACTGCAGAATACGTTCCCAAAAACATTGAGGATCATATTGATGCTGCTGTTATTCACGTGGGGCTCAACGATTTGAAAAAGAAGGAGCCGAGAGCAGCTGCATTGAACCTGGCTACCAAGATCAAGAAGTTTGTAGCAGAGAAGCCTTTGACCAAGTTCGTTGTAAGCAAAATAGCGCCAACTTGTCATCAGGATTTGGAGAGAAAAAGATGTCTATTTAATGCTGTATTGGTGTCGGAATTGTTTGAAATCAAAAACATTTCATTCGTTCAACATGAGAATATGTCAAAGTATGACTGTCCTGATGGAGTACACCCCAACCGAAGAGCTACAGCAACCCTGGCGAAGAACATTGGGCGTCACCTGAATTGGCTCCTATGGGAAAAAGTTAGATCAAAAAGTGATCGACGAAGGGAAAATTGGTGGAACAAAAATTGGCAGTTCTACTAAATGTCATGCAAAATATAAAGACTGGATTCACATTTGTGAAAACAATAACATGTAAATTATTCATGAAGAATTATAATACAAACGCACTTTTTGTAAAAATGAATAAATACAGAATATATATATATATATAGATATATATTTATTCCTAATTAAAAGTAAGTGTAAGTTTAATAAATTACACTATTATAATTTATTAGAATAATTATGAAGCACAATGAAATAACATTTTTCCAGTGGAACTGCAGGTCACTGGGTACAAATTTATTATATTTTGAAAAATATATATCGGATGAGAATTTTCACGTTCTAGCATTACAGTCATTGAATATTGACCCGAAGAGGCTCCCTAAGTTAAAGAATTATTATTATCCTCCTTTGTTTCATGCTCTTGAATTCGACGACAAAAGAAAAGTACAGACAGCCTTATATATTAGGTGTGATTTAGATTACTGCTTATTTCCATCGCCTGTACCTACGTCGTTACAGAATATTTATAGTACTGCTGCAGTGTTGAAAATTAACAAGCATATTGTTTTAAATGTTTTGTCTTTATATTTACCAGAAGGTCCGAAAGACGATAATACAGATTGGCTAAAAACATTAGTAAAGTCAAATGCTAAGTGGTTAATAATGGGGGACTTCAATGCGCATTCGCCGTGGTGGGAGCCAGGTTGTACTGTAGTAACAAGTAGCCGTTTAGTTGAAAATATTTTGGACTCTAAATTATGCCTCTTAAATGACGGTCAGTATACAAGAATTCCTGATGTTTCATACCACAGGCCCACGGCAATTGATCTGTCATTTACAACACCTGACTTAGCAATAACTTGCACTTGGTCTCCGCTAGACGATTGTTTAGGAAGTGATCATATACCAATTATTATTAAGCTCAAGGATGTTGATTATGATAATGATGATAAAACAGAAGACATCATTCCTAAATTTAAATATAAATTTGCAATGTGGGATGATTTTCAAGCACATCTCAATGCCATCGATACTGACAGTATTATTCATGATGATATAGATGTGTTTTATTCAAATTTTAGAAATAATATAATAACAGCAGCAGAAAAATATATTCCAAAATGTAAATCCAAGAAACTAAATAACCAATCTGGAAATTCTTGGTGGAATAGTGAATGTGAAACAGCTGTAAATTTAAAAAAAGACTTATATAAGCATTGGATTAAAAATAAAACTGAAGAAAATTTCACAAAGATGAAATATGCTAAGATACAATGTAATAGGGTTATAGCTCGGGCCAAAAAAAGTATTGGTCTGAATTTTGTGTTAAAGAGGTTTCAGAAGCAAAGGATATGCAAAAGGTATGGAAAAAAGTAAAAGAAATGAAAAATGGATTTAAACTTCAGTCGTATCCAATTAAATTAAGCAATAATAATTTTCCAAGTGCTAAAGAGAAGGCTGATGCTTTTGTAAAGAATTTTGCAGAATATTCTTTATCATCTAGTCTTGATCCATCAGTGCAACAATTCAGAAAAGAAAAAGAAAATGAAAAAGAATATGAAGATCCTTTACCAAATAATTCTCATTTTATAAATGCCCCTATTGAATTTGAAGAGTTCTTAGACTGTTTACAATCATTTTCATCAAACAAGACTGCAGTTGGGATTGATGGAATGTCATATCAATTATTAACGCATTTGCCTTTGAAATGGAAAAAATTACTACATTCATTATGCCAACAGTGTTGGCAGAGTGGAACTCTCCCTATTATCTGGAAGAAGTCAGTAGTTGTTCCAGTACATAAGCAAGGTAAATCTCGTTCCTCAATTCATAATTATAGGCCAATTGCATTGAACTCACATGTAGGAAAAGTATTTGAAAAAATAATTCAGAAAAGAGTAACATATTTTTGTGAAAAGAACAACGTAATTCCTAAAAATCAGGCAGGATTTAGAAAAGGTCGATGCACAACTGACCACTTGGTAAAATTAACTAGTCATATTAAAAAACAGTTTGCTCATAGAAAAAGTACTCTTGCTGCATTTTTCGATGTCAAAAAAGCATATGACAGTGTATGGCATGCAAGATTGTTATATAAATTAAAAAATATTGGTATAAGTGGTCATATGTATAATTATATAAAAAATTATTTAAATGGCAGATCTATATGTACACGAGTAGGAAACACTTATTCATCTTATCATAACATTGACATGGGAATTCCTCAGGGCTCTATAATTGCCCCATTATTGTTTTCAATACTTATTCACGATCTTCCCACTGTTATTTCTAAACCATTAAATGTTGTTCAGTACGCTGACGATATTGCCATGTGGATTAATACATCTCTTCGAAAACATACTAAACAGAGAGTAGTAACACATGTACAGAAACTGTTTCAAGAAGAACTGAAAAACCTTAATTTATTTATGAAAAATAATGGTCTGGAATTGTCATCTGAAAAAACGTTTTTAATGCTTTTTAATAATGGTATTAATCCTAAATGTTTACCTGTTTTGAAATTAAATGATGAGATTCTTATATACAAGAAACAGGTTAAATTTCTTGGTGTTCAGCTAACTTCTAAATTAAACTGGAAATTACATATTGAACATTTAATAACAAAGGAAAGAAAATCCCTAAATTTATTAAAAATTATTAGTGTACAAAATTGGGGTCAGGATACCAAATCCCTCTTACATTTAGCAATATCACTAGTCCCTTCAAAGCTTGTTTATGGTCAGGAGGTGTACTTTTCAACAAACAATACATTATTAAATAAATTACAAAGCATCGACAGTAGAGCTATTAAAGTTGCATTAGGTGTTCCACTTCATGCTAATACGATTAAAACATACCAAGAAGCTGGCATATTACCATTAAACCAACAACGTCAATTAGCGACTTCAAAATATGTACTAAGATGTTTATCTGTCCCTAATTCAGTACAAGATGAAATTTTTATAGATGCAGAGGACTATCCCAAAAGAACTAAACATATTAATTATTTTCAGCCAATTAAGAACTACACAAAAGATCTTTTTGAAAAGTGTAACATTGATATCACAGCAATTCCCGTTATGCCATTAATATCACCTATTCCACCATGGGAGCACAGAAATGCAAATTTTAACATTGATTATAGTGTAACTAAAACAGAGGATAACACTAGTCTCTTAGTTACTGAGGTAAAAGAGCATATTGCAAATACTTATTTACACCATTTGAAAATTTTTACAGATGGTTCGGTATTAGATTCTTTAGATAGTGGATCGGCCTTTATTATTCCTGAATTAAATGTAAGACGCTCATATTATCTAGGAAAGGGGTTTTCTATCTTTACGAGTGAGCTTTATGCTATTGTAATGGCTCTAAATTACATTATGACTTTACCGTTAGAGCTCTTAGGTTTACTGATTTGTGTCGATTCAAAAGCGGTTTTGTATGCTTTAAAACAGGGTAATTCCAAAATAAGAAATGAATTCATATATGAAATTAAACATATGATCCATTGTATATTCTCTAGAGGTATAGTTGTTGATTTCTGTTGGGTTCCAGCACTTTGTGGAATTCATTGGAATGAAGTGTGTGACACGTTAGCCAAAGAGGGAGCACTAAGATCATTAGATTCCATTTCTGTCAACAATTTGAGTATGTGTTGTTCTGAAATGTATTCCGTATTAGAACAAGTAGTATGTCAAGATAATAGCATTAAAAAGGTTACTATACCGAACTGTTCACGACAGTTGTCAAAATTAATATACAAGTTAAGAATGAACTCGTGGAATACTAAATATTCAGCAGATATACAGTGTATGTGTGGCAAAAATATATCAGTTTACCATATTTTATTTGAATGTCCAATTTTAAATGCAATGTACGAAAACCAAGGACATCATTTGACTGAGTATGGACATTCTATAGATGATGTATTACATCATTCACAGATAACAGCAGTTGTGAAAATTATTGCAATGACTCCTATTGGTAGACTTTTATAGTTTGGTGTTAAATCCTTCTTCCCTTTTCATTCCATTTTGTTATAAGACTTCTTAGTTGTGATTTGATTTATATTGTTGTTGTTATATATATATTGTCTAATATCACCTGAATGTGTGAATAGACAATAAATGAAATATTGATTGATTTGACTACTATTATAACTACTACTCATTTTTGTCCCATCGCCTGGGCACACCAATGACCCAGGCTCGAATCCCGTGGTGAGGAAGATTAAAGTGGCATTTTTCACTGTCCATTTTAGCAGTTTGATTGCTCTGGTGGTTCAGTGCTGATTTAGGTCCCTACCTCTTGTTATTTGGGATGGTTATCCCCGTCTGTCATGGTGGGTGTAGTAGACGTTAAACTTCAAGGTTCATTCATCCACCATTATTTTATTAATTGCCGATGTGGGTTGAGAACATCTCTCATCATTCCCCAACGCGTAGGCCTGTGGACTCAGCACACACAATACAGTCAAAATACGCTTAAATCCTATGATGCTTGTGAGTAGTAATTTCCCATTCATTTGAATTAGTTACGTACGATCTGACGATGTCACGCATGCGTGACCATGCACATATACATACGATTCCTTGTCATCTCCATCTTCCTATACGCTTGCGAAACAGGGTCCCTCACTGCAGACCCATAACGAAGAATACAAAGCATGAAGATGGAGTGCTACAGAAGACTTAAGGGCATTTCCTATATATCCAGCATATCGCCAACGACGACGTCCGACAGATCATCACACAAGCCATTGGACAACACGATGACATGCTCACAATGGTGACGCAACGGAAACTCCGAGGGCATGGCCACGTCACCACAGCATAATCTGTGGTGCTCCAACGACTTTCGAGTTACGGGATAGGAGAGGAAAGGTGTTTGTTTGTGTGTACGTGAGTGTGCGTGAACCAAGAGAAGTAAATTCCGCAAGTACGCTTTCAGCCATTTTTGGACATACCGGAGCAAAAGTTGAAAGAGTGGTGATTGGCCGCCTGACGAGAGTTTTAAACTGCGAGGGTAGTTAAATAGACTACTTGTTACGATTGAGACCCACACACTAATTACGAACATTGTGTTTTGTACAAGAAGCGTGGAATGATAGCATTCAATTACCTTTGATTTGGTTCTATGTTGTTGCTTGAAAAGCTGTGCATAATGCAAGTTTGTTTTCGTCAGTATTGATTGAACGGGCTGCGTGGATATAAACTCAAGTTAAACAGATTCAAGTTTCGGGGCTGAATCGACATTTGGGGTATGTAACACTACTGATATTGTATTATGCTGCACACGTTTTATATTTAACGTTTGCTTCTGTAGGCATTGAACATTTATTATTGAAATGATCGTTTTCTAAATGGCGCTTTTCCAGCTCACGAGCGGCTCAAAACACTGACCAATATAAGCTATAACTTACAGTAGACCGCTCGAAACAAATATCAAGTAGTCTCCTCTCTGAAAATCCTTACCGGGAAGAGAGGGGACTATAAACTGATTTTAAAAAAAATAAAAAAGACCGCTCGAAGGAGCCCCACAGACTTACTGCTGGAGGCGCGTCCTCTGACGCTCAGATGACTGAGCGCAATCCTGGGATGGGTGAGGAGGGACCTAGTGCCTGCTGGGTGTATTTGTGTAGCTGTTACTCGTACTGTCCTTTGAGGCGTCTGGACGTTTTCCACATAGCAAAGTAATTCCACGTACAACACGCAGATGTTGTGCCGTTTGTGGCAAAATATATTATTTTTGTCCAAAAAAAACACAACCCAACATGTCCACTCCTCCTGTGTTTGTGAACGTTAAGACTCAAACACGTACACACACAGACAAATACACTTACACAAATACTCTCTCTCTCTCTGTCTCTCTCTGTCTCTGTCTCTGTCTCTCTGTCTCTCTCTCTCTCTCTCTCTCTCTCTCTCTCTCTCTCTCTCTCTCTCTCTCTCTCTCTCTCTCTCTCTCTCTCTCTCTCTCTCTCTCTCTCTCTCTTTCCGAAAAGAAACCTGTCTTTAAGGCAAATTTGTGGGTTTTATCATCGTGTTGTAGAAAATTTGTCTTTGATTTCACGATTGTTTTCAAAAGGAATCAGCCTGCAGAATCTGAAATTCCCTCTTAAAATTACTTCTGAGAAGTCACTCCAGGTGGCCAATGACTCACTAAGGTTCACTTCCCGGAACTTGACATGACAGGACACCTCGTCGCTAATTTAGTGGATAATCTAATTAACATTCCGGGCGTGCTGGACTACTATCCAGATTTTCTGTGACTGTATGGAACTAGACCAACTCAGTATCTAAGTGTCACTTTACTTTCAGAGATTGATTTCTACACGGTGTCAAACTAGGATCAAACTCACAAGTCTACAAACCAAACTAATGAAGTGAACATCAAATGAATGAGACTGAAATTGTCAATTAAAGTACAGTGCGGTTATGAGTAGCTCTATGACATTAATATATATATGGAGCCAACAGTGGTGAAGAAACGGAAACTCCAATGGCATGACCACGTCACCAGAGCATCAGGCCTTGCACAGATCGTCTTGCAAGGCACAGTGCAAGAAGGTAGAAGAAGAGGGAGATAGAAAAAGAGGCGGGAGGACAACATTCGAGAATGAACTGGCTTGACACTGCACGAAGCCATGAGGGTTGCTGAGGACAAAGAAAGATGGAGTACGCTGGTTAAGCGATCATCTGTGGTGCCCAAACGACTTTGGAGGTACGGGATAGGATAGGATAGGATAGTTTAGAGCCAACATTATGGAATTCGAACCCACACCTTGGAAACCATATAACAAATAGTAGCAATTATTGAAATAACCAACGTTCAACACAGTGTATTACAATAAGTATTAAAGATTTAAATAGTTAAGACTTGAGGTAAACGGTATGCACTTACAATCGGACAAAATTCAAAGAACGTGTAAGATCAGATGCACTCGCACTATTACAGGATACTTTTCTCCCATTTGTAGAGCTGGAAATTATGTGTTTATTAACATTACGGACGTACAGGATTCCTACAATTACGGAGAAATACTGGGTTGGCTTTCGCATCTCTACATCACACATGCTCATTTAGGTTCATCATACGGGTATGAATATCCGGACAACCGAGTGAGCGATTTAACGATCGAGGTTACTCGAGGGTCAGGCTCTTCAGAGACGGCGCGTGTCCCGCTGACTGCAAATACATCGACGTCCTATATTCACTCATCCTTCAAGAGTCGGACGACCAAGGTTCATCGCTGTTCCTTCATTTACACGTCGGATCGTTCATCCGTACGTATATTTCAGGTCTATCTTACTGACCCTTGTTTTCATGTAGCGCTTTCCTAGTTTATGAACCGCTCAAGGCGCTGTCAGAAACAGGATCTAACGCAAGTCGCCCAAGGCGCCATCTTGCTGCTCAGTGATGCGCACTGTCTAACGCACCGGTCAATGAGCAATCCTGCACCACCGAGGAGGGAAAAGGACCTAGTGCAGGCTGGGTGTAGTTATGTTTCTGGCACTGATCACCCGCCTAGGGCGTGAGCATCAGGATCGTTAAAAGTACGACCGATGGAATGCATGGGTGCAGAGTCTAGACCTTGGTATATACTCTCGTCCGAAGGAGTTGAGCAACAAGTCTAACAAAAATAACGAAATCTGATGATGAGACAGAAGTATTATAGTAAAAAAAACTAATCAAAAAACAGAACATTATGAATATTTCATGTCACACATACTATAGCAAAATTGAATTCGTGGAATGTTTCCGAGGTTTTCTACTAACGTACTTGATAGGTGTCACGTGTCGCTGCAAAATTCCTTTCTATTCTTAGGTTCGACGCTGTGCTTCACAAAAGGCCTATTCATTCTCTGGAATGTTGTCAACGAGGGGATAATTACATGAGAGATTCTTGACTGAGAATTTCTGGTGAGAAAAACTCTTCCCTAGCCAGACAAATACGATACGTAAAGTCTGTGGCACAGGTTCCAGCAAAGACTCGTGCACGTATTCAGGAAACTGCTGCGCGGTTAAGTTTGAAGACAATTAATTATTCAGTGTTATTCCTACATTCCCCATACTAACGATAAAGCAATAGAATATGTTTTCAAACAACACAATTTATTGTCTTTTCGTGCATCGTCATTGTTGCATGTTTCCTGAAAAGGTACTTTGCTGAATCAACTTAGACATTTAACGTCCACCTTTGGGAATACGGCAGACGGGGATAACCATCCCAGGAAACAGGGAACAGGGACCTAAATGAACATTGAACCAACAGAGCAATCATATGGCTAAGATGGACATGGAAACATTACCGCTGTTATCTTTCCCACCACGGGTTTGGAACCTGGGCTATTGGTGTGCCAGGTGAACGCTCTGCCACTGAGCTACGGCGATGGGACGGGCAAGCTCAGTTGATAGTGAGCCCATTTCCTATGCCGAAGGTCGCGGGTTCGACTAGTCAGGTCACTGAGGGCTTTCTCCGGGTACTTTGGTTTCCTCCCTACCTTCAATAGTGGTATTGGATGCAATCAATCTAATGTGAGCGTGTATGTTGGTACAGATCGCCGCGTTTTGAACCTGATTAGTAATCTGAGGGAAAGTGCGTATTATTGTTATTATTATTATTATTATTATTATTATTATTATTATTATTATTATTATTATTATTATTATTATTATTATTATTACTTTGGTTTTGCCTTAACTTAAAGGTAAATGGAGGTAGAGCGAGCGTTGTGGCCGAGTTGTCTAAGGCGGGACTTACTTGCCTTGTCCACAGGCTAGAAACCAATGGTGCCTGACAGGTGTGTGATCGATCCAGCATCTGGGCGTTAGGTTTTTCCGAATATTATTTACTTTCGACTCGGGCAACGTCTCGGGGGTTTCCTCCTGGTACTCCCAGCAAAATTTTAAAAACATGACTCATGTTAAGTAGGTTGGGTTTGGGCGCGCCACAGGCTGCGACTACGCCTTCCACAGGCGAGGCGGCCAAGAATTTCCCGATAAAAAAGGGACAACAAAGTGTCCAAAAAAAGAATACAGTTTTGGTCACAATCGTTCAGTGTAAATAGAGAGGGGAGATTTTTAGGATCTCACCTCCTCCCTCCACCCCACACCCCTCTTTTTTTTTCCGTTTTATTAGAGTCAGCTCCTAATAATAATAATAATAATAATAATAACGTAAATTTATATAGCGCAGTTTCCTGAACAATGCCCAGGCTCACTGTGCTTCACAATTAAAACTTAATTTAAGAAATATATAACACATTATACGTAAAACTTTACACTTAAAAAATGAAGTCATAACAATAATACAAGTGACAGAGCCATGCATAGCACAATAAAAACAATCAAAACATATCTGCGGCACACACTAAAATCATTGACTTAATTTAAGAAATATGTTACACATTAGACGTAAAAACTTAATTTAGGAAATATGTTACACATTATACGTAAAAACTTCACACTTAAAAATGAAGTCATAACAATAATACAGGAGCAGTGACAAAGCCATGCATAGCACAATAAAAAAACAATCAGGACACATCTGCGGCATACACTAAAATCATTGACAATGACAATACATGTATACAAAACAATAATAAGTTAAAAATCAGGCATGGATAGCACATATCGAACATCAGTCAAAACAGTCATTATCCCAAAGAGCCGCACAGGATCAGAAAATAAAATGTAATCAGTCAGAGTAGTATTGTCGGAACAGGTGTGTTTTAAGTGCTCGCTTGAAGGCTTGTGTGGTTGGAATAAGTCGAATATGGGCTGGTAAAGTGTTCCATTGTTTCGGGGCAGAATAAGCAAATGCTCTCGCTCCGTAGGATTTCGTGCGGATTCTAGGGATGCACAGGGTGCGCGAGTCAGCAGAGGAGCGCAACTGGCGGGAAGGAGTATAGACCGAGAGTAGTTGAGATAAATTTGAGGGACAGGAATCAGAAAAGAAATTGTGACAAAGAACAGATAATTTATAGTCAATTCTGGCTTGTACTGGGAGCCAGTGTAGTTTATGGAGTAATGGCGTGATATGATCTCGCTTTTTGGCCTTAAGGACTAGTCTTGCAGCAGAGTTTTGAACTTTCTGTAATTTACTTACAATCTGATTTGGGCTTCCTGACAGAAGAGAATTACAGTAGTCTAGTCTGGAAAGCACAAGAGCGCAGACTAAGGTTTTGGTGGCTTCAATCGTCAAATAACAACGGATGGAACTGATCTGACGTATAGCGGCGTAGGCTGACCGACAGACTTGAGTAACGTGAGTATCTAGCGACATGTCGTCGGACATAAAGTATCCAAGGTTTCTTGCAGATGAGGAGAAAGTAACATCTGAACTTCCAACACGAAAACTATTTGGGAGGGAAGAAGTGTATGATGCTTTCTTATTGCTTATCATCAGGGCTTCGGTTTTATCTTCGTTTAGTTTTAATTTATTCTGCGTCATCCATGCCCTTACATCAGAAATGCAATTCAGCACGGTCTGGACAGAAGCATCTATCTCAGTTGGTGGACTCGACTTATAGAGCTGAGTGTCATCGGCAAAAGCCTCATTACTGATTCCATGTTTATCGATCAGCGAGAGTAAAGGCTTCGTATACATTACGAACAAAACTGGGCCAAGGACCGAACCCTGTGGAACTCCAAATACCATGTCTGCTTTGTCGGAAACATAGTCACCAATTACAACTGATTGCGTGCGATCGGACAGATAAGATCTGAACCAAGCCAAAACAGAACCAGAAATGAAAAAATGATTTTCAAGTGTTTTGAATAAAACTTCGTGATCGACGGTATCAAATGCAGCAGATAGATCCAGTAATGTCAACAACGAGACTTTGCCTCTGTCCAGAGCGAGAAGAATGTCATTTGTAACTCCTCGAGGATAATGATGAATGAAACCTTTCCCTCGTAGCTGTAATTAGATCTCTTCTGACTTACGTAGAGTAGTGGTTTGGCGACGCAAAATCGAACAGCGCCTTGAGCAGCTCTTGAGCATTAAAAGTGCTGTGTAAGAAAGATGAATAAATTATAAAATAAATAAGAATTAGGATGTAAAAAAAAAAAAAACAGTTCCGAAAAAAAAATAGCCTTACGTCATTTTGACCCAGGCCGTGAAAAATTGCGCGGATATATCTATTTTCCTGAAACTTTGTAACCTGATAAAATATTTGATACGTGCAAAGAGCCAACCTAGCGCCTTGTTATCTCAATTTCCTGGTGATCTATTATTGTGCAACAAACCTCGACATCCTTATGCCGTTACAGAAGCACACATCCGCCATCTGTTGGCTCCAACCTGGACTCATTGTCTGTGGCGGAACTGGGGGCTGATGACTAATACTGATTGCAATGGGTGGACTGACAGCTTAAAAGAAAATGACCCAACACCGGGATATTACTACTTGCCAATATAGTCCACCTGCACGTTCCGCCACTGTTGCGAATATCAACGATTTACAGCCTCTTTAACGGGGTTTTCCTCCGCTTTTTGAATAGACCAGCGTTCTAAATTCAGGCAAGCCCGTTTCAAACAGCGTTGAATAGGTTGATCATCGTTTCTCGCCTCATTTCATCCAATATGAAAGACCATTCACCTGTGTCAAAACAAATATACCTCGCTAAAATAATTAAATAAGAAAATTCAAGGAGTAGACAAAACAGAAAGGCGTGTGCGAGGTCCTTTAAGTCAACGCAAGAAAAAAAAAGGAATAAATAAAAGATTTATTTTGTAATATAAGCCTAAGTGAGAGAAATGGTGTGTGTGTGTGTGTGTGTGTGTGTGTGTGTGTGTGTGTGTGTGGGTGTGTTTGTGTGTGTGTGTGTGTAGGTGTGTGTGTGGGGGGGGGGTGCGGGTGTGTGTGTGTGTGTGTGTAAGTTATTTAGTTAGTTATTCATTGCTTCCAGGGTTCAGCGGACTGCAGAGAGCCGAATCAGGACCACAAAATCAAGATCACAACCTGGCTGAAAGAGGACTCTCCCCTGATCCGTACATTATGGTCTGCTGAAACAACCCTAGTGGCAACACCGAAGTCACCCCACCAGCCAACCCAACCATACGTGTTTGCAGAAGAGCTTCTGGTGTACCCCCCCCCCCCCCTTGGGGATATGGAGTAATCTTTAGCACCTATTACTCAATCATCACCTACTCTAAGGTGACGACGCTTGCAGCTCTCTTGATAAACTTCGTGGTAAGATAGTCTGTATAGTTGACGTTGAAAATAACTCATTAATAAGTAACGGTCTATAAATAATCAAAAGAGATATTATATAAAAGTAATCTAAGCCGCTGATTGTAAAATAAATGCTGCGAATGCATTCTACAGGTAAAATGCATTGCATATATTATAAAATTTATTTTATAGCTATAAAATGTAGTTGTGGTTATAACAAAGTGTTTCTCGATTAAATTAAGTGTTGATAGATCGTTGTTATTATAAAATGAATTGTTTACGCATAAAATGTAGTGTTTATAGATTTTTAAAAAAAAGAAAAGATGTTTACAGATACAATAGTTTTTCTGTATAATATTTACACACGGCGTGATGATCACGTGCGATTTTCTTTTGTATATCGTAAAATGTAGTCTGTAGTTATTTTTAAAAAAAGTTGCATTTTAGGTATAAAAAGTGTGGGTATTGCCAAAACAATTGTATTTTGTTGAGATACCATTCATTTTATAATTATAATTAAAATTTTTAATACACTATCTTTTATGCCGGTTAAATAAATGTGTTTTAGATGTAATGATAATAATAATTTAATTTACAAATGGCGCCTCATAGTTATTCAGCTTCCCTAAAGGTGTGAATGACCGACTCATGACTTTGCGTATCCCCTTCAAAGGAACCTGCCATGCTACCCTCATCAGTGAGTATGCCCCACCACGACAAACCCTGAAGAAGTCAAAGACATGTTTTATGAAGACTTGGAAGCCCTCATTACAGCTGCGCCAATCTTGTTCTTCTCGACGATTTCATCGCTATAGTAGGTGCAGACTATCAGACTTAGAAGGTGGTCATAGGAAGAAAAATGGAGTCGGCAAAAAGAACAGCAATGGCCATCTATTAATGAGGACATATGCAACCCAAGGCCTATTAATCACTAATACTGTCTTCCGCTTAACCAACCTCAACAAGGCGTCGTGGATGCAACCACGCAGCAAGCACTGGCATTTCATTGACTACATTCATTATTAAGAGGAGGGACATGCAGGATATTAGGCCATGTGTGGCGTGGAATGTCCAGCAATAGGCCATAGACGTAGACTCATCGTCTCAAAGCTCAACGCAGGCGTCGTACACAGGGGAAACCGACAAACAAACGATTAAACGTCAGCAAGCTGGATCGGCCCTCTGTATTTCAGAACTTCAGTGAGGATCTTGACAGCAAGCTAAGACATCTCAACCTCGGTGAAAACGAAGCACAAGGAGATTGGGCAGCTTTAAGAGGTGTGTCTACAACACCACACTAACGGATCATGTGGAAGTTGAGCTGCCCTAACAAATTTATCGACATGGTACGCCATTTCCACGACGGCATGCTTGCTCGAGTACTGGACGTTGGAGATTCCTCCGATGCCTTCCCAGTCACAAATAGAGTCAAGTAAGGATATGTACATGTGCCCCACACTGTTTAGCTTGGTGTTTTCAGCCATGGTGTGTCAGACACCTTCTGCAAAGATGATGATGCCAGCATCAAGATCAGTTTCAGGACTGATGGCAGACTCTTTAACTTGCGGAGGCTTCAGGCCAAGACAAAGGCTTTGGTGCTTGACTTCCTCTTCGCAGACGACTGTGCACTCGACGCTGCCACAGATGCTTGGATTTTGTTCGTCCGTCGCTGTCAACGATGACCAAGGACATCACGTGGAAGATGGACTGGACGCGGTTTGTCCGGCTGTGGCGGATACGTCCGATGCGGGCTCGAAAGGCTTTGTCGAAGGTGGACTGCTAGCGTGGATAGGAAGTTGGCTCTGGATTTGCGCAGCTCACGTTTTCTTTGTGCTTTTGCAGACCTTTCGCCGACAACACTGCTGTCTACAGAACCATCGCTTGATAGGAAGACGGATCCCAGTTACAACACGACCTCCACAGCTTGGCGGAATGGGAGGCAAGCTGGTACTTGCACTTCCACCCAAGAAAGTGCGTCGTTCTGCCAGTATCCACACAGAACAACCCTGGCCCGTTCCTACCAACTGCACAGTCACATGCTGGATACTGTGGTATCAGCAAAGTACCTGGGAGTCACACTAAGCCCGTTTTCAGAAAGACCCGCGTGCAAACCCTTCTTTAGGTTGTTTATCTCAATGTATAGACCTTGAGGTAATTAGGGTTGGAAAAAACTGCCGGTAACCTTACCTGGGTTTTCAAAATGGTCTACCTGACGCATAGACCCTACCTCGAACTAAATTTGACATTCTGGGAATCCCCTTATATTACGCATGCGCTCCTCGATGACAGCGACACAAAGTGGAGGACGTCTCACACAAAAGAAAAAGCAACTTTTCCCATAGAAAAGTCTTTGTTTAATTAGAACTGAAAGAGGAAACCAACAAAATTTTACTTTCGTACTTCGCTCGGTCATTAGTCTACCATCAACCAGAAATTATTTTTCGGCAATTTTACTGCCACAAGCATAAAATATAACTGGAAGCCTAATGCTAAACACACAGTTGCAGCGAAGGAAGAAGTGACGATACCGGTTCGCATGTTGCAACTCCTCTCTTACTTCATCCACAATTCGCACGATGTCGATTCTTCGAAATTTGAATTTCCTGTAATGTTCTACATCGTCAAGTATATTAAGAGGATTCCATCTGTTCTGAAAGACGATGATCTTTTGTCTCCGATGCAAAATCATTGCGAAAACCATTGGATTCGCTACGTTTACCTCGGTTTGGGTACGAGTTACCGGAGGGTGGCAGCGTCGGTCAAATTATCGGCAGTTTGACTAAGTGGCAGGGCAGTTTTTTTCTTCTCTGAATACCAGACAAGTCCAAACCAGCAGAAGGTAAATATTTTACCCCTCCTCATGGTAAATTACCAGCGGGTATTGCCTTTTCTGAATACAGACCCTAAGGAGATCAGCTGGGACCACCAACATGTTGATGCCATCACTGACAAGCAAAACTCTCGGGTTTCTGCGACGGAATCTGAAGATAGTTTCCGCCGAACTACGGGTGAAAGGCGTACATGGTCTTTGTCCGGCCCATCCTGGAATACGCCAGCTCAGTATGGGACACACACACAGAGGAACATTGAAGAGATCAAGGCAATACAGAGACGGGTGGCGGTTTCCATTCTGAACCGCTTCCACAATACTAATAGTGTGAGCACCATAATCGACTGATTAGGGTGGCCCACTCTCAAATCCCGACGAAAGAAAGCTAGACTATGTATGCTGAAGAAAATCAAAAATGGACATGTCCAGATACGACACAGCAAGCTATTTGACTTTACTTGACTCTCATTCAAGTCACACAAGGACAAGCTAACAATTAGCCACATTATGCAGCTTTAGATTATAGCTTACCTTCTTCTCTTCATAACGAATCCCTGACTCTGGGGTTCCGTCACTCAACAATGCCCTTATTCAAGTCACAGAAGGGCATTTCAACAAATTTACATTATTTACATTATTCAGCTTTATTACCTTTCACCTTCTATTACTCAACAGTCATTCTTTCCGTTGTTTGACCATTACTTCGTTCAGGAAGCGCCTGCGGACTTGTAAAAGCTTGTTTGTAGTTAAGGTCACATTATGGAATGTTGCCATTACATTTTTCATTGCCACCAATCCAGTTTCTCACGGACAGGTCATGGAGGTCAAACTATTCAGCTTGGGATTATGGCCTTATAAAAATTATATTATTCCATCATTACGATAAAACCAGTAAATGATTTCTCCATTCGAATCTGGGGTCACCCCCAAAATCTATTACAATGTTTATGGTGTTTTTAAGAGTCACTTTTCTTAGAGTAACTTGCTCTTCAAGACTATACCAGAATAGTAAAAGCCTATACAACGTTGATTATATTAATAATATTAGGATTATTAATATGATGGTGATGATGATTATTATTTCAGCGTTCCTTTGCTATAATGGGATAATTATAACCACGGGCATCGGTTATGTATAATTACTCTTTAGACTGTGGATGTGGCATACTAATGGTCACCCATTTAGAGGATACTTGAGCCACTAAGTTGATCTAATCCCACTGTCTATTAACGTAATCATTTATTATTTTTTTTAATGTTGTGAATTAGGCCTTTGTTTAAAATTGTATTTATTAATGTATTAAAACATTAGTGTATACATTAATTAATTAAATTAACTACTAGCATTCAGATTGTACAATAATGACAAACGACTGGATACATCAACTAAGCGAATGCTCATTAAATGTCTGTTTGCTTGCATTGTAGGTAATTTTATTTGTGTGTGTGTGTGTGAGTGCGCGAGGGCTCGTGTGGGTGTGCGTGTGTGTGTGTGTGTGAGATCCCATGCAGATAATTAATTCACTATTGTATATACAATAATTCAGTGTTTTGGTTTGGAGAATGTTCCATTTCAAAAAGTGAATTTCGTGAACATGATATTTTTTGTCTTGTCAGATTATTCAGGCCTTAAGTTTTGTTAACGTGGACTTCGAATCTAAGCAACTGGACCGTTCGATATTTGCACATAATTATGCCCCTTATTTAGTTCAGTTTTAAACTGCAAAAAAAAAAAGCAAACAACAACAACAACAACAACAACAAAAAATCTCATTTTGAGAAGGAAAAAAATGGACATGCTTTGGTTTGTTAGACCAGGGGAGCTATACATGAAAGAGGACTAAACATTTAGTTCCCTACTAGATGGTTCTATTGGCCGTAGTCCGATAGGCAGAAAAATGGACGACGAAGAGTTCCGTCCTAAAGTACTGACTAAACAGCCCCGAATTTAGTCCTCCTCTGATCGAGACTACCGGCCCTAGTTGTGGACTAAAACCGAAAACAATACGGAAGCACTGCGTCGAAATCGCATTTTTCGCACCAGAACAGCATCTACTGAAAAGTTTAAAGATGACCAATTTATTAAAAAGATATCGTCTGCCACGACGCAACCAATTTTGAAATGGCAGCGACTGACTATGCTTACGTCACCTCTCCACCACGAACTATGCCATTGTCCCAAGCTAAAATAGGCCGGTTTCATGCATAGATCCCCAGGGCAGAAAAAGGTCTGGCTGCTATGCAGCACCTCAAACACTGACCATAATCAGGAGTGTTCAGAAAAGCCCGTTGTTCCCTTATTGTTAGTGTTCTTCACCTTCTCTTATCCTTCCGCCTTCTCTTGTTGTTGTTATTATTTCTGCTGTTATTGCTGTTTTTATTGTTGTTGTTGTTGTTGTTGCTGTTGTTCTTCTGTTTCTTCTCGTTGTTGTTGTTCATCCCCTTATCCTCCTCCTTCTTCCGCCTGTGACGGTGGGTCTATTTGTTTCTGGGCTTTGCACAATGGAATGCTATTACCCACTCGTCTATCGTCGATGGGGATCGCTAGTGAATCTCCCTGTGACTCAACTTAATACATTTATATGTTTAGCTCGGTCTGTGTTTAGGCTGGGGTACAGAGATATAAAGAAACATGGTAAAAGATCACTGTCACACTAGCTCTCACACGGCTATGAAACATAGGTAGTCCAGCCACTTGTTAACAGTAAATTTCACACATTTATTTCCTCTACTCTATACAAGATCTGCTAATCATGATACTAACTTAAAAGTTCAAATGTCACTTCAAATAGTTTGCTCCTTGATAGTTCTATGCAGCTACTGTTTCATCATCGGGCACTTGATGCGTTCTGCCCAAAGGGTGAGAGTTCTGGAAGAGTGGACTAGTGTTGTCCTTAGGTAACAGGTTTGGTGCACTGGTACCAAAGTCACTTTGCTCTTGATTCGATGAGCTGTGTTGTGGCTGATTCGTTGATGAGCGGTGTTGTTGTGGATTCTTCTCCTTGTTGACTGACTGGTGGGCTCTCGTCGCGCAGTGCTTGAGAAGCCTATGCAGGCCGACTGTCAGTGAAGACTTTTACTTGTCTTTCTTCTGGTCGGGCCCACGATGCCTGCTTCGTCTTTTGGACAATGTCAGGCCGTGGCTAACTTGGTTGAATAGAGTTTCAACAGTTCCTGCTTTTATCTTCAACTTGAAGAGCGTAGCTCTGTCTTGCTGGCAGTCTACAACATGAATGAATCTACCTAGGCTGTCTGCCCAAACCAGGTAGAACTGGTAAACCTAAGCACCCTCTGTCGAATTGGCCGTACTACTGCTATACGTAAGCTGAATGAGGTCATTACCTACTGCGCTAGCGTCAGCATAGAAGTGTGTAGCCTACAGCAGACTTCTGTCGTCTGCTGCAGAGTAACATTACTGTACTAAGGTTACAGCTGACTAAACAAGGTGAGAAGCTAGTGTGCTGTGTAAATCTAGTCTTTTATCACACCACCTTAGCGTAAAGATCCAAATGTTTACACATTTTAATTAGTCTGGATATCATAAAAACCCACCCATATACTTAATATTTATTGTAAAAAAACATTTCGCTCACTTCTTTGGGGGCCCACTCAAGTGGGGACCCGGGGGGACTTTCGAATTTGGACCCCCCTCCCTCTCCCCTAGCTACGCCACTGAACGACCTTGACCTTTGAGAAAAAGCAAAGGTTATTAACACAAAAAACCCGAGAGGCGGTTAAAGTATCTACAAAGTTAAAATAATCAAAAGTGGTTCTGACATTCTTCAGGTAAGCAACAATGTGTTTTTTTAACGCAAAAGTGAAATTTGGAGCGGTGGACTTGGTTTTTGTTTGCTTGGTCGTCAGTTGACGTACCTGTATGCGAATCACCAATAAAATCGGTTCAGCCATTTTTGAGATATTAAGCACAGCGTGTTTATCAACAACGAGCGAGCGTTGTGGCCAGGTGGGCTAAGGCGGAACTAACTTGCCTTGTCCACAGGCCAGAAACCTATGGTGCCTGACAGGTGTGGGATCGATCCACCTTCTGGGCATTATGTTTCTCCGTCTGGGCAACGTCTCGGGGGTTTTCTCCGGGTACTCCGGTTTGCTCCTCCAGCAAAATTTCAAAAACACAACTAATGTTAGGTAGGTTGGGTTTGGGCGCGCCACAGGCGCGACTACGCCTTTCCCATGGGAGGCGGCCCACAACTTTCCGATAAAAGGGACAATAAAGCGTTATAAAAATGTGACTCCAAGGACCTTGACCTTTACGGTAGAGCAAATACGATGGCTTGTTAAGGATGATGATGATGATGATGATGATGATGATGATGATGATGATGATGATGATGATGATGATGATGATGACATCAAATTGATACTTTTGGGGAAATGCTCACATGTTCCTCACCCTGATTTCCCAGAAAATCATTCACCTGGAAACGTTTTCCTATCCATATTCTATCCTATCCCGTAACTTGTAGGTCGTTGTTGGGGCCCCATAGATGATCGTTTAACGTACTCCATGTTTATCTGTCCTTAGCAACCCTCATGGCTTTGCTCAGTGTCAAGCCAGTCCTTTCTCGAATGTTGTCCTCCCACCTCTTTTTCTGTCTCCCTCTTCTTCTGCCTCCTTGCACCGTGCCTTGCAGGATGGTCTTTGCAAAGCTTGATGCTCTGGTGACGTGGCCCTACCATCGGAGTTTACGTTTCTTTACCACTGTGAGCATGTCATCGAGTTGTCCAATGGCTTGTGTGATGGTCTGTCGGACTTCGTCGTTGGTGATGTGCTGGGTATAGAAAATGCCTAGAAATCTTCTGTAGCACCTCATCTCCATAAACCTTTTACCTGTCAACATCGTAGCCCGCTGAAGTAGGTTTTTTCCCCGAAGGCAAGGTTGATCTATATTCTCAAACCGTTTTACCTCATCACAGCCTTTTTATTATATTTTTATTTTTTTAACTGTTTCTTTCCTATACATTAATTACCTTTCAGAACAATGCCTTGCCTTAGCAAGACATATTGTCGAAGTACTTGCTTGCTTTGTTTGCTTAAGTAGATTAACGTCCCCGGACGCGCAGCGTATAGGGGACTTCAGGTCGAAGTACACCAACTCGCTTTCCTTATCATGATGATGAACGGCTTTGTTCTTGAGCGCATGCGCATTGATGAAACATTGTTAAACCTGACTTATCATACGCTGCTCACTGGACCGCGAGCGACCTTCTCACCCTTCAAGCGTTCATATCTAAGCTGACAGAAAAAGAGTTCTTTACGGTTATGAGCACAGAAGATGATTAAATTAATCATTAAGATTATTGTTTTAAAAAAAATGAAGAAAGGCCGAGGAGTAAAGTAGCGTTCACAATAGTGGTATAGGGAGAATCTTTAACATATATTTTATTTTGTAGGCATTTGAGCAAGACAGAGAGAGACAGAGAGAGATTAGAGTAAATGTCTGACGTTTCAACATCCTCGAATCGAACTGAATTTTGAATTCCTGTTTTCCTAATATCACCTAAATGTGTGAACAGACATTAAATTAAAGATTGATTTGATTGATTTGAATTCCTGTTTAGGCGGAAGAATTCCATGGTCGCTTTTGATGGCGTGTAATTCCAGAGGACAAAGCAAACAAAGCACACTGCGGAACAGAGACGACCCAGGCTTACGTCGCCTCTCCCCCTAGCCTGTAAGCTCTGGCCTGTTTACCCTGGAAGCCTCGGCCGTCTCTGCTAGGCTGTGTGACAAAACAAATTGTCCAGATTTTAGACCGCGCACTAAACGTGAAAACAACAACAGAAGACCTTTGCGTAACAGTCAGCAAACACGAGATAAAAAAATGTGTCTCGTTTCCACAAAGGGCATATATAGTCTGACGCCCAAACAACTGGGCATTCCTATCCTATCCCATAATTCGGAGGTCGTAGGGGCACCACAGATGATCGTTTAACCAGCGTACTCCATCTTTTCCCTGTCCTCAGCAACCCTGATTGTTTCGCTCAGTGTCAAACCAGTCCATTCTCGAATGTTGTCCTCCCACTTCTTTTTCGGTCTCCCTCTTCTTCTACCTCCTTGCACTGTGCCTTGCAGGATGATCTTTGCAAGACCTGATGATCTGGTGACGTGGCCATACCATCGGAGTTTACGTTTTTTCACCACTGTGAGCAGGTCATCGTGTTGTCTAATGGCTTGTGTGATGGTCCTGTCGGACTTCGTCGTTGGCGATGTTCTGGGTATAAGAAATGCCCAGAAATCTTCTGTAGCACCTCATCTCCATGCTTTGTATTCTTCGTTGGAGATCTACTGTGAGGGTCCATGTTTCGCAAGCATATAGGAAGATGGAGATGACAAGGGAGCGCATCTCCCTTACCTTGGAATGTAGACTGATGGTCCTGTCTTTCCAAATTGGCTTCAACCTTATGAGGGCAGCAGTTGTTTGTGCGATCCTGGAGAGGACTTCCTGTCGTGACCCATTGTCTGATACAATGGCTCCTAAATCACTGAGCATTCATTCACCTATTATTATAACTACTGCTTTCTTCTTCTTGCCTCCTTTCTAAAATGTAAGTTCTTTCTTTCTTGGAGTTCTGTGGGGAAGTATTGTTTTGTTGTCTCTTGTTCGCCTGATAAAAAGATTAGCTCGAAAATTTGCAGTGTGGTATTATTTTTAAAAAAATTTATTTATTTGTTTATTTATTTATTTTATTTTATTTATTAATGTCTTTATTTTATTTAGGGAATGGGGTGGTTGAAATTAAGCATTTCTTTGGCTTATCTACATATTTGTTTGTTATCGTTTTCTCTCCTATGCAGTATAGTTGTGTACCTATTGGGTACTTTCGTGTACCTATTGGAGGGGGGGGGGGGTTCTCTCCTCTTCTTTACTCTGTTCCACGCTGCACAGCTGTCGGCTGTCCGTTCCGTTAGTTACGTAGTATAGAGTGTGTTGTCATGGAAAGGCGAGCTACGGTCAGTGTAGTAACAATGCGGTTACACCCTTAAGGTACGGCGGTATCCAGTAACACGAAGGTTAAACAGTTCACGCTCGCTCAGTATGAATAGCTCGTTCTGGTCTAAGGCCGATGCAGGCTTACATGACGTGTCTTGTATTTGCCGCATGACAGGAAAGAACAGGAACGCGAACAGAGAAAAAGACAGAGAAGCAAAGCTCAGTGGAACGCGCGCGCGCGCACACACACACACACACACAAACACACATACGCACGGACACGCATTTACACCTGCAATCATGTAAAGTACCTAACACACAAAGTGTCCAGAGTTTAGACCACGCACTAAATGTGAAAACAACGACAGACGATGCCATTGTGTTCTTGCGTAACACACAGCAAACACGAGGTAAGGAAATGTGTCTCGTTTCCACACAGGGCATACATAGTCTGACGCCCAAACACCTGGGCCTTCACTCACCTATTATTATAACTACTGCTTTATTCTTTTTGCCTCCTTTCTAACCTGTAATTTCTTTCTTTCTTGGAGTTCTGTGGGGAAGTATTGTTTTGTTGTCTCTTGTACGCCTGATAAAAAGATTAGCTCGAAAATTTCATGTTAATTCGCCGCATTACCCCACCCCATCTCCCATCCTCATTCCCAGGGGAGTGGCTCTCGGAAACATTCCTCCTTATCCGTGGTTTTTTGTTATTTTATGTTAGGCAACCTGTTACATCCTATCCTATCCTATCCCATAACTCGGAGGTCGTAGGGGCACCACAGATGATCGTTTAACCAGCGTACTCCATCTTTCCCTGTCCTCAGCAACCCTGATTGTTTCGCTCAGTGTCAAACCAGTCCATTCTCGAATGTTGTTCTCCTACCTCTTTTTCGGTCTCCTTCTTCTTCTACCTCCTTGCACTGTGCCTTGCAGGATGGTCTTTGCAAGCCCTGATGATGATCTGGTGACGTGGCCATACCATCGGAGTTTCCGTTTTTTCACCACTGTGAGCAAGCAGGTCATCGTGTTGTCCAATGGCTTGTGAGATGGTCTGTCGGACTTCGTCGTTGGTGATGTGCTGGGTATAGGAAATGCCCAGAAGTCTTCTGTAGCATCTCATCTCCATGCTTTGTATTCCTCGTTGGAGAGCTGCTGTGAGGGTCCATGTTTTGCAAGCATACCTGCTAGTGCTTTAAATTCCCACTGTCGCTGTCTTCCTCATTTGCTCTTTCCCATTCCTGCTCTGTCCTATCACTCTGCTATACTATCTTCTTCATCGCTAGATCAATGACCTACCTTTTTTCTTGAAAACTCTTCCTGGACAAGGCTCCTTGTTTGTGTATGAGGTCTGTTGGATCAGCTTGGGAGTGTTGGACGCTTTCTGCCGGGTGGTCACTAGGGCTTCCTATGATGTTATTATTTAGCAATATAGGCATTTTATATGTATATGTTTTGTTGATGATTTATAATGATGTTTGTATTCTATTTTGTTTTTGTAACCGGGGGTTCGAGTAGTTGGGGTAAAGCCTCAGCCGTCCCCTGCGTGGGATGTCTTTATTGTAAAGTGACTGGCCGGTGGAGGGCATTCAATTTTCCCACTAGGGTTGTTTCAGCAGATCTTTTATGCGGATCGGGGGTTGTCCGGTCCTGATTTGACTCGGAAGAGTCCGCTGGACCTAAAGCAACAATCAATCAATCAATCAAAAGCTGTGCAAAATTAAGTGTGCTGTAAATTATTAAGATATAAGCAGTTTACAGACTATATAAGTTAAAACGATTTTTGACCGTGTAATGAAGAGTTATTAAGAGTTGTGTACTGCATAAACTGTATATAAGTAATACGTAGTCAGGGATAGGTATAAAGGGTTTCGAGGTCACGCGATGTCCCAGAAAATGTAAGAAATGTGCTGTCGCCAGTGCTCCATGTGAGACAAATAAAGTCGTATTGTATTGAAAATATCAATTGTGAAGCTGAGACGGGCCGAGACCGACGTCGCTTCTCTTTGCAGCTTGTAGCCTACACAAATAGACGCACTCTCTCTCTCTCTCTCTCTCTCTCTCTCTCTCTCTCTCTCTCTCTCTCTCTCTCTCTCTCTCTCTCTCTCTCTCTCTCTCTCTTACACATATACACGCGAACTCACTCGAACTCTCACACATATACAACAATACGCACACACACACACCCACACCCACACACACACCCACATACACACACACACACACATACAAGCACTTTCTAATTCTCTCTAACATACACAAACACATGCGCACGCATTCATCCTCTCACGCATACACAAGCACACTCGGTAGATACAGAGAGAGAGAGAGAGGAAAGAGAGAGAGTGAGAGATTGATGATGTTAATAATGGATAGGAATGGAAAGAGAGAAAGAGTTCGTATGTGCGAGCTTTGTGCTAATAATGTGGATGTGTTCTTTATAAATGTGATGTTTTTTTTCTTATTTTGGAATAATTCCTGTAGGGTAGACCTTGTTTTCTTGCTATGGAGAAACTTCAGTATAACGTATATTTGACACACGCGTATGAATATATGTAGCGCAACACTACGTAAACTTAAAACAAAATGGCAACTTTCTTGTCCTACCGCAATAGCTCAATTGGTAGAGCGTTCGCCTGGCACACCGATGACCCAGGTTCGAATCCCGTGGTGGGCGATATAAAATGTGGCCATTTTCACTGTCCATTTTAGCAATATGATTTCTTTGGTGGTTCAGTGTTGATTCAGGTCCCTACCCCTCTTTCCCTGGGATGGTTATCCCCGTCTGCCATATCGCCAATGGTGAGTGTAGACGTTAAACCTCAATGTTCATTCATTGGCCACTTTTAGGTTTGACTGTTGTTATCGGTCTGTTTCAGTTAGGTCTAATAATTACCCAATTGTCATTTGCCCCAAAGTTTTCACAAACATACGCAAAACGATAACATTGTCAGCGACTCTTTATTTATAGTTAAAATGTATTAAACTTCAGAAAAGTCATAATGGTTTTAAAACCACTCGCATTTTGCAAAATCCAGTAACGTGGACCTACACTTGAAGTCAGGGTCAGCCAGCACGCCCCCACGCGCCGTTATTAAGGTCAGTCGTGTTGTTATGCGGTAATCACTCAAGCCGCAATCTTCGCAAGGTCCCAGGAGGACTGGGCGAAGACCAGAAGAGAGGGGTTCAGTTCATAACAGAAATTTGACACTGAACGAAGCCAGGAGGGTTGCTGAGAACCCCGAGAAAGATGGAGTACGCTGGTTAAACGATCATCTGGGGTGCCCCAACGACCTTTGAGTTACGGGATAGGATAGGAGATAGGGTTTAAACCATTCAGTGTCGTATCGCACTGGATAATTGTAATATTTAATGACAAAAATATAAATTGTTAATAATTACACTACACCTGTAAATGTAATGCACGCACCCCCCATCATCTCCCATGCGCGCGGTACTGCTTCTCCTCCCTACAAATAGGATTTCATAGTTGAGTTTAACACGGGGTAGAACGCACGCTTCGAAGTTCCCAATCCCTTCTTCGCTTCGGTTGATTCATTCTATCATTCAAGAGTAGTATATTTTATTAACGTCTGCTAAAACCAAAGGTCATTCGAAACGACATTCAAGAGAAGAAGAAGAAGATTTCTTAAAAGGAAAGAAGAAAGTTTTGTTTTTTTAAGGATAAGAAGAAGAAGGAAACGGAGGAGAAGAAGAAGGAAAAGGAGAAGAAGAAGAAGGAAAAGGAGAAGAAGAAGAAGTGCAGGTATTTGGTACGGGGGTAGAGAAGGAAGGATGAGATGTGAACTTGTAATGCTTCCAAGTTTATTAAAGGGAAAAAGTGCACCCTACCCCCACCTACCCCCACCCCAGCCTTCCTCATACATCTCACTGCTCGCACCCCCACCCCACTCCCAGAAAATGAAATAAAAATGGTCAAAGCGCATTTAACATTACAAAAGTACATCATGCACCTAAAATGTGCCTCTCGAATGGAGCTCAGGTTGATCCCGCAGACGCGACACATCTTTCAAGCTAATCAAGCGTTTCACGCAGAAGAGATATGAGTCATTCATGCACGCCATAGGATCCCATCCCGACACATCCCCTAACCAATTTTCAATACGGATCTGATTGTGACTCTTTTAACACGTTTTTGGAGATGCTCAGGTGTGCTCGCGGTCACCAGCGTAATAAACGGAACGGCTGGGTGTATTGTTTTTCTCAACCTCCCGAGGACTGCGCCCGTACCAGAGAATCTGAGACTTTCAGAGTAATCTGAGTGCGCAGAATGTTTTTTTTTTTTTTTTTTTTTACATGCAGCGTGTAGTTTTATAATAGTATTGGATGCAATCTATCTAAAATTTGAAACGTCAAAAATTTGTTCCAGATAGTACCGTACTCTTCGGTTGACTTCTGTTAATGTTATATTCTGGCGTTATGTGTGGGCGCATCGGGCGGTTTGAGTTAGGTACTGTATCGGCCACCGCCTTGAGCTCGAAAAGCGCTATATAAGAACGATTTTTTTTAAAAGAGATGTATGTGAGGAGTATAGGGATGGATGGAGGATTGTAGGAAAAAGAAGTCAAAGGAAAAGAAGTCACAGAAAAAAAGTCACAAAATTGAGTAGGAAAAAAAAGTCACAGGAAAAAAAAGTCACAATCAGTCAAATCCAGTTCGAGTCAACAACTATTTATTTAGGAAATCATGTTTTTTAAAACTAAGAATTTTTTTCCTAATTGTATTACTTAAGAAGGATTTTAAAAAGTATGTTTCGTGAATAAAATTCTGTTTAAACCAAAAAGTATGTTTAACATAATTACTGTAATATTAAATAAGGCATTTAAATCACAACCATTTAACAAGGTTTACAAGATTTAAATGAAAGTCAGTTTTTGCTTTCTTTTTAAGACATGGACAGTAAATTAATAGTTAAATCTGTATATGATATACATACTACGACAAACAATAGGATTTTCAACCGGTGAAAGTGAAAAATCAATATTTTCTTTATAAAAAATGGAAATTTAATCAAACTAACAACAATAAATAAAAATAAATAAATAAAATACAAGTCAATGTCATAGATTCCAGACAATTAGTAAAAGATTTTTTTTCAACTGATCAGGATAACAGCCCAAAAACAAATTGCCAATGTAAATAAAAGTCAATGTCATAGATTCCAGACAATCAGTAAAAGATTTTTAACACTGCAACAATAGCACCCATAACATGAGAGAGTGGGAGAGAGGGAGCTCTATTATTCTGTGACTTTTTTCCTGTGACTTTTTTTCTGTGATTTTTATTCCTGTGACTTTTATTCCGTGACTTTTTTTCCTGTGACTTTTTCCTGTGACTTTTTTTTCCAATTACCGGATGGATTACGTATGAGGGTGGATGTGCTCCTCTGTACGACAGTGCATGTGTAGAATGAGTGTACGTGCGTTCGTGTGGGTGTGGGTAAGTATAGCACATATAGCATTGCGTGCTACTAGTACTTGGGGTGCATTCGAGTACTATACAGAATAGCGCGTACTTGCGGTCGCCGTGGTATGCGCGCACGCGCCCACTACCTATGTGTGCATTCATGCATGTTATAACGCGAATACAACTTCGAGGACTGTTCTCTCTTCAACAAGGAGGACGAGGGAGTAGCTTGACCTCAATTTAATCTTTCCACGACTCTATGCACTTAGTAAGACTATATAGTGCAAAATAAAATAATGTCCCTAGTTTCAGGTTCAGCCATGTGGCCAAAGTAAATAAAATAAAAGGCTTTTCGCTTCCTATTTAAAATAATTGACTTTTTTAATCTTCGTTTTCCTCGCGTTTTCCCATTTATTGTTTTTCCTCCTACCCTCTCCATCCAACATTTTCAACTTCCTTTTCCCCAGGCATATTTATATTTCTTATTCTACCATCCACTATATCATTCAGGGTCCCCACGCTGTTAGTGCAAATCAATAGCAACAAGTACATTAATCTTGGAAGTGTACTACTAACTGGTACACACAGCTCACAGGGGACGAACACCATGCACGAACATTGAGGTTTAACGTCTACACCCACCATTGGCGACATGGCAGACAGGGATAATCATCCCAGGGATCTAAATCAATATTGAACCACAATAGCACTCACACTGCTAAAATGGACAATGAAAAATGGCCCCTTTTTATTTCGCCCACCACGGGATTCGAACCTGGGTCATCGGTGTACCAGGCGAAAGCTCTACCACTGGGGTCCTACCAGTGTAGTTTATAGGCCAGTCCAGTCCCTCAATGCACACGACTTAAGTCTAAGAATGTCACTTCTTGCCCGAGTGTGAATGCAATGAAATAATCATGTTAGCCAATATAGTAGCCAATAGTTAATTAATTTTATTCTGGTGTATGTAGGCCGTTTTTGCTCACAACTGGTTTAATCGGGCAGATAGATCTAGCTCGTCTTCAAATCATAGGATCGACAGTTATTTTTAATTTGTTGTTGTTGTTGTTTGTTGTTGTTGTTGTTTTTGTTTTTGAAACAGTCATACATAGTCCGTGTAGGTATTCTTATGACGTTCATTTTCCAAGCTTTGCTAGAAAAACTGTCATCTGTGATGGGTCAATTACCATGCCATATTAGTTTTATTCACACGCGGCCTGGCCAATGCAAATATAAGACGCTTGTGGAAATCGATACACCATAACATGTCCGAAGTGGTGTCAGAACCTGTCAAAAGAAAACAAAAGGCTTGTTGTGTATTTTAGAGAGAACGGGGAGGAATTTTGACCCAACAAGCAGGACACACACAGCTTGATGAAAAGCTGAAGGGAACAGTCCGGGTCCTTGGCCTTGTTTACGCTTCACTTGGGGTGCGCCTATAGTCACCAAACGTTATTTACAATACACGATAACGAGGTCGTTTCTACAATATTATTACTATACATAACAATAAAAGCACATTCATATGTACACCTAGATTCTACTGGCCGCTCATGCACGCAGTGGACAGCATTGCCGTGTTACATAAATTAAAATGAGTTTAAAGGAAACGATAGATTATTCAAATTATGTGCCAATAACTAATGGGTGAGTGAAAGAATTTACATAAAACTATCTAACATTAACATTCTGAACGGGCACTTGAACTTATACAGAAGAGGGAACATATTCACAACTTTCCGGCACCTCTCATAAAAACTCGTGGGTATCGCCATTATAAATTAAAACGAGGTTAGCATGAAACCAAGTTCCGGTCTAGCTTGTTTTGCTTTTATCAAAGCTTGATGCGTGACTTTTAAATATGGCAAATTGCCGAAAACGACGATTGTTAGAGCCAGAAAACGAGTTGGATAAGTATAAAAACGGTGGAGAAAGTACATGCTCAGTGAAAGGATGCAAAAAACAATCGTAGAGGCCTGTATTTGTGGCGACTTCGGAGGTGCGTCGATCATCGACAGAAAGTGAAACAAGACCTGAAGACTTGTAGTTTTCCTATAATAAAGGCCCGTGATGTTAGGCGAGCGTTGTGGCCAAGTGGGCTAAGGCGGGACTAACTTGCCTTGTCCACAAGCCAGAAACCAATGGTGACTGACAGGTGTGGGTTCGAGCCAGCATCTGGGCGTTATGTTTTTCCGAATATTTTTCAAAAATTCACAAATAATGTTAGGTAGGTAGGGTTTAGGCGCGCCACTGGCGATAGAAAGGGATAATAAACTGCAGAAAAAAAAATAAAAATATGTGAGGGTACGATACAGGTGGCCAGTGACACATGTTATTATTCTTGAATATTTGGAAATAACTCACTAAAACACGCGGAGAAAAAAACCGGAAGTATGTTTCATAGAGGGGATTCCCGTTGGTGCATAGGATAGCAGAAAAGTGTGAATAGGAGAGAGAAAACATACAGGTGAAAGAGAGAGAGAGAGAGAGAGAGAGAGAGAGAGAGTTAGCTTGTCTGGAGGTTACAATTAAATTGTTTTTGACCAAAAAGCAGCTACCTGCACGCCGTATAGGTTAGAAGTTGGGAGTTGGGGGTGGGAGATTCTTAGGAGGATCCTATCCCATCCTATTCTATCCCGTACCTCGAAGGTCGTTGGGGCACCACAAATGATCGTTTAACCAGCGTGCTTCACCTTTCTCTGTCCTCGGCAACCCTCATGGCTTCGCTCAGTGTCAAGCCAGTCCATTCTCGAATGTTGTCCCCCAACTTCTTAGATGTACTGCCAGGATTGATAGTGTGTAGTACATTAGTACTGTGTCAATCTCCAGCACCGTGGCGGGGCAACTCGGCGGTGTTTCCTGCTCCACCATAAACCGCATTGAGCTTACCTTTCTTTACTACCTCACTTCTGCTCGTCATTGTGACTTGGTTTCAACGAGGTCGCCGTCTTCGTTCAAGTCATCGTCTACCCCTTTCTTTGTGACGTCTAACTTGCGTGAATCTTTTCTCCCGACCACGCGCGTGACTATTTTTGACACCGGAAGTGGCAAATCCCGGTCAAGCAGCTAGTACAGATCATCTTACAACGTGGAACCGGATCGAACATCATCACCCCCGCCAGATGTAATCGTTCCCATCAACTATCTATATCTTTTCCTTCTGCCTCCTCCTTGATTTTTCTCTATGGTTGGTTGGTTGTTTTATTAACGTCTTTTTTCATCAGGATGATAAAAACCATACATACAAATTCACGCATTTCAAACAGACATACATGAGCACATACTTACACATAGATACTATTACTATCTCTATAACATAACAATAATACTGTCAGTTAAATAAAACGAGCTACTGGAGAATTGATTAAAGCTTTTGCCAATTTCCAAACTTAATTCATTGCTAATGTTTTTAACTGATGTTATAGTATTTATATCAATGGGCAAAAGATGATGAATCTGAATACAATCAAATAATATATGTTTTAAAGTTAGTGGTTCATCACAAATGCACTTTACATTTTTACAATATTTGGTTTTAATTGAATTTAATAATATTCTGTTCGCTGTAGATGAAACTGATCTTGGAAATTCATGAAGATTTTTATAGTTTTTATATAACTGAAGTTTCTTTACAATATTATTTTCAATATTGTTTTGAATTTCTTTAGAAGACAGATTTAATTTAACTGATAGGGAATTAATATTTAATGCACCTAATTTCGCAGCATGATCAGCCCAATCATTATATATAAATCCACAATGTGATGGAATCCAGCAGAAGGTCACTTCAGTACCACTAATTATTAATCCATGAATAACGTTATTAATCTCAAAAATAACCTCTTTTCGTTCACTGTTAATAGTATATTTTAGAGCTTCTAAAACAGATAGGGAATCTACGCATAAAACTATACTAACTATATTCATACGTAAACTGGAAATTTTATTTAGAGCCATTAGTATAGCAATTAATTCCGCAGTAAAAATAGAATAACCTTTTCCTATATAAAACGATTCTGATATTTTCAAATCTGGAATAACAAAAGCAGCTCCTGTTTCTAAAACAGATCCATCAGTGTAAACTTTTAATTTTCCTGAATATTTTTCACATAAATGATTTCGAACTTCAACTGCAAGAAGATTAGGATTTTGACTCTTTTTTCATTACAATAATGTATATCATAATGTGCTGTTTCAAGTTCCCATGTAGGTATTGGTGATATTATATCCTTGCGTAATTTATCAATATGTGGTATATCTAACTCGATAAGATCTTTAGTATATGTTGCTATTGTTTGAAAAGAGTGCACCTTTTGAGCATGTTTTGGAAAATATACATCTGATCTAATAAAAATCTCTTCATCTGTACTATTGTTTACAGCATTAGCTCTGATTATATATTTCGCACAAGATAATCTCCTATATTCATCTAAGGTCATAATTCCTGCAAGTTTATATGCGTCTGTAGTTTTTGTATGAATAGGCACTCCTAAAGCTAATTTTATTGCCTTACTGTCTACGCTTTCTCTATCCTTATTTATTGATGTTAGGTATTTATTCATTGTTTACAGGGTCCAGCGGACTGCAAAGAGCCGAATTAGGACCACAAAATCAGGACCACAGTTTGGTTGAAAAAGAACTCCCCCTGATCTGTATAAAAGATCTGCCGAAACAACCCTAGTGGTAACACCAGTCGGTCACTTTACAATAAAGACATACCACGCAGGGGACGCTGAGGCTATACTCTAATTTATCGAACCCCGTTTATAAAAACAATATAGACTATAAACATCATTATAAACTCTCAACAAAACACATACATATAAAATGCCTACAATGCTAAATAATAATATCATAGGAAGCCATAGTGACAATTTGGCAGAAAGCTTCCAATATTCCCAAGCTGACCCAACAGACCTCATACACAAATGAGGAGTGTTGGAAGAGTTTTCAAGGAAAAAGGTAGATGACGGGTCTAGCGAAGAAGATAGTGTAGTAGATTGATAGAACAGAGTAGGACTTAAAAAGAACAAAGTGTAAATTTAAAGCACTAAATTTGTTTGTTTGTTTGTATGTAGATTATAGTCACACGACACTTTCGCATATAGGTGACTACTGGATAGATTTATACTGACACCAGCGGGCCAGTTGTTGGTAAAGGGGAAAATAATATGATCACACGTTGACCAATCCGGGATTCGAACCAGCGACCTTTCGGTTACTAGCAAAACGCTCTTACCAACTGAGCTACCCGGCCCCGTCACTAAATTTCCAGTAGGGGGATACCATTTATACAGAAACCCCCGGCATCATTATTCTTGATCCCATCACTTTTTATTGAGTTTAGCGTGTGTCAGAGATTGTTAGTTGTTTTAGTTGTCTGAATAAAGTGTGATTGGGTTTGTGATCCTAAATCTTTGTCATTGTTATATGTTGTACGTGATTGTACGTGCTTTCATTTCTCGCCTCATTAGCAACTGAAGGACGTCCGGCCGATCGCTTATGTAAGTGTATGTTTATATGTGAGTGCCTACGCCTGTACATGTGTCTGATCGGTTCGCGACAGTTAAATTGTTTCTATTACTTGCAAAGCCTAGACGAGAACAAGTTGATAGTGTGTTGTGTACACGTGATACGGGAAAACATGGGAATGAACAATAATGGATTTGGGTGACGTCGAGTCAAGTTAATTGTGTTAACTGCGCCTAGCATGCTACGTTTCAGAAGAAAAACAAGATGCAGACTAGCACAGTCATGCTACCAGACGCGCTAGCACTCGCGTGCTTCTCACGCATGTAAATCAATAGCGATAGATGTAACCAAATGATCTCTTTCCACCGCAATGAACTCTTCTGTCAGTCTTTATTTAATGTAGTTTTTATTTAGTCACTTCTGAGTAGTCTGAAGTAGGTCTGAACTTCCCAATACACAATCCTATTCAGTAAGACAGCGTTAGTTAGTTAATTATTCATTGCTTACAGGGTTCAGCGGACTGCAAGGAGCCGAATCAAAACCACAAAATCAAGACCACAACTTCGCTGAAAGAGGACTCGCCCCTGATCCGCATAAAAGATCTGCCCAAACAACCCTAGTGGTAACACTAAGGCACTCCACCAGCCGGTCACTTTACAATAAAGACATCCCACACATGGAACGCTGAGGCTATACTCTAATTTAACGAACCCCTGTTTGATTGATTTAATTGATTGATTTATTGTTGCTTTAGGTCCAGCGGACTCTTCCGAGCCAAATCAGGACCGGACAACCCCCGATCCGCATAAAAGATCTGCTGAAACAACCCCAGTGGGAAAATTGAATGCCCTCCACCGGCCAGTCACTTTACAATAAAGACATCCCACGCGGGGGACGGCTGAGGGTTGACCTCAACTACGCGAACACCCCGGTTACAAAAACAAAATAGAATACAAACATCATTATAAATCATCAACCAAACACATACATAGAACCCCTGTTTACAAAAACAAAATAGAATACAAACATCATTATAAAATATCAACAAAATACATACATATAAAATGCCTTCGTCGCCAAATAATAACATCATAGGAAGCTCCAGTGAGCAGTTGGCAGAAAGCGTCCAATATTCCCAAGCTGATCCAACAGACCTCACACACAAATGAGGAGTTTTGTCCCGGAAGAGTTTTCAAGAAAAAAGGTAGGAAATTGGTCTAGCGAAGAAGGAGATAGTATAATAGATTGATAGAACAGAGTAGGAATGAGAAAGAACAAAGGAGAAAGACAGCTACAGTGGAAATTTAAAGCATTAAATTTCCAGAAAGTGGGGATACTATTTATTCTGAAACCCCCGGCATGCCCACGGGGAGAGTACGAGAGCGGTTTGAATTATATCCTGTATCGGCCAGTACCTTGAGTAGCTCTTGAACTAAAAAAAAGAGCTATATAAAAACGATTCAACGAAGTCTAAAAAGCGATACAAGAACCAGTACACTATAAACGATATTAATTCAAAATATATTTTCCCATAAAATGTGGCGGATCTAGAACCCAATACCGGCGAGATAACTACGTGAAGAATGATTAGCAGTTTGCCGGCTGTCTTACGTGACCTTCACCTGATCTTGTTCTGTCCAGGGTCAGTTTCACACAGTGTGGTTGAGACTACACGAGGCCAACTCCCAATGAGGGGGATCTCTCGATAGAAGGTATTAGCCACGCTGTATGAACTGGACCTTACAAGGTTTAGGTAGGTCAGCTAGCCTGGAAAGGGCTATTCAATCTTTATACTGACCTCAGAGCGGCGATGTGACCGCTGGTTATCAGTACAGTTTATGTTAATCTGATGAATAAAACTTGATGCAACAACAACCGCTGGGCACTTTGCTATAGCTGTATGGAACGCGGAAAGCATCAAAAGCGCGTGCAATTGCACGCGAAAATGCAAACGCAATTGCACGCCCATCTGGTAGCTCATTGGTCGAAAACTGTCACGCTAAACTGCGCAAGCGGAAAAGCACCCACAATTGCATATGCAATTGCACGCGCAATTGTACACGCATTTTACCAACGATTCACATAAAAGCTGGGAATGGAAAATGTCCGGAAATACGTTCTATTTACAAAATAATGTAATTTATTTATTTTTTTTAAAATTTATTTATTAATTATTATTATTATTATTATTATTATTATTATTATTATTATTATTATTATTATTATTATTATTATTATTATTATTATTATTATTATTGAAGATTTGTATAGCGCACATATTTCGCCGTACTTGGCGATTCAAGGCGCAGGCCGATACAGGATCTAACTCAAGCCGCCTGAGGCGCCAACTTGCTAATTTACCATATAACCCTCGACACCCACGACCTCCCTCGCCTCCAACTACCTCGACACCCATCCACCCCCTGCACCCCCCCCCCACTCCAATTAAATGTTATAATAAATTTCTTTTGTTAGCCTGTAAATAATATGACAATTATGTTCCATCGGTCGTCACTGTGGCCACACTGCAAAGCTTACGATAGCTACATGCGTTTTCCGATGCTTTTCCCGTTCCGTGTTTTGTAATTCTTCTTCATTAACCACCGGCGTGCAGTGTGGCGTGCATTTGCGCTTGCGCAGTTTGGCGTGCAAGTTTTCGACCAATCAGCCACTAGATGGGCGTGCAATTGCGTGTGCATTTTCGCGTGCAATTGCATGCGCATTTGACGCTTTCCGCGTTCCATATAGCTGAAGCCTGCATCCTCATTCATTGACCAAACGGGAAAACAACATCTGTCAGTGCGGGGAAGAGGCGGCCCCAAATCAATATATTATAGCTTTCAGACAATGTACATTGTTTATGGCAATTAGTGTTGGTTCGTGTGCTTTTGTTTTTATTGAACAAATTTGAAACCTATTTGGAGATATATATTATGAATGGACCGATGAATAAATGATTGAATGAACGAATGGATGAATTAATCAATTTAAAAAAGTATAAATAAATACATAAATTAATAAATTACAATTTTTACAGCAGGAATGGTGCACAAAGATATGTACATAAAGTTGTTTGCGATATGAACTAGAAAGACAATCATATTTCTTGTACTAGCACATTCTTTCTTCATCACAATTATTACACGCGATCAAATTCTTGAATTTTGGGGTCATATGACCGTTTGTGTGCGTGTATGTGTAGGTGTGTGTGTGTGTGTGTGAGTATGAATGAGAGAGAGACAGACAGACAGACCTATCTAGCATGCATAGTTATTCTGTTACTTGTTTTTGATTAAGATTCGAATAGCAACGTGCAACTAGTCGAATGGGTTATTTAGACGCAATATTGTTATGTTTTTTAAAATGTATATTTGTGTTGCTGTTTTTATGTATGTATGTTTGGGGAAAAATTTGGAGAATAACAGCAAGGTCAGCTGAGTACAATCACTAAAAAAAAATGAGTTGAAGAAATGCAAAAGCATAATATATAGACATTTCCCATTTTTATTTATTTATTAATTTATTAATTAATTTATTTGTTTATAATTAGTCGTATATATCGCTTTTCCAGCTTAAGAGCTGCTCAAGGCGCTGGCCGATAACGCATCGAACTCAACTACATGTCCGGTATACACAATTTTATACAGGTAAATGTGTTCGTTTCTTGCGTGGTTGTTTACAATACAATACAATACAATACAATACAATACAATACAATACAATACAATACAATACAATACAATACAATACCTATCCTATCCTATCCTATCCTATACCGTAACTCGGAGGTGGTAGGGGCACCACAGATGATCGTTTAACCAGCGTACTCCATCTTTCCCTGTCCTCAGCAACCCTCATGGCCTCGCTCAGAGTCAAACCAGTCCATTCTCGAATGTTGTCCTCCCACCTCTTTTTCGGTCTCCCTCTTCTTCTACCTCCTTGCACTGTGCCTTGCAGGGTGGTCTTTGCAAGGCCTGATGTTCTGTTGACGTGGCCATACCATCGGAGTTTTCGTTTTTTCACCACTGTGAGCAGGTCATCGTGTTGTCCAATGGCTTTTGTGATTATCTCTCGGACTTCGTCGTTGGTGATGTGCTGGGTATAGGAAATGCCCAGAAGTCTTCTGTAGCACCTCCTCTCTATGCTTTGTATTCTTCGTTGTAGATATGCTGTGAGATTCCATGTTTCGCAAGCATATACATGTAGGAAGATGGAGATGACAAGGGAGCGCAGCAATCTTACCTTGGAATGTAGGCTGATGGTCCTGTCCTTCCAAATTGGCTTCAACCTCGCCATGCAGGGCAGCAGTTGTTTGTGCGATCCTGGAGAGGACTTCCTCTCGGGACCCACTGTCTGATACAATGGCTCCTAAATATCTGAAGCTATGCACTGTGTTGAGGGATTGGCCTTGGACTTAGATGTCCGTTTTGATACAATACAATACAATACAATACAATACAATAATGACAACATAGTTTTCATATAGCGCTTTGCCTCTAACTCAGGCTGCAAAAATACAATACCAATACAATACAACGGAACAATGTAACGCAACGCTACACATCACTACCTTATCCTACACTACAATACACTACCTACACTACACTACACTACACTACACTACATATCAACATTTTTCAATATTTTACATACACATTTGGAATTTTGAAGGCATAGACCCCCATAGCATAGGTTCAAATGATAAACGGAGACACATTACTGATAAGATAAGAGGTCAAGCAATGCCATTGAGACGCGTGCGGTCAGCGTCAGGCCAGGGTTGTACAGTTAGGTACATAATTATGTATATATATTTATAATTTCTATTATGTTATCAAAACTCTATATACACACATAGACACACACACAAGTAAAAACGCCATTGTTATGACTTCCATGAAACACCACGTACGTTGTTTTGCCTTTTGTTTTGTCATTTTTTTTAAGCTAACCCTAACCTAAACCCAAACTCTAACCCAAACCCTAAACCTAAGCCTAACACAGCCCTAACCCTAACGGAACACTGTTTTGACGTCAAATTAACGGGACCGTCAAAAGAACTTAGGTAGAGTATAAAGAGTGTGTAAAAATAACGGAGTTTGTACCTCGTCATACACGCACGCACACGCACACGCACACACAAACTCACACACACACATGATAATCTTGAATGATGAAGGAACTTTGTACACACAAAGGCACACACACACCCATCCACACACACACAAACACACACACAACCACACCCATACACACGATGATGATGAATAATGAAAAAACTTCGTATAGCACCGGTAACCTCAAACCGATTTACATAAAAACGTAAATACATACAACCGATAGAGGTTATTGTGTAAGCTTAATCTCCGTGTACATGTTACATTTGTAAATACATCCTGCCGCCGTTGTAGGCCTAAGTGCTCCATACAAAACAAATAAAGTCGTATTGTATTGTAATGTATCGTCCTTCTCTCTATTAGAATGGAACACTCCTCTTTAGAAGTGAAAAAACATACGGTAACATTATTGTCGTTTTAATACACACATATTTTAAATTCTTTAACCTAGTTTAAAATCAGGTGGTGTTTTTTTTGTGCTAACAGTGTAAATGTGTGCGATGACCTGCTCACAGTGGTGAAAAAACGTAAATTCCGATGGTATGGCCACGCCACCAGAGCATCAGGTCTTGGAAAGACCATCCTGCAAGGCACAGTGCAAGGAGGTAGAAAAAGAGGGAGACCGAAAAAGAGGTGGGAGGACAACATTCGAGAATGGACTGGTTTGACACTGAGCGAAACCATCAGGGTTGCTGAGGACAGGGAAAGATGGCGTACGCTGGTTAAACGATCATCTGTGTTGCCCCTACCACCTCCGAGTTACGGGATAGGACAGGATAGGATAGGATAGGTAAATGTTACAGTATGACACTGAGAGTGCCAATAGATTGATACATACATTTTTGATTTTTAAAAAATGTTAAACATTATTGATATTGTTACTGCTAGTGTTCATAACCGTTCAAGGACAATTTAAAAGATTAGGCTAAAACTCTTATCCGATGAAAGTGTCAACTTCAACTTCAATATCCTTTCTCTCTCTCTCTCTCTCTCTCTCTTTCTCTCTCTCTCTGTCTGTCTCTGTCTGTCTGTCTGTCTCTCTCTCTCTGTCTCTGTCTGTCTGTCTGTCTCTCTCTGTCTCTGTCCCTCTCTGTCTCTCTCTCGCTCTACTGGTCTCTATTGAAAATGCAGTGTCCCCAGCTACAAGGCCTATCTGGTCAGCCAGCACAAATGCAAGGCAATTAGGTCGTCTGGAACTGCTGTCTAGACAAACCCCAACCAAACGTGTACGATGCGTGCAAAAGGAGCAGTTGGAATTCCCTTGGTAAAATATTTATTTGGGTATATTTTTTTTAAACCCACTTTCAGCTAAATAATCATTATATAAGCATATTATTATTTCATGTGTTTACAAACAATGTAATATTTTTCTTGCAATGTTGCATCTAAATAGAGAGGCGACTTGATGTTCTATCGTCTTTTCGTTCAGTCACTATTGCTAATCGTGCTTTGTTTTGTTTTTTCCAATGTAATTTCTTTTCCAAGGTGCTCCCTCTCCACTCTGTGAATAAGGATGCAGTTTGCCTTAATTGGAACTATATAAGTTGGGTTTTATCTCCTGAAAGTGTTAAACGAAATAGGTATATGGAGATAACTGTGTACTCTGATCTGGTCTGTATCTCATTTGGCTTTTAGTTCTGTCTTGTCGTCTTTTATTATAAGAACGAACGACCTTTAGGTAAGTCTAATCAGGCAACCTCCTCTACGTCCCTGTGTTCCGGAGTCTTTTCATCGTTTCGTTACTCTCTTTGACAGCTGGGAGCTATTCAGTACGAGGATGTAGATTGCCATACCCGGATCCCCCGTGACTGAGGAACTAACAAGTCTTATTTAGAAAATTCCCCCCCCCCCTCTCTCTCTCTCTCTCTCTCTTCTCCCTCCCTCCCTCTCTCCCCTCCCCAACGTTTTGTTTCTATACACCGCTTATGTTTCTGAGTCTTTTTTGAGTTCGAGACATTCTTTTGACAGCTGAGAGCTGTTGAGAAACCGGACGTGGACTGGCACGTAGTCTACACACTGGTCCAGGAACAAAGATATAATGTAACAAACGAACGGTGCAACAACTGAAGAACCGTCGAGACAATTGTCTTCTTTGGGGAGAAGGGTTGGACAGACAATCGCCTTGATTGGATCTTTATTTGTCGGTTCGTTCTATTTTGCATGGCGCAGGTGCACAACAAATGAAGCCATGCGGGAAGTCTGGCGAAGAATGCATCAAAAGTTTAAGACACCCCTATGTTGGGATGCAAAAACTGAGTCAACAACAAGCCTGGAACTAAACCTGCAACAAACCCATCGTTCTGAACTAGGACAACTGTTATTGCCTAAGTCTATAATTCTTGTAGGACTGTTTCTATGCATCCAAACCGGTAGTTCTCTTTTTAATCAAGGACCGTTACATAATCCACATCGTAATGACTTAGGTGGTCGAGAGTGTACATGTGTACAATGGTCTGACTGGATTTAACACAAATGGACACGTGAATGAATGTACAGAAATCTTGTGTGGTTCAAGAGGGTGAGGCAAAAAGGATAGAAAGGCGTCGGTGTAGAGGTCATTAGACAACCCCAAGACAGAAACACTGATTTATTGCTCTCAATTATGCAATAGGAAATTTAACATACGTGCCGCACAACATAAATATAAAAAATGACAAGAATAATATAGCTATTTGATAAAACATCAGATATAACATCGCCGTTCATTTACATAAACTTTCTCGTTCTTATTTTTGGACGAAACACATACACAGTTAAGTTACAGCACCTTCCGTGCCCGTAGCCAAAGCACCTTGTTTACCTGTAGCTTGTATTATTTTCGAGGAACAATGATACCCAAAGTAGCGTCATTAGACAACCCTCGTGGCTTCGCTCAGTGTCAAGCCAGTCCATTCTCGAATGTTGTCCTCCCATCTCTTTTTCTGTCTCCCTCTTCTTTCGTCTCATTGCACCGTGCCTTGGAGGATGGTCTTTTGATACCATCGGAGTTTCCGTTTCTTCACCACCACCACCACCACCTCCTCCTCCTCCTCGTCATCATCATCATCATCATCATCATCATCATCATCATCATCATCATCATCATCATCATCATCATCATCATCATCATCGATGGTGACGTGCATTCCTAATTTCCCTATGTCTGTCCTCTTCCACCAATCCCCCTCTCATACAGCGTGTCTGAGACCAGACAAGGCCTAACCTACTCCCTGTCTCGTAATTTTTTGAAAGAAGGAGCATGCAGGTCGCGTCTAGTCTCTCAGCCACCGGGTTGTGTGTCCTCTTCTTTAGTTTGTCATCCTTCAAAAACATGCATGCAGCGGATCAGCGTCACTTCGATCGCGTGTCTTTCACCTTACACGCATGCAAAGGAGAGAGGTCAGATGACCTTACACGCATGCAAAGGAGAGGTCAGCTATGGAAGGACAACTGCACAAAATAACAACAAGCAGGACTGACCCAGCCATACTCTGGGAAAATCGATACTTTCCTTGGTCACTCGTCGCTACTCATTACCATCAAATCATCCGCAGGCGAAGAAGGCCTTACTATATAGTCCACATCAGTAGTTTTACGGAATTAAGAGAAGCGGACGTAGGGAACTGAGTGTTAACATGGAACCACTGCCGACTTCGGGGCCGGCTCTTCCATCTTAAATGTGTATTTATTGTTATCATAAATTACAAGGAAATGTATTGTGTGGCGTAATAGTTTCCAATCAACAAAACCATTGACAATGAATGATACATGTTAATTTACAATCAAACATTTGCACAATTATACCACATAAACACTAACTGTAGTAGGCCTACTGCAGAGCAGTTAAAAAAAAAAGTTATGTTAACTTTCGAGCGTTGTGGCCAAGTGGTCTAAGGCGGGACTAACTTGCCTTGTCCACAAGCCAGAAACCAATGGCGCCTGAGAGGTGTGGGTTCGATCCAGCATCTGGGCGTTATGTTTCTCCGAATATTATTTACTTTCGACTCGGGCAACTTCTCGGGGGTTTTCTCCGGGTACTCCGGTTTTCTCCCCCAGCAAAAATTTCAAAATTTCACAAATAATGTTAGGTAGGTAGGGTTTGGGCGCGCCACTGGCTGCGACTACGCCTTCCCCGGGGGAGGCGGCCCAGAGTTTCCCGATAGAAAGGGATAATAAACTCAAAACTGGAGCCAAAAAAAAAATGTTTTCCCAACGCCACACTACACGCACTAGCCCATACATATCAAAGCTTCCAGGCAATCATGCAGTCAGCAACTCGCTGAAATAAAATTTCCAAATGTACCCATACTTCCAGAATAAAAAACAAATAAGCACAGGTAAAGTAACAGTGTATAAAATACAATGGTAATAAAATAAGGGAGCGAGGCGCTATCAAAACACGTAGGTCTACTGTCATAGTGGTTATCGACTACGTTTACCAATGAGTAATTGTTACAAATAAATAACTCGGTTAAACAGCCTTAGATGAATTAAAAGTCTTGAGTGTTCATTATTAGGGCAAAAAATACCCTAATGCTAAAAAAATGAGAACTTCACTAGCAGTGTATAACGCTAATAAGTGAACAAGACAAGGGGCAGAATGCCAAAGGAGATAAACAAGGTTGTCTACACTTGTAAACGCGATACCCACGCGCCGGGTTCCAGAATGACAAAAGATGAAAAATGCCATTGGTGGATTGGTTCCGGTAGTTGTTGTTAATGCTTAGTAGACGCCTCGGATGGCTTGAGTTAGATCCGGTATCACCAGCGCCTTGAGCAGCTCTTGATCTAGAAAAGCGCTATATAAAAGTGATTTTAAACAAACGAATGGCGGTGACAGTCGCGCTGTTCCCGCTTCCTGGTTGGTGGTAGATGATGATGATGATGATGATGATGATGGCGATGGCGATGATGATGATGATGGTGGATGATATTAATATGGCGATGACGATGATGAGGATAATGATGATGCAGACAGGACTGATTCCTGGTCCTGATTTGGCTCGGAAGAGTCCGCTGGACCTAAAGCAATAATCATGTCATGTAATGTTGAAGATTCATAGAACAATGCTGAAAGCAGCCGGATCTTGGCCTTTCAGCTATCAGCAGGCCCCGACTCTCTGGAACCCCCAACTCTTCTTTCCTGCTTCAGTCAACTTCTTTGGCGTCTTTGTAAGTGGCTTTGACGACCCGACCCATTTGTGCAGGGTGGCTAATATGCCATCATCTCATCTAGTACATTTAAATTTATTAATATTTATTAATTATACAGAAAACAAAATCCTTTTTTGTGCTCATAAAAATTTACAATGAGAATTGTGCGCAGTGTCCAACAAAAGTTTTTAAAAAAAATCAATATTTGTTAACAATACAAAATAACCAAATTGAATTTAAATACATTTAAAACTGAATAAATAGAAACCATTGACTAAAATTTGTCGACAATGAATGTTACGATTAAGACGCGCACAGATAGTTCCGAACGTTTTCTGTTGCAAAGCATGCAATAATAGCTTGTATTTATCTTTGATTTGATTCTGCGCTGTTGCTAGAAAAAGCTGTATATAATGTTGCTATTTTCCCTAAATCGATATTTTTGTAGTATCGTTGATAATTTTCTGAAATAACATGTTTATTATTGATCGAAGATTCCGGATGTATCTGGCGGTAGGTTGTAAACTAAGGAACGTTCTATGACGTAAGACAATGCGTAGTTCGAGGGACGAGTTTTAGTTTGTTTGGGTGTTATTACGTCATTCTGGAATGTTCGAAGTTTCTCTGTATTGCGGAGAAACTATATAAGTAATTCACTATCTGATTGAAAAATCACAAAAAGTCTCCTCTCTGAAAATCCTTTCGGGAAGGGAGGGGACTATAAACTGATACACGATTGAAAAAAGTCATTTTCGGTAAGCGATCTTGTATGCAGTTGGTGGTGTTTTGCTGAATAAAGTTGGAAAACTTTATACGACGACTCATGCCTTGTTGCTGGATGAACAGGCTGCGTGGATAAACGAATTCGAGTTACACATATCAAGATTCAAGAATTGGGGCTGAATCGACTATTGATAACGCGTGTAACAATGACACACTCACTCATATGGGTTTGCATACATACACATACACGCCCACCCGTACACAGTCACCGAAGTGAGAACTGCACGACCTATAATAGTATAACCGTGAAAATATTAATACTAATACTACGAATACTACTACTACTAATAATAATACTGATAATAATAGTAATAGTAATAATAATAATTTAAAATAATAATAATAATAATAATAATAATAATAATAATAATAATAATAATAATAATAATAATAATAATAATAATAATAATAATAATTATTATTATTATTATTATTATTATTATTATTATTATTATAACACTACTTCTAGGGCTACTACTATTAGCAATAATAATAATAATAATAATAATAATAATAATAATAATAATAATAATAATAATACAGGATGCTATGAACGCGCCTTTCCCCAAGGCTCAAAGCGCGGCGATCTATACCAACATACACGCTCACCTGTCTCATTTACCCTCACACACACCAAATACACATACATCACTCAAACAGGTGGTGTAAAGGCAGGGAGATCGCTATTAGAACACGGAAGAAAATCTAATTTTTATTTTTGAAATTTTTTATATTGACTGCATCCTGTACCATTATTATTATTATTATTATTATTATTATTATTATTATTATTATTATTATTATTATTATTATTATTTTAATATGGAATGTTGTGTACAAATAATGTACCGTATAACCCCTTTACTTTCCGATTTTTAGCCTGACCTCCCCTCCCCTCTCCACCTCTTCCCCCTACCCCCTACCCCCCGCACCCCCTCCGCAAAAAAATAAAAATAAAATAAAAGGTTACAGTATTAGGTTTCGCACTTCACTGTGACCAACCGGGAGCTGGTTCTTCCATTCTACCGTTACAGCCAAGAGTAATATGACGCAAGAAACTCCACTAATCACGAACGCCATTGTCTGATTGTAAGTCACCAGTACCTCTGATCGGGTACTGAAGTGGAAGTTAAACGTTGACCGATCTTCAGGTTACAGCATAAGCTCAGTGATAATAAAGGGGAGTAACCAAATAGAATTACAGAGGCGAACAACGTTAAGTCAAAGCATTTACGACAATCTCCCCTCCCCCCTTCCCCACTTATTGGTATTATAAAATCTCCCAGATGATCTCATTATATTCTTAAATTTTTCTTTTTGCTTGCAATTTGTTTTTTTGTTTCCGGTGATGGTATCTGAGGTTCCATCATTGGTATAATTGCCAATACTAAGAAGACCAAAATGTTGCTGTGTATTCCATATTTCTCTGATAATAAACATATTTTTAAAATGGCGCCGAACTATGGCAACAAGATCTGCTGGCGGTTATTTGCATTGTTAACCGTTTGTTTTCCTTGTGTTTGGATCCAGTCTAATCTTTTTTTTGCGTTAGTGTTGGCAACGTGTTCATCAATTTGTTTTATCTTTTTAGCGCCTTGTGATATTTCTGTCTGCTTATGGTTGCTAGGTTTATTAATTATATTCAAATGATACGAAGTATATTGTAAGCTGGCATGACATTATCACAAAACTGTTTGACACTCTTCCTAACATCGCTTAAATTACCTTGAAGCCTAGAGTTGATGTAATTACATTAAAAGTAGGAAGTATATTGCTAGTAATAGTGATAACAGGAGTCATAATCGTTTCTTATTGGATATTGTGAATAATCACTCCGTTAACTCGAATAATAATGTCCACAACTTAACATCGCTTAAATTACCTAATTTTAAATACGTTTACACGGTCTTAATAATAATAATAATAATAATAATAATAATAATAATAATAATAATAATAATAATGAGTTTACACGGTCTTAATAATAATAATAATAATAATAATAATAATAATAATAATAATAATAATAATAATAATAATAATAACAATAATGGATGCTATATACGTACATACCCTACATCAAAAGTCTACTTCAAAGACTATGACTAATCAAAGAGTATGAAATACATTATAATCATTACAATCTTTGCAGCCTTGCAGTCAAACATTTTGCTAATAGACATTACGTGTGTTTGTTTTTCTCTGACCACCTCAACAGACAAAAAGCTTGCACTCTTAAGTTTAATGTTTTAGAAGGGGAAAGTTTTAAGGAATAGCCTTTGCTGCAATCGGGATGCTTTGGTTTAAACGTGATTTTTATTCCGGAGATACACAGACAGTACATATAACAAATACAGTTCACACCAATACAAAGCTTGAGTAAATGCTTCTCTTGAAAATAAATCGGGATGCATTGAATTGCTACTAACCCATTCAGGCAGTAAGCATAGAAGGATGGTCCCAAAAGCTCGCGGACCCTAATCCCATTGCTGTACAGTAGGCTGTTGAGTCGTACACGCCTACTACACACAGCCTGTTCTTGATAGATCTCTAATAGTATAGTATAGTATAGTATAGTATAGTATAGTATAGTATAGTATAGTATAGTATAGTATAGTATAGTATAGTATAGTATAGTATAGTATAGTATAGTGTAGTGTAGTGTAGTGTACATATACATGTAGTATAGTATAGTATAGTATAGTATAGTATAGTATAGTATAGTATAGTATAGTATAGTATAGTATAGTATAGTATAGTGTAGTGTAGTGTAGTGTAGTACTGATGGCATCGTAGTCTATCAGCCTATTGCTCTCTAGATAGATAGACGTGCATTTATGAGTTACATTACATTATATTACATTATTATTGCATTAGGTCCAGCGGACTCTTCCGAGCCAAATCAGGACCGGACAACCCCTGATCCGCATAAAAGATCTGCTGAAACAACCCTAGTGGTAAAACCGAAAGCTCTCCACCAGCCAGTCACTTTACAATAAAGACATCCCACGCAGGGGACGGCTGAGGCTTCACCCCAACTTATCGAACCCCTGTTTACAAAAACAAAATAGAATACTAACATCATTATAAATTATCAACCAAACACATACATATAAAATGCCTACATTGCTAAATAATAACGTCATAGGAAGCCATAGTGACCACCTGGCAGAAAGCGTCCAATATTCCCAAGCTGATCCAACAGACCTCATACACAAATAAGGAGTCTTGTCCCGGAAGAGTTTTCAAGAAAAAAGGGAGGAGACTGGTCTAGCGAATAAGACGATAGTATAGCAGATTGATAGAACAGAGCAGGAATAAGAGCAAATGAGAAAGACAGCGACAGTGGGAATTTAAAGCACTAAATTTCCAGTTTGTTTGATTGTATGTAGATTATAGTCACACGACACTTTCGCATATAGGTGACTACTGGACCGATTTATACTGACACCAGCGGGCCAGTTGTTGGTAAAGGGGAAAATAATATGATCACACGTTGACCAATCCGGGATTCGAACCAGCGACCTTTCGGTTACTAGCAAGACGCTCTTACCAACTGAGCTACCCGGCCCCAAATTTCCAGAAAGTGGGGATACTATTTATACTGAAACCCCCGGCACCCCAACGAGGGGGCCGGGTAGCTCAGTTGGTAAGAGCGTCTTGCTAGTAACCGAAAGGTCGCTGGTTCGAATCCCGGATTGGTCAACGTGTGATCATATTATTTTCCCCTTTACCAACAACTGGCCCGCTGGTGTCAGTATAAATCGGTCCAGTAGTCACCTATATGCGAAAGTGTCGTGTGACTATAATCTACAAACAACAACAACAACAACAACAACAACAACAACACCCCAACGGGGGGCATTTATGAGTACACTTATTACTTGTTACACTGGCAGGCTTTTAGGCATCGGTTGTCTGAAGAACTTTGCCTACCTGAGGGGAGGTGGGGTAAGGAAATCTCCACCAAAGTCAGTGGGGTACACTACGTTAGACAAAAACCTATCTAGAAGAAGAAAACAAACACCAAAACAACAAACGAACAACTTAACTAACGCTCAGGTAATGTCAAGGTCGCCGGAACCTGGACACAATTTATGACGTAAGACCACAGCTGCGTTCTCTGCGGTTGGGAACGAATGGGCAGAGTGAACTGACCAACAGTTTTCCGGGTCCCGCCGTAAACATCGTGGCCCGAAATGCCCCCTGAGGAGTTAAAATGTGTATGAAAGCCATAAGCATTAACATGTTTATTTGAATTGTATTTAAATATTCAACACATTTACAAACCCTTTCAGACACAACAAACACATAGCTGAAAATAAGCATTTTCAGATGTGTTAATTTTACCCGTTTTGTCCTAAACAAGCAAAATTAAAGCGTCTTATTTGTTGTATCCACGTGCCCCATGGGGTTTTATGGAATAAAGCGCTTTTGACTTTGACTTTAACTTTGATACACTATCTCAACTCTTTACAAGAGCAAAACAAAAATAAATATTTTTTTTAAAAATTTCGGTTTAGCAATTTTGAAATAAAGTGTAAAACGTCTTCATAGTATAAACGACTCGACTTCAGCGACCTTGATCTTTGAGAAAGAACAGAAGGTGAACATATAAATCGCTGTTCTGTTATGAAAATAAACATTTCCTATAAACTTTTGTTCGTTGAAAAAAGAGGAGTTAGAGGCCTCCTTTTACAGAGAGCCAGCTTTTTGATGGCGATGGCCATCACCTATCACATGCTGCTGCATCGATACCCACTCCTAAACTATGTAGACTGGGGTGATTGTGAAGCAGTGTTTCTTAGTTTCCCAGCTTGGCGGTTACCATAAACAACAACAACAACAACAACAACAACAACAACAACAACAACAACAACAACAACAATATAGCTGGGATACAGTTTTGGAAGAGCGAAACTAAAGTACGTACATGTAAACACAAAAGTATCTTAACCATTCAGCCTCCCACTCAAACAAACGTATCTTAACCATTCAACCGCCCACTCCAGCGATAACCTGAGGGCAAATGCGTACGCGATGCGGTGTGTTAATCTTATGCAAGAAGTTAGGCACTTCTGCTGGAGGTCAAACATGAATCAGACGACCTCAATACTTCGTAAGGCAGGGTGTGAGGGGGTGGGGTTCACTGCGTATTCACCAACAAAGAAGCCAACGCAAGCCTCGGCTAAGCAGTGTGCGTATGATTGTAAACTAATGTTATAGTAAAACATCGTTGAAGTGGTTGCCATTTTACCCATTTTTAGTCGTCCCCCATTGTACCAAGTGCAATTTAATGTCATAGTGTTTACAATTATTATTCGTTTGGTTGTAGACGTCCGGAAATAACATGTTCCGATTGGAACTTTCCGACGAATTAATACCTCAGGTCTAATGTCCCATCGGCTTGTAACTCCTGAAAAAGCTTATAGCGAAATAATTATGTATTGAGAACTTCTTAATCTGGTATTTTTTTTATTCCTTTAATGGATGTTTTTGTGTTTGTTTTGTTATTATTGTTGTTAGCTCTCTCTCTCGTCTAATGTCTTATAGTCAGTCATCTAGAAAGATTGTCTGGGGCTTGAGCGATTAAGCAGCAGGTTGGCGACTTGGTGTTTTCATTAATATGTAATGCTGAGAAGATTACAAAAAAATAATTGAAATCGTCTTCAGAACTGTAACAATTATCGTTTACAAATTCAATTTAAAGTAGTGGCGAAAGGAATTGTAAAGAAGCCAACAAAATACAATAAAATAAAATTTAGTAACAAGAACGTAAAATGCCCATCAAAATGAAGCAGTTTTGAAACATAATAACAGGCCTACACAAAAATTGAAGGGCGACAGCTATGCGTTGTGGTACCTTGTTGTTTGTAGATTATAGTCACACGACACTTTCGCATATAGGTGACTACTGGACCGATTTATACTGACACCAGCGGGCCAGTTGTTGGTAAAGGGGAAACTAATATGATCACACGTTGACCAATCCGGGATTCGAACCAGCGACCTTTCGGTTACTGTGGTACCTGAAGTTTCCTTACATTTAAATACTCCCCCCTCCCTTTACCCCCTTTTCCATGGGATGGTTACCCTGTCTGCCATATCGCCAATGGTGGGTGTAGAGGATAAACCTCTATGTTCATTCAGTACTCCTTTCTTTGTGCGATTTACATGTTACTGTTAAAAACCCAGCTGTCAAATCACCTTTATTAAAAACCCAGCTGTCAACTCACCTTTATTCCCTTGACTAATAGATCTACGTGATATATTATCTATATGAGTATATATTATATTATTAAGTATGATTCTCAATACTAATCTAGTTTTTCTCTGATCTTCACCAATTTTACCATGTTTAAAGAAAGGCTCTGTTTTTGGGTACGTGCAAACACTTTTGCTTTCGCGCTCAACTTCTCATGCCATGGGTCCGGATTCGAAATAGTTAGGAAACCTGTGGGCTTGAGAGAAGTAACCTACTCATGTCATAGATTTTGCTCATACTCAATACAAATTCAATGACATCCGTGACATGACACAATTCAGTGACATTCATGACATGATACAATTCAATGGCATCCATGTCAGTGGGTTCAAGACCCGTTCGCGACCTGGGGTATTAAAAAAAACAAAACCTGAGGAACTGCGCTCCTCCTCCTATGGATGGGAGTATAAACCGAGGTCTAGTCTGTGCACGCATGCATTCCATCGCACGGACTTTACAGATCCTGACGTTCATGTCCTAGACGGGTGAGTGCCGGCTACACAAATACACCAAGCACGCACTAGGTCCCTTCTCCCCATCCTCGGTTGCCTAGGATTGTGCTCAGTCGGCTGGGCGTCAGGCTATGAGCCCAAGGGTTGCAAGTGGGCGACCAGGACGGCTTGAGTTAGATCCTGTATCGGCCAGCGCCTTGAGCAGCTCTTGAGCTTGAAAGGCGCTATATCAAAACTATTAATTAAATAAATACATACATTAATAAATGAGAAAGAAACAATCCATGAAAAACGAGAGAGAGAGAGCGAGAGAGAGAACCCATAAACAGTGAGAGAGAGAGAGAGAGAGAGAGGGGGGTGGGAAGAGGGAAAGAGAGAGAAAGAGAGGGAGAGAAAGAGAGAGAGAAACAAAAGAGGGAGATATAGCATTGAACTACGGCGTATGAAAACTCAACATGGACACACCAACGACACACCAAAACGGTGTGTTGGGGACTTAAAATTTATCTAACGTAAACGTAAACCAAGGTGAAGCAGAATAAGAGAGAGAAAGAGGAGAGAGAGAGAGAGAGAGAGAGGGGTTTTTAGTTGGCTGACCAGTGTCCAGTTCTGAAGCTCCTCCCTCATGCGAGGTCAGGGAAGAGAGTATTGCCGCGGATTACTAACGTACGCTGATAAAATAGTGAGCAGCGTTTCCTTTGGGTCCATTAGGGTCAATCTTCATTCAAATGCTGTCAGTCATGGTAGCCGATGAACCCAACCAAGGTATGTTGCAAAGTTTTAATTTGAATCACCTTGGTCGTTTTGCGTGAATGTGGAGAAACATTTATTTTTCTCACCGGACCGGACCCTATGTGTTATAATTCCGTATTTAGATGTGATTATAATTATGTGAGTGTTTGTTATGGTAGCAGCTAGGGTTCACAGTTGGGACACAGGAGAACATAGCTGCGTGTGAAGTGAACAGTGCCTAGATTGACATGCCATTTGATGTGTGCTGACATTATTGAATATTATATTTGTTGGATAGAGGACGGTGAGCGATGTAAAAGAGAAACTATTGACAGATATGTATGCATGCATGTTTTGGTAATGCCCAAACTACCACTGTACCAGTAGGCCTACTTAGAAGTTTGTGTTTTATTTGGTAAACCTTCAATAAACCGTAACGTCTAGGCAAAAAAACAGACCGAGCTAAGGACTTGAGGGAAGTCATTTCTTTAGGAGTGCAATATTATTAACTTACACTCTCTATAGTGGTGATCGTGTCGCTTTACAGCCTCTTTTTGTTTGGTGTACTATTATGTTTGCATGTATCTGATGCCATTGAATTGATGTCGTGTGTTTAGATAGTTGTCTTGTAAGCACTGAGGTTTGGCCTTTGAATGTTTTATTCAGTGAGTATTAATTCTTGCCACGTGCCATGACGTGCCAAATGTCTTTGTATCTAATCACTCACTTCTTTTAGTCACTGTTCACTATGATTCTTTATTTCTATTGTAATCACTAATTTGCTTTATGGAGGTGGGGAGGGCGGGGATAAAAATTAAATCACTTTTAAATACAACACGAAATAAGCTATGACCTCCACCCCAGCAGGTAAGTAGTAAATTACGAAAGTTAGGTCTAATATAAACAACCAGAATAGGTGCAAGAAGGGGATGGGAAGAATAGGTTGGGAATAAAAAAATATCATTAATGCTTGATGTGAGGGAAGAGAGGAAGAAGAACAATGCTGTCACTAAAACTGCGTGTAGCGGGGGTGGGTATTACAAGAAAAGGTAGGTCTGTAAAATACTCCAACAGACTGATACTACCCCCTACCTAGGCGTCCAAATTTCTGCGGACCTGAAATGGGCTAACCACATCACAAGCGCCTGCAAGAAAGCTGGATCCACACTGGGCTTCCTACGCCGAAATCTCCGGAACTGTCCACAAGAGTGCCGACGCCTAGCCTACATCGCACTTGTTAGATCCACTCTCGAGTATGCCGCAGTGGTGTGGGATCCTTACCTCCAACAAGACATCGACAAGCTGGAACGCATCCAACGCCAGGCTGCACGGTTCATTATGAGAGACTACAGATCCCGGGACCCAGGATGCATTGGCAGGATGCTTCACGAGCTCCACCTCCCACTACTTGCAAAACGTCGCCAACAACTCAGGCTGACCATGCTCTACAAGATAACCAGAGGACTAGTTACTGCTCTCCCTCCCAACACCTTCCTTACTGCTGCAAAGAACAAACGGAAAATCCGCCCCACCACCTTTAAAGGATATGACACACAGAACATCATAGAGAGGCAGATAAACAACAACAACACATGCTTTATCTTACCACCCTCATCATCAGATCTCTACAGAAACTCCTTCTTCGTAAGGACAGTAGTGGAATGGAATAGCCTTCCCGATGACATCATCAACCTATCCTCACCTAGCTCATTCTCCTCTGCAATCGGGAGGTACAGGGATGCTGACTGTAAGTTCTTATAGAGTCAACATAATAGAACAGTGATTTTAAACTTTTAATTGTACACATATCACCAGGCTTCCACAAGAGGAGCCCTTTTAAGAATATAATTAAATAAAATCAGAACTACAATAGGCAATATGAAGTTAGTACAAAAAAAACTATGAAGCATAATTTTTTTTTTTTTTTTTTTCTTTTTTTTAAATCAAATTAATTAGCGCGCACACACCACCACCACGTTAATAGCCATCTATGGCTCCTGTGGTGTTTTCTGCCAACAACATCATCGGCAGTATCCAGATCCAGATCCAGAATAAACCAAAATCAATGGCTTATCCAGTCGAAGTAGTAGGTGGTGAGGGTGGAGGGGGGGTGGGGGGGGGTAAGAGAACATGAAAACGGAGACGAATATTATATTGAAGCTGATTCTCGGTACGCCAAGCAGCTTTTAGTTTATATAATCTATTGTTGAAGATATAGCTTGTTGGAGAGAGAGAGAGAGAGAGAGAGAGAGAGAGGAGAGAGAGAGAGAGAGAGAGAGAGAGAGAGAATCCACTATCATTTCGGATTGATAGACGCACATTTAATAAAATAATAAAAACTAAAAACCAAACCGCTCTTAGCGAGATTTTTAATGGGCTCTATGTCAAGCAATTACATGTAGACAGCATGTTTAAGGTGCTACAATCTCTCTCTCTCTCTCTCTCTCTCTCTCTCTCTCTCTCTCTCTCTCTCTCTCTCCCTCTCTCTCTCTATTTTAAAGAAATAATGAATTACAGGTTAATAATAAACTCTAAAGAATCAATTTAAAAAAGAGTATATAATGAAGGTTATTTAGTAAATGGTATATTATTAGTATATTAAAAGCTTAACTATCGCTTCACGCTTAATTATCTATATAATACGTACCTGCCTTCGCCATGTTTTGTTTTGCGCTAAATAGCGATTTTTTTTTTAATGGGGATGAAGATTTTTTATGAATTTACTTACGGTTTCCAAGTAATCTATAATATACAATATATTAGATCTCAAGGCCCCCCCCCCCCCCCCCCCCCCCACATACACACACACACACACACACAAAATCCCCCTCTCCCTCTCGCTCTCTCTTTCTCTCTGTTGGGGCAGTCGCTGAAGAGTAGGTTACCTCCCTTTGCCTGCTGTGATTTGTTTTCACCACTGGCGGTTTTTTTATTTCGGATTCGAACCCGTGGCATGAGAAGTTGAGCGCAAAAGCCTCAACACATACCCGGAAAAAAGGGGAAATTTCTTTGTTCACGGCAAATTTGGTGACGATCAGATCCAATCTGGATTTCTATTAAAAATGATATTTTATATTATATATAGATAATGTATCACGTAAATACATTCATTTGGCAAAAGGTAATAAAAGTAAGCTGAAAGTGTTTTATTATAATTTTGACAAAAAAACTATAGCATTTAAATCGCACAATGAAAGGCGTTTTATTTAAATGTAAATAACCTTAAGCTTGTTAAAGCTATCATCACGCAAAACTATATCCCTTCAATATTTTTGTAGGCTTGCTTGCCATTATGGGTTTATTAACACAGTTTAATTTTTAATGTCATAGGCACACCTCTCCCGAGATTTTTTTTATGTCCCTGTTCTAAAATTTTATTTTATTTTACTTTATTTGCTTTTCCGTACAATTATTTTTTGCCACCATTGTTAATTGAATTCGTAAAAGAGAATTTCTACAGTTCTGAAGACGATTTCTATTAATATTATTTCACATTTTTCCCCTTAGGAACAAGGCCCTTGCGAGGAGGGGTAAAGGTTCCTTTAAGGAAACGAGCCTACATTCATTTGCAGGCCGCAGGTGAGGTTCACATTTCATCTTCAATTTAGTATTCAAAGTTTGTTGCAAACTGATAAAATGCACAATAATTAACCATTGCTGTACTGTACTTAAAAATAAACAAACAATATATTTTTTATTTAACCATTATTTTACTTAACTTGGCTGTATTTATTACATGTTGTTGTCTTACATGATTTTTATAGTTAAGCCGGGTGCGCATGGAAAAGAAGTTTGAAGGTGAACTTGCTTAGTTAAGTGAACTTGTCGAAAATAACCATTTGCGAGTCTGACCCCTAGATCAAAATTGCTATTTTTAAAACAAATCTAATTCATACTGGCCCCTACATAAGCCTATTCATACATTCTGTGTGCCAAATATCCGCGATATTTGAATCTAAACTTAGTGCGCGAGAAACCGTCTGCTATAAATTGTACTTACTGGCTGAGTTACTTAGAATGGCTCTACAGGCGCAAACAAAATACACCTCCGACTCCCTTTTATTATTATAATTTTAATGAACGTGGGTGTGTGCAACAGATGTTCAGCAATAGTAGGTAGACCCATGCAGTCTTTGTTAGTAGTAGTTTGTTACCTGAAGCGCGAAGGACAACACAAACGGTTGGGCCATCAAGTAGCAGCAGTTCTAGCTGGTGTGCTGTCAAACGAGAGTGGCCTGAGTTGCCCTGTCCAGCAATGAGAGAGCGCAGGGCACGCTGACCTGACACCGCGTTAGTCAGTGTTCGTTGCGCCGTGTGCTTAGCTAGGCAGAAGCCTCTCAGCAGCCTGTCAGTCATGACGGCTTGGAGAAAAATACAGGGCTTGTTTCCCCAACTTCGCTCCACCAAACCCCTCACACGGGCCGCCGTTCTTGCAGAATCTTTATCATTTTTACAATTATGTTTTTTTTTTACCTTTTCCAATAAGTCAAAGATTAAATGAGGAAACAAGATACACATTATTTAGACTTAAAAATACGGTTTTAAATACGACGAAAAGCTCGTCTTGTTGTGTACGTGATCAACGAAACACTTGTATTTATCGGAGATATAAGAACTGTCGGCATGTCCTAGGATGCTAGGTCAATCTTTATCCGGGGCCTGTGGTGGTAGTTTTTTTTAATGATTTTTTTTTAAGTAAGGCGTTTGGCTGGACGCGAGCTGACCTCGTCACCTGCATTAAGTTTTATAGTTTAGCACACAGCCTTGGCGGGATATAGCTCTCGGGTCGTGCAAGGTCACTCCCTCCCTTTACCGTATTCAGGAAATAGCCATGGCTGTTAATGATTCTAAACTAATTTTAGTTGGGAACTATTGTTTTTGTCGTTGTCCGTCTGTCCGTATGTGACATTGTCGGCTCATTTTTATTTATATATTTTAAAAAATCAGATCATTTGATCTTTTGTGCTATGTGGACACAATGACTAGATTTAACACAAGTTTGAAAACGTTACATCATACATAAATAAACCGATAATTAAACAAAATAAATGTATAAAACAAACTAGAATAAAATAATATACATAAATAAAAAAAAAATTACAAATTAAGTAATAATTAAAATTTAATTTAAAAATTATACTTTTTAAAAGACAAAATATAAAGTACCGTAATTGTCAAATGAAATCAAAGACAACAAATAATATTAAAATACAAAAAAAAGCTGAAAAATTAAATTTTATTTAAGTACACACACACACTTATAAAATACACGAATCATGGCTTAGTTTTACATTGCAGACCTAGGCTAGGATAATGTAACAACTAATATTTGCTGCCACACGTATCACACACAATATAATTGTTCTTCTGCATCAATTTAACACACAGAAAATCAAGTCACGAACACTATATACACCTTTCGCTTGTTCATGCAAGAAGCAAACCTCAGTTGGTTTGTATACACATCTCCCACTCCTTTACACACTGTAAAACGGAGAGCAAAGAAGATGTATCCGCCGATTAGTGCGGGGCCAGCACAAAGGTCAATCTCCTTGCAAGATAAGTTTGTCTAGTCAGTGGTCTGAAGCCTGTAATGCTCATCATTTGAGTTAAACCAGAGAACTTAATAAACCTGTGGTTGGTTAAACAGTGGAGGAATGTCTTCGTTTCTGAAATCTCGCAGCATCCGACTCGTATAAGAAAACCTCTCGCAAAAGTTCCCCCCCCCCCCCCCCCACGAGCTCAGGCGTTCTTTCTCCTTTGCTTTCGTCAGCATGAACAAACGACACTGCCATAATAGTTTTTGTCAATTGAATAAAACACGCGAGAGAAACCATATACTGAGCGCGCACGGTTTCACCACCAACAACATATTTTGTTCATATTTGTGTCTCTAGAGATCACAGAACGGGTGTGTTATAGACGTGTCTCGTTCCTTAACGACACATAAATAAGAGTATGGGCGAGTGTCTGCGCACTGTGTCCGGGGACGTTAATTTATCCACTGAACTGAACTGTCTGCGCTGCACTGCACACCACACTGCAAGCACATCCCGGTTACCGAATGTTGCGCTGAGAAAATACTAAGTAGGCTAACGGCTCATTGCACTGTGTTAGTTGTCGCGCGCGCCCGCCGCTAGAGGTCATTGACAGTGTTTTCACAAAAAGGTATCGCACGGTGGTTACGACTTTTATTAAGAAAATGCGCTTAAAAGGCTAACTTTGATTAAAGGGACCCGATTTGACCGCGCCCCATTGACAGATCCTTTTAACATTCAGAGTGAGTGTTGCCCTACTGAAAAAATAAGCTTCCAGCAAAACAAAAAACTAAGCAGAAATAACAACAACAACAACAACTCGAAAGTATAGTTGTTGTTTTTAAGAATACATTCCGTAGTTTTTGTGCCTATTAATAAGAGTTCCAACATTCTGGAGCACAACATAGCATCTACCAAAACCCGTTAAAAAATTGGTCGTAAGGTTTTTCCTTTTGTATGGGAGGCGAGATATAGCAAACGCGGGAGCATTTGCACGAGCAAATGATCGCGCTCTTGCTCGCGCGTTTGCTCGAACACTTGATGGAGCAAATGCTCGAGCATTTGCGCGAGGTTCGCGCACTTGCTCGCGCATTTGCTCCAGCAAGTGTTCGAGCAAATGCGCGTGCGTTTGCTATATTCCGCTCCATAAACGTAAAAATTATACCCGGAAAAGAATGTGTATGTAAAAGAATTTGAGACGTGCACAAATTAAATATTTCTTGCATTTATTAGTAATAATATTATTAATAATTAATGAAAACTAGCACTACTAAACTTAATATCATTCATGAAATAACCTTATCATAACTTTAAGGACGATTCAGAACTACTTTTTCTTACCATGATTAACCATTCATAATGGCTACCGAAGAATTAGAAGAGCGGTTTCTTAGTTTTGTCTCGCCTTCATATTGGGCATACTTATGTCACCCACAGTTTCCTTTTAAAAGGAGAAGAACCACCACGGTGCTTTGCATGTGATAAATCTTTTTCCGTTCGCCATTTCATGTCTGAATGTGCTGATCTGTTTGAGGAGAGAGAAAGATATTTTGGTTCAATACCTTTCAATGAAATTTTTAAAGTATGCAGTGGTCAACACCTGTTTCAATTCTTACATGATGTTGGTTTGTTTTATCGCATATAAATCATGTTGCCTTGTTTTGTGGTGGTTGGATTTTATTGGTGGGGCTGAGTTTGGTGATTTGATTAGGGAAAGGGAACAAATTTCTAATACATCAGTTTTAACGAAGATTTTTCACGAGGTTGGATGTTAAAGTTTGCTTAAGTATTTAAGAGTAACAGGTCTGATTTTTAGGATTTGAACTGTTTTATAATATTTTAAGATAACGTCTCTCTGGTCCTGATTTGGCTCGGAAGAGTCCGCTGGACCTATAGCAATAATCATGTAATGTAATGTAATGTAATGTAATGTAATGAGCAGTTTCTTTTAAATAAAAGCTATCTTAAAACATATTGAGACAGTTATTTAAATTGTATTCTACTTAGAAATTAAGTTTTAAGGGCCACAAATATTACGTAAATATTTAACATCAAACTAATGCGGATAAATACAAAATATCTAGGTCGGAGATCTACACAAAAAAAACATGTGTTCGTTTTCAGTTCCTTTCCGTTGACAGTTTTCAGCAAAACCCTTACGGCAAACGGGCGTAGCAACCGCTCGAGCAAATGATCGCGCATTTGCTCGAACACTTGCTATAGCTTCTACAAAAAAACATGTGTTCATTTTCAGTTCCTTTCCGTTGAAAGTTTTCAGCAAAACCCTTATAGCAACGGGCGTAGCAACCGCTCGAGCAAATGATCGCGCATTTGCTCGAACACTTGCTCGAGCGTTTGCTATATATCTCGCCTCCCATACTTTTGGGTTGATAAACATAGACCCTCCTCCCTAACCCTGACACCAAAGACTCACATTTCAATCCGCGTGGTTTACTCAGAAAAGGATCAAAGGTCACACCGCAGTACCGTTAAAACAGGGAAAATAACCCCCCTGTCAGAACCGAAATGGAGAATTCAAACTTTTTATTGCGGATAGTTTGAGCAACGAAAGAAAGCCCGCTTTATTATCATTGTTTAATATTAAAAACAATGCCAATTTAAGGGTAACCCCCCCCCCCCCCCGTTTTTTTTTCTCTCCCAAAAAGTTAACACTGCCTTCGAATTGGGGCCTTTTCAAGAAGACAAAAAAGCAATATTCCATCGGGAACGTCCGCTGGAATAACAAGTGCATGTTAACAAACAGCAGCACTAGTTCTTAACGCCAAAGAGAAACCTGTTGGAGTATGCTTCAACAGAGGCACGGTGGTCTAATGGTAGTGCTTTGGGTTGCCGATCTGAAGGCCACGGGTTCGAGCCCTGTCCGGGCCATTGTGTTGTGTCCCTGGGAAAGACACTTTACTCCCGTTTCCTACTCCTTTCGGATGCGAGTATAAACCGAGGTCTAGTCTGTGTGTCGCATACATTCCATCATAATGGACTTTAAAGATCCTGACGCTCATGTCCTAGACGGGTGAAGTGCCGGTAACGAGAACACACCCAGCATGCACCTTGGTCCTTCTCCCCCATCCCTGGCTGGCCAGGATAGTGCTCAGTTGTCCGGGCGTCAGACCATGCGCCCAAAGGCTGCGGGTGGGCGTCTCGGGCGGTTTGAGTTAGATCCTGTATCGGCCAGTGCCTAGAGTCTGGTCAAGTACGGCGGGATAAGTGCGCTATAAAAATCCTCAATAATAATAATACATAACACAAAACAAGACTATGCTTCAACAGAAAACAAGACTATGCTTCGACAGAAAACAAGACGTTAAAAATGCAGAGTTACGTAGGTTATACAACCCGAAGATCTAATATTAAGTTGTTGTTTTTTAAAATGGGATTGTGTTGGATTATGTCTGGACAGCAGCAACCCAATCCAACCAAACCTCCACCGCCATCACCCAACCTCACAACCTTGGGTTTCCACTACCACCATCTCCACTACCTCCTCCAAAGAAGAGAAGGTGTGAGCAATTGGCGACATTGAATAATTGTGCGGAAGAAGGAATTTCGAAAACGGTAAAATTTCTTACGATTTCCCTTTTTTTTAAATTTAAAAAAGGTCAAAAACGTAGGTTTTAAAAATGTTTAATTTAAAAAACAACAACTTTAAACTGTATTATGTTTTCCTTTTATTTTTTATTAAAATTCTGTACAATTTATTATGTTTTTGTTTTGTCTGTGTTTTAATTTCGAAAACGGTCAAATATATTACGTCTTTCGTTTGTATTTAATTAATACATAAACACCGGTAAAATGTATTTTCCTGTCGTTTTTATTTTTTTAATAAAAGTAAATGTTAAAAACCTATAAAATTACATTACGTTTTTTCGTCCGCTGTGTTTCTAATTTCAACACGGTTAAAATGTGTTTCGTTTTCCTCTCTTTTCTAATTTCAAAAGGATGGAGTAATCTTGTTAAACGATCATCTGTGGTGCCCCAACCCCCTTTGAGTTATGGGATAGGATAGGATAGGAACTTTGTATTATTATTTATTATGTTTCATTTTTTTGAATCTTTGTGCTTTCATTTGATAAAACGGCCAACATGTGTTATGTTTTCCTCTTATTTTTATTGTTAATTAAAAAAACGGTAAAATCTATTAGGCCTATTATCCTTCTAGATCCTTACGGCAACCCCATCCCCCCAAACATCCAGCACCACCACTCAACCTCCATACTCTGGATCACCACACAGATGGCACGAGGGATTGGGGATATTATCGAGTTCTGCGCAAGAAGGAATTTCAAAAACGGTAAATGGCGTAATGATTTTCTTCCTTTTTTAAAATTTATTATAAAAGGCAACCCCATCTCGCCGCGCTTGCCCATCACAGACCCCTCCCTCCTTCTCCGCATATCCGATTATCACAACCATGATCCACCCCTAGAAGAAAAAAAAATGTGTGAGAGATTGTGGGATGATGTCCGGATCGCCGAGTTATGTGGAAGTGCGAAGTGTCCGGGTTAGAGCAAACGACGGGCAATCGCTATGGGAAACGAGTCTGTAAAGGAATTCACAGTAAGCTAACACTAGATGAGGATTCGGGAGCTTTGTCTGTTTAATTTTAAACAGGTTTTAATGCATTAATGTTTTCGAGTTTTTATTTTACTTCTAAAAGGATGGGAGGTTCAGCGAGCACTTCGTAAGTGGGACTGCTGACATAAGGAGAACGAGTGACTTCATCCACCCCTCGGAGATTCCTTCGCCCTCGCTTGACTTCTCTGGACTTCATCGTATGAGTGCTTTAACTCGGATTGCAGTCACCGATGATGAACAGGTAAACAAAATCATCCTATCCATGCTTAAAATGCGGTAAAATGTATTATGTTTTCCTTTTATTTTTTAATGAAAAATCTGTAAAATTGTATGCTTCCTGTGTGTTTTTAATTTCGAAAACGATAAAATATATTGTTTTTCTTTTTCTGTTGTTTATAATTAATGCAAATTCAAATATAAACGCCTGGTAAAATGTACTGCTTTCCGGTCTCTTTCATTTTTTAAATTACATTTTGTTTTAATTTTAAAATGGTATGATGTTTTATTTCGTTTATGTGTTTTAATTTCGAACCCTGTAAAATGTATTACGTTTTCCTCTCGTTTTTGCGTAGGTGTGTAAATTTAAAGAATAGTTTGTTTTCGGTTTTATTTTTTATTTAAAAAACGGTAAAATTGTATTTATTTCAGTTTGTTTGTGTGGTTGTAATTTCAGCAACGGTAAAAATGTTTTATGTTTTCTTTCCACTTGTTTTTTTTTTAAAAATAGGTAAATGTAACAAAACAAACAACAACAAAAAAAAAACCGGGAAAATGTATTCTTATTTATTATTTTCCTTCCACCGAGTAAAATGAAGGAAACAAATCTGCAAAGTCATAGATCGCCTTGCTAGGTAGAAACGACGTTATTCTGACAAACACTTGAAACTCTACGTACTTTCTTTTGACAGCCTCGTTATTTTGAAATCAAAATAGTGTTCCGTTAGGGTTAGGGCTGTGTTAGGCTTAGGGTTACGTTAAGGGTTAGGGTTTGGGTTAGGGATAACTTTTAAAAAATGGCAAAATGTCAAAATAGTGTCAAAATAATGGTAAGTGTTTCAAAATAATGTAGGCCTATGTAGAATTTCACGACAATCATCACAACGTCGTTTCTACAAAAGTGTGTGTGTGTGTGTGTGTGCGTGTGTGTGTGAAAGTTATTAGTCTTTATATATAATCTTACTGTTAGTTAAAGTTGTTCAGTATTCATGTAAGCGCCTAAAGCTAAGTCAAGATTAGGCACATGAATAATAATAATAATAATAATAATAATAATAATAATAATAATAATAATAATAATAATAATAATAATAATAATAATAATAATAATAATCGTACGCTTCTAGATCATTACGGCAACCCAATCCAACCACATCTCCACCACTACCAATGCACACCACCGATTATCACCACCACTACCACCACCTCCCCTAGGCAAGAAAAGGCGTGAGAGATTGCGAACAGGCACAAAATCGACCAGATCGCCGCTATACTTGGATGACAACCAAATGTGCGAAGTGTGCAGGGAAAAGAAAGCGACAGGCTTTCACTATGGGAAACTAACCTGTGAGGGATGCAAGGTAAGTTGAGTTTGGGGGCTTTAAATTTCGTCTGAGTGTTTAATTTTAAATACAGTAAAAATGTATAATGTGTTTTCATTGTGTGTTTTGTGTTGAATTAAAAAAAAAAAACACGGTATAATGAATTATGTTTTTCTTTGACTTTTTAATATAGAATGTATGTTTTCCTTTTATTTGTAAGCCTACATTAAACAGTACAATTGCTTTACGTTTCCTTTTGACTGTGTGTTTTTAATTTTTTAAAAGTGATGTTTTTTCCTTTTGCATTTATTTATTTTTTTTTTTTGGGGGGGGGGGGGGGGGGGGTATTTTAAAAACTTTAATATGTATTTTGTTTTTCTTTCGTTTTTATGTTTAATTTGAAAAACGGTAACATGTATTATTATACCTCTAAAACCTTATGGCAACCCCATCCCACCAATCTTCCACCACCACCCCCACCACCCCTATGCCCACATCCCGTCCCTAACACCAGCACCCTTAGACACACAAAAAATGTGTGAACAGTGAGTCAGGAGTTGCGTCACTGTCCTATGCAGTAGTGTATTGTATCAGTATAATATAGTTTACTATTGCTTTGAACTGATTGACTTATTTCAGTACACTTCTTTCTTCTTCTTCTTCTTCTTCTTCTTCTTCTTCTTCTTCTTCTTCTTCTTCTTCTTCTTCTTCTTCTTCTTATTGCAGCAAATATGGTCTCTTGCGTGTTTTCAGGGCTTTTTTAAGAGGGTGATCCAAAAGAAGGAAAAGAACAAGCTACTGGCGCAAGTGTGCGCGATACCGTGCTACATTCCCCAGTCAGGCAAAATAACAGCTTGCCGGCCCTGCAGACTTCTTACCTGCTTGAAAGCTGGCATGCAAGAAACCAGTAAGACTCTTCACAATAATACTTCTGTGAATGTGATAGTTCAAATTGCTTCCTTTGTATGTCTTTTTTTTATCTCCGGTAGTTAATTAGTTAGTTAGTTAATCATTACATACAGGGTCCAGCGGACTGCAAAGAGCCGACTCAGGACCACTAAAAATCAGGACCACAACTTTGTTGAAAGAGGGGACTCACCCCTGATCCGTATAAAAGGTCTTCTGAAACAACCCTAAGGGAGTGGGGCCGGGTAGCTCAGTTGATAGGGCGGCGTACTAGTAACCGAAATGTACCTATAGTTCGAATCACGGATTGGCCAACGTATGACCTTACTATCACCTGGTTCGCTGGTGTCAGAATAATGTGACCAGTAGTCGTCTATACGCTCGGGTGTCGTGTGACTATAATCTACATTTACCCTAATGGTAACACTGAAGGCACTCCACCAGCCGGTCAATTTACCATAAAGGCAACCCACACAGGAACGCTGAACGCCGTATACAAAAACAAAATGGAGTTACAAACATCATTATAAAATATCACTAGTGACCATTTGGCAGAAAGCGTCCAATATTTCCAAGCTGACCCAACAGACCTCATACACAAATTTTGGAAGAGTATTTAAGAAAAAAGGTAGGTGACAGATCTAGCGAAGGAGAAGAATAGTATAGTAGTTTGATAGAATAGAGTAGGAATGAGAAAGAACAAAGGAGAAAGACAGCGACAGTTGGAATTTAAAGCACTAACTTTCCAGAAAGTGGGGAAATTATTTATCCAGAAACCCCCGGCAACCCACACGGGTGTGGTAGCGCAGTTGATAATGAGCTGGTTTCTTATGCCCCAAGTACTCTCGCGGGTTCGATCGCAGAATGGGACGAACTTACGTGACTGGGATACGAGACTTTTCAGGATAACGAGGGGTTTCTCCGGGTAATCCGGTGTGACATCGCCACAGTTCCTAGTATCTTAGCTGGGCTGGGAGCGACTGGGAGCATTCTGATTGGTCGACGCGTTACAAAATTCGGCGCATGCGCACAGTGCTATCGTAGTCTTAGTAAGGGTTAGGGTTAGGGTTTGGGTTAGAGTTAGGGTTTGGGTTAGTGTTTAGGGTTAGGGTTTGGGTTAGGGTTACGACGCCTAAGAACATCGTGAAAAGCCGGCCCGACATAAACTGGCGCATGCGCAAAGGCGCCCAGATAAACTAGGAGACCCGGAACTTGGAGGACGTGACACCGGTTTCCTCTCTCCCTCTCTTGACTAATGGTATTTATTAGATGGAATCAGTTAAAAATTTTCAAAAATAATCATTAATTTATATTCCTATTTCCTTGACTTGGAATGAAGAAGAAGCACGCCATAGCATCCTGTATTATTTTTATTTCTTTCTTTTGCTTTCTCTGCATATTTTCAATTGATTCAACCTCTTTTAAAAAATTTATATTTATTTATCTCATTGGTACACTCATTCAAGCTTTATTTCTTCTTCTTCTTTTGTCTTTCTTGCTTTTTTTCATTGTTTTCAAGTTGTTGTTTTTTGTTTTGTGTTATTTTTTATTTTATTTTTTTATGGGGGGGGGGGGGGGGAGAGGGTGTGATGTGGGGGTGTTTGCTCGCTTTTCTTTTGTTCTCTTTAAATTGTTTTTATTACAGTTTTTTATTTTTAGTTTCATTCGTGTTTTTTTTCTTTCTCATTGTATTTTTTTCTTCGTTTCTGCTTTTATTTTTTGCTTGTTTATTTTGCTTGCCTGCTTTTTTGTTTCTGTGTACTTCTTAGTCTTTACATTACTATTTATTACAATGTCACCCAGGTGTGTGTATATGTACGTGATGTGTGTGTGTTTATGCTTTGTTTGTGTGTCTGTTGCGTGTTTGCGTGTGTGTTTCATACCGAAAGTACTGTTGTATGGCGTGTAGATGAATAGATCTAAGGTTACCATGAGCGTGACGGAAGTTTTTAATAGCGTGTATCCGTTGTGCAGAGATCATGGAGGAGGAAGATGTCAAAGAGAGGAACCTCAAAATCCAAAAAACCGGAAGGCGAAGATATGTGCCCAAACGGGTGAAGAATGGTTGGAAAATGTCCAAAGCAAACATCACGTGCTGAAGAGCGTGCAAAACGCCAGAGTCGCTATGAACGCCTTTCTATGTTCTTTAGTAAGTAGGAATCTTAACGCAACAGTGAAGAAAGAAGAATGATAGGGCAGTAAGAGAAATGGACCTCCGTGAAGGAGGGACGGGGGGGGGAGGGGGAGAAAGAGTGAGAGCGAGAGAGAAAGAGAGAGAGATTCACTCTCAGACATTTTATTAACGACAAGGATAGAGATATTAGGCGGTAGCCAAATCTTACAAATCATTACTCGTATCATTTACGCTCACATTCTCCAATATACAGTCATACATGCCAACGACCAAAACATGTAAAGACAGAGATAGAGAGACGTAATATGACTGGAAGAGTAGACAGGTGGTGGTGGTGGTAATAATAATAATAATGATGATGATGTAGACGGCGGCATTTACACGGCTGCTCTAAGAGACTGCATGCAATACTTTCTTTGTTCTGTTTGTAGGCGAGACAAAGGGTTTGCGCAGCAGATATTGATAAAATAACACGCACAACCATGTTGGATATTGTATGGCCGGACGAAAGTGAACAGATCCCTCCCTACCAGCCGTCTCCAGAAGAGCCCAAGGGAAAGGGCAAAGCAAAGAAGGTCTCTCCAACCAACAAGACAGAACAGCTGGTCAACCAGTCAATGGGGACGTTTGTTACAGCAGAGACGCTGCTGAGCACGTGCAGTAACCCGATGCAGCTACTGGAGCCCATCTTTGTGGGGGGCTTGGAGTTCATAAAAAAGTTCGTTCAGAGAACTCCAGGAATGGAGGCGGTAAGTAGCTGTACTTCGTATTGAAACCTATAGTTACTGCACAAGCTTGCGGAGCCTCGTGTTTTGTCTGTAAAGCAGGTTGTTTGAAATGAAAGTTAACTGTTCTTAAATATCGCATGTTCAGGTCAAAGAGCAGCTCAAAGCGCTGCCCGAAATCTGTTAGCTTATAAATCTAACCCTGGCTACCCCCCCCCCCCAAAAAAAAAATAAAATAAAAAATAAAAAAAATTGCCGGAATGACACGCACACGACTGTGGTGGACATTGCGCCGGACGCAACTTCCCAAGTGAAAAGTTTCCTACATGCCAGCCCCCGCCTCCTCTTTCTAGTCTGCCAGAAAGTACTCGTAAAATAAATTTAAAAAATTACATTATTATGATTTCTCTATGTGTGTGTGCTTGTGTGTATGCGTGCGTGTGTTGTGCATAAGAAGGCTTGGGTTGGCGCTGTCATTGTGCTGAAGGTCACTAGGAAAGATCTCTATATCCTCTTCTCTGTTGCCAATGGTTAGCAAAATTTATGAAATTGTGCCGTAGATTCAGATTACTATTTTGGCTGTGGTTTCAGCTCAACAAGAACTGCCTGCAGAACTGGATCAAAATCAAGTCCCTCGCCCTACTCCACTTGTACTGCAGGTGGACCCACCAGGAGTCGGAGTCGTCCGGGGTAGAGTCCATGGCATTTGGGCAGGTTCGGATGACGAGCACGGAGGTCAGTACTTTCTTCATTTCTCCCCACCATCCATCTCCTTCCTCTTGCACTTCCACTTCATCCCTCTCTCTCCTGTGCACCTCTCTCTCCCTCCCTCTCTCCCTTCATCCCTACCTTCCCTCTCTCTTCTCCTGCTCCTCGTTCTTGTTTAAATGTTTTTCTGCACCCCCCCTCTGTCTGCTTGTCTCTGTCTGCTCTCCCCGCACCACCTCTTTTGGATGCACGAGATATGTAACTCATCCTCCTTATCCCTTCCCCTGAGGCCTTGCTGGAATTCTTTCTTCAAATTAATTAATTACTGTATTTATTGTTGTAGTTATTAATTTGTATTATTTATTCAGTTCTGTTGATAAGATAGACTTGACCCGTTTGTTTGTGCAGGCCGAAAAGCTTCCTAAAGAGTGGAACATCTTCAGGCTTCTTTTTCAGAACAAGGTGTGCAAGCGCTGGGCTTACCAGACCTTCGAGGAGATGGCTTTAACTATGGCTATGTCACTGTGTGCAGATGATGAACCAGAAAGTGAGTATAGAAACATTCACTCATGAGCTAGTCAAACGATGGTAATTTTGAAAAACTATACAAATAAATGTTCCCGTTTTTATGAACTTTGCCTGTATTTATTTGATCATGTGTACAAATAGTTTATTTGTTGTAACTTGGTTTCACAATTTTTTTAAGAAACTCAGTTTTTTTAAACAATTTTACTCCAACAAAAAAATCTAATTTTGTTTTACATTGGAGAAAAAAATTGGATTGGATTTACAAAGATCTTCTTTAAGTTTCTCTTTATATTTTGCATAATGACCTTTAAAAATTATTCAGATATCCGAATGGAATTTCTTATGGCTTCTTTGTCATTTCTGTTCAGTTTGCAACTCTGCACATTTTAATAAGGATAGCCAGCTCCAAGAAGGCATGTACGAGGCTTATGTGAACAAGAACTTCAAACGCGAGAAGGCGCAACTCGAACGCGTGTACATCAACTTCTCCGGGACCACGAACTTTCTCTTTGGGCTTGAACGTGAGTCGAGCTGCGAGGCAATACAGGAACTGGGGAAGAAACGGGAGCTGCTGGAAGTGACAGACTTGTTGTCTCATAATTATTGTGAAATGGGTAGTGGGGTAATCCCCCCAAGGACTATAGGATATACAGCGTGGTAGGTAGGTCTCAAACCAAAGACCCTTGTTGGGAATCAGAATGAGCCCAAATGTCTGTCTGTCGGTCTGTGCGTTGTTCCGTTGGAAGCTATATCTCAAGAACCACAGAACGGACTTTGACCAAACTTCATAGAGACATTAACTAGGTAAGTGTTCCATCATATTTGCTCCACCGCAAAGGCCAAAGTAACTGGAGTCATTTTGTGCTAAACACGTTGTGCTTAATATCCTAAAAAACGGCTGGAGCAATTCTGCTGAGTTTTGGTATACAAATACTTCAAATCACGTGCTATCCTCCAGTAGCAGTTCCGTGGTCGGATCTGATATGTTAATTTCAAATAGCCCTAAACGTAAGAGAAAAAAAGGCCAAAAAGTAATGTAATATTTCTTGGTTTGACCGCGACTGTAATAAGAAAAGACGAGGACGACTCTGCATAACAAACTACGGTTTATGAGATCAAATGTAAAGGCGTATTGGAAACTTTTTGAACGTTGTACTCAGACCTCGACCAGTGATGAAATTCCTTGTCATTTTGATTTTGTTGATAATTTTAGTAAGCTTTGAAATATAGCTGATGACGATATCCTGCCCCTTTTCCAGATAATATCAATACTGGATACATTATCCGATGACCCTTTAAACGCTGATATACCACCAGAAAAAAATAATAAAAGCATAACGAAATATAAAAAAAATAATAAAGCGTGTGGTAGGCTTAATGATGCTACTTTAAATGATTTTTTGAAAGTTTGTGCTCTTAAGTGTGCCTTAATTAATTTATTTAACCTTGTTCTTCGAACTTGGAATTTTATTTTCACTGTTCATAAATGTCCTCAAAATCTTCCTTGCAGATATTTTTATTGTGTGGCATTGCCTCAGGAATTGACTCGTGATTTTGATTTCCTGGATGTCGAAAACTTTGTCCGCTTATTTATACCTTTTTAATTTAGCTCACTGTGATCTTAGCCGAAACTGCTGGATATGCAGTGTGCACTTGACGCCTTATGTAAATACTGCATGAGCTGCGCTTTGAATATAAATGTACCAAAGACTAAGATTTTTTTTCAAGAGATAAAGCTAGACGCCTTTCTGTGTCCAATTTTAACGAAGAGCATTTAGAAATTGTTCGGGAGTAAATATATTTGGACACGGTTTTTAATTGCAATAATAAATTTCAGAAAGATGTTTAAAATCTCAGTGTATTTTAGCAAACAGAACTTTTTTAAAAATTAAAATATGTAGAAAACTTGTTTTGCCTTTGGGTGTGCATTTGGATTTGTTTACAAAAAGATTTAATTATTTTAATGGGTGTAAAGTGTGGGCTTGTGAGAAAAATGGATATGTGTGACGAAGTTCAAATGAAATTCTTGAAAATGCTATTAGATGTTAAAGCTAGCATAACTGCATGTATGATATTGTGCAAGATTGGCAGCTTCTCAGTATCTATTAATGCAAAGTGCAGGTTGCTTTGTTTTTGTGTGCAGGCTTTGCGTAGATTTTTGTTAAATAGGTTCTAATAACTTCAATAGAATATTGGTGCTTATGTTATACGTTTAAGCCAATGATTGTACATTAATACTGAACATAAACTGCCACGGTTTGATTATGTTCACAAACTGTTGAATAATCTGGGACTTTCTTTTATTTGGACAAATGCTGCACCTAGTCTCTAAATTGATCTTGTATGCTGATGGATCGATTAATTAATTGACTGATAGAGTTTAAATGATTTTGATACTTGTGTATTTTCAGTACCTAACAATACTCAGTACCTTGTATGGTACCATACTCAATAATTATGCTCAATATTGGGAAATTTTTCGTGATCTTATTATATACAGTCGAGCACGCTTATATCGAAGTCCGGGGGAAAATCTTTCCCCTTAGTTACAGCCGAAGTCAAAGGTTAATGTCCAAATTGTGTGTTTGTATTCGTTATATCCATCTTGTCTCTAAAATGAGTCTTTGATGTAAGATTTTTAGCCGAGAACACGTCGCACTGTGTTCTCGTCATGTTGTTGCAAATGGGGTTGAGTTTAGAAGAATTTTGCCCAGATAGAGGAGAGAGAAAAAGAGAGGGAATCCCTCCCCCTCCTCCTCGAAAAAGTGAGGTGTATGGGCCTGTCAACCTATGGGTCCAAGTACATGATGCTGGGATAAGAAGATACATTAAATGTAAGCAAAGCTACGTAGTAAAACCTTGTTCGTTGTATCCAGAAAGTTCTAAATGATATATATCTAAACAACCCTGACAGGGAATTTGTTTTTCCTTCGGTAAAAGCGTTGTTCGCTAAAGCGTGTTAGTTGTACGCGTGTTTGGCTGTATTAACATGTAGGTTTTGATGCTCATTACAGTGAAGTGATTTGGTTAAAATAACGTCTATATTTTGTGGATGCTTTCATATTAAAAACTTGCTCAATATGGTGACGTTTTTAGGTAAACCAACGTATTCACTTTTATTGCAATGCATTTTTTTTTTCAGAAATAACTCCATTCTGATTAAAAGTGTAAACTTTCCCGGTGACGGATTGGAATATAATTTACATTTACATAAAAAAATGAATGTTAAAAACAAGTGCCATTTTTAAAAAAACGAAGAGAAACAATTCAAAGTTGTATGTCTGTCTGTGCAGCCTGTAGTTGTATATTTGGCTGGTTCAATTTGAAACGTATGTATTTATTTAATTTTTAAAAATATATTTTTGCTTTTTGTTTGAAGGATTGTTATTTTCCGGTGTTTTGTTTTTTATAATAAAAATTACATTAAACAAAATTGTGTATTTATGTTTTATTTTGAGTGCTCAATAGAGATTTGTTTGCACTCTCTCTCTCTCTCTCTCTCTCTCTCTCTCTCTCTCTCTCTTTCTTTCTTTCTTTCTCTCACCCACCGTCGTAGATCAGTGTTAAAGCATTCATCCAGTTTGGTATCCCGTGGTGGGCAAGGTGAAAGTGGATACAATTTTCACTGTCCATCTCAGCAGTACGATTGCTCTAGCTGCCGTATCGCCAATGGTTGGTGTAGACAATAAAGTGGAGCTCACTTATAATAATAATAATAATAATAATAATAATAATAATAATAATAATAATAATAATAATAATAATAATAATAATAATAATAATAATAACAACAACAGGCAATTTATACAGCGCTTTCCAAAATCACAAAGCGCTTTACACAAACAAATGTAAACACAATATTTTAAAGCCAGTTTAACAGTAGTCACGTTTGTGTGGTACCTGTGAACGAAAGCATTTTTTACGGTCATGACGACCGACAACCGCCTCTTTAGTGACGTTAACGAGACCCAAAGACTTTCGATAAGTAAATGCCAACTGAGTTTGTTGTCTACGATTAGGCCTAAAAGTTAAGGACTTTGAACCTCCTTGATATTACTTCCATTCCCCGTTACATCAAGAGAAAGCGGAGCCCGCTGATGCTTTTTTTTGTCTAGTTGTTATTAACATAACTTATGATTCAGCCGGATTCAGAGACAAATGGTTTAAACTGCACCAGTCAGCAACTTTGGTAAGGGTACTTTGTAGAGATTGCTGAATGTCAACTATGTTACTGCTCTGATTTTGCAATGTTGTATCGTCGCCTAACATAAGTATGTGAGAGATGTAAAAAAGTAAGTCATTAATGTAGATACAAAATTAAATAGGACCTAAAAAAGATCCTTGAGAAACCCCATGCTTGATTATGGGTTACAGAGAAATTAATTACTTTGTTCCGTAGACACGTACGAATTGCATCCGTTTAAAATACGAATGAAACAAATCCAAACATGGTCACTGAGTTAAAGTTCAAGCTTCCGCAGCAGTAAGCCTATATGTAGTAATTAAGAGATCAAAAGCTTTGGAAAGATCTACAAAAACACCTCCTGACAATGTGGAGTTATTCATAGCAGAGAGACATTTGTTAGTTAAAAGCGCCAGTGCAGAGGGGCAAGAATGATGACTTCGGAAACCAGATTGCTCACACTGAAAATGATCCTCTATAAATTTTGTTAGTTGTTTAGGAGGGGTCCGTCGTTCAAGTATCTTTGCATGTGTAGACAGCAGTGATTTTGGCCGATAGTTATTAAGATCAGAAATGATTTTTAATTTAGAAAGGAAGAAATTTTTAACTTATTTCCCTGTAGTTGGAAACGCATTTTTAATAATGCATACGTTGAAGATGTAAGGGAATTAACAATGTAAGGCAAAGAAATTTTCAAGACCTTTTTATTAATTTCATCAGGACCTGCCGACATTTTATTTTCAAGTTTTCATATATTTAGTAACTTCATGTAAAGTAGTGTGTGAAGAGTTACTTGTTATTTTGCTTACACAATGTAGTGAGACAATCTGAACAAAATTAATGTACCCTGAATATTTTGTGTTATTCGAATCCAGTATGGTTCTTCTTAAAGTGAATTTCACAACGCTTACTTCGTGACTATATATGCAGTACATATAGACTTCACTCAGTTTGTCCCCTATACGCAACGTGTCCGGGGACGTTAATTTATTCACCTAACCTTCACTCAGTGTAGTCTGAGCATTCAAGGCCAAACCTCCTCTGACGCGTAAGGAGAACCAGGCTTTATGAATGCAATTGTACTGCATTTGAGCTCCTTAACCTCTTAGAGGTCCCCGTTGGGGTGCCGGGGTTTCAGTATAAACAGTATCCCCACTTTCTGGAAATTTAGTGCTTTAAATTCCCACTGTCGCTGTCTTTCTCATTTGCTCTTTCTCATTCCTGCTCTTTTCTATCAATCTGCTATACTATCGTCTTCTTCGCTAGACCAGTCTCCTACCTTTTCTCTTGAAAACTCTTCCGGGACAAGACTCCTTGTTTGTGTATGAGGTCTGTTGGATCAGCTTGGGAATATTGGACGCTTTCTGCCAGGTGGTCACTAGGGCTTCCTATGATGTTATTATTTAGCAATGTATGCATTTTATGTATGTGTTTTGTTGATAATTTATAATGTTGTTTGTATTCTATTTTGTGTTTGTAAACGGGGTTTCGATAAGTTGGGGTGAAGCCTCAGCCGTCCCCTGCGTTGGATGTCTTTATTGTAAAGTGACTGTCTGGTGGAGAGCTTTCGGTTTTACCACTAGGGTTGTTTCAGCAGATCTTTTATGCGTATCGGGGGTTGTCCGGTCCTGATTTGGCTCGGAAGAGTCCTCTGGACCTAAAGCAATAATAATGTAATGTAATGTAACCTCTTAGAGAAGTACATGGAATTGAAATCCAGTATGTCGCACTTTTTGTCCACCTTTGAGATCAGGATAATTACTATATGCTAGTAATGGTTTTAAAGCAGAAAACATGTTTATAAAGCTAGCTCGAGTGAGCTTGGGACGGAAAACATTTACAATTTAAAAAAAAAAAGTTTGGGAGGTGAGTGGGGGTGTGGGGATGTTTGGGGGATCCAGTTTTAGTTTTTAAAAATTAAGACAAGGAACTGTTTGTCACAAACGCATTGTCGCTATTATTTTTTTTTTTCATCTCTCATTCCATAACTTTGGACGCGCCGTGGGGGTGCCGGGGGTTTCTGGATAAATAGTATTCCCGCTTTCTGGAAATTTAGTGCTTTAAATTCCCACTGTCGCTGTCTTTCTCCTTTGTTTTTTCTCATTCCTACTCTGTTCTATCAATCTACTATACCCTTTTGCTAGACCAGTCACCCACCCTTTTTCTTGAAAACTCTTCCAAAACTCCTCATTTGTGTATGAGGTCTGTTGGGTCATTTTGGGAATATTGAACGCTCTCTGCCAAATGGTCAGTAGGGCTTTCTATGATATTATTATTTAGCAACGTATGCATTTTATATGTATGTGTTTTGTTGATATTTTATATTGATGTTTATTTTCTATTTTGATTTTGTAAACGGGGGTTCGATAAATTAGAGTATAGCCTCAGCGTCCCCTGCGTGGGATGCTTTTATTGTAAATGACTGGCTGGTGGAGTGCCTTCATTGTTACCACTAGGATAGTTTCAGCAGATCTTTTATACGGATCAGAGGTGAGTCCTTTTTCAACCAAGTTGTGGTCCTGATTCGGCTCTTTGCAGTCCTCTGGACCCTGCAAGCAATGAATAACTAACTAACCATAACTTTGGAGTGCAGATCTTACATTAAATACATAAAAAATCAACTCTTATTTTATAACTTTGGAGTGCGGGGCTTACATTGAATACATTTCGAACCATTTCTAGAACACTTTTGTCGTAATTGATGTATACTTTCTTTTCGTGAAGCACGAGATTTTGTATGGATGCTTACGTCAACGTGCTCACTATAACTTTCACTATAACTTTTAGTATAAGAATTGTTACTTTTAGTCTTTAGTTCGAGTTTTGAAGGCCAAGCGAGTATATGTATTTTGTCTACAGCTATTTGTGCAATCACGCTATGGTGTCTGGAGTTTCGGTGGCTTAATATATTAAAGTATCGTTAGCCTACTGTAATTGTGCGTACTGCTGTATATGAGAAGATTGAGCTGTAAGAATTTTGTAGTCGGTATGACGAAGTGTCATATTTGTAACGTATGTGCGAGTCGGTGTTCTTTTTGAATCTATCTCGCCGACAGTAGCAGCTAAGAGTTCCATCAAGAATGTGCTGGTTTGTGTGTGTGGCCCTTGTGGTCAGAGTATTGGTCTGTGTGACCATGTCAGGCAGGCAGGCAGGTAGATTAACGTCCCCGGATACCATAGCGTATAGGGGACTTGCCATGTCTGCTGCCCAGTCTGTAATAAAATAGTCCTGAAAACGGTTTCTCACATCTCTAGCGGCACATTCCTGTTTTCTCTTTGGTTGCTAACGCAAGTGGCAAGAACAGCAAATCGGTTCACGGTAATGCGAAAGGTATTCTCCGATACTCGTCAGGCCACAGGTTGTGAAGTCCGTAGGCCTCGCCTCAATTACAAACTATGTATAGTATGTAATTGAGGCTATGCCTACGGACTTCACAGCCTGTGGTCAGGCGTGGCAGAGTCGAAAGTTGAATTCCTTGGGCCATGGTGGTAGGGAATTCCCTTTGTAAAAATATATACTTTCCACTACTTTCAGATTGTGTGAAATATGTTCTCAACAGTAATAATAACTATACGAAACTGCAATGGTAACGGCTCCAGATAAGAGGGGTTCATCATTATTTCTGCATTGGCTGGATTACCTTCAGAGTAAATAAACTTGTAATCTCGCACGTTGACGGCGATCTTGTGGAAAAAGAAAAAGAAGCGTTGATTCCAGTTTTTCAACACTTGAATACGCCTACTACTAGTCTATCACTTCTTCATCTATCTCTGCGTCTTGGGTGTAAATAAATACAAAAAGAAAGCATACCTTTTTTTTTCTTCTGACGAAGATACTGAGAACAATGAACACCCCAGCACAAACTGACCTTGACCTTTCGTTTGAGTTCGGGACATTAGACGTTTTGTCTTCGAATCAGTGGAATGGTTTACTTTGAAAAATAAATAATTTAACACAAATTCGATACACAATATTTGGAAAGACCTTGCATTTAATTATAGAAAGCAGTCAAATTATACAGGTTAAACCAAGTTTTTAAGCCAATCCTGGAATCCCCTAAATAATGAAAATTGCAGTCCTAAATAATAAGTTGTTTACCTAAATAATGCACTGTTTAGCAACATCTTCTAAATAATACTTTATTTAGCAAAAATAGACTTAAAAAATCATTAGAAACATTTATAAATACATTATTTCACACAATCTGTTAAATAATGCATTATATAGGTAAATAATTCCTTATTTAGCAACAATCCCTTATTTACCTTATATCATGATATATTGACGTAAACAAACAAAGGTGAAAATGAAGTTAAAGAGAAAATATTTTGTTTAGAGAAATCTTACATTGTATGTACACGTGATTATTTAGAAAATATGCTTCTATATAAAAATTACTTAGCTGAACGTGGTTTAAAAAAAAACAACAACGAAATAGCAAATATTTTACAAAGGGATTTCCATTTTGTAGTGGCCTCCGCTGCGATAGTTTTGGCTAAGGAGTGTATGAAGTGTAACCTCTAAAGATAAAAAAAATTGACTCGGTGACCTCAGTTTTTGTGGGATTAACGTAATAATAATGATTGTGCCTGCAAAGTTTCAGCCAATTCTACTTTTAAATGAGGAATTGTAATTTTAGATCTGTGGTAGTCAAAATTGCATTTTTAAAATTTAAAAAGTGTTAGTCTCATTGAAATTTAGTTTTCGATCACAAAAATCGAAATTTACGTACACAGCATACTTTACCTTGCTATGTGGTTGTCATGCCCTAATTTTCATTTACTTTCCATCTATGGAACTGCTTATACTACTATTGTTACATTGCCGATCCCCACACCTCTCCATCCTTCCTGTAGGCCTACCCAAATACATTCAGATGCATAAATCCTAAGTATGGTCACAATTATGCATTAAGGTGCATAAATCCTATTGTGTCGAAATCACATGTGCATGAAAATGCATACACAAATGCGTACCGGTACCACGCATAAATCCTACGATGGTCAAACTTGGAGAATAAAACCGCTCAAAAAAATGCATTCAAATGCATAAATCTATATATATAAATTTTTCAACATTATTCAGCAAACAACTGTTAAAAGATCGCTTTCCGAAAATCATTCCAAAAATAACTTTTTTCAAATAGACAAATGCAAGGAGGTAGAAGAAGAGGGAAACCGAAAAAGACACGTGCAAGGAGTCAAAAGAAGAGGGAGACCGAAAAAGAGGTGGGAGGACAACAATCGAGAATGGACTGGTTTGACACTGAGCGAAACCATCAGAGCTGCTGAGGACAGGGAAAGATGGAGTACGCTGGTTAAACGATCATCTGTGGTGCCCCTACGACCTCCGAGTTACGGGATAGGATAGGATAGGAAGTAGACAATGCATTACTTGTATAGCCTCTCTGCAATCCAGTAAAGCTTAAAATATTCCAGAGTGACGCAATAGCAACCAATCAAAATAAAAATAATCACCGGAACTGTCTTACGACAAAGAGCATTCCTCAGTTTATAAGAATTACCTAGCTATTACCAAATAGGTCTGGAACTTTCGATCGATAATAAACAAGTCCAAAAAAAACTTTTTAAAAATATTTACTTTGCGTGAGAGGGATATAGAGACACAGAGAGGGACAAAGAGAGAGTTTTAAATTTAAGTGTGTACATTTTAATATTTTTAAAATATTTACTTTGCTTGAGAGAGAGAGAAATAAAGAGAGACAGACAGACAGAGATACTTGGACAAAGAGAGAGAGAGAGAGAGAGAGAGAGAGAGAGAGAGAGAGAGAGAGAGAGAGAGAGAAATTAAAATAGAAGTGTTTACATTTTAAGCTTATTTTTAGTAATTTACTAACTTCTACTTAACATGGTTTAGTTGTGTGGATGTGTCCTTGTGAGTGTTTTTATTGAAGTACAAGAACAAACAAATGATTGTGTGGTCATCATTTGTTAATATTTACAACCAGTTGCAATTTAAATGCCGAATGACCGTTCAGTCAATTCGTGTATTGACCAGAGCATTTTTTTTAAAGAAAATACACGTATTGACTAGAAATTTGAGTCATTACATGTATTGCCTAGTGGTCACAGTCAAAACACGAATTGACTGTTTTTTTAAGACAATACACGTATTGACTGAATACACAGATTGCCGGTAACATATATATTGCAAAATGTGCACCTATATTTCTTTAAAATCCATTTACTGCTTCTCTCTTGTGTTTGTTTACTCTCCGCACACTGTGTGAAATAGGCTAAAACAAGATACTAGATTTAATTGAATCAAGGATATTCCAAGGTAAAAAAAAAACATGGATAGAGTATCACTGACAAAAAGCAGGTGGCTGATTTGTTGACCTCTACCGTCCATCACATTTCGTCGTCTGCTCATTATTCCCCCAAATTCCAAAACGTCAAAGATAAAACAGAACGAGAACCCTGCTTTTTTGACTCCGATAATTGTGAACCATATAACCTTCAATTTTCCTGAAATCCAATAATTCTGCTTCCGGCCCGAATAATATTCATTATCAGTTAATTTCGCACCTGCATAAAGATTCCCTCAAAGTTCTCTTGGCTGTGTTTAATCATATCGGGACTGCTAGTTCCTTTCCCCCATCTTGGCGGGAAGCCGTTAGTAAGGATCACTCTGATCCAAACAACTACAGGCCCATTGCCGTTACAAGCTGTTTGTGCAAAACTATTGAAAGAATGTTGCGACAATTAGAATCCATCAACGCTCTTCATAACTCTCTCAATCTCTCTCTTCGTCTTTTTTGGCACAGATAGGTAGGGCCGATAGATCGGCCCGATCCTCTCCTAAGCGTTAAAACATGGCGGCAAAATGAAAATTAATTTGGCTCAATCTGATAGAGAACTTAAACTAATATCGCATGTGGTAGCGCATCCACACAAGAAAAAAAAAGCTGATATAATTAAGAATTTTGAAATTACATTATCAGTGGAGTGGGGCCGGGTAGCTCAGTTGGTAAGAGCGTCTTGCTAGTAACCGAAAGGTCGCTGGTTCGAATCCCGGATTGGTCAACGTGTGATCATATTATTTTCCCCTTTACCAACAACTGGCCCGCTGGTGTCAGTATAAATCGGTCCAGTAGTCACCTATATGCGAAAGTGTCGTGTGACTATAATCTACAAACAACAACATTATCAGCGCTAAGCACCTTCACTCAGAATACAGAAGACAGATTATTTAGCCACACGACAGCAGTTACATTGCTTAGCGAAAATTGCCTCAGTTACGTTGCCTGTTGAAATTGTCCCGATGTTGGGTAAACGGTCACACAGTGACTCACATCCACACTACAGGCAAATAGCATTCCTACAATAATATATTTCTTACACACAAAAAACTTTATAATAATTAAACTTTTTTTTTTAAATGAAAGAAAAGATAGCAAAATTGGACAAAATCACATTTTACATATAAAATGTCAAAAGTGGACATGTGTATATCATAGCCGAGCCAATTATCATACAGATTGCTAAAAGGAAGTACTTATGCATACACACACTCACAGGAAGGTACATTAATATAATTATGCTTCAAAAACAGTATTGCATAAGTCTCCTCTCTGAAAATCCTTATGGGAAGAAAGGGGACTATAAACTGATTTAAAAAAAAAAAGTATTGCATTAAAAAAATAATACAGTAAGAAAACGACCAAAATCTACGCGAAAATTTGGAAAATAAAAATGGACAGGACAAAGTAATATTGACGGGTGACGTGTATTCTCATAATTAAGAATATTCTCTCTCTCTCTCTCTCTCTCTCTCTCTCTCTCTCTCTCTCTCTCTCTCTCTCTCTCTCTCTCTCTCTCTCTCTCTCTCTCTCTCTCTCTCTCTCTTTCTCTCTCTCTCTCTCTATCCCTCTCTCTCTCTCTCTCTCTCTCTTTCTCTATCTCGGCAAGTGGCCCAGACAAAGACCACATAATTTATCTTCTTATCCCTCTCGGACTAGTTGTTGCCGGATAGCAGCCGGAAAACAACCATACGCCACATCATTGACAGATGACCTCAATCTGACGTGATTGCCTTTTTTTCAATACAATGAATTTATTTATAGTCTGTTCACTTATTAAATGATATTAGACTTAATTTAAAAAAAAAGAAAATAAGAACAATTAAAAAAATAAAAGGACGCGATTGCCAACAAGGAGAATAATGCTCAAGAAGCAAACTTCCTTATACTCGGTCTGATACTCAGTTCGCTTTGCATGATCTTGATAAACTAATCCAGTTACACCCACTATTCTTGACTGTGAACTTCAATGTCTAAATCGTCTCAATCTGCGGCTATTTCCCCCTTAAATATAAATTCCCACTTACTGCATCCTTGCCCTGTTGCATCATTTACATATTTACAGTCTAGGAAGTATCTTAATCGAAATCTGCTTCACATTCTTAACTGTTACTAGTGCTTTTTCCGCTACAATTTTGGTTTTTGTTATGACATTGTGCACCCGATAGCTGGAATACTAATTATTCTGGATAGTCCAGTCTTGACTAGCCACAGCCTTTGTACAAACAAAAAACGATCTTTCCTGGTTGTTCAGTTTGGCCTAAGAGTCCGCTGGACCTAAAAGCAATAACCATGTAATGTAAAGTTTGGCCTAACTTTTGGAGAGAAATTAGATCATGGCTCCTCTTGGGGATCGCTAGACCTTCTTGCTGACCCGTATCCACTGGAGCTAGAGCCGGTTCACTCGTGTCCTCTAAAGAGGAGAGGGGAAGGAAGGAACGCATGGAAGGGTGGAGGGATAAAGGAAGTAATAGTGAGAAAGGGAAAACAGAGATAGAGCGAGTGTATTTGCAAGGCTGAACCTGGAAACAACTATGGCGCCATGTTGAATAACCTTTAACGTGACTATTAAGAAACCAACAATTTGTGGGAGAGAAGGGGTGTGTAGCGGGTGGAGAACATTAAAGAGAGAGTGTGTGTATTGCATATTGTAAAAGATACAAAATACAACATAATTTATTGTCCCAACGGAAATTTGACTAAAAATCAACAACCAAGCCGCCATGTTGGATGAATCTTGCATGGTGACATTAATTATTCACCCTGAGGAGAATGAAGGGAATGGGCGTCGGGAGGCGGTCGGGAGTGGTGCTTTCGTGGGTATGAGTGTGGGAGAAGGTGAAGGGGTGTGGAGGTTGGTGAGGTTGTGCTCTTTTTTCAGCCCTCGGAATGTTTCAATGGATTCGGCTCGAACAACGGGCCGCCATATTTGCATTTTGATCATGAGCAATTTTAAACCGTTTTCCTTGAAAGAGCTGTAGTAGTAATAAGTTTGCTTTTTGAGCCGGAACAAATCTACCCTGCATGTAGACTAGTTTTATTGTTACAAGGACCAAATGAGTCACTGTAAATTTATTGCCCAAAAGGTTTCAAGAAACTTGTTCCAGGTCCGCATAACAGTAACATAAAAAGCCGCCATCTTGTCGTCATGGGACAAATTGAGGTCAACTTTAATTTTATTTTTTCTCATTTAAATTGTTTTCCCCTGTAGCTCGTGACCCATCCCTCTTCGAAGAGCATTGTTCGTTTTACATAAATTAATTATTACAAAATTAGACTGTTGGGTTCGGGCAAATAGAATAGACCCAACGTTTCCCGGCGTGTCGTAAGAGGCGACTAACAGGGGTGATGTTAGCACGGCATCACTGGGCGAAAGTCTTCTACACAGAAGTCACCGGCCAGGGCGGAGGAACCTCACGTTACTACAGGTTCAACGACCACGTGCTCAGGGCCAAGGCGAGCCACACTGTATTCGTGGATTTCGGCTGTGGCCAACAGCCTGGAGAGGATTGGGCCCTGCCAGGTCTTTTTTGCCCAAGACACACTACATGATGACACAATCCACTAATTCCATACCGGATCGGTCGTCGCCCGGGCCGTCACCCGGCACAAGGACCGCGCCTTCCGTTGGCCACCAGGACGGAGGTGTTAAGTATGCTACTGATGGACAATATAGCAAGATCCGCACGAGAAACAACATCGTCATAGGAACCTGGAACGTCAGGACCCTAACTGCGGAAGGAAAATTAGAAGAACTGGCCCACGAGCTGGACCACTATCGATGGAACGTTCTAGGTATCAGCGAACTGCGCTGGAAAGGCCTAGGTGAAACAACGACTGACAAAGGCCACAAGCTCTATTTCAGCGGTAGAGATGACAGGCACGAACACGGCGTTGGATTCTTGGTCCACAAGAACATTCTAGCCACTGTCATGGGTTGCCGCCCAGTCTCCAGTAGACTCATTACCATCCGTCTGAGAGCAACCCCTTTCAACATTACCATCATCCAGGCCTATGCCCCAACATCAGACTATGAAGACAGCGAAGTGGAGGATTTTTATGAAAATATACAGGCGGTCCTTGACCAAGTGCCGAAGAAGGACATAGTCATAGTGCAAGGCGACTGGAATGCCAAGGTTGGCCAAGATGCGCACCGCAACTGGGGAGACACATGCGGACCCCACTGCAACAACGAGACAAATGACAGGGGTCTGAGGCTATTGGAGTTTGCCAGATACAACAATCTGGTACTGGCAAACACGCTTGGTCTCCACAAAAAATCCAGACGATGGACATGGCACAGTCCCGGCGGGGAACATCACAACCAGATCGACTACATCATGGTCAAGAAACGCTTCAGATCAAGCATCAACATTGGCAGGACACGCACTTTTCCAGGAGCAGACATTGGAAGTGACCACGATCTCGTGATGATGTCTTTCCGGCTCCATTTGAAGAGAGTAAATACAGCAAAGTGCACTAGGCTGAAGTTCGACCTGGACAAACTGCAAGACCCGGAGGTGGCAAAAATATTTCAGGCCACAATTGGAGGGAAATTTGCACCACTGCTTATTTTGGGGGCAGGCGAAGTAGATGTCAACACCATGACCAATACCTTCAACTCAGCTGTAACAGATGCCGCCACTGAGATCCTTGGCAAGCACCGACCAAAGAAGAAGCCGTGGATCACACCTGAACTTTTGGATCTGTGTGATAAACGAAGAGAGTTAAAAAAGAAAAAGAACACCTCACAGGGAGCTGATGTCTACCGAAAAATCAACAATGACATCCGAAAAGGCATGCGCACAGCAAAGGAGAACTGGATAGAAGATCAATGCCAGGAAATAGAGAACAATCTGAACAAGAACAACAGCAAGAAGGCCTACCAGACTGTGAAGCGGCTGACAAGTGTTAAACAGCCCAAAGTCTCCACTATCCAAAGCAAGTCTGGCATTTGCCTTACAGAAGAACAAGAAGTCTTGGACAGATGGACAGAGTACTGCTCTGACCTTTACAACCATACACCAAATGGAGACCCATCAGTTCTAGCATGTCCCGAGAGCAGAGAAGAAGAAGAAATCCTCCCAATTCTCCGGGAAGAAGTTGAGGCAGCAGTGCAATCGCTGAAGAAAGGGAAGTCAGCGGGAGTGGACAACATACCAGCGGAACTGCTACAAGCAGGAGGAGAAGCGATGACTGATGCTCTCACCACTATCTGTAACAAGATCTGGCAGAGTGGGGAATGGCCTACACCATGGACCCAGTCGCTTGTCATCACTCTTCCTAAAAAAGGTAACCTTCAGGAGTGTGAAAATTACCGCACCATCAGCCTCATCAGCCATCCCAGCAAGGTCCTCCTGAAAATAATACTCAACAGGTTGAAACCACAAGCTGAACAAATCATAGCTGAAGAACAAGCAGGATTCATGGCAGGGCGAAGTACCACTGAACAGATTTTCAACCTCAGAATAATCTGTGAGAAATACCTACAGCACCAACAACATCTATATCATGTGTTCATAGACTTCAAGAAGGCATTTGACCGAGTCTGGCATGCAGCTCTATGGGCAACCATGAAAGTGTACAACATCAGCCCTAAAATCATAGAAGTCATCAAAAGCCTGTATGACAAGGCTACCAGTGCAGTCCTCCATAACAGCGTCATCGGGAACTGGTTCAGAACAACAATCGGTGTGCGTCAAGGATGCCTACTCTCTCCAACACTCTTCAACATCTTCCTAGAGCGCATCATGTCAGATGCTCTTGCAGATCACGAAGGCACAGTCAGCATAGGGGGCAGAGCAATCTCCAATCTTCGTTTTGCGGATGATATTGATGGATTGGCTGGAGAGGAACAAGAACTTGAACAGCTTGTACAGAGGCTTGACACCACCTCCAGAGCTTATGGAATGGAAATAAGTGCAGAGAAGACCAAAATGATGACCAACAACACCAATGGCATCAACACGGACATCAAAGTACAAGGCCAATCCCTCAACACAGTGCACAGCTTCAAATATTTAGGAGCCATTGTGTCAGACAATGGGTCTCGACAGGAAGTCCTCTCCAGGATCGCACAAACAACTGCTGCCCTGACAAGGTTGAAGCCCATTTGGAAAGACAGAACCATCAGTCTACATTCCAAAGTAAGACTGCTGCGATCTCTGGTCATCTCCATCTTCCTATATGCTTGCGAAGCATGGACCCTCACAGCAGATCTCCAACGAAGAATACAAAGCATGGAGATGAGGTGCTACAGAAGACTTCTGTGCATTTCCTATACCCAACACATCACCAACGTTGAAGTCCGACAGACCATCACACAAGCCATTGGACAACACGATGACCTGCTCACAGTGGTGAAGAAACGGAAACTCCGATGGTATGGCCACGTCACCAGATCATCAGGCCTTGCAAAGACCATTCTGCAAGGCACAGTGCAAGGAGGTAGAAGAAGGGGGAGACCGAAAAAGAGGTGGGAGGACAACATTCGAGAATGGACTGGTTTGACACTGAGCGAAGCCATGAGGGCTGCTGAGGACAGAGAAAGATGGAGTATGCTGGTTAAGCGATCATCTGTGGTGCCCCTACGACCTTCGGGTTATGGGACAGGATAGGATAGGATAGACTGTTGGTTATGTTCATTTATTATAACGCACACAAAGTCGGTAGGTTTTGGCGGCAGAAGTCTCAACACCGTACGAGGGACTAAAGTTGTGGTAAGGAGAGAGAGAGAGAGAGAGAGAGAGAGAGAGAGAGAGAGAGAGAGAGAGAGAGAGAGAGAGAGAGAGAGAGAGAGAGTATATGTGTGTGTGTTTATGTCGATGGAGGAGCTCCGGGAGCTTTCCCTACATGGCCGTGGTTGCTATGGGGCGCTCCCGGCCGCGGTCGCTAGACCTTTTATTACCCGATTTTTAATCCTTCCTTTTAATTGATTTTGCTCAGTTCCCCATGTTTTTTCCTCCTTTTTTAGATACGCACTTACCCTCGTAATCTTTTAATCCTTCTTAACCACCGCATTCCCCTCTTCCCCCCCGTTTTATGTCCCCTTCCGCCATCTCTTCCACCCCAGTTTTTATATTTTTACAGCCTTGAAGTTGTAGTAGGTTTTTATTATATTTTTATTCCCAGTCCCCTCGGGATCCCATCCTTGTGCCATATCTTAATCTCAGTCCCCTATACGCACCTGTGTCCGGGGACTCAAATTTTAACCTAGATGGAGGAGAGGTGGGGTGTGTGAGAGAAGTAGGACGGCTATTTTTCAGCTCAAACTCCGCATGTAGCGACACCGCTTCTCTGAGAAGCTACGAGAATGACTCAACAATACATAACTTCTTAGATAATAGAGAACAACTGCAGCTTTGAGGTCATGGATTTTTTCCCTGCGGATGAACAAAGTCTGTGTAATGTTTGAACAACACCTTTGAAAAGTAGCGTTATATCTTGGACGCGTTTACCTAGGAAAGCCGTGTTTGGGTTCAGAGATAATGACCTCCTGTGGATGTCACTAACCAGACCTTTGCACTTTGAACATTCTTTGTCTGATCATATAATTATTATTTCTGGTCACCCGCTGAAGACAATGAGTGACAACAAGCACACTAATAATAATAATAATAATAATAATAATAATAATAATAATAATAATAATAATAATAATAATAATAATAATAATAATAATAATAACGGGTTTTTATATAGCGGGTACTCCAGCCTATGACTAGACTCACCACGCTTTACATAGTCATTACATAAAAATACATGCACTCGATCAAACATCACTTTTGCTACGATACACCGAAAGACGGAACAGTAAAGGTAAAAACTATTTACAACTATGTACACAAATGACAAAAAAGACAGAAATGGACTATTTACAACTATGTACATAAAGGACAAAAAAAGACAGAAATAGAATAGCAAAAACCTATTCACAGCTATTTATATGCCCGGTTGGACCCAGGAAGAAAAACAGTATATTTACAGCCGTGTATCCACTTAAGGATCAGACAGAGACAAAAGAGGAGAGAATGACAGCGGGATACAAATCAGTCTGAATAATGCAGTTTGAAGAGGTGTTTTGAGGGCTTTTTTGAATGCTTGTGTTGATTGTATGTTGCGGATATGGGAGGGAAGGGAATTCCACTGCTTGCTTCCACTGCTATAAGATGGGATAACTGCAGATGCAATTTGGGGAGTATTTTCAAAGCCTTCATTCTAGAAGTACAAACAAAAACAACAATAGGGTTTAATAAAGTATGCATTATCCAATACATTTACAGAGCTCGCACTTTTTAAACTCCAGAGTCTCAACATACACGTTCGATGCTTTGATGTTATCCAGCTTTGGATTTCCCTTACAATTTGAGTGTCTGGTCATCCTCTCCGCCCTTGCGTCAGATGTCAACTTAACAGTCCTTAACCGTTATTGTCGAGAAGTCTTTGTGAAGTAACCTGCCGCACGCTGAACCTATACGTCGAAGTTTGAGAAACACAAGAGTGAAGGTGTTCTGGCTTCTGTGAAAGGGTTGGCAGTTTGGGCTTGATGGGAAAGAGAGAGAAAACAATTACTGGGGATTACTGTTGGATGAGAGGGTAGTGAGGGGAATCTCTATAAATGGATGGGTGGGATGGAAGAAGTATAAGAGGGGCCGGGTAGCTCAGTTGGTAAGAGCGTCTTGCTAGTAACCGAAAGGTCGCTGGTTCGAATCCCGGATTGGTCAACGTGTGATCATATTATTTTCCCCTTTACCAACAACTGGCCCGCTGGTGTCAGTATAAATCGGTCCAGTAGTCACCTATATGCGAAAGTGTCGTGTGACTATAATCTACATACAAACAAGAAGTATAACAGAGGGGCCGGGTAGCTCAGTTGGTAAGAGCGTCTTGCTAGTAACCGAAAGGTCGCTGGTTCGAATCCCGGATTGGTCAACGTGTGATCATATTATTTTCCCCTTTACCAACAACTGGCCCGCTGGTGTCAGTATAAATCGGTCCAGTAGTCACCTATATGCGAAAGTGTCGTGTGACTATAATCTACATACAAACAAGAAGTATAACCCTTATATGCTTATGTGTCCGGGGACGGTCAATTAAAAAAAGGGAAGTATATCATAGGACGAGAAGTAACATGCCCTAAATTGTGATTGAACACAGAGAGACAGAGAGAGAGACAGAGAGAGAGCGAATGGAAGGTGCAAAATCTTTTATGAGGGTAGTGAAGGGAATAGATGGACAGGTAGGAAGGGGGGGAGGTCACGCAAACACTACTTATTACCGAAGCAATTAAAGTCCTTGCGCTTTGACAGTTTAGTGGTGAGTGTACGTTTGTATGTTGAAAAGGAAGGCAATGTGAAGGTTGGCAATGTACTTTGCCCAGTCACTGGGAAAATCAACAACAGAGCTAGCTTTTGCCGCTGTCGAGCTGTGTTATTTAGAATACGTAGACAACGGGCCCCACAGTGACACTGACCCCAATACACGTGTCGGAGGTCGGAGGTTGAATGCTGATGGCACTAGTTAACGGACGCCCATCCAGCACACAGGGTGGGTGGTTCAGTGTTGATTTAGGTTCCTACCCCCCCCCCCCCTCTATCCTGTGATGATTACCCCCGTCTGCAGTATCTCCAATGGAGGGTGTGGACGTTAAACCTCTGTGTCCATTTCAGTCCGTGCAAGGTTTAGTTGAAACCGGTCTATTCAAAATGGCATTGTGTGGTCAACGGTCACTGTGTCCAACACAATGCGTCAGTGTGGCTGCAGTGTAATCATCGAGATCGTTGCGCATATAATTTCTACTCCCCTCCAGGAGTGGGTGGTAGGGTTTAACGTTTCAGTCGACGTTAATTGCAGCATCAAAGCTTCAAAGGAGGCAAGGACGGTCTGGGGAATTTGGTATATTGTCTGGCGAATTTGGTATATAGGTGGCAACTTCTAGTTCAAAGTGACCTCTCTTGCCAGTCCTATCCTATCCTATCCTGTCCCATAACCCGAAGGTCGTAGGGGCACCACAGATGATCGCTTAACCAGCATACTCCATCTTTCTCTGTCCTCAGCAGCCCTCATGGCTTCGCTCAGTGTCAAACCAGTCCATTCTCGAATGTTGTCCTCCCACCTCTTTTTCGGTCTCCCCCTTCTTCTACCTCCTTGCACTGTGCCTTGCAGAATGGTCTTTGCAAGGCCTGATGATCTGGTGACGTGGCCATACCATCGGAGTTTCCGTTTCTTCACCACTGTGAGCAGGTCATCGTGTTGTCCAATGGCTTGTGTGATGGTCTGTCGGACTTCAATGTTGGTGATGTGTTGGGTATAGGAAATGCACAGAAGTCTTCGTAGCACCTCATCTCCATGCTTTGTATTCTTCGTTGGAGATCTGCTGTGAGGGTCCATGCTTCGCAAGCATATAGGAAGATGGAGATGACCAGAGAGCGCAGCAGTCTTACTTTGGAATGTAGACTGATGGTTCTGTCTTTCCAAATGGGCTTCAACCTTGTCAGGGCAGCAGTTGTTTGTGCGATCCTGGAGAGGACTTCCTGTCGAGACCCATTGTCTGACACAATGGCTCCTAAATATTTGAAGCTGTGCACTGTGTTGAGGGATTGGCCTTGTACTTTGATGTCCGTGTTGATGCCATTGGTGTTGTTGGTCATCATTTTGGTCTTCTCTGCACTTATTTCCATTCCATAAGCTCTGGAGGTGGTGTCAAGCCTCTGTACAAGCTGTTCAAGTTCTTGTTCCTCTCCAGCCAATCCATCAATATCATCCGCAAAACGAAGATTGGAGATTGCTCTGCCCCCTATGCTGACTGTGCCTTCGTGATCTGCAAGAGCATCTGACATGATGCGCTCTAGGAAGATGTTGAAGAGTGTTGGAGAGAGTAGGCATCCTTGACGCACACCGATTGTTGTTCTGAACCAGTTCCCGATGACGCTGTTATGGAGGACTGCACTGGTAGCCTTGTCATACAGGCTTTTGATGACTTCTATAATTTTAGGGCTGATGTTGTAAACTTTCATGGTTGCCCATAGAGCTGCATGCCAGACTCGGTCAAATGCCTTCTTGAAGTCTATGAACACATGATATAGATGTTGTTGGTGCTGTAGGTATTTCTCACAGATTATTCTGAGGTTGAAAATCTGTTCAGTGGTACTTCGCCCTGCCATGAATCCTGCTTGTTCTTCAGCTATGATTTGTTCAGCTTGTGGTTTCAACCTGTTGAGTATTATTTTCAGGAGGACCTTGCTGGGATGGCTGATGAGGCTGATGGTGCGGTAATTTTCACACTCCTGAAGGTTACCTTTTTTGGGAAGAGTGATGACAAGCGACTGGGTCCATGGTGTAGGCCATTCCCCACTCTGCCAGATCTTGTTACAGATAATGGTGAGAGCATCAGTCATCGCTTCTCCTCCTGCTTGTAGCAGTTCCGCTGGTATGTTGTCCAGTCCCGCTGACTTCCCTTTCTTCAGCGATTGCACTGCTGCCTCAACTTCTTCCCGGAGAATTGGGAGGATTTCTTCTTCTTCTCTGCTCTCGGGACATGCTGCCAGTAACAGTAGAATAAAGTCCCCGACGTATGCGCGTATAGGGGACTATCAAGTAACAGTTTTCTCAATTGGTGCTTAAGTTTGAACGATGACCGTTACCTTTTTGATCAATACCACTACTTTCAACACGTCTTACATTCTCTCTTTCTCTACCCCCTCCCTCACATCCTCTCTTTCTCTCCCCCCTCCCACCTTTCTGTTCTTAAAGAAATTGTGTTTAAAATGAAGCTTTGGCTTGACTGCGTGGTTCAATGTCCCCTATACGCACTGTGTCCGGGGACGTTAATCTAACCACTGCGTGGTGGGGGATGGGAAAGAAAGTGTAGTTTATCAGAGATTTGAGAAAAATGTCCAGTCAAAAAACTTTTTGTTTCTTCTTTTTTCTTTCTTCAAAACATCGACTTTATAATTGGTGTGTTGCTTGTCAAAAGTAAATAACAAATAAATATTGTTTTGTGTTTTATTTTTAAATAAGAAAAAAACCACACACTAATCTCTCTCTTTTCTCTTTCTCTCTCCACTCATCCGTTAAACATTCTCTCCATCCCCCTATCGTCCATCTCCGCCCTCTCCCCTCACTCTCTGCTGTAGTTATACGATCTATTGCAGGTTTTGACCTGAACCTTTTTGGCCTTTGTGCCGATGTCAGAAGTTAGTGTCGTAAAACTTCATACTGGGCCTAAGGCAACCTTGGACTGTTTGAGTTAATCCTGTATCGATCAGCACCTTAAGCAGCTCTTATAATAATAATAATAATAATAATAATAATAATAATAATAATAATAATAATAATAATAATAATAATAATACAGGATGCTATGTACGCGCCTTTCCCCAAGGCTCAAAGCGCGGCGATCTATACCAACATACATACTCTTGAGCTGGTTTTTGATTGATTGATTGTTGCTTTAGGTCCAGCGGACTCTTCCGAGCCAAATCAGGACCGGACAACCCCCGATCCGCATAAAAGATCTGCTGAAACAACCCTAGTGGGAAAATTGAATGCCCTCCACCGGCCAGTCACTTTACAATAAAGACATCCCACGCAGGGGACGGCTGAGGCTTTACCCCAACTACTCGAACCCCCGGTTACAAAAACAAAATAGAATACAAACATCATTATAAATTATCAACAAAACATATACATATAAAGTGCCTATATTGCTAAATAATAACATCATAGGAAGCCCTAGTGACCACCCGGCAGAAAGCGTCCAACACTCCCAAGCTGATCCAACAGACCTCATACACAAACAAGGAGTCTTGTCCAGGAAGAGTTTTCAATAAAAATGGTAGGTCACTGATCTAGCGAAGAAGAAGATAGTATAGCAGAGTGATAGGACAGAGCAGGAATGGGAAAGAATAAATGAGGAAGACAGCGACAGTGGGAATTTAAAGCACTAAATTTCCAGAAAGTGGGGATACTATTTATACTGAAACCCCGGGCACCCCAACGGGGGGACTGTTGCCGCAGTGAATTGGTCATGCCTACAAAGTCAAGACAGGTTTTCAACTGGGGCTTTCACTTTTCCCTTTATAGGTTAGAACAATCTACAGTGGCAAGATTGCTCATGACCCCAAGGGGACTTGAGCTGGTTAAGCGCTGTGCAAGAACTATAGATAACATAAACACCCGTGGAGAAGGGAAGGTAAGATGAGAGGGGGGAGAAAGGGTGGTGGGAATGTGCAGAGATGGTACCTAAGCGTTGTTTGGTTGTTTTATTAATGTCTCTTTTCAACAAGATGATAAAGACCATAACACACATATTCAAACGTACGCTTAAAAGCATGCACACATGTACATACACATAAGCACCTCTCTCTCTCTCTCTCTCTCTCTCTCTCTCTCTCTCTCTCTCTCTCTCTCTCTCTCTCTCTCTCTCTCTCTCTCTCTCTCTCATACACACAATTTATAACCGCAGTAAAACATAAGTAACATGGTCAGTTATGGTCATGCCACACGAGCGTCAAATCTTGAATCCAATTCATGAAATCACGACAAAATCCAGTGATTGTCGTGTGGCACCCTGTGCATCGCGAATACAGATTCTTTGAATTGGATCCGATTGCCGACTTTCAACATGTTCTAATTCCGCGAGTCTCGATTGTGTGATTCGGACCTTTTGGCCAATGAGAAGCAGAATACGAATCACGTGATCACAACACACGTACAGCAAAACTTCAAGACCAATAACCCTCAAGTTTGACTCGATGTGCGACTTTCGTGTGGCACTGCGCGATTCAAGTCAAAATGAAATTCCGACTTCGAAGTCGAAAATTGATCCGATTCGCGTCAAGTCCAGTAGATTTGACGCTTGTGTGGCATGGGCTTTAGATAAATCGAGCGACTGGAGAATTAATTCAAGCTTTTGCCAATCCCACACTTAAATCATTGTTAATGTTTTTAACTGATGTTTACAGTATTTACTTTAGGGAGCAAACGGGGATGAATGTGAATACAATCAAACAATATATGTTTTAGAGTTAAGTGTTCGTTACAAAATTAATGAAAAATAAAATTTTTGTTGTTTGTTATACAGAGCGGGGAAATAATGACACCAGGCTTTAGAATGCCACAGTAGGCCTGTCTGAGGATATCTGAGATCACATAATTTTAAAAGGACGGAATGCACACTACTAAATGGTTAATTGTATAGTCCCACGACACCGGAGCATATAGGCGACCACTGGTCACATTATTCTGACACCAGCGAACCTATCCTATCCTATCCTATCCTGTCCCATAACCCGAAGGTCGTAGGGGCACCACAGATGATCGCTTAACCAGCATCCTCCAACTTTCTCTGTCCTCAGCAGCCCTCATGGCTTCGCTCAGTGTCAAACCAGTCCATTCTCGAATGTTGTCCTCCCACCTCTTTTTTGGTCTCCCCCTTCTTCTACCTCCTTGCACTGTGCCTTGCAGAATGGTCTTTGCAAGGCCTGATGATCTGGTGACGTGGCCATACCATCGGAGTTTCCGTTTCTTCACCACTGTGAGCAGGTCATCGTGTTGTCCAATGGCTTGTGTGATGGTCTGTCGGACTTCAATGTTGGTGATGTGTTGGGTATAGGAAATGCACAGAAGTCTTCTGTAGCACCTCATCTCCATGCTTTGTATTCTTCGTTGGAGATCTGCTGTGAGGGTCCATGCTTCGCAAGCATATAGGAAGATGGAGATGACCAGAGAGCGCAGCAGTCTTACTTTGGAATGTAGACTGATGGTTCTGTCTTTCCAAATGGGCTTCAACCTTGTCAGGGCAGCAGTTGTTTGTGCGATCCTGGAGAGGACTTCCTGTCGAGACCCATTGTCTGACACAATGGCTCCTAAATATTTGAAGCTGTGCACTGTGTTGAGGGATTGGCCTTGTACTTTGATGTCCGTGTTGATGCCATTGGTGTTGTTGGTCATCATTTTGGTCTTCTCTGCACTTATTTCCATTCCATAAGCTCTGGAGGTGGTGTCAAGCCTCTGTACAAGCTGTTCAAGTTCTTGTTCCTCTCCAGCCAATCCATCAATATCATCCGCAAAACGAAGATTGGAGATTGCTCTGCCCCCTATGCTGACTGTGCCTTCGTGATCTGCAAGAGCATCTGACATGATGCGCTCTAGGAAGATGTTGAAGAGTGTTGGAGAGAGTAGGCATCCTTGACGCACACCGATTGTTGTTCTGAACCAGTTCCCGATGACGCTGTTATGGAGGACTGCACTGGTAGCCTTGTCATACAGGCTTTTGATGACTTCTATAATTTTAGGGCTGATGTTGTACACTTTCATGGTTGCCCATAGAGCTGCATGCCAGACTCGGCGAACCAGCTGATAATAAAGTGAAAATAATATGCTCACACGTTGGCCAATTTGGGATTCGAACACTGCCTTACGCGCGTCACCTTATACTCTGTAACGTTACCCATAGATGACCAATCGTTTTGCGACTTATTTCAAAGTTTGGAATGTGAATGACAAAAATTCAAACAAAGAAAACAAAATACTTTTCAGTACAAGGGAAGCAACATTCATGACTTGTGAATATCACAATGACTTCTTACTTCCCTTGAACTAATCATCCACTGGACAAGACGATCACATGCTCACAGTGGTGAAGAAACGGAAACTCCGACGGTATGGCCAGGTCACCAGAGCATCAGGCCTTGTAAAGACCATCCTGCAAGGCACGGTGCAAAGAGGCAGAAGAAGAGGGAGACAGAAAAAGAGGTGGGAGGACAACATTCGAGAATGGACTGGCTTGACACTGAGAGAAGCCATTAGGATTGCTGAGGACAGAGAAAGATGGAGTACGCTGGTCAACCGATCATCTAAGTTGCCCCCAACGACTTTCGAGTTACGGGGACAGGATAGGAAGCTGAGAAGTAATGATTCTCGTGCAGGCATTCTGCTGCCGTTGTCAGGAGAGAGGAGACGTAACATATAGCATTGCAATATAAAGCCTTGCATTACATTGCATTGCATTACAGAAATAGAAAGAATTGGGATTTGAGAATTCCACGCTAAGAAATGAATGTACAATGAAATGATGAAAATCCTATATATTTACATGGGGATGGTGAAAACCCCACCGCGTCCTCTTTCTTACTTTTTATGATATAGTTGTTGGCACTGTTTTGTTGTTGTTGTTGTTGTTGTTGTTGTTGTTGTTGTTGTTTTAAAATCTGTCGGCACCGTCTATTAACTGTGTTTCAATTCTGTGTGCGAATTGTGTTAAGTTGTGTATGTTGGGTATTTCATCAGATACGGCTAAAATATATTACATGTTCTCAGGTTCATTCACAAAACTCTCCTTGTAAATGTTTTTGAGGCTAACGAAATATTCTGAATTCTGACAGATTCTGGCGATATTTTAGTTGTTTTCATCATACCGTTGTAAAGAATTGACGTTACTTCGAATTCGTGTACGACATGAGCGTGCAGAGTAAAGCTATCAGATGAGGCAATGATGCGGTCACCGTTAATTGTTAATTGCAAGGTTCATGGAGGTTCGAACAATTTTATTTTGAGGGCCTCGGATCCCTAACCTTTTTTTTTCCAAAAGGTTCAACAACCTAGGTTCGGGGTCTGAGAACTGGACACACACACAAAAAATTAACTTCAAAGAACCTTCCAATTGAGACAGACCCTTATACAACCTTACACTCAGTAAGAGCCTCACTACGAGGTTACTTTATGGTGACACGCTGGATATTCTGTGAAGGCGTCCACGGCCATGCGTTGTTCGAAGCTAACATATCGCGAGGAACACTAGCGTAGATTGCTGATCCAGATTCTTGAAGACTGTTTTTCTTTTATATAGAAGACCTACAACCCGAAGCGTCTAAAACAATAAAACAGATATTTGTATTTTTATTTTATAGCATTTTTGTCTTGAGTGGTTGAGTTGCCATCGTCACTTTCTATTTAGGTAGTTGAGGTTATCTATTTTAATGATAGTTAGGTGAAAGACCTTGGATCAGAAAAGCAAGATGGGCTGATTCCAAGGGCTCTTCTTGAAGATGACGAGGATAATGATGACAAACGGGGTCTTAAAATAGGCGGTCGCACTTCATCATCATCTTTTATTAATAATGAAATCAGTCACTTGTATAGTTCTGCTCAAAGCTGTCATATCCAATTTTCCTGTTATCAGCACTATGGACGCAGCGGGAAGCAATCTCTTTTATGGGCAGCCGTCATTTTTAATACTAGGTTTGAGAGTTGCATTTGTCACCTCGCGACTACCACTTGCGCGACTAGCTGCACTTACACTAGTTTGTTACCTCGCGCCTAGCACTCTAGCGCCTAGTACTTACACTCTCGTGGTCTGAAGCTATAAGCAGCGCAGGTTTTGCTGAAGTTTAAATTGTCTTGCAGTGCATGGGAAGTAACTGTAGTGACGTAAGAATAAAATACGTAGGTAATTATCTCCCTTTAATGAGCTTCAGTTGCCCCCATCCTCTGGAATTTCTTGCCATCCGACTTCAGAAATGTTGCATTTAAATCCAAACTAAAGACCTCCTTGTTCATGCGATACTTTTTCCGTTGTACCCATTTTGTTGTAATTATAACTTGCTGACTGTTTGGTGAATGGCGTTAAAATGGATGAGCGTTTGAGACTTGGTGCTTGCATGCCAGCGTGTGGTGTCAGACGCGTGAATTTCAGCTCTTAGAAGTTGTGCGCTATATTACTATTTTTTAAAATTTGTAAACATATTTCACTTTTATAAAAATACCGTTCCACGGTGATAGAAAATTGCTTCCCCTGATCGTGACTAAGACTTACTTCCCTTGATGGAAAGTGCTGGTCTTCGATGTGTCTGCTGGGGATGGTTAAGTTCTAATACTTTTCAGAGCTAAGTAGTGTGATATAAATATAATTTTTGTTTATACCTTAACCTTTTTCGCACAACCATAAGCCCTCCTTTTTATGTAACATCTGTGTAATTTAATACTATATAAAACTGTTATAATGAATGGATAATTTTAAATTGAGTGTGCAGGATTGTTAAGTCTTAAAACATTTTCAATACCTTTGTACTATGTGAGTGTATGCCGATCTATAACGAAGAATACAAAGCATGGAGATGAGCTACTACAGAAGACTTCTGGGCATTTCCTATACCCAGCACATCACCAACAACGAAGTCCGGCAGACCATCACACAAGCTATTATACAGCACAATGACATGCTCACAGTGGTGAAGAAACGGAAACTCCGATGGTATGTTCACGTCACCAGAGCACCAGGCCTTGCAAAAACAGTCCGGCAAGGCACAGTGTAAAGGAGGTTGAAGAAGAGGAAGACAGAAAAAGAGGTGGGAGGACAACATTCGAGAATGGACTGGCTTGACACTGAGCGAAGCCATGAGGGTTGCTGAGGACAGAGAAAGATGGAGTACGCTGGTTAAACGATCATCTGTGGTGCACCAACGACCTTCGAGTTACGGGATAGGATAGGATAGGATAAGATAGGATAGGATAGGATAGGATAGGATAGGATAGGATAGGATAGGTGTTAGTGGGTAGATAGCTGGAGAAGACTTAAGTGTGCGTGTGTTTGCTGACATGAAAATATATTTGAAAGTATAATAGGTAATTGTTGTGGACATGTACTTTTTGTTGTTGTTAATTTATGATTTTGTGTATTACTTTCATTTTTAATTGTTTTTTTTTTAAAAATAAATCTTTATTTGCTGAGATGCAAAAGTGCTCTATAGCTTCTCCATTGTGGGAAACAAAGATGTGTTGACTTGACCTGATGGTGACGACGACGATGATGATGATGATGATGATGATGAGGATGAGGATGAGGATGATGATGATGCTTTAATGACGGTCATGAATAATTGCATCAATGAACAAAATCAAGGTCAACTTATTCAAAGCATGAAAACGCAATGATTTTTATTCTCAATCGCGGACTTGTTGCTAAGATGAGTTAAGTTAATTGGATATAGATATAATAAAATTGTTTTTTATGGGTCCCGACAGGAAATCCTCTCAAGGATCTGCCCTGACAAGGTTGAAGCCCATTTGGAAAGACAGGACCATCAGTCTACATTACAAAGACTGCCGCGCTCCCTTGTCATCTCCATCTTCTTATATGCTTGCGAAGCATGGACCCTCACAGCAGATCTCCAACGAAGAATACAAAGCATAGAGATGATGTGCTACAAAAGACTTCTGGGCATTTCCTATACCCAACACATCACCAACGACGAAGTCCGACAGACCATCACACAAGCCATTGGACAACACGATGACCTGCTCACAGTGGTGAAGAAACGGAAACTCCGATGGTATGGCCACGTCACCAGATCATCAGGCCTTGCAAAGACCATTCTGCAAGGCACAGTGCAAGGAGGTAGAAGAAGAGGGAGACCGAAAAAGAGGTGGGAGGACAACATTCGAGAATGGACTGGTTTGACACTGAGCGAAGCCATCAGGACTGCTGAGAACAGAGAAAGCTGGAGTACGCTGGTTAAACGATCATCTGTGGTGCCCTTACTACCTCCGAGTTACGGGACAGGATAGGATAGGATAGGAAAATTTTTTTTTTTAAACAAACTTGTTAAAAAATGTATTAATTGATCATAAAACTGTGATTTGTTGGTGTAAAACAAAGATAATAAATTTTATCAAAAGATAACAGTTATCTTGTCTAGTTTTGTTTTTATTTGCCTTCCACATCCCTCCTCTCTCTCGACTCTTCTTCCTTCCTCTCTCTTTTTTTCGACCACTCTCTTTATCATAGGCGGTTTGTCATGTGTGTTGTGCTGCATTCTCTCTCCATCCCTCACTCTCTCTCTATCCCTCCCTTTCTCTCTTCATCTCTCTCACTCCCCCCCCCCCCCACCTTTTATTTTTTAAACCGCTCTCTTTTTGTCATAGGCGGTTTTTTTGTGTGGGCCGTGCTTCTCTCTCTCTCTCTCTCTCTCTCTCTCTCTCTCTCTCTCTCTCTCTCTCTCTCTCTCTCTCTCTCTCTCTCTCACACACAAATTCTGGGGGCCTGAGGCCCAAAGAATTTGAATTAAAATTGTTTCTCTGGTGAAACTTGTTTCACACATAGACACCCTCACACACACACGCACTACCACCATCACCTATATCACCCACCCTGGAAACGACAGCTATGGCACCATGTTGAATAATGTTAATTTACGGTCATTAAGACGCGAGGAATAAAGCAATCCCTGATATCATCGGAAGAGGGTTAGCATCAAATGCTTAATTAAAGCTACACCGAAACATCCTCACCAAGAGTTGAACCACAAAAACTTGATATCCCTACAATCTCCCTGTCCTCTCTCCACTCATTCTCTTCTCCTAAGAAAAGTACCGTTTCAACTCTGAGACTAGTCTATATAGTCTAAGTATGAAAGAGTGCGCGAGCACTATCGTATCCACACTCAAGCAAAACAAACGGTGCACTCTGTCTAGCACACAAGTACGTACACCAACTACTTGTACTGACGCTGTCACCTGTTTTCCTCCTATGTACCGTAGTCTAAGTATGAAATTATTTCATGTAGGCCATTGTAATGCACCAGAATGTGAATAAATTTCGTGTTACCGTTCCACATAAAAACCTTATTCCTTCATGACTAGACTCTATGCAAGAAAGTTTATTTTGCAGCTTTTGGTGATTGTGTATTTGAAAATCACTCTGTGAACTATTGTCTTATTCTATCCTAACCCGTAACTCGATAGTCGTTGGGGCACCACAGATGATCGTTTAACCAGAGTACTCCACTTTTCTCTGTCCTCAGCAACCCTCATGGCTTCGCTCAGTGTCAAGCCAGTCCATTCTCGGATGTTGTCCTCCCACCACTTTTTCTGTCTCCTTCTTCTTCTACCTCCTTGCACTGTGCCTTGCAGAATGGTCTTTGCAAGGCCTGATGATCTGGTGACGTGGCCGTATACCATCGGAGTTTCCGTTTCTTCACCACTGTGAGCATGTCATCGTGTTGTCCAATGAACTATTGTGTGAACATTTTATTTTCCATTTAATTTTTGTATAAAGACCAAAACGAGTAAAAATGTCTCGTGTTCCTCTTCGGTCGAGTAGTACAATTTAATAGGTCAATCTCTATTCGTTGGCTGTTTTACTAGGTTGTCTGTATTCACACTTTTCTGCTATCCTATGCACCAACGGGAATCCCCTCAATGAAACATACTTCCGGTTTCTTTCTCCGCGTGTTTTAGTGAGTTATTTCCAAATATTCAAGAATAATAACATGTGTCACTGGCCACCAGTATCGTACCCTCACATATATATTTTTTTGCTGCAGTTTATTATCCCTTTCTATCGCCAGTGGCGCGCCTAAACCCTACCTACCTAACATTATTTGTGAATTTTTGAAAAATATTCGGAAAAACATAACGGCCAGATGCTGGCTCGAACCCACACCTGTCAGGCGCCATTTGTTTCTGGCTTGTGGACAAGGCAAATTAGTCCCGCCTTAGCCCACATGGCCACAACGCTCGCCTAACATAGTCAACTACTTCGTGTTTTGTGAAGGTTGCGACGGCGAAGCTATGGAAAACTACAAGAGTCTTCAGGTCCTGTTTCACTTTCTGTCGATGAACGACGCACCTCCGAAGCCGCCACAAATACAGGCCTCAACGATTGTTTTTTGCATCCTTTCACTGAGCACCGTTTTTATACTTATCCCACTCGTTTTCTGGCTCTAACAATCGTCGTTTTCGGCAATTTGCCATATTTAAAAGTCACGCATCAAGCTTTGATAAAAGCAAAACAAGCCAAACCGGAACTTGGTTTCATTCTAACCTCGTTTTAATTTATAATGGCGATACCCACGAGTGTTTATCTTCTTCTTCTTCTTGATGTTGAGGGCCCACGATCAAGGCGTCGATCATTCTGGCTCCTATGGGTTGATGAGGGGGTTTGCGGTTTCACTATATTTTGTGTGCTGTTGCAGACTAACTATCTTTATCAACTGTACAACTATTTTCAAAAAGTATTTACATAGTCCAATGCCATAGTTTGTAGCCACGTTGGTGTTTTCTGGCTGGTTGTATGGGGAGTGGTAGGGATGAGGGAAGGTGTTAGTGTCTTGGAGAGTATCAGGAGCTGGAAGTTGGATGGGAGCAGGCTCTTGGCACAAACGTGCCAAGTGTATTAGCCTCTGCTACATCTTTTGGCAGATTGTTCCAGTCTCTGATGGTCCTTGGCAGGAAAGAGCAGCCTCTATATTGTGTTCTTGTTGTGATGAGCCTAAACTGCTTGTCGTGACCTCGTCGCTGTCGAGAGGGGAGAGGGATGAGTTTTTGTTGAAGGCTGGGGCAGGTGGGCTAGCCCATTGTTTATCTTAAACAGCATGGAGAGTCTGGCTAGTCGTCGTCTCTCTTCCAGTGTTGACCAACCCAGCGTCTCCAGCATGTTGCTAACACTTGACGTGTTTCTGTAGCGGTTGAGGACAAAACGTGCTGCACGCCGCTGGACTGCCTCCAATCTGTCGATGTTCTTCTGGGTGTATGGGTCCCAGACGTTAGATGCGTATTCCAGGATTGGTTGTACAAAGGCTTTATAAGCCCTTTCCTTTACACTGGCATTACTAATCTTCAGGTTTCGTCTGAGGAACCCAAGGGTCTTGTTTGCTTTGAGAACATTGTTTTTATGAGAGGTGCCGGAAAGTTGTGAATAGCTGTTACCAGTTATGTTAGCAGTCACAGTAGACTGAAGGGTTCATTTTTATGGCGGCTTAAGTAATAACAGAGACAATTAAAAAAAACCACACATCTGCAACTGTTTTGTACCAAACATCGAACATTAGGCGTTGACATTGCTTCTGTTCACTTTCGAATATTATTTACATTTCTACCTATACACTCTTACGGCAGCGGGGATAGCACAGTGGTCAGAGCGCACGACTTGTGTGAGTGCGTCTTCGGCGACGTGGATTCGAATCCTCACTTCAGCAAACTATGGTGTGATTGCTGGATATTAGGGGCCAGTGCCTTGAGAAGCTCTCTGAGCTTGTAAATGCGCTATATAAAAGAAATCTTCCATCTTACCATTCATACAGAGGGGCCTGGTAGCTCAGTTGGTAAGAGCGTCTTGCTAGTAACCGAAAGGTCGCTGGTTCGAATCCAGGATTGGTCAACGTGTGATCATATTATTTTCCCCTTTACCAACAACTGGCCCGCTGGTGTCAGTATAAATCGGTCCAGTAGTCACCTATATGCAAAAGTGTCGTGTGACTATAATCTACAAACAACAACAACCATTCATACGTCTATCCATCCATCCATCCATCCATCCATTTAAGCAACCCGGATGAATGTGTTGTTCTGGGTTGCGATCAGCTGGACATGTTCACTATCTTCATCTTCTTGATGGTCTCCCTCGTTGGATACTACTGGCTGACCACTCCTACCAATTCAGTAAGTAGATTACCGTCCCCGGACACAATAGCGTATAGGGGACTGAACTCCTACCAACCTGCCGCCCGCCCGGATATACCCACAATGTCCGTGGTGAGTGCCAACATGTGGAGTTTTGTTTGTTTTAAAATGTGCTTGGTTCATTAGAGTTGCGTTGTTGTTGTTGTTGTTGTTGTTGTTGTTGTTGTAGATTCTAATGCAGTGCTATATTCTTTAAGTAATTGAAAAATCTGAAAAAGAACTGATCTGATAATGGTATTTGAATTGATTTTTGTTGGGTTCCTTCCAATGTAGGTATAAATGTCAATGAAGTATCGGACAAATTAGACAACAAAGAGCCAATATTAAGTAATAAACTAGCATTTAAAATTGGTTCAATTTGAGTCGCTATTGGAAAGACACATAAAAAGTTGTTTTTTTTAAATAAATAAAGTATGTATTTTTATTGCTCAAGAAATTTTGCGCTCACACACCAAAAGCGTGCGCACACACAAACAAGCAGGCACATAGATACATTCAAGTATATATGATTATAGAACTCCGACATGAATCACAAAAATTTGAGCAGGCCTACCTTTCTTTAACACTGCGACTAGCCTTTTTAATGCAGCACTCATGCAAAACTGAAGTCAACTCTGCCTAGGATATCGGTACATCAGAACCTGTGCTCTGTCGCCCCTGTAGGTTATTTTAGTGCACCAAATATAATTATTTGTACAGTTCCTCGTTTCATGAGTACCTATGTGAAGTTTTGAGTAAACTCAGCGTGTGAAGCTTTTGTGTGGTGATTTTAATTGTTAGCGTATGTGCGAATCAGTCCGAGATATATTTTGCGAACATTTTAAATTCCATCAGTTTCTTAGAAAAACAACCGCCGGCGGAGAAAGGTTTGTGTTCTTCTTGGTTGTATTTGCTGAGTCACAGTACAAGCAGTAGTAAGCCTACTCCGATTTGTTTGCTGTTTTAACTAGGCGATCAGTATAGCTGCCTTTTTACTGTAATGTAATGGACTTAGTCACTAGCACTATCGCCGTAAACTCTAGAGTTCATTTCTTTAAACCAGTGACCTGTGGAAATCAGACTTGCTGTTGCTACACTTCATCTACTTCTACGTTCATTCATTCATAGTTCAAATTAAGCTCCTCAACACAGTGCGTATATGGGGGCCAATTACGATGTTTGATTGGGTAAATTAACGTCCCCGGACACATAAGCGTATAGGGGACCAATTACTACGTGTGGATGAATCGTTCTTATATAGGCTCCTAGCTCATTTTTCAGCTAACAGAACCTTCTAAGCAATAACAAACACAAAATAGTTCTAGTGTAGACAGAATGGAGAACCCAATTATGTCATATATGTCAACAGGCTATGAGTCTCGTTACTTGACAAATCGTTAACTTATAAATAACTGTAGATGATGTATCTTTGTGCGCAGAGGTGTCTGTTTGAAAATCAATAGGTCTGTGGTGTGAGCCTGTTCTTTTTTATTTCTTTTTTTTTTTTTTAGCAAGCTAGGTGTCACGAAGAGAGGGAGTTGGGGGATGGGGGTAAGCTCTTAATCTCTCGCGCTTTATTATCTCCTTTGATAGACTAATGGTGCGATGACATTCAAGAGATTAATGCTGGGCCAACTTAATAAACAGACAGGGAAAAGACGAGATGAAGAGTAAATGTACTAGTTAAGAAATTCACATTCAAAGGCCAGTCAGGGTAATTGCAATTTCTATAACTAGTTCCTTTTAATAATTTGAAATGGAGAGTCTGGGTCAAGTTACTATGACGTGAGTCATGGGCTAAGCGTCTCTTAGTAAGGAGTAGTCTGGTGATTTTCTGGATAGTCAATATTTGGGATACTAGAGCGATTGTAGACTGATCTCATCACAGGGCGAGAGTGTATCTGTGTGGTTTCAGAGTCTCTCTGATAATCTGGCGAGGGGGGATTCTCGTAGGCTTAGGCACTTAGCTCTGTACTGAAGTGCGGCGATTTGTCCAGGATACTCTGGTTGGCTTGTTAGCGTGGGTCTGTAGCGTGGGTGGAAAGATGCAGGTCAGTGGTCACGCGATGATGACTCATGGACCACGCGTGCTTGTCTTGTGATATGGTACAGGCATAGAAATCGGCTTTCGTGGCTAGCCGTCCTGAAAATGGCGAAGTCCCAAGTCTCGCTTCTCATTGACCTCCTGGGTTGACAGGGGCCTGCGGCGGGTCAGTGACTGGGAGTTGATTCAAAGCCGGGGTGATACGCCCGGTACAGGAACCCGTCTGCAATGTGTACAGACGCTGTATCAGCGGGGGATAGGGATAGTGTGGATTCAGGGCCTGTGTTATGATAGCCCTCCTCAGAATTCAAATTGGTGTGACCGGTCAGGGGTTGAGCCAGTGCACATACCAACAGTCAAACAATGCATCTAGATTTACTGGGCCAAAGTGGAGGTTATTGGCAGCCACTAGTATAAGATACATTCGGCGCATAAGGATGGGGTTGGCAACAGGGCAAATATTTATACAATGGGAGCCTGGGGGAAAGCAAATGGAGGATACAGGGCGAATGGGTTGTAGGTCTGGGCCGTACTGGGGACTTTAATCTATATGTAGGGACAACATGGCATGGGGTATTTACACATGGGGCAAACGGAGCATACAAGCATAAATCCAAACATGTCATGGGTCATAAACAAGGTAGAAAATATGTGCAAGGGATAAATACAAGTCATAGCAACACATCAAGGCAAAATTATAAACATGAACATACATATTGACAGGACGCATGAACATGATGGGCGAACGACGGGTGATGGGTCTGCTATATGACAAAGAGTAAGTTCCCTCTCTTACCTTGACTTAAGACGGGTGGAAGCACAAGGGTACTGTCGAAACTCAGAGGTCACTCGGTGATGGAGACGTGTTTTCGGACAGGCTGTGACTTCGAGGCAGGGATGCTGGGGTCTGACACTATGTCAAGGTTTGTGCCAGGCTTTAAGGAGATGTCCCGGGGGGCGGGGCTTAAGCGACTGGGCGAGCGGGCCGGCTAGAGATGGCTGATTAAGAGGAATGATGGCTGGCTGAGCGAGTGAGTGATGACTGTGTAGCAGCTTAGCTCAGGGGGTGATTGCCCGCCTTGTCACAGAGGCCCCCCCAAGGAAAAAGGCGAGGACGTAGGACTCGACGAAGACGCGGCCAATCAGCTCTGAGGTCGGCTGCCGGGTGAGACGATGGTTTGCGATGATCCGGGTGATGCGGGGCGATGCAGGGTTCCGGGTAGTCGATGGCGGATGCCCAAGGCTGGGGTCCGCGGAGCTGCCGGGGTTCGGCTACGGTTAGTGGGCGGCGGCGGGAATGAAGGCTGGGGCGTCGGCCCTCAGGGGCGACTCGCTGGAGTCGGTTGCGGGGTGGCGGCTGAGGAAGTCTGCGCCGTGGTTGTCTTTCCCTGGGATGTGCTCCAGCTGGAAAGAGTATGCTTGGAGCAGCAGAGCCCACCTCATCAGCCGGGCGTTGAGCGATTTGGATGTCGCCAAGAAGGAAAGCGGCTGATGATCCACTTGGACGGTAAAGTGCGAGCCGTAGAGATACAGTTGGAACTTCTGGACTGCCCAGACGAGGGCGAGACACTCCTTCTCCGACGTGGCGTAATTCTGTTCGGCCGGCTTGAGTTTCCGGCTGGCGTACGCGACGGGGAAGAGCGTCGGGGCGTCCGTGGAGTCCCGTTGGAGTAGAACGGCTCCGAGGCCTACGTCGCTGGCGTCTGTGCGCAGGACGAAGGGCTGTCCGTGGTTGGGGAGTCGCAGGACTGGCTGGGACGTCAGCTTGTCCTTGAGCTCCTGGAAGGCAGCTTCGCATTGCGGGGTCCAGAGGACTCGGTCCGGTGCGGTCTTCCGGGTTAGACTGGATAGTGGCGCGGCGATCCCGTTGTAGCCGGGTACAAACTTCTGATAGAAGCCACTCAGTCCCAGGAAGGACTGAACATCTTTCTTGGTCTTGGGGCGTGGCGCGTCTCGAAGGCGCGGGACGGTCTTTTCCAGAGGCCGGAGCTGTCCACGGCTGATGGTGTGGCCAAGAAATTCCAGCTCTTGATAGCCGAACTGGCATTTGGTCGGCCGGGCAGTGAGGCCAGCTTCTCTGAGGCGGCGCAAGAGTTGGCGCACCACTCGCAGGTGCTCCTCCCATGTCTCCGTTGCGACGAGTATGTCGTCCATAAAAGAGTGTATGAACGGACAGTGGAGGGGGTCCAACAGCTTCCGCATCATCGTGCTGAAAATACTTGGGGCATTGTGCAGACCAAACGGCAGAACGTTAAACTCGTAGTGGCCGTCCATCATGCTGAAGGCCAGGTACTGGCGGGATGAAGGGTGTACGGGAATCTGATAAAAGCCTTTGCTCAGATCCACTCGGGAGAAGTATCGGGCGGACTGTAGCTTTGCAAACAAGTCTGTCGGGTCGGATAGGGGTCCGGGCACGAACTGGGTTACAAGGTTCAACTGCCGGAAGTCGATACAGAGGCGATGTTCTCCGCTGGGCTTCCGTGATAGAACTATTCCTGCGCTGTAGGGGGAACGGGAGGGAGCGATGACTCCGGCTTGTAGCAGAGCCTCTACTTCCGTTCTTACTACTTGCTGCTGGGAAAGTGGGACGGGGTAAGGTTTCTGGCGGACGGGAGTGGGGTCCGTCAGGGTTAGTCGAACTTCTTCCAGGTCCGTCCTCCCAGGAATGTCGGTGAGGACTTCCCTGTAGTCTGCTACGATGGCGCGTAGTTGGCGTTGCTGGCCGGCGGGGAGTGAGGGGTCCAGAGAGACGTCCCGGAAGGATTCCTTCCCTTTTAGCGGAAATTCGGCGACGCCGGTCTCTGTGCCATCCACTTCGACGGCCAGCGCGACCGTGAGTAGCGAGTGGGAGTCTGGGGCGGGTGCAGGTTGCTCCAGGTACCGCTTGAGCAGATTGATGTGGTGGGTCCTGGGCTTTCCGCCTACCTCGATGCGATAAGTGGTACGGGAGAGCTTCTCAAGCACCGGGTAGGGTCCTTGCCAAGCTATGTCTAGCTTGTTTGTGCCGCTGGGGAGGAGCAGTAGGACTTGGTCTCCTACCTGTAGTTCTCGGTCCCGGGCGCGGCGGTTGTGATAGCGGGCTTGCCTTTCTCTCGCCTTCTTCAGGTTGGCGGAGGCGGCTTTCCAGGTGGCCTTGAGGGTTTCTTGGAGCTTCGTGACGTACTTCGTGGCGTCGACCGGTGCCTCGTCCAGTTTGGCGTCGGTCCAGCTACGTCGCAAGGCGGCTAGAGGTCCGGAAAGGGGTCTTCCAAAAAGCAGCGTGGAAGGCGTGTATCCGGTGGAGGTGTGCGGGGTCTCTCGATACGCGAAGAGCGCTGACGCGACGTATGTGTCCCACGCTTCCGGCTGTTCGTCGGCGATTTGCGGATAATCGAGATAAGAGTCCCGTTTAGGCGCTCGACCTGTCCGTTGCTGGCGGGGTGGTAGGGTGGAGTCCGGATATGGCGAATGCGGAGTAGTTGAAAAACTTCTTGCATGAGTTTCCCGGTGAACTGGGACCCGTTGTCGGTCAAGATGTTGTCCGGGAATCCGACTCGAGTGAATATGGTGACGAGCGCGTCGGCGACTCGGGCGGCGTCGATCTTCGGTAGAGGAACGGCTTCACACCACATCGAGCAAGCGTCGACAAGGGTTAGTAGGTACTGGTTCCGCTTCTTGGTCCGCGGGAGGGGTCCTACGATGTCGACAGCCACTCGCTGGAAGGGTGTTCCGACGACGACGGTGGGGCTGATAGTGACCGGTACGGTGTGATGGCGGGGCGAGTATCGTTGGCACTGGCTACAGGACTTGACGTAGCGCTTCACGTCTTCGGTCATCCCGGGCCAGTGGTACTGAGCGCTGATGCGTAGAGTGGTCGCTCCTATGCCCATATGTCCGCTTAGGGGCATGCTATGGCCAAGTTCCAGGACTTGGGGGCGAAGTGTCGCAGGCACGACGAGTTGAGAATGGTCGTCCTTCTGACGGAAGAGGAGTCCGTCTTCGACGAAAAAGTCCCCGGACTTGGGTGGAGTGCGTGCGGCGGGAAGCTTTCCGTAGCACTTGCGGAGGGTGACGTCGCTTTCTTGGGCCTTCCGGATCTGTTCCGGCATCTGGTTGGGAATCGGGGGTGGTGTCGCGGCTGTTTTCGCCTGGGCGCGCGTCTGGACGGCGGCCATCGACTCCACAGGCTGGGGCGGCATCCCCAAGAACACGTATCGGCATCCTAAAATCAGGTCGTACAGGGGCTGGTCCATCACGGCAGCTTGGATGGTCCCCGTTACGTATCGGCTGGTGACTTGGATCCGGGCTATAGGGAGCGTGGTGCTGGGTTGGGACGCGTCGGCCAACTTCAGGGTGATAGTCTCGCCGGTCAGGTCTTGTTCCCTGATGAGCGAGCGGCGGACGACGGCGTCGAAGGTGAGTCCAGTGTCGTATAGACAGTGGGCTGGGCGACTGTTGACAGTCACTTGCTCGGTGACGGCCGGTCGATCGGTGGGAGTGGCGACGGGGGTCACCGGTTTCCCGTCGGGGGTAACTTGGCGTAGGGCTAGTACGGTACCTTGTCTGCGACGCTGGTCGCTGATGCGGCGAAAACATTTCTCCCGGGTATGTCCTCGGCGCTGGCAGTAGCCGCAGTAGAGCTCTGTGCTCCGCTTCCCTGGCTCTGCTCCGGGGTTCGGGCGTCCTTTGGGCGGTTGTGGACGGTGGTTCGCTGGCGGGACTGGCCGGCGAGGCTGGTGGCGGGTATCTGGCGACGAGGGTGCGGGGGGATCACGGCGAGGCTGTCTGTCGTCGGGATGGGCGGTGAGGTATCGGTCCGCGACGATGATCAGATCTTCAAGGCGAGCGGCGCCCTGTTCGGCGGCGAAAGTCCGAAGTTCCGCTGGCATTGTCCCTCGGAGTTGCTCGGCTAGCATCAACTCTAGCAATCCGTCGTATGTCTTGGGTTCGTCAGTTTGCTCAATCCATTTGTCCCGTAGCGTAGCTAGACGGTCGGCAAACTGCGTGAACTTCTCCCCTCTCTCTCTCCGGGAGTTCCGGAAATTCTTGCGGTAGTGCTCGCCTGAGAGCTCAAAACCATGCAGCAGGGCTCTCTTGAGGGCGGGATAGTCTCCCTCCTCGGATGTCGGTGTCTTGGCCAGAATCTGATAGGCCTTCCCCTTAAGGCCATGACTGAGCTTGCGATACCAGTGCTGGGGGTCAAGACCGTTTTCTCTCGCGACTCGTTCGAATCGGCCGAGATAGACTTCAATCGATTCGTCTCGTTCGACGAATGGGTCCAGGGGGAAGTTCATCCCCGGAATCGGCGGGGGGGGGGGTGCGGGTATTCCGGTGCTGGTGGCGAAACTGGGGGCGATGAGCGAGTAGTCTTCGCTAGCGGGCGAGGCGATACCTAAATCGCGGCGGTCGCGCTCAAGCTGGAGGAGTGCTTGGCGCCGTTCGAGCTCCTTATCCTTCCTTTTCTCTTCCAGTGCCGCTACCCTCTCGTCCTCCTCCTTCCTCCTTGCGGCGGCTCTCTCCTCCTCTGCTATCCTCTCTTTCGCCTCCTCTCTTCTCCGCTCGGCGGCTCTCTCCTCCTCTGCAATCCTCTCCTTAGCCTCCTCTCTTCTCCGCTCGGCGGCTTTCTCCTCTTCTGCAAGCTTCCGGGCGGCGGCTTTCTCCTCCTCTGCAATCCTCCGGGCGGCGGCCCGTTCTTCCGCGGCGAGGCGCTCCTTCTCCTCCTCTTTCCTCGCCTCTCGCTCTTTGGCCCTCTCCTCCCTCTTCAACTTTTCCTCTGCCACGTCAGCATCTACGTTAGCCAAGACGTAGTCTTTGAGTTCGGTGCCGGCGAGCCCTAAGCTCTCGCCAATACTCTTGTACTTAAGAGCAAGCTCTCCCCGGTCGGCCATGGTAAGGGAGGTAACTTACCCTGAAAAAGGTCCTAACCGGAATGAGGGGCGCACACAAGGGGTACACTGACGGAAAACAAGGGGGTGGGCTGGATGAGCTAAGATGAATCTGCAAAGGGGCGAATACGACACAACCACAAGACAAAATGCAATCAAACCACCAGGACAAAATGCAATCAATCAAAAATACAAAAATGAATGCAAGAAAAAGCCTTTTGAGATATCGCCACTCGGGAAAACCAGTAAGGGACCTAAGGGGCTATGCTATCTACTACTAGGCTTAGAGGGCTGGGTCCTATCTATACTGGGCTGGGGTGGAAATTACGCTAAGTCCTAAGTCTAGTCGAGTTGGGATGGGAGCCTAAGTCTTTTGTCTCGTTGGGTTGGAGGGGGAAACCTAAGTCTTTAGTCTCGTCGGGGTCGCCAAAGTTAATGTCACGAAGAGAGGGAGTTGGGGGATGGGGGTAAGCTCTTAATCTCTCGCGCTTTATTATCTCCTTTGATAGACTAATGGTGCGATGACATTCAAGAGATTAATGCTGGGCCAACTTAATAAACAGACAGGGAAAAGACGAGATGAAGAGTAAATGTACTAGTTAAGAAATTCACATTCAAAGGCCAGTCAGGGTAATTGCAATTTCTATAACTAGTTCCTTTTAATAATTTGAAATGGAGAGTCTGGGTCAAGTTACTATGACGTGAGTCATGGGCTAAGCGTCTCTTAGTAAGGAGTAGTCTGGTGATTTTCTGGATAGTCAATATTTGGGATACTAGAGCGATTGTAGACTGATCTCATCACAGGGCGAGAGTGTATCTGTGTGGTTTCAGAGTCTCTCTGATAATCTGGCGAGGGGGGATTCTCGTAGGCTTAGGCACTTAGCTCTGTACTGAAGTGCGGCGATTTGTCCAGGATACTCTGGTTGGCTTGTTAGCGTGGGTCTGTAGCGTGGGTGGAAAGATGCAGGTCAGTGGTCACGCGATGATGACTCATGGACCACGCGTGCTTGTCTTGTGATATGGTACAGGCATAGAAATCGGCTTTCGTGGCTAGCCGTCCTGAAAATGGCGAAGTCCCAAGTCTCGCTTCTCATTGACCTCCTGGGTTGACAGGGGCCTGCGGCGGGTCAGTGACTGGGAGTTGATTCAAAGCCGGGGTGATACGCCCGGTACAGGAACCCGTCTGCAATGTGTACAGACGCTGTATCAGCGGGGGATAGGGATAGTGTGGATTCAGGGCCTGTGTTATGATAGCGCTCCTCAGAATTCAAATTGGTGTGACCGGTCAGGGGTTGAGCCAGTGCACATACCAACAGTCAAACAATGCATCTAGATTTACTGGGCCAAAGTGGAGGTTATTGGCAGCCACTAGTATAAGATACATTCGGCGCATAAGGATGGGGTTGGCAACAGGGCAAATATTTATACAATGGGAGCCTGGGGGAAAGCAAATGGAGGATACAGGGCGAATGGGTTGTAGGTCTGGGCCGTACTGGGGACTTTAATCTATATGTAGGGACAACATGGCATGGGGTATTTACACATGGGGCAAACGGAGCATACAAGCATAAATCCAAACATGTCATGGGTCATAAACAAGGTAGAAAATATGTGCAAGGGATAAATACAAGTCATAGCAACACATCAAGGCAAAATTATAAACATGAACATACATATTGACAGGACGCATGAACATGATGGGCGAACGACGGGTGATGGGTCTGCTATATGACAAAGAGTAAGTTCCCTCTCTTACCTTGACTTAAGACGGGTGGAAGCACAAGGGTACTGTCGAAACTCAGAGGTCACTCGGTGATGGAGACGTGTTTTCGGACAGGCTGTGACTTCGAGGCAGGGATGCTGGGGTCTGACACTATGTCAAGGTTTGTGCCAGGCTTTAAGGAGATGTCCCGGGGGGCGGGGCTTAAGCGACTGGGCGAGCGGGCCGGCTAGAGATGGCTGATTAAGAGGAATGATGGCTGGCTGAGCGAGTGAGTGATGACTGTGTAGCAGCTTAGCTCAGGGGGTGATTGCCCGCCTTGTCACACTAGGCGTATTATTTTGAAAACATTTAGAACACAAGCATTAATATAAGAATTGGTTGTAGTTTTTTTTAACATGTTTTGTCAAATGCAAATTAGTCTATTACATTAATTTTGCACAGGCCCTACGTTTCACCAGCGAATAGCGGAAGAGTGTAAATTGTAATATACTTTTGGTCAGCTTGCTCACTGTAGGCTCTTGACCTCACATGGCACCTTTAGGACAAGACTACTGTATAAATAACTGGACGCAATGGGCTGTTGGGCGACCTGGAATGGCTCAGCTATTTAAGCGAATTTGCACTAAGACCAGGGATGTTGCTAGGAATTTTTTTCTTCGGCGATTTGGCCGAACCATCCGTGAAACTTTCGGCTTTTTACTGAAAGTTTCGGCTCTCTCTTCCAAAGCAGTATCACATGTTTTTTTGACTAGATTCACTACGTTAACGTGCACCCTCCACCTCCATATATTAAAGGTGTTCTGTTGATGCATATCTTTGTAATAAAACATGTTTTTAAGAGTAGAAAAAGAACATTGAAATGAAATTTTATTTTCTTAAATTTTAGACACACAAAAACAATAAAAAGTTTAGACTGTCCCTTGACAGACCACACAATACTGCCAGAGTTTCTGAGTTTAACCTTAGTAATTATCGAATCCTCGCCTAAACTGCAAGCGTACAGCACAGGAATATCGCAAAAATGGACAAAACCGAGCCGATTCACACGTGAAAACTTCGGCTCGGCGAGCCGACATGATGGACAGTTTATCGGTTTTTTTTATAAAAATTTCGGCTAAAAGCCGAAGATCCGACCCAAACGACATCCCTGCTAAGACCTTTCTTTTTTTTTTTTCGAGGGGCCGGGTAGCTCAGTTGGTAAGAGCGTCTTACTAGTAACCGAAAGGTCGCTGGTTCGAATCCCGGATTGGTCAACGTGTGATCATATTATTTTCTCCTTTACCAACAACTGGCCCGCTGGGGTCAGTATAAATCGGTCCAGTAGTCACCTATATGCGAAAGTGTCGTGTGACTATAATCTACAAACAACGACCTTTCTTTCTCCAGCATAACATTGACTAAGTGATCGTAATAATAGTAGGCGACTGTGGTGGAGCAGAAGCTTAAAGGAAGTAATTTATGGTTGTCAACTTTGGAGATTCTATCTTTTAATCCCGGTAGACGGAAGTATTTAATCAGATGTTTGATTATCTGTTGCTTTGATGATAGTCAGGAATGTGTTTGTTGGTTGGTTTGCTTGGAAACTACAGCAGTCCAAAAGTAACAATCTACAACTAGCAAATACAAGAACGTAATCCTACTGTTTGTGGCTTCTCAACCAAAGAAGATCTAGTAGAGTATAATATTATGTTTCCAAAATCTGGAGTGACCATATTGAGTAGGTATAATCTTGACTCAACAACACCAATGGCATCAACACGGACATCAAAGTCCAAGGCCAGTCCCTCAACACAGTGCATAGCTGCAAATATTTAGGAGCCATTGTATCAGACAATGGGCCCCGAGAGGAAGTCCTCTCCAGGATCGCACAAACAACTGCTGCCCTGGCGGGGTTGAAGCCAACTTGGAAAGACAGGACCATCAGTCTACATTCCAAGGTAAGGCTGCTGCGCTCCCTTGTCATCCCCATCTTCTATACGCTTGCGAAACATGGACCCTCAAAGTAGATCTACAACGAAGAATAAAAAGCGTGGAGATTAGGTGCTACAGAAGACTTCTCGGCATTTCCTATACCCAGCACATCACCAACGACGAAGTCCGACAGACCAACACACAAGCCATCAGACAACACGATGACCTGCTCACAGTGGTGAAAAAACGGAAACTCCGATGGAATGGCCACGTCACCAGATCATCAGGTCTCGCAAAGACCATCCTGCAAGGCACAATGCAAGGAGGTAGAAGAAGAGGGAAACCAAAAAAGAGGTGGGAGGACAACATTCGAGAATGGACTGGTTTGACAATGAGCGAAACCATCAGGGTAGCTGAGGACAGGGAAAGATGGAGTACGCTGGTTAAACGATCATCTGTGGGGCCCCTACGACCTCCGAGTTAGGGAATAGGAAAGGATAGGATAGAATATTTCCTCTTATTTATATTCAAATACTGTTAAAATCAACTCAAACAGATTCCCAATTCTATTCAACTCAGTGACCTCTTCTCTTTCAATCATCAACATTTTTCAACTTCAACTCAAGAAGGCTGAAGAAGGCAGGTTGATGCTGTCGAAATATACCAAGGTAAATCAGAGAATCTGAATCTGTTATACGTTATTTATCAATATTGTCGATTCAGACCCGATGCTTAAATCTTCATAAGTTTAACCCGGATTCGTTTATCCACGCAGCCTGTTCACTCAGCAACAAGGCAGGAGTCGTCGTATACAGTTTTCCAACTTTATTCAGCAACCTTCAACAACTACTTACAAGATAGCTTCCGAAAATCACTACAAAGATCACTTTCCAAGCAGAAAGCGCATTACTTAATAGCTTTTCTGCAATCGAGAAAGAATTTGAACATTCCAGCGTAACGCAGTAACATCCATTCAAAGTTAAAAAATAAAAATAAAAATAAAAATCCTCACCGGAACAATGCACGTCACAGTCATAATGTTTACGAATCTACATGATTCGACCAGCTGTTGCCCGTGAGATCTGGAAGCTTCGCTCGCTAATAAACAAGTAATTCCAGAAAATTCTCAACAATATCGACCGACGAAAACTATCAACATTATACAAAACTTCTTCTAACAACAGCGCAAAATCAAATCAAATTTAAATACACGCTATCATTGCATGCTTTGCAAAACAAAATAACCGGATCTATTGTCTGCCCCTCAATCGTAACAGAATCAAGATAATACCTACGCAAAGAAGATCTCGTTAAGACACAATTTTTGTATTGGATTCTCCATGGCAGGACATGCAGTAAGTATCTCGTTGACTTGAGCAGACTCGGCTTGACTAAAATATAATTACCAATCAGATAACAAAACCAAACATCCAACAGAATTGATTAACAGCGTTCAGAATTCTCATGATAGAGACACGATACGGAGAGTGGAAACTGAAATACTGCAACTGTTGGTAGATCTACCCAACATCGAACATTGACTTTGGTATTGATACTGTTAACTATTGACTATCTAAGAAGCCAAGATGAGTGTGTTGAACTGGGTGTGGGGCCAGCTGGACGTGACCACTGTCTTCATCTTCTTGATGGTCTTCCTCGTTGGCTACTACTGGCTGACCACTCCTTCTAACCTGCCTCCCGGACCTACCCCGTTGCCTATAGTGAGTGTCAACTTGCTAAAAATATAATTTTTGATAGGTTATAATGTTATGTACAGAAAGAGATCCAGTCTCCTTTTGAAATATACTATTATATATGTCAACTCAGCGCCTTCAACCAAATTCATTTCTTTAATTGTGTTCAGTATATTATTCTTGTGTGTGTGTCTGACTTGAAGGTTTTGCGTGGGTATAGTCTAATTATGTAAATGAATGTGAGCTATATAATTACTATAATGCTACTAATGTAGCATGAAAAGTGCGGGTCTGTGTCCGTACCCTTACATATATTTTCACCCTTCTCAGATTGGTAACCTGCTATCGGTTGGCAAAGCGATGAAGCAGCACAAGTTTCTTGCATTGCTGAGTGAATGGCGGCAACGTTACGGGGACGTCTTCACTGTGTGGTTTGGGGCTCATCCCATTGTCCTCATTTCAGATTACAAGGTAAGCCAGCATTCAATCCGTCAGCCGTTCATTCAATTAAACACTTAATGAAAACTGAAGAGAACAACGTGGTTTTAATGTTTAAACCTATATGGCAAGGTATTTTTTTCTTTAGAGCAAAGGGTAAAGTTGAATTTGTATTTATTTATTTATTGGCAGCAGAACACTACCATTCGTCGTGTTCAAAATGGTACTGCAGTTATGTCGCAGTTGTATTTTTGAGCTGTTCTGACCAGACAACTCTTGTTAGTCTACTCGGTGAGCGTCTTCAATGGGCTGTGAAAACAGAAAACATGATTCTTTTGTTGCCTGCCACAAAACTCAATCAGCCCAGTATACGTGTGAAGTCTAGCATTCAAGCAGTCAATCGTCCGCTTACTTAAACATTCATTTATTCTCTCAGACAACCCAGTATAAGTGTGTTTTGATTTGCCCATCGTGCAGAACCTGCAGGACGCCTTTGTAAAGCATGGTGATATCTTCTCGGGCCGAGTGCAAAACCTGTACTTGGTCAAGAAACTCATCAAGCTGACTGGATTAGGTCAGTGTCTTGTGCAGTAGATGTTGTTGATTGTTCACGGAGCAATTATAATAATAATAATAATAATAATAATAATAATAATAATAATAATAATAATAATAATAATAATAATAATAATATATTTTTTGTAGCGCGAAATCAGACACAATATCTGCTCAAAGCGCTTTTCTCACGCCTTCACTGGGGCTAATGGCTAACACACATTATATACAAAGGAAAGCTAAAGACACAAGCAGGTTTAACCGCTCCCACCCTTACACAACCCCCCCATTACCCTCTCCCCACACACACTGAAACAAAACATTTAAGCCAATAAAACATTGGACCCAAAGGCTGGGTGGACGTGTGGGTTAGGGATATTATGATGGAGAAGGGGAAGGCTTGATTGCTTTCAAGTGGCGGGGTGGGGTGGCGGGGTGGAGTTAAGGTACTATTAAAGACTTGGGGTAATATGCATAAGCCGACCCAAATATGTCGCCCGAAAGTGAGCTTAGTTTTAAGATGGCAAAGCTTTTGTTCTCTCTCTATATATTTTAAACTTTTGTGTCTTTATGCAAAATTGTATTGCGTCTTAATGCCTACAAGATTATGTTTAGTGCTGTGATAATCCCTTATTTGTTGTTATATTGTAAGCCCTGTGATTCCAGGGTAGTGTGAAACGTTGAGACATTGCTTGTCTTGTTAAACTGCAGCGTGCGTGTGTGGATGTGTGGGTGTGTATGTGTGTGGGTGGTGTGTGTGTGTTTGTGGTACTTGCACTATTGTGTGAGATTCTCAGCACTGCGAGTGAGGTGTGTTGGATGATGTTTATAAGGTGCGTGAAATTGATGTTTGTGTATTCTTTATATATAGTTTTAAACCGATCCGGTGCCTGTTGTAATTCCTTTTGAGGTAATGCAGATGTGTTATATTGTAGTTTTACCGTTCTTATAAAGCGGGCCATAAACATTGAACCACACTGATGGTCCTATATGGATGCGTGCTTATGTGAACATGTCACATGTAGGTTTGTTTTAGTTGATTTAACAAACAAGTTTACCCGTGGCCTACACAATCAATCAATATTTCATTTATTGTCTGTTCACACATTCAGGTGATATTAGACATTAATTAAGAACAACAACAATATAAATAAAATCACAATTAAGAAACCTTGTAACAAAATGGAACGAAAGGGGAAGAAGGATTTAACACCAAACTATAAAAGTCTACCAATAGGAGTCTGTGCAATAATTTTCACAACTGCTTTTATCTGTGAATGATGTAATACATCATCTAAAGAATGTCCATATTCAGTCAAATGATGTCCTTGGTTTTCATACATTGCATTTAAAACTGGACATTCAAAAAAAATGTGGTAAACTGATATATTTTTTCCACACATACACTGGATATCTGCCGAATATTTAGTATTCCATGAGTTCATTCTTAACTTGTATATTAATTTTGACAACTGTCGTGAACAGTTCGGTATAGTAACCTTGTTAATGCTAGTATCTTGACATACTGCTTTTTCTAATAAGGAATACATTTCATGACAACACATACTCAAATTGTTAACAGAAATAGAATCTAATGATCTTAGCGCTCCCTCTTTGGCTAACTTGTCACATACTTCATTCCAATGAATTCCACAATGTGCTGGAACCCAACAGAAATCAACAACTATACCTCTAGAAAAAATACAATGGATCATATGTTTAATTTCATATATGAATTCATTTCTTACTTTGGAATTACCCTGTTTCAAAGCATACAAAACCGATTTTGAATCTACACAAATCAGTAAACCAAAGAGCTCTAACGGTAAAGTCATAATGTAGTTGAGAGCCATTACAATAGCATAAAGCTCACTCGTAAATATAGAAAACCCCTTTCCTAGATAATATGAGCGTCTTACATGTAATGCAGGAATGATAAAAGCCGATCCACTATCTAAAGAATCTAATACCGAACCATCTGTAAAAATCTTCAAATGGTTTAAATAATTATTTTCAATATGCTCTTTTACCTCAGTAACTAAGAGATTAGTGTTGTCATCTTTTTTAGTTACACTATAATCAATGTTAAAATTTGCATTTCTGTGCTCCCATGGTGGAATAGGTGATATTAATGGCATAACGGGAATTGCTGTGATATCAATGTTACACTTTTCAAAAAGATCTTTTGTATAGTTCTTAATTGGCTTCAAGTAATTAATATGTTTAGTTCTTTTTGGATAGTCTTCTGCATCTATAAAAATTTCTTCCTGTACGGAATTAGGGACAGATAAACATCTTAATACATATTTTGAAGTAGCTAATTGACGTTGTTGGTTTAATGGTAATATTCCAGCTTCTTGGTATGTTTTAATTGTATTAGCATGAACTGGAACACCTAATGCAACTTTAATAGCTCTACTGTCGATGCTTTGTAATTTATTTAATAATGTATTGTTTGATGAAAAGTACACCTCCTGACCATAAACAAGCTTTGAACGGACTAGTGATATTGCTAAATGTAAGAGGGATTTGGTATCCTGACCCCAATTTTGTACACTAATAATTTTTAATAAAATTAGGGATTTTCTTGCCTTTGTTATTAAATGCTCAATATGTAATTTCCAGTTTAATTTAGAAGTTAGCTGAACACCAAGAAATTTAACCTGTTTCTTGTATATAAGAATATCATCATTTAATTTTAAAACAGGTAAACATTTAGGATTAATACCATTATTAAAAAGCATTAAAAACGTTTTTTCAGATGACAATTCCAGACCATTATTTTTCATAAAGAGATTAGGGTTTTTCAGTTCTTCTTGAAACAGTTTTTGTACATGTGTTATTACTCTCTGCTTTGTATGTTTTCGAAGAGATGTATTAATCCACATGGCAATATCATCAGCATACTGAACAACATTTAATGGATTAGAAATAACAGTGGGAAGATCGTGAATAAGTATTGAAAACAATAATGGTGCAATTATAGAGCCCTGAGGAATTCCCATGTCAATGTTATGATAAGATGAATAAGTGTTTCCTACTCGTGTACATATAGATCTGCCATTTAAATAATTTTTTATATAATTATACATATGACCACTTATTCCAATATTTTTTAACTTATATAACAATCTTGCATGCCACACACTGTCATATGCTTTTTTGACATCGAAAAATGCAGCAAGAGTACTTTTTCTATGAGCAAACTGTTTTTTAATATGACTAGTTAATTTCACCAAATGGTCAGTTGTGCATCGACCTTTTCTAAATCCTGCCTGATTTTTAGGAATTGCGTTGTTCTTTTCACAAAAATATGTTATTCTTTTCTGAATTATTTTTTCAAATACTTTCCCTACATGTGAGTTCAATGCAATTGGTCTATAATTAAGAATTGAGGAACGAGATTTACCTTGCTTATGTACTGGAATAACTACTGACTTCTTCCAGATAATAGGGAGAGTTCCACTCTGCCAACACTGTTGGCATAATGAATGTAGTAATTTTTTCCATTTCAAAGGCAAATGCGTTAATAATTGATATGACATTCCATCAATCCCAACTGCAGTCTTGTTTGATGAAAATGATTGTAAACAGTCTAAAAACTCTTCAAATTCAATAGGGGCATTTATAAAATGAAAATTATTTGGCAAAGGGTCTTCATATTCTTTCTCATTTTCTTTTTCTTTTCTTAATTGTTGTACTGATGGATCAAGACTTGATGATAAAGAATATTCTGCAAAAATCTTTACAAAAGCATCAGCCTTCTCTTTAGCACTTGGAAAATTATTATTGCTTAATTTAATTGGATACGACTGAAGTTTAAATCCATTTTTCATTTCTTTTACTTTTTTCCATACCTTTTGCATATCCTTTGACTCTGAAACCTCTTTAACACAAAATTCAGACCAATACTTTTTTTTTGCCTGAGCTATAACTCTATTACATTGTATCTTAGCATATTTCATCTTTGTGAAATTTTCTTCTGTTTTATTTTTAATCCAATGCTTATATAAGTCTTTTTTAAAATTTACAGCTGTTTCACATTCACTGTTCCACCAAGAATTTCCAGAATGGTTATTTAGTTTCTTAGATTTACACTTTGGTATATATTTTTCTGCTGCTGTTAATATATTATTTCTAAAATTTGAATAAAACACATCTACATCATCATGAATAATACTGTCAGTATCGATGGCATTGAGATGTGCTTGAAAATCTTCCCATATTGCAAATTTATATTTAAATTTAGGAATGATGTCTTCTGTTTTATCATCTTTATCATAATCAACATCCTTGAGCTTAATAATAATTGGTATATGATCACTTCCTAGACAATCGTCTAGCGGAGACCAAGTGCAAGTTATTGCTAAGTCAGGTGTTGTAAATGACAGATCAATTGCCGTGGGCCTGTGGTATGAAACATCAGGGATTCTTGTATACTGACCGTCATTTAAGAGGCATAATTTAGAGTCCAAAATATTTTCAACTAAACGGCTACTTGTTACTATAGTACAACCTGGCTCCCACCACGGCGAATGCGCATTGAAGTCCCCCATTATTAACCACTTAGCATTTGACTTTACTAATGTTTTTAGCCAATCTGTATTATCGTCTTTCGGACCTTCTGGTAAATATACAGACAAAACATTTAAAACAATATGCTTGTTAATTTTCAACACTGCAGCAGTACTATAAATATTCTTTAGTGACGTAGGTACAGGCGATGGAAATAAGCAATAATCTAAATCACACCTAATATATAAAGCTGTCTGTACTTTTCTTTTGTCATCGAATTCAAGAGCATGAAACAAAGGAGGATAATAATAATTCTTTAACTTAGGGAGCCTCTTCTAATTTACTTTAATTTAATTTAATGGCTAACACACATTATATACAAGCAGTAATAATAATTTCACTCCGTGGCCTACACTATTTTGGCTTGATTGAAGGAGTCATCGGCAGTCAAGGCCAACAGTGGAAAGAACTGAGACGTCTGACCCTCTCGTCTTTGCGAGATTTCGGTTTGGGCAAAAAGTCGCTCGAGGAGCGCGTGCAGGATGAAGCTCGTGCAGTGATGGAGGTCATCGAGAAAGGTCAAGGTCAACCTATGGAACTGAAGGCTCTTCTATCGAAGTTCTCTTCTAACATCATCTGCAGCGTCATGTTCGGCAAGAGGTGAGTGGAACTTGAAACGTAACGTAAAGTGTGTGCGTTTGATGAATGTGCCCCCGAGTTATGTGGCCATTCGTTTTCCGTTTTCTCTGTTTAATTCCAAGTTTCTGAAAGAAACCTAGCTACAATTGAAGATTCAGAGCCTACAAGTTTAAGTCTGTACATTTGCAAAATCTGTTAAGGATGATCGATGGTTTACTGAGAGAAAAAAAGTTCAACAGGTTGAAATGCAGCGGTTTTTGTTTTTTTAATAAATGACTCAAAACCTATGCTCTGATTCGTTCATAATTTAAAAAAAAAACACTATTCAAGCCGCGTTTCCTCTTGTGCCTTCTCTTCCTCTGGTTCGTCCTCAAGCTCTTTCTCATCCAGCTACTGTCCACTATGGAAACAAAAAAAAAAGCACCACACTGCAACCGTCCTATTATAAATTCAACCTTTCAATTTTTACACTGTGTAATCCAATTACACATTCATATTTAGATCTATTGTATATCTTGAGGTGACAAAGTTATTTTGATTCGTAAGTTGTGTGTGTATGTGGCCTCGAGGGGTGGCCTCGTGGCGCAGTGGTAACTCGCCGGTTTCTTATGCCGAAGGTCGCGGGTTCGATTCCCGCAAGGGGCGAACGTAGGTGACTTAGGTACGAGACTATATTGAGGTCAACGAGGGTTCTCTCCGGTGACTCCGGTTTCCTCCTTGCCTGTAATAATGGTACTGGACGCAGTCAATATAAAAAGTAAAAAAAATAAAAACTCGATTTTCTTTCCGTCTTCCAATAGCGATCTCCCTGCCTTTACACCACCTGTTTGAGTGATGGATGTGTACTTGTCGTGTGTGAGGGTGGATGAGACAGGTGAGCGTGGATGTTAGTACAGATCGCCGCGGTTTGAGCCTGATTGATTTGGGGAAAGGCGCGTATATAGCATCCAGTATTATCATTTTTATGTATATAATATATATAATGTCTGTGTGTGGGCGCGCGGATGTGGGTGAGTTTGTGTGTGTGTGTGTGTGTGTGTGTGTGAGAGAGAGGGAGAGAGAGAGAGAGAGAGAGAGAGAGAGAGAGAGTCATGAAATAACATGCTTTTGATTTCGCTAAATTCTGTTGCTTAAATTGTTTTTTTTAATGTTCTTGACTTGCTTACAAGGTGTTGTGGTTGATGGTCCGTTGCTTACAGGGGGTTGTGTTTGATGGTCCGTTGCGGAAATAAAGATTCGTTGACTTGACTTGACTTGGCTTGGCTTTCCTTCTCCTCTTTCTCCTCTGCATCGTCATCATCGCCATTGTCGCGGTTTGTGTTGCAGATTTGAGTACAGTGATCCCGTGTTCGCAGAACTGACAGGTTTGATAAACGATTTGGTTCAAAGCCCAAGCTTTCTGGGCCCTACCAACTTTTTGCCGTTCATGCGCTTCTGGCCACCTGAGGCAAAGGTACTGAATGACTGATTCATTTATTGTTTGATTTATTGATTTGTTAGTAGGCTTGGTTAATAGTCCTTTCGCCGCCATCTGGGGCGGTATTCAGAAAGACCCGATTGCAACCCTCCGATAGGTTATTTGTCCCAAGGTGTAGACCTTGCGGTAGTTTTATCTTACCTCAGGGTTGGAGACAACTGCCGGTATCTTTCTCTCAGTATTCAGAAAGGCCTACCTTACGCATGGTCCCAACCTTGAACTAAATTTAACTTGCCCGGAATATCTTCCTCTGTTGCGCATGCGCGTGCACTTTTCCATGGTAACAAACATGGCAGAATCCGTGTCCATGGCAGACCACGCAAAAGGGAAAAGAAAAACAAATTTTACGCATAAAGAAATAACTTATCTCGGTATTCAAAAAGGCCTACCTGACGCATGGTCCCTACCTCGAGCTAAATTTGAATCCTCCTCTATTACGGAAGCGCTTTTCGATGACAACGACACAACAGCTTTCTTAGCAGACGACGGATCACACGAAGGAAAAAAGCAACTTTTTCCATCGAAAATATTTCGTTTCATTAGAATTGAAAGAGGAAACCCAAAACATCATACTTCCGTACTTCGCTTTGATCATTAATCTACCATCAAAAAGAAAGTATTTTACGTCAATTTTACTGGCACATGGATAAAATAATAGAACTGGAAACGTAGTGTTACACACAGCTGCAGCGAAGGAAGAAGTGACGATGCCGGTTCGCATGTAGCAACTCCTCTCCTACTTCATCCACAATTTGCACGATGTCGATTCTTCAAGATGTAAATTTCCTGTAATGTTCTACATCATCTAGCATATTTAGAGGATATAATCTGTCCCAAAAGACGCCGTTACTTCGTCTCCAATGCAGAATCATTGCGAAAAAAAATTGCATTCGCCATTTTTACCTAGGCAAGGGTACGAGTTACAGGAGGGGGGTAGCGTCGGTAAAATTATCGGCCGTTTGGCCGAGTGGCAGGGCAGTTACAACTTCTCTGAATACCAGATAAATCCAAAACCGACGGAAGGTAAGGACTTTACCCGTCCTCATGATAAATTACCGGCAGGTATTGCCCTTTCTGATTACCGCCCCTGGATGTTACCAAGGTGATAAAAGGCAGGCGGCCCGAAAGCGAAGCTGTGGGGCCGGGTAGCTCAGTTGGTAAGAGCGTCTTGCTAGTAACCGAAAGGTCGCTGGTTCGAATCCCGGATTGGCCAACGTGTGATCATATTATTTTCCCCTTTACCAACAACTGGCCCGCTGGTGTCAGTATAAATCGGTCCAGTAGTCACCTATATGCGAAAGTGTCGTGTGATTATAATCTACATACAAACAAACATACAAACAAACATCCCCTTAGTGGGGGCCGGGTAGCTCAGTTGGTAAGAGCGTCTTGCTAGTAACCGAAAGGTCGCTGGTTCGAATCCCGGATTGGTCAACGTGTGATCATATTATTTTCCCCTTTACCAACAACTGGCCCGCTGGTGTCAGTATAAATCGGTCCAGTAGTCACCTATATGCGAAAGTGTCGTGTGATTATAATCTACATACAAACAAACATACAAACAAACATCCCCTTAGTGGGGGCCGGGTAGCTCAGTTGGTAAGAGCGTCTTGCTAGTAACCGAAAGGTCGCTGGTTCGAATCCCGGATTGGTCAACGTGTGATCGTATTATTTTCCCCTTTACCAACAACTGGCCCGCTGGTGTCAGTATAAATCGGTCCAGTAGTCACCTACATGCGAAAGTGTCGTGTGACTATAATCTACAAACAACAAGCGACGCTGGTTCCAATGTGAGCGTCAGAGGCTGTTGAAGGCAAAGGCCTACACACAGACTGTGCTTGACAGACCTCTGACACTCAGCCAGTGACAAGGTCGCTTTTTAGTGGAAATTGACCTATTGATCCACCGACTGAGTAGTGACGCCATGTTTGTTGTTTGGCCTTCGTCTAATATGTTCACAAGTATAAGGTTTGCACGAGTTCTTTTATAACGCAGGTATAGCCATGTTTGCTTTAATCGTAGACTATAATAATTATGAGGAATGTAAAACTTCCCCTGAATGTCAATTTAGAAAAAAAAATCTATGCAAAGTTACAGCGTCACGTCAGTAGCCTACATAGGATCATTCGCTGTTTAATCATGTTTCTTTGTCCGTGTGTGTATGTACAGTCAGTCAGAGAGCTCATGGAAGGCGCCCAATATCTGGACAACTACTTGAAAAATTTGCTTAAAGACCGAAAGGATACCTTTGACCCTAACCACATCAAAGACTTCGTGGACATCTACTACAAGGCGCAGGCTGAAGAAGGTTCAGACCATTTGTACGATGGTAAGAAATGTTGTGTTCAAATAGATCAAAATAACCACTTTAGAATACTGAAAAAGAAATGCCCGTCCTAGTGTGATTAATTGGTTGGTTGGTTAACTGCCTGGCCTGTCGCAAATTGACGTACAAGGGATATAAACCATATTTGATTGTGGGAATTTATTTGACGTTGTTTCTGGTCTATTGTTATTATATTTGTATAACATCACAGTGTAGAAATAAATTGCATTTTGTGGTGATAAGTCCATATTTGATAGACATAAGCGGTGCTACATTCCCTTCCCACCAACCCTCTGTTTTAAAAAAAATGTTATGATGTCAAAATTCAAAGTTGCTGATAGCCAGTATTAATAACACACATCTTGGTTTACATAACACCCCCTCTATTTCCGGTAATCATTATTTCGTTGCTGTTATGTGCCGCAATTTGCGTTTGATTTCGTGTTTTTTTTCTACGATTGAAGTTCAAAGCCAGTGGTTACCAACACTTGAATACATGATATATGATTATTGCTTTAGGTCCAGCGGACTCTTCCGAGCCAAATCAGGACCGGACAACCCCTGATCCGCATAAAAGATCTGCTGAAGCAACCCTAGTGGTAAAACTGAAAGCTCTCCACCAGCCAGTCACTTTACAATAAAGACATACCACGCAGGGGACGCTGAGGCTGTACTCTAATTTATCGAACCCCCACCAACACTTTAATAATAATAATAATAATAATAATAATAATAATAATAATAATAATAATAATAATAATAATAATTCAAATGCGGTGTGAGAGACTAATCACGGTGCTAGGTCACATAAAATTTATATTTGTTCTCGGGTTTCAAAGTATCATTTGGCTCACTTTAAGAAATGCTTATTACTAATCAAAGGACTAGGTTATTTGGTCTCAAGAGAAGAAAAACTAGTAGACACACACCAATACAAATAGAATGACACCAGTCGTATGTATGTGATTTCAACTTTTATATAGTCAACACAAATTCTAACATTACTTCATTTAAATGTAAATTAATAATTATAAGTGTTCAATGTGCTGGGTAATTTCTTTAGCAGTTCTTCTTCATCACTTGCTAAGCAATTCTAATGTTGTTCTGGTTTTCGTAGTCTAATAATATTGTTCTGGTGGTCGACTATGGGTCCGAGGGGATTAGAGCTCAGTTGGCATTTAAGGGAGACTTAGCTTCAACGCTGCTGCGTGTGCTTGGGTCCGTCGATCAAGTTGAGGGTTCTTACCTCTCAGGATGATCGGGTGAGTCGTGTAGCTACGGGGTTCGGACGTGGCGAGGTAGATTCTATATGATCAATTTCTCTTCCATGGGAGCAAGCCTCATGCGTTGACTCCACAAACGGTCCCAGAGCTGAACTGTAAAATTCAGCACTCTGGTTACAATATTCTATTCATATATGGGTATGCGGTACCCTCTGCAAAGAGTCTATAGCACCAGACACCTGCTGAGTTTCCCATAGGCACACTTCGATCCGAATCTTAAGGCTAAGATATATCAATCAACATGCACAATGTGTCAGAAACAATAATTGGTTTCTGTATATATATATAACATGAACATATTAATACATGGCAATCAATATAATAGTTATAAACATACACGTATCAAACTACTAGTGTTAACTTACTTCTAGTCTCTGGGAATCGTGAAACCATCTCTAGTCTTATCACTTTTCTTGACGAGGCTGAGGCTTTCTGGTTCACTGCAGTCTGTTCCTTTGACCCTCGTGGCTTCGTACTTCGTATTCGACTGACGAGCTAGAGTTTTGGGTCTGGAGCTATGCAGGGGGTTCTACGTCCTCTGACCAATCGTTTAATTCTTGTTTCTAGTTAATCTCGTTCCTATGGGATTACATTTGAATCTTCTGCTGGATTGTCTGGGGAACGAACGGTTCAAGAAGGTTAATTTGACACATGTGTGCTTCTCTTTTAACGTCAAGTTCTATTGAATCCCATCTGTTTAACGCCACGCTAATTTACTACAATTTTGCCGGCAACATTTCTGCTGTTACAAACGTACCAAATAAAATCAAAAAGACCTGCCCAGGCAGAGACGACTGTGATCAAGCACCAAGGATATCAGTATATGTTTTAAGAACTGTAATGAGGAAGGAGGGAAATGGTTACTCTAGTTACAGATGTTTACAGAATAAATGGGTTTTTAGAGACTTTTTAAAGGAAAGAAGCGACTGAGAATGGCGGGGATCAGAATGTAGTAAGTTCCGCAGACGGAGAAAGACCTTTTGCCAGAAGTGTTTAGAGAATATCTTGGAACTGCAAGGAGGCCAAGATCTTGAGATCGTAAGGAACTGGTAGGTTGATAGCCACGCAGGAATTCAGACAGATAGGATATAGTTGTTTCAGAATAAAGACATTGGTAGGAGATAAAAGCGATCTTGTAGACAGGCAGCCAGTGTAGAGTTTTAAGAGAAAAGTAGCACTGGAGTGCCGCGGTTGTCGAAGCACAATCCGGGCAGCATTGTTTTGAATACGCTGGAGCCTGAGAAGCTGTTTTTGAGGGACAACAGCCAGAAGTGAATTGCAGTAGTCCATGCGAATAAGATAAAAGAGACAGCAAATTTGTTTGAGGCATCAGCAGAAAGATAGTGACGAATCTTGCTAATTCGTCGGAGATTAAAATTCAATGCTCTACAGAGGTTTTGATGTGAGATTCCATGGACATACATTCGTCAAGATACACATTAAGGTTGTGAACAGAATGAGGGAAGTCGATAGTATGTTGTTGTGGTTTTTTTAAGACAAGGAATGTGTTGGCAGCTGGAGATGTTTGCCACTCGTGCCGATCGCGAAGACTTCTGTTTTGTCACCATTCATCTTAAGCTTGTTAGCGCTCATCTAGTCTGCGGCGGAGTTGATGCAGCGCGACATATCACAAGCAAGGCTTGAAATATCGGCTGGAATGGCAGAGTTGTGTAAATGCGAGTCATCAGCAAAGAAGTGGTACATATGATTGAAAGTTTTGATGATGGAACTTAGAGGTTGGGTATACATTTTGAAGAGAATGGGGCCGAGAACATATCCCTGTGGAACCCAGAACCTCATAGGAAGAGGAATAGACTGACTGTTGTTGACAAGGACAGATTGAGTACGGCCAGAAAATTAAGAACGGAACCACGCAAGAGCCATTCCAGTGCAAAAAAATCAAAAACCGTCTCGAGACGCTCGTACAGGATCACGTGATCGATGGTATCGAACGCGTCCGACAAATCGAGGAGCGATAAAATCGACACTCGAGCTCGATCTGCCGCAACGAGAAGATCATTCTCTACACGCAGCAACCCGGTCTCTGTGCTGTGGCTTTTCCGGTAGGCCCACTGGAATGGCTCAAGCATTTTGTGGGTTTGCAGGTGAAGCATGAACTGAGGGAACACAATGCGCTTCAGAACTTTCGATAGAAACGGAAGATTAGAAACATGGCGTTAATTCTTAAGAACTAACTTCAGGATCAAAACAGGAACTTTTTTCAAAAAAGGATCGACAAGAACGTGTTTGAAGAAGGGCGGTACAATGCCAGTCATTAGAGAAGCATTCATAATGTTGGTAATGGTACTGAAGAGTTACTCTCTTTGCCAAATATCTCACGACATATTGAATATTTGACAGCAACGCTTCATTATATATTATCTAAAGATAGCATGTGTGTGTTTTCAGCGGCCAACATGAGGCGTGTGATTTTGGACTTGTTCATTGCTGGCACTGAAACGACATCCACCACGATGGACTGGCTGATTCTCTACATGGTCGTTCACCCCGACGTTCAGACACGATGCCAGCAAGAGATTGACAAGGTACAACACGCTTACATATACTTACAAGGTATAGAGGACTATATATCATGAATGTTATCGCATAAAAGACTGTTGTTGCTACATACATTAGAAGTTATTGTCAGTAGCAGTAGTAGTAGTAGTAGTAGTAGTAGTAGTAGTAGTAGTAGTAGTAGTAGTAGTAGTAGTAGTAGTAGTACATAACATTTATAGAGAACATTCGCTCAAGTACGCTCAATGCTCATAATTGTTTATTATAATAAGACGCCATCGGAGCGTATAGGCGACTACTGGTCACATTATTCTGACACCAGCGAATCAGTTGATGGTACGGAGAAAATAAAATGGTTAGGCCTACACGTTTGCCAATCCGGGACTCGAACCAGGGACCTTTCGGCTACTAGTAAACCGCTCTACCAACTGAGCTACCCCGCCCCCACCGCTAAATGCTCAGAAGCAATGTGGTTTATAATGTGGTCAATGATGTGTGGCAGGTCGTGGGCTCCGATCGCATGGTGACGACAGGAGATCGCAAGCAACTGGCTTACATTGAAGCCGTCATCACTGAAGTCTCACGATTGGTCACTATTGGTGAGTCATCCATTCATTCAACCTTCCTTGCATCCAATTATCATTCCATCCATCCAGCTTCCCTTCCTTCTTTTCCATCCATTCAATGTTTTCCTTATATGTAAGCAGCAAGACGTCTGTCAACGTGGAAGAGAGTGTTGATTTAAACTTTTCAGTCCTGAAACAGGATCATTTTGGACCTCCTCTCCTTCCCCCCCCCCCCCACCACGCCCTCCCACTCTCCGACACCCACGAAAAAAAGTTACTGCCTGACATAATTATAATACGAGTGTTAATTAAAAAAAAAAGAATAATAATATTTTTTTCCAGTGCCCCTAGCCCTGAGCCATGTGGCTACAGCCGATGGTAAGATAGGGGGCTACAATGTACCCAAGGGTACCATAGTCATGGTCAACCTGATGGAGATCCACAGAGACCCCAAGAACTGGCCCGACCCTCTCACCTTTGACCCCACGCGCTTCCTCGACAAGGACGGACAATTCAAGCAACCCAAGGACAATTATGCCCCTTTCTCAATTGGTAAGGCTTTAAACATTATGTGTTAATTAAATAAATATGAGCGTGTGTTTGTGTGTGTGCGTGTGTGTATGTATGTAGGTATGTGTTTATGTGTGTGTGTGTGTGTTTTCGTCATCATCATCAATATTGTTATTATCATCATCATTATTGCAATTACCTATTATGTCGGGGTGCAGGTCCGAGGATTTGCCTTGGTGAGTCGCTGGCCCGCATGGAGATGTTCCTGCTCTTCTGCACCCTCTTACAGACCTTCACATTCTCCATGGGCCAAGGTCAAACGCCTGACCTCGAGGGTCAATTTGGTGTGACCTACTGTGCGAAGACCCAGGCTGTGATAGCCAAACGACGCATTGAGTGAGAAAGACGGCCACTGCGATGAAAGAAGAAGAAAAGAAGATCTGTATTCAATTGTATTTATAGTTTTATATTTATAGTTATAGTTTGGTGTTAAATCCCTCTTCCCCTTTCATTCCATTTTGTTATAAGGTTTCTTAATTGTGAATTGATTTATATTGTTGTTGTTATTAATTAATGTCTAATATCCCCTGAATGTGTGAATAGACAATAAATGAAATATTGATTGATTGATTGATTGATTTCGTGTAGTTAGTTAGTTAGTCATTGTTTATAGGCTCCAGTGGACTGCAGAGTACCGAATCAGGACCACGTTCTGGTGTAGTAAAAGAAATTGGTGAGATAAATAGCAAGAATCAAGGGGGGAGGAGGGGGAGGAGGAAGCGGGGATAAACAATAATAGAAATGAGATGTGCAGGCTTTCACTTTCAATATTCCGCTTTGTGTATTAGTTATGCTTTGTATTATTCAAGTGAGACGACGTTCTTGATCAGTTTCAGTTTTGTTCAATCAGTGTATTTAAAATTGTTTTCACAATTTAGTGATAATAGACTAATAGATAAATAAATTAATTTAAAAATAAATAAGCCCAATTTTAACAAGTTTAAAAAACTAATTAAATTTAAACAACAGTAGACTTACTGTTAACTAAAATGAGTCGTCATAACAATTGTCCATTGATTTACCTTGATGAAATGCGAATAAAGATGGTAAAATCTCTCATTCGCGGTAAAAATGAAACAAAAACGTCTGCTTATATAGGCCCATTCGTACGTTTTGTATCTATTTGCTAAATTTCAAGTTCAAGTTCAAGAATACTTTATTATCTCAACAGAGAAATTATGACATACAATTGCTGATCGGTATGAAACATTAAAACAATACATACATAGATAAAACAAGTACACAGTAGACTACATCTATAGTAAATTTCCAGTATTAAATGACATCTCAAACATCAAGATCTTATATACAAAAATATTACTTAGCTCTTATTTAAAAACTCAATAGATTTTGGAATAAAACTGTGTTTCGTTCTTACAAGAGAACATTTAGGCACACGCAGTCTGCGACCAGAGGGCAACATTTCATAATACTTTGCTAAAACATGTGAAGTTGACACATGAAGAAATTTGAATCTAAACCTCGTGTCCTAGCGTTCCAAAAGACCTGTCCGCTATAAGAAGTCGGCTACATGACTTGAGATTACGTCCCCTATACGCTTATGTGTCCGGGGACGTTAATCTAATAAACTAAACTTGAGATTACTTGGAATACGTCAGTTTAAGCGCTACCGGCGCACGCAAGTAAAACGGAGGTCGCAGGGGCGTAGACTATACCAACACTGTCACTGCGTGAGCTTCAACGTTTCGCTTTGGCTACGTAGTCCAACAATTTCAATGCCTGTTGTCTACAGTAACAACCCTATCCTGGAAACCCCCTTGGTGGACTTAACAAGGGTGTGGCCTATTTTCAATTCAATTCACTTGAATTTTCGACAAGGGTCTGTTGTTTATAGCAAATCGATGAGATTTCACTTTAAAAAAACGTGGATTAACGAAGTCTTCTATGATCACACTATCTAGTGTCAAGTTTAAAAAATAGAGAAATAAAACTTTCAGTTGCTTCATTTAAGCATGATTTGGCGATCCGTTATGTGTACCTCAGTTTTGAACAAAAATCCGCAAACTATTCCTGTTAAACGTCTAGTCTGTGCTGTTTTATAATTACGTTCGTACATTTATTGTACAAAGCGTGTAATAACGAACGCAAACTGTGAACTTCTATATAACGTTTTACATAAGATAAAATTTTGATTTTAAGCTTTAGGCTTCATTTTGTTTCATAACTCTTTGTTCTGTAGTTGAGAGAGTTGTGTTACGTTTAGCCTAATGGAAATTGAAAAAAACAATTGACAAGTGTATTACGGAGTTTCTCTGTCTTTTTTTGTCTGCCTATCGGTCTGCCTCTTTGTCTGTTTCTGCCTCTCTCTGAACATTTAGGCAAACTTTGAACTTCTATAACGTTTTAAATAAAATGAAAAAAGCTTTAGGTTTCATTTGGTTTTATAACTCTTTGTCTTGTAGTTGAGAGTGGTGTTACGTTTAGTCTAATGGAAATTGAAAAAATGACAAGTGTATTACAGAGTCTCTGTCTTTTTGTGTCTGTCTGTCTGTCTCTCTGTTCCTGTCTCTCTGCCTCTCTCTGAACATTTCTTTGTAACACACACCACCACCACCAACAATATCGCCATCCATACATGCACCACAAATATAAACACTAGTGACAAAACCGGTAAATGCAATCTGTGACGAGCGCAAAACACAAAACTTAAATCACCAGACAGACACACACACATACACATACACACACACACGTGTGCACATTGGCACACAACATGCAACTACAATTAAAAAAAAGAAATGTTTGTTGTTGTTTGTTGGGTAGATTAAAGTCTCCGGACACCTAGGCATATAGGGGAAGTAAAAATTACAGATAAAAAATAGTTTAAGATAAGTTAGAGAAAATCTGCTGAAGAAAGATATTTCTCTTATATAGCGCACTTACAAGCTCCGAGACCTTCTCAAAGCGCTGGCCCGTAATATCCAGCACAATAGTTTGCTGAAATCAGGATAAATCAGAAGAAGAAAAAAAAAACACAAACTCATCCGTCAGCTCACCTCCTCCCCAACCCATGACCACACACCCACCCCTTCTCCCCTCACCTACCCTCCCTCTAAAAAAAAAAGGCTACATTTTCAAAACACAGAATAGTCTATATAAAGGACACGCTGCGTGTACTAAGAGACGGCCGACGTTACGTCGCCTCTCCACCGTGACAGACAAGGATGCATAAAGCAGCGTGCGAGTGCTAGTTGTGCACTGAAGCATTACATTACATTACATGATTATTGCTTTAGGTCCAGCGGACTCTTCCGAGCCAAATCAGGACCGGACAACCCCCGATCCGCATAAAAGATCTGCCGAAACAACCCTAGTAGTAAAACTGAAAGATCTCCACCGGCCAGTCACTTTACGATAAAGACATCCCACGCAGGGGACGCTGAAGCTGTACTCTAATTTATCGAACCCCCGTTTACAAAAACAAAATAGAATACAAACACCATTATAAATTATCAACAAAACACATACATGTAAAATGCCTACTGTTACGTTGAGACGCGCATGATGGTGCGTGGGAAATGCGCAAGATATTATGTGTGACGCGCGCGATAGATCAGATCGTTTTATTTTGCAACGCATGCAGTAATAGAGTGTATTTATCTTTGATTTAATTTTGCGTTGTTATTAGTAGAGGCTTTGTGTAACGTTGGTGTTTTTAGTTGGTCGATATTATTTGAGAATTTTCGAGAATTGGTTGTTTACTATCGATCGAAGCGTATGGGTTGTTCTGTTGGTAACCATGGAAGCTTCCATTCCAAATAGGGTTGTGTGACGTGAGACAGTGATGATGAAATTAATTTTGATTGGTTGTGGTGTTTCATGTAGGATATTCTCGTTTGTTCTCGAGTATGTAGAGACTATATAAGTGCCGCACTGTTTCAAAATAAGTGTTGTTGTTGATAGTGTGTTGAAAGTAAAACGTTGAGAGTGGAAAAAGCGATTGTATGCAGTTGTTGATGTGTGCTGAATAAAAGTGGAAAATTTCATACGTCGACTCTGTGATGTGTATGCTGACTGAACGGGTTGCGTGGATAATCGAATCCGAACTTACACTCATCAGGAGAATTCACGCATTGGGGCTGAATCTACTACTGATAAAAAACACCACCATCGAACGAGTGTAACACCTACATTGCTAAAGAATAACATCATAGGAAGCCCTAGTGACCACCTGGCAGAAAGCATCCAATATTCCCAAGCTGATCCAACAGACCTCATACACAAATGAGTCTTGTCCCGGAAGAGTTTTCAAGAAAAAAGGTAGGTGACTGGTCTAGCAAAGAAGAAGATAGTATAGCAGATTGATAGAACAGAGCAGAAATGAGAAAGAGCAAATGAGATAGACAGCGACAGTGGGAATTTAAAGCACTAAATTTCCAGAAAGTGGGGATACTATTTATACTGAAACCCCCGGCACCCCAACGGGGGTTTGGCACACACATGCAACTACATTTAAAAAGGAAAGTTATAAATTTCTCTTGTATAGCGCACTTACAAGCTCAGAGAGCTTCTCAAAGCGCTGGCCCGTAATATCCAGCAATCACACACAATAGTTTGCTGAAGTCAGGATAAATCGGAAGAAGAAGAAAAAAACAAACATCCTCATCCGTCAGCTCACCTCCTCCCCAACCCATGACCACAAACCCACCCCTTCTCCCCTCACCTACACTCCCCCTAAAAAAAGGCTATATTTTCAAAACACAGAATAGTCTATATAAAGCACACACTGCGTGTAATCGTCGTAACATCGACCGTCTCTTATTAAATAAGAAACGGTCGATGTTACGACGACTCTCCACCGTGGCAGACAAGTCGAGTGCATAAAGCAGCGTGCGAGTGCTCGTTGCACTGAAGCATTACAGTGCACACTAAGAATAAGTACACCACAGAATAAGTACACCAGTACCACCGGCGCCAGTATCTGGTTACCAGAGCGTCTCTCAAGATCGCGACCTAGAATTCTTGGGGTGGTCTGGTAGCGCAATTGATAGAGCGCTGCGCTGTGGTTTCGGGTTCGTATGACAGCCTACTAGCGCCAAAACCGACAGTTACCATTATCATGAAATAATTGAAATTAACACGTGTTTTGCGTAATTAACAGAGATTCCAGTAATCCTCAGTGGTAATTAATAATTATCAGTATTTGCCATGCCTCTCTAGCGCCAAAAACCTGATAATTACAAATATCATGAGATAATTACAAATATTATAGGAAAATTACAATTATCAAGGGATATTTACAATTATAATAATAATAATAATAATAATAATAATAATAATAATAATAATAATAATAATAATAATAATAATAATAATAATAATAATAATAATAATTACTGTATTTATAATGCGCTTATCTTATAATAATTATAACTCTAAGCGCGCACTCACAACTCACGCACGCATGTGCACGCTTTAGACAATGACACATGTAACAATTACGCAAAAAATACATTCACTCAAATATACTCATACCACAAACAGACCAGACACTATATGCAAGAGACAGCTGGCGATGGGGTGCGTAGTGAGGTCATAGTGTTAGAACTGCTTGAAAAGGTAAGTTTTGAGGGCAGACTGGAAGGAGGTGGGAGAGGGTTTCTGACGGAGAGAGAGTGGAAGAGTATTCCAGATGGATGGGCCGTAGACAGAGAAGGAGCGGGACCCGAACGTGCTGAGTTTGGAGCGAGGAATGCGGAGGCGGAGAGGGTCGGAGGCAGAGCGAAGAGAGCGAGAGGGAATGTATGGGTGAAGTAAGTCAGAGAGATAGAGAGGAGCGGAGTTGTTGAGGGACTTGTAGCAGAGAGACAAGGTCTTGTATTGAATGCGTTGGGAGATGGGAAGCCAGTGTAGGGCTTTGAGCAAGGGAGTGACGTGGTCAGATTTCTTCTTTCTGAGGACGAGGCGGGCAGTATTGTTTTGAACGCGTTGGAGAGGGAGAGTGGTGGAGCGGGGAAGGCCGGAAAGAAGGGAGTTGCAATAGTCGATGCGAGACAGGATGAGGGAGACAGCAAGTTTGGTGGCAGCTTCAGTGGTGAGGTATTTTCTGATCTGACTGATTCGACGGAGGTGGAAGTAGCAGGCCCGGGCGGTTGCAGAGACAAAGCTAGTCATTGAGAGAGAAGAGTCAAGGATAACGCCAAGGTTCTTGGCAGAGTCGGAGAGAGGGATAGAGGTACCGTCAAGCTGAAGATGGAGAGAGGAGGGGAGCTGAGGGAGTTTCTGGCGTGTGCCTACCAGCATGGCTTCCGTTTTGTCGTCGTTCAGTTTAAGTTTGTTTGCTGTCATCCAGTCCTTCACGTCTTCACAGCAGTCGGCCGTGCGAGTCAGGAGTGCCTGAATGTTGTCAGGTTTGTCTTTGTCTTGTAGTTGTGAGTCGTCAGCATAGAAGTGGTGGTTTATGTAATGAGACTGGATGATGTTGGTCAGAGGGGAGGTGTAGAGTGTAAAAAGGACCGGACCCAGGACAGATCCCTGAGGAACTCCGCAGGAGAGCCTAATTGGGTCAGAGGATATGCCATCGATGATAACGGACTGCCGTCTGTCGGAGAGGTAGGAAAGAAACCAGGAGTGAGCGGAGTCAGTGATGCCAAAGGAGTGTTGAAGGCGGTGGAGGAGGATAGAATGGTCAATAGTGTCGAAGGCGGCAGAGAGATCGAGTAGGGTAAGAAGGGAGATGTTGCCTGAGTCAGTTGAGAGAAGAAGATCGTTCAGAATATGTAAAAGGGCTGTTTCAGTGCTGTGGTGCTTGCGATAGGCAGACTGGAAGGGACTGAGGAGATTGTTGATGGTGAGGTGAGCGTTGAGCTGGTTGAGGACAACCTTTTCAAGTAGCTTAGACAGAAAAGAGAGAAACTTCGCGTGATCATGTTTAATTTTTAGTTTTACTCTAGCAATCCATCTGAAAATAAGCCAAAATCGAAAATTGTAATTTTATTTGATAATTATAATTTTTACGTGTTAATTGTAAATATGTCGTTGATATTTGTAATTATTAGGTTTTGGCGCTAGTAGACCGTCATATATGTGAATTACGCAAAACACGTGTTAATTACTATTATCACTGATACCTGTAAATGCACCTTTTGGCGCTAGTATGCAGCCTTAGCTAGAATTAAATATGATCACGTAAAAAGGTAATTATGAAGTGGAAAAATATGTAATTATTATGTGATATATACAATTTTCGGTTCTGGAGCATTTCCAGGCGGATTGCTAGAGTAAAACTGAAAAGTGGTAGAGCCTTCAGTCTCTTCTCCGTTCAGACCTGGAACTCCGTCCGCCACAGTCCTTCACTAGCGTCTTTTAAAATGAACTTGAAGACGCATCTTTTTAGAGAGGCCTTTTCTTAGGGGCTATGAGTGAGTGTTGTTAGTTATTTTTGATGTTGGGATGTGTATGTGGTTGCGTGTAATTGACAAGTGTACGCATGGTGTGTTTATACATTTTGTTTGTGTAAAGCGCTTTGTGATTTTGGACAGCGCTGTATAAATTGCCTGTTATTATTATTATTATTATTGCTAGAGCCAAAACTGAACATTAAACATGATCACGCGAAGATATTTATAATTTTTCAATGATAATTGTAATTATCCCTTCATAATTGTAATTATCCCATGATATTTGTAAGTATCTTAAGACATTTGTAATTATCCGGTTTTGGTGCTAGTAGGCCGTCATAGGATCGAATCGCGCAGTGCACGAATATACAGTGACTTAGGTAGGCTACTCGAGACTTTTCAGATCACTGAGGATTTCCTCTGGGATGCCCCAGTTTCTTTCTCTCTCTTCAATAATGGTACTGGATGCAGTCAAATTTAATTTTAAAACTAAGATGATTATTATTATTATTATTATTATTATTATTATTATTATTATTATTATTATTATTATTATTATTATTATTATTAGTATTAGTATTATTAGTATTATTAGTATTATTATTATTCCAATACAATACAATACAATATAACTTTATTGATCTCAACTGAGAAATTCAATACATGGTCTACAATACAATACAATCCGACATAAAATTTTAGAGTACATGGGAAAGAACTAAGAGTACGTTTTAGCACATTATGCATACATAATAACACATCATATTCATTTTCTTACTCCTTATACGGCACATACACTGGTCATTACTTTCAAGTTCTCGCACAGCACACACTTACTATCACATTTATTCCAACATTGAACATGTCATTTCTCTGAGATACATAGACTAAAAATATTGCCTTTCGCACAGCACACTTACTATCACATTTATTCCAACCTTAAACATGTCATTTTTCTAAGATACATAGACTAGATATTGCCTTTCTCACTGCATATTATTACAACGTTAATTCCCAAATACCTTCTTATCCTTCACACACACCCACACATTCACACAGTCACACACACACCCCCACAGTAAATAGGAGCAAACATTGTTAACTAGGATACAATCCAAATATCACTTCAACATTGCAATTATATTTTAAAAAAAAAATCTCACAATAAACACAATTGTACATAGATCATAAACACTCATTCCTACAATCTTGCTCGCGACATATTCATAACATGAATAGAATTGGGCACAAAACTCTTTCTTGCTCTCACTGTGGACAGTTTTGGCATTCGATGTCTGCGCCCTGACGGCATGAGTTCATAGTGTGTAGCCAGAACATGGCTCGGGTCGCTCGCAATCTGATATGCCTTTCGCTCAGCCTGACGTTCGTACAACACACACAATTCATCCTGCCTTTCACCCGTCACTTTCGCACAGACGTGTACAATCCTGTTCAATACATTCTTGTGTTTCTCACTCAATTACTCACTCAATATTATTATTATTATTATTATTATTATTATTATTATTATTATTATTATTATTATTATTATTATTATTATTATTATTATTATTATTATTTTATTGTTGTTGTTTATGTACTTCTTTTTATTTGGGGTGAAGAGGAGGAAGTCAAATTTAATTTTAAAATTCTTCTTCTTCTTCTTCTTCTTCTTCTTCTTCTTCTTCTTCTTCTTCTTCTTCTTCTTCTTCTTCTTCTATTGTTGTTGTTGTTTACGTACTTCTTTTTATTTGGGGGGAGGAGGAGATGGGGGCTTTCTAGAATAGCGATTTATTTGTTTAGATCACCGCGCTTTGAGTTTGAGGTAGGACACATTCGAGAATGGACTGGCTTGACACTGCAGAGCGAAGCTCTGAGGGTTGCTGAGGACAGAGAAAGATGGAGTACGCTGGTTCAACCATCATCTGGGTTGCCCCAACGACCTTCGAGTTACGGGATAGGATAGGAAGGCTTTGATTTCGATTGAAGAAAAAGCGCGTGAGATAGCATTCTGTATTGTTGTCAAGAGAGACACTGTCGTATACATGAATCCCGCCTAAGTAGTCTATTGTATAAAATAGTCCAACCTAAATAGAACAAAGCCGAACGTGAGGTGTGTTTTGTTTGTTTGTTTGTCTGTTTGTTTGATTTTTTTTGTGATTTCCACTGACAGAAAAGTCCTGATAAGACTTATGCTTTGAATTTCAAGAAAGCTGGCTCTACAAACTAAATTGATGTATTGCTTTGCGGAGAGAGACCTGTGAAGAAACACCCCAAGATTTCTGACAGACCGATAGAAGTTGATTTGATATCGTTTACCACGCGCAACAGAGCCGTCTACGTCTCCGTCGGGTGAGGTTGTCGGTACGCGGACTGGAATGGTTCTAAGAGGTCGGATCTTTCTAGATGAGCAAGCAAAGCATTTTCAGGATCTCCTGTACTCCAGACGAGCATCACCTTCCCGGGACACCCGGCTCCATGAAGAAGAAGAAGACAAGACAACGACGACGATAATGATGATGATAATGATGAAGACGATGATAATGATAATAAGACGCTGTTTGATTAAGCGATTGATGGTGCTAATCATGCTGCTGCTGCTGAAGACGATGACGCTGTTTTATGACTGTGAAAGAGTACCACTGTAATTTCCATTTCTCTTCTGCTGGCGAAAGACACTGGAAGCTGAGCAAGCAAACTGGACATCTAGAATAATCGCCAACGCCGGCTGACCCAGACAGAGCCGCGTCGGCGGTCAGTTCACCTCATGTAGCCTTTTATTTGCAGATTTGAGGAAAAAACCGGCTGGCGCGTTCTCATTTGACCCGACTCGGTTAACGCCTCCATGCTAAAGCTGTTTTAGTATCTCATGAATACATTAACTGAGAACCCACAGCTTCCCCCAAAAATCTCTCTCTCTCTCTCTCTCTCTCTCTCTCTCTCTCTCTCTCTCTCCCTCTCTCTCTCTCTCTCTCTCTCTCTTCTTTTTTTATTTCTTATATATATTTTTTTACATTTAAATTGTGGGTGTGTTTGTGCTATCTCTGAGTGCTACCAAAAGGATGTGACGTTTTATGATTGCTAAATATTATGCCTCTAGCATTCGTATGTGTGCTCATAAAAAGATGTTATAAAGGAAATAAGAGCTAAAAGGGAATGAAGGGAAATGTTAATGATGAGAACAAAAGAAAAATGTTGGGGAAATGAGATGAAATGTAATGCAAAGAAAGCATAAGAAAGGGAAAAAAAGAAAAAAACAAACAAACAAGAGGCAAGAAATTACAAAATATTTATAAAAGTTACATACAAAGTGAAAAAGAAAAGTTGTGGAAAGAAAAGATAAGAAAAAGATGGAAATAAGTAAACGTAAATTTTGAAAGTCCTTGAATGTTACTTATTCTGCAATTGAATTGTATTAAATGTGTATGCGTGTGTATGTGTGTGTGTGTGTGTGTGTGTGTGTGTGTGTGAGGGTGTGTGTTGATTTATGTGTATTCTTCCCATGGTAAACCCCCTCCCCCAAACTGTATGGGCCGGAGACCTAATAAAAACAGTGTCAAAAGTCAAAAGTCTCTCTTCTTCTTCTTCTTCTTCTTCTTCTTCTTCTTCTTCTTCTTCTTCTTCTTCTTCTTCTTCTTCTTCTTCTTCTTCTTCTTTTTCTTCTTCCGTGCATCGTGTACGCTCACCTATATATTTTTTTTCGTTTATCCAAACACCATTTCCGCTTCCAATCTGTTACGTTGAAAACGCGCATGACGGTGCGTGTGAAATGCGCACGATATTATGTGTGAAGCGCGCACGATAGATCTAACCGTTTCGTTTTGCAGAGTATTCAATAATAGAGTGTATTTACCTTTGATTTGAGTTTGCGTTGTTGTTAGATGAAGCTTTGTGTAGCGTTGGTAATTTTTGTTAGTCGATATTATTGGAGAATACTCTAGATCTGCTTGTTTACCATCGATCGAAGTTTCGGGATATTTGAGAACATTCTGGGACGGAAAATAATGTGGTATGACGTAAGTCAGTGATGAGGTAGTTTCATTTGATTGGTGGTAGTGCGTCATTCTACCGTGTTTTAAATTGTTCCCGAGTATGTAGAGACTATATAAATGCCGCACTGTTTCAAAAGAGGTTGTTGTTGATAGTGAGTTGGAAAGTAAAAAGTTGAGAGTGAAAAGGCGATTGTATGCAGTTGTTGATGTGTGCTGAATAAATGTGGAAAATTTCATACGAAGACTCAGTGACTTGTATGCTGATTGAACTGGTTACGTGGATAATCGAATCCGAGCTTACACTCATCAGGAGAATTCACGCATTGTGGCTGAATCTACTACTGATAGAAAACACCACCATCAAACGGAGTGTAACACAATCCTTCGTCCATTCCCTTTTTCTTACACCGTTTGTTCTTTCAGTTCCCCCTCCCTTATTCACCTCCTCTTTCCTTCCTTTTCTTCCTTCCTTCCTTTCCTATTCTTTATCTAGTATATCTCTTCCTCTCCGACCTTCCCACCCTCTCCCCATCTCTTCTACCGGCCTGGACCAAGGTCACAGCACCCGCCCGTGCGTGCGCTCATTCCACAACAATAGCTCACTGGAGAAGGTGACCTGCAGGACTGAAAACAGGAGGTCAGCACATGCATGTCCACTGGACGTAAGGAAAAACCGTGACTGCAGTACTTTGGCTAGCAGTTGATGGTGCTACACCCTCTGTTTATGGAAAAAAACGTATAATCCTGAAAGTAGAGTTGGTCTGTGAAGAATACAGAAGTCGACTCGCTTCCTAGTTTTATTCCATTGGAACTTTTTTATCCCCTCATTTTTTTTTAATACCGTTTTATTACAGGGCTTCAGCAGTCGCCCTTCATTTTACGGCGTTAGGGACGTCGTGTTAAACCCCCGTTGGGGTGCCGTGGGTTTCAGTATAAATAGTATCCCCACTTTCTGGAAATTTAGTGCTTTAAATTCCCACTGTCGCTGTCTTCCTCATTTACTCTTTCCCATTCCTGCTCTGTCCTATCACTCTGCTATACTATCTTCTTCTTCGCTAGATCAATGACCTACCTTTTTTCTTGAAAACTCTTCCTGGACAAGACTCCTTGTTTGTGTATGGGTTCTGTTGGATCAGCTTGGGAGTGTTGGACGCTTTCTGTCGGGTGGTCACTAGGGCTTCCTCTGATGTTATTATTTAGCAATATAGGCATTTTATATGTATATGTTTTGTTGATAATTTATAATGATGTTTGTATTCTATTTTGTTTTTGTAACCGGGGGTTCGAGTAGTTGGGGTAAAGCCTCAGCCGTCCCCTGCGTGGGATATCTTTATTGTAAAGTGACTGGCCGGTGGAGGGCATTCAATTTTCCCACTAGGGTTGTTTCAGCAGATCTTTTATGCGGATAGGGGGTTGTCCGGTCCTGATTTGGCTCGGAAGAGTCCGCTGGACCTAAAGCAACAATCAATCAATCAATCAATCAATCAATCAATCAATGTCGTGTTAATAAATATTATTTATATTATCTTTTTTAAAAAAAAAGTGCATTTCTGTTTGTTACACAGTAACGATCGACTCAGCTCGGATGCTTTAATCTGGGATAACTCCAATTCGTTATCCACGCAGCCCATTCGCTCAGCAACACATGCCGGAGTCGTTTGTTACGTTTGTATTAGTATTTAGAGGACTATTGTGTGAAATTTAGGGGTTAATGCTGATCGTGTCAGAGGCGGATTATGCAGGAGGGTGTTGAGGTTCTCTCTCTCTCTATACAGGGCCGGACCTGGGGAAAGTCGAAGGGGGGGGGGGGGGGTTACAGGCTCAGCGAAGGCGCGAAGCGCCGAGCCTTCTAGGGGGGTCCGGGGGCATGCTCCCCCGGAAATTTTTTTTTCAAGGATGCAAAATGGTGCAATCTGGTGCTATCTGAACCTTTAAAAAGCCATTTGTGATGGTCTGGGACTTTGAGCTTTTTTAACAGTTGAACTGACAAACTCTGAGGTACAAAAATTATCCTCTGCACCCCCCTTAAAAAAAAAAAACAACACACACACACACACACACACACAAACATTTATTTATCAGCAGAGATGTTTTGTATACTATTATTATTCACTACTTTTTGTCGATCGCTAATGGTATAAAGCTTTACCTTGTAGTTTATGAACATCACCGCCCTGCTTTCACTTTCAGTCTTGCTGCACTAGGTTCTCCGGCATTAGTACCATTTGTGAATTGTATCTTCTGGCAAAACAGTTCACTGCCTCTTTGAAGTCAATATCAACATCCCTGTGCACTTTCAGTAAAGCAAGTCCATTGAGCCTCTGTTGCCCCATTGTAGAGCGCAGGTAGTTTTCCAGGTTGCGCAACTGACTGTTTGAACGCTCACACTCGGCAGTAGTGACAGGCAGGGTGCAAAGGTTCTTTAGCATGATGAACAGGTTGGGATAAAAATCCCCGTCACAATGTTTCAGTGCTTCTGATGCCGTGGATGGGATGATAGCTGTCGCATTCTCAGCAGCACTTCGCCATTTGCAAACCCACCGTTGGTATTCTGCATCAAGGGTAGCGTTGTCTGGTAGGTCAGACTCCCACAACATTGCCAGTGTCTTCACCCCTTCTGGAACCTGCATGAAACCATCCTGGTTGTCTATTAAAGTGCTTGGCACCAGACAGAAACCATCAACTTGCTAGGTCAGCATTTTTGAACCTCGAGTCCAATTCGGTTGACAGGTGTTCCAAGAAAGGAATGGCAATGCTAATCTTGAAATATTCTTCTGGAGTGGCCGCAGGTTGGTTGTCACGGAGAGTCTGTCGGGATGCTTGACGAGGAACAATAACATCAGTTGTCAAAGCATTTGCCATTTTGCTGACTTCACCAAACAAGGCAACGAATTATAGTTCATAATTATCAACTTAGCATCTTAATTAATATTTCTAAAAAGTCGTTTTTGGGGGATTAGGGCAGTATCAAGGTGAAGGTGCTGGAAGAGGCTTGCGGACAGAACAGGAAAATATGGCTGCATTTACTAATTTAGGCTTAGGGGTTGGGTTACTTGGTCGTTTCAACGGGAAAACGCCTTGGACGTTTCAACGGATCCCTTGAAATGGATTTCCGTTGAATTGTCTATAAATAACTATTTGTACCTTGGACCAAAAGTGAATAAAAACTGCAATGTTTTAAAAACAATTTTTAAAAAATTAAGCCTCTTTGCAGAAAACCAAATTAATTTTTTTTTTTTAGTTTGGAGGGGGGTTCCGGAACTGGATCCGGCCCTGACTATATATATATATGTGTGTGTGTGTTTTATTTGTTTTATTTGTTTTTTAATTGACCTTAAAATAATGACATGCCCACTCCAAAAATAATGACATGCCCACTTAAAAAATAATGACATGCCCACTCCAAAAATAATGACATGCCCACTCCAATCTCGGCAGTCTGGTTTGGATGTAAGGTGTAATGGTAATTTCATAACAGGTTAACCTCACTCACCCTTGTGGCTGGCAACTGACAAGGGCAGCCTGACCTTACCTGACCTGGCCTTGAAGGGACGCTGACAGTCAGAGCAGAAGTTCCATGAGCTGTTTACATTGAGACAGACGACCTTTGAGACCTGTCATGAACCGAGCAGTTTACCCTGCCCATTGACTGTTTAGCTTTGTGTAGTAATTGTAACATTAAGAGAGTCAGTATATTACACAGCAGCAATTAAATTACACAGCAGACCACATACGGCGAGCGAGCCACCCACATCGCAGTGAGTCAGCACTTGAGCTTTGAATCGGACCGTTTTAACCAATCAGCAGCAGGCTAAGTGGGTAGAGCAGTTTTGACTGTGTCAAAACCTAGCACAGCTTGGTCAGTCGTGTGTGAGACGAGGAAGAAGTAACATCTCCTTAGCTAGCAGAGAACTATCTTCACTCATAGACCAGGAAGCAGGACTTAGAATCTTAGAATTCTATTCAAGTCAACACGGGCCTGAACTTGTCAAACAGGTAAATGAACACCCTTCTGTTTCATCGTGATATATTTATATTATTGTTGAAATTATGTTTGAAGAATTTGCTATGCATAAATGTGAATTGTTAATCCGAATTTGCGTGACCATGTGGGAAAGCCGAACACGTGGTGAAACACGACCGGTTGCGCCGCCATGTTGTATCCCGTACGGAACCACTGTTGTTTAACTTATATGTATGTTTGCAGACCAGTGGCTGTACCACTGAATGTTTATATTATTATTAATTCTGTATGTGTATAGTTAGACACGATTGATATTTATGTATGTATAGGAATTTAGAGTGAGATTCCAGTGGAACCCGGAAGTAGCAGAATGTTCGTCGCTTATGTATAGAGATGTGGAGCTATCACTGAGGGCTACTTTGGCTTTCAGTGAGACGCTCTGCACAAACCGATTATTCAGGGTTGTGCAGAATTTCGTCTCTTATATTACAGACGAGCAGGCGAGCTATCCCGAGCTATCCCGAGCTATCCTGTGCACCCCACTCCACAGAAACGACTAGTTGGTTGAGGAGACTCTACCGCACAAGTCGGAAAGAGCTACCTTGAAAAACACCCTGTCAGACCCCACAGCGTGGCAAGGGAACCCAACTACACAACTACCCAGGTGGACCAGAAGCTACCTCACAGAAGGACTTCGCACGCACCATCTAGCAGTTAAGTGAACACGCCAAGGTGCACTTAAACTGATCATAACAGGACCACAGTAGTCCAACTCTTCAGAAACTGTAAAACGGACCACAGTAGTCCAAATCTACATGAAATATTATAGCAAGTGCCCGAGGAAGATATAACAGCTGCCTAGACTATCAGCGATCGAACTATTAGCAGTGACTGAGACTTTTTAAGTTAGATTAGTACTTAGAGAATCTTGTATAGAGTAGAAGAAATAAATGTGTGATTTTAACTGTTATCAAGTGGCTGGACTACATATGATTCATAGCCGTGTGAAAGCTAGTGTGACAGTAATCTTTTACCATTTTTCTATCTATTTCTGTACCCCAACCTTAACACAGAACGAGCTAAACAAATAAATTTATTAAAGTAATTCATAGGGTGACTTACTAGCAGTTCCCACCGAATAAACGTGAGGGTCCATAATTCCATTGTGCAGAGCCCATAAACCCCACGTGACACTTTAATTGGCGAGCCTGCCAGGATCTGTGTATAATAGGAATTGGGTATAACCGGACCTAAGTACAATAAAATTAGATAACAGTAGTAGTAGAATAACTTAGAATAGTGGTAACAAGGACTGATCAGTTGGGTGCACTATTCTTTAGTTAAAAACTTTTTTGCTTCAAATTATTTTTGTGCCTGTATGTTGCATTGTTCTTTTGCAGGTTTTGCTTAAATAACTGTTGTATGCCATTTGACTCTTGTTTTATTCTATTATTGATTACGAATTTTATGGTAATTGCATTGTTGTTATTGACTTGCAATATTGCTAGTGTTTTGGTATTCCACGTGATTCAGAGGTTGTTCATAGACACGTTTGGCAATGTCGGACCCAGTGGCCTTGAGATTGCGTTTCAAGGAACTAGGAGAAGCTTTACACTTAGCAGGGGGAGACCTAATTGCGTATATCAATGCAGAGGTAGAGAAACAGGAGGCTAAGGCAGAGAGAGCAGCCGAGATAGAACAGAAGAAACTCGAAGCAGAACAGAGAAAAGCAGAACTAGAAGCAGAGCAAAAGAAACTAGAATTAGAAGCAGCAAGAGAACAGAAGAAACTAGAATTAGAAAGAGAAGCAGAAGTTAGGAGATGGGAGTATGAGAGGGCAGAAAAAGAAAAAGAGAGAGGGGCAGAAAAAGAAAAAGAGAGGGAAGAAAAGGAAAAAGAAAGACAGCATGAGTTAGAGCTAAGGAGATTGGGATCAGGAGCTTCAAGTTCTTCCTCAACCCCTTCCCACTCAGATCAGCTAGAGGTAGCATCCAACCCTGTACAAGGAATGTCATTTCCACTGGGAACATTCAATGAGAGAGAAGAAGGTCTAGATCTCTATCTGACTAGGTTTGAGCGTCTAGCAACAGAGTACAAACTAGATCCCACTCATTGGTCTTTTAAGCTTAGTCAAGGGCTTAGAGGAAAGGCTTATGACATCTACAGTAAGCTACCGACTGACAGAGTGACTGACTATCACAAAGTAAAAGAGGCACTCCTAACGGGATTCGAACTAACAGGAGAATGCTACCGGCAAAAGTTCCGCACCAATCGGAGAGTGAAAGGAGAGAGCTATGCGCAGTTCGCGGATCGGTTGTCCACAACGCTGGATAAGTGGATTAGCCAGTCAGCCACGGCTAAGACGTATGATGGACTGACAGAACTGTTAGTATGGGAACAGCTACGGGAAACCATGACCCCCGAGCTGAGAACATTCTCAGTAGAGCAGGGCGCGGAAAGACTGGAAGATCTGGTCAAGGTCGCAGATAGGTACGTGGCCGCACACGGAGAAGCCAAGAGCTTCAGGCGAGACCTAAAGCCTAACGGGAAAGAGGCACAGAAACGAAGCCCTAACCGGGAAGAGCGCACCGCGAATAAGCCGAATAACCCCAGACCTGGGCAAAATAAAGGACCCAACACGGAATTCGGGAAAAGAGGTCCCGCAGAACAGAGACGGTATTGTTCGTTCTGCAACAGAAACAATCACTCCACCGCAGAATGTTTCAAGTTGGCCGCACAACGTAGGGAAGAGCGCGAAAGCCGGCCAGCGCACAGAGTTCTAACTCAAAGCAGCGGTAACAAGCCACACACGATCGGAGATCACCCATCGGTGACAGACACGGTCAAGGTCAACGGAAAAGAAGCGAACTGTCTGTATGACACAGGTCTATCATACGACGCGATAGTTAGCGAATCTCTTGTATCGCGCGCGGACTTGACAGACAAGACAGTCGACTTACAAGGAGCAGACTTGACGAAACCGACGACTACTTGCCCAATAGCTTGGATCGAAGTAGAGAGTAGGTACGTCACAGGACGAATCCAAGCAGCTGTTTTACAGAAACCCCTGTATGATCTAGTGCTAGGTTGTAGGTATGTGTTCTTAGGCACGCCCCCTAAAACTGTAGAGATAGCTGCAGTGCAAACCAGGGCCCAAGCTAAAACCCAACCACCCCAGCCCGAGTTCGCTCCGAATCCAGGACTCGAAGAGATCAAAACAGCACAGAAAGAAGACACCTCGATAGCGAAGTGCTTCCAGAAGCTACCCAAGGCGCACACACCCCCGCACAAGGGAGACTTCTACATGGAAGAGGGAGTTCTACATCGACAAGGAGATGGAGATCACACCCAACTAGTACTACCAGCCACCCTTCGAGCCCAAGTACTAGAACTAGGCCACAGCATGCCACTCAGCGGACACATGGGAATTGGAGCCACAGTGCAGAGAATCAGCGCACACTACTATTGGCCAGGAATCACGGAGGATGTCAAGCGCTACGTGAAATCTTGCCACCAATGTCAACGATATTCCCGCGACATCACACCGTACCAGTTACCTTAGGACCATCGGTAGTAGTCGGCGTGCCATTCCAGCAAGTCTCAGTAGACATAGTAGGACCACTGCCCATGACCAAGAAGCGGAACAGATTTCTACTCACACTCGTCGACGCATGTACGATGTGGTGCGAAGCAGTCCCGTTGCCAGCGATCGACACCAAGAAGATTGCAGATGCACTCATCGCCATCTTTACCAGAGTCGGATTCCCGGACAGCATTAGAACGGACAACGGATCTCAGTTCACCGGCCGCCTGATGCAAGACGTGTTCGAGTTGATACAAGTTCATCACATTCGCACACCACCATACCACCCAGCCAGCAACGGACAAGTAGAAAGACTGAATGGAACCCTTCTCACCATACTCAGGAAAGTCGCCGACGACAATCCAGAAGCGTGGGACACCTACGTGAATGCGGCACTGTTCGCATACCGAGAAACGCCCCATGCAGCCACAGGCTACACCCCGTCAACATTGCTATTCGGCAGACCTCTAGCAGGACCGCTAGAAGCCCTACGCAGAAGTTGGACGGAAGCCAAGATAGACGACACACCAAGAGGTGCCACCAAGTACGTCGCAGACCTGCAGGAAACCCTCAAAGCAACGTGGAAGAAAGTGGTGAAGCACTGAAGAAGGCAAGAGCCCGTCAGGCGAAGTACTACAACCGCCACGCGAAGGACAGAGAACTGCAAGTCGGCGATCAAGTGCTACTCTTACTTCCAAGTGGAACCAACAAGCTGGACATCGCTTGGAGAGGACCGTACCGGGTGACTGCCAAGAAATCCAAGACAGTCTACCAAGTAGAGGTGAACGGGAGAGCCCGATACCACCACATCAATCTCCTCAAGAAGTATACGGACCGACCAGCGACCCCCAGCACTCACAACTTGTTAGCCATCGCCATCGCGGAAGAAGGAGAAAGCATGGAGACCAATGCAGTAGAGTATCCCCTGCACTCCAAAGAAACCTACAAAGACGTGATACTCAACGGAGACCTAGCCGCTAAACAGCAACAGCAAGTACTACAGGTCATTCGACAACATCAGACTGTGCTCACAGACCGACCAGGGAGGACAGACCTCGTCGAAGTAACCTTAACGGTGACCGACCCAACACCCGTCCGCCAGAAGCTCTACCCGATGCCACTGTCTCAGCAGCGAGCCATCAAGGAAGAGATAGACACCTTACTGGCAGCCGGAATCATCTCAGAGTCTACTTCACCCTACAGCGCAGGCACGGTATTGTTGCGAAAACCCAACGGAGAGCATCGACTGTGCATCGACTTCAGACTCCTGAATGCGTAACGCAGTTCCAGCCAGAGCCACTCCCGGACCAGACAGACCTATTTGCCAAGCTACAGCGAGCGAAGTACTTCTCACGCATCGACCTCAGCAAAGGATACTATCAGATACCAGTACAACCACAAGTCCGAAAGTACCTAGCTTTCAGCACTATGGAAGGACACTTCGAATTCAACGTGCTTCCATTCGGACTCCACAACGCACCCAGCATCTTCAGCGCCATGATGCGAAAACTCCTGGCACCCCTGAGCAGCGAGCACCTACATTCGTTTATGGACGACATCCTCATCGCTACCTACGTGGGAGGAACATGTCACGCTCCTACAACAACTACTCGCCCGCCTCAGAGACACGGGATTGACGGCAAGACCCACCAAATGTCAGATTGGATTCACAGAACTAGAATTTCTGGGACACACCATCAGTCAAGGAAGCCTGCGACCGGTAGAAAAGACAGTGAAACGCCTACTCGACGCTCCTAGGCCCAAGACCAAGAAGGAAGTGCAGTCATTTCTAGGACTCTGCGGCTTCTACCAGAAGTTCATCCCCAACTACAACAGCATCGCCGTACCACTGACAAATGGAACCCGGAAAATCGCCCCGGACAAAGTAGTTTGGACAGCGGAATGTGAGACAGCATTCCAAACACTCAAGGACAGAATGACATCGGCGCCAGTACTCCACCTACCCGATTTGACTCAGCCATTCGTTCTTCGCACCGACGCAAGCGACTTAGGCCTCGGAGCAGTACTGCTACAGCGCGACCCCAAGAATGCAGAGACGCTATTCCCTGTCGCCTACGCCAGCAGAAAATTGAGACCCGCCGAGACCCACTACGCCACGTCGGAGAAAGAATGTCTTGGACTAGTCTGGGCCATACAGAAATTCCAACTCTACCTGTATGGGACCCACTTCACAGTTCAGGTGGACCATCAACCACTATCGTTCCTGGCAGCCTCCAAGTCTTTGAACTCTCGCCTGATGAGATGGGCACTCACCCTTCAGGCATACTCATTCCAAATCGAGTACATCCCCGGCAAAGAGAACCACGGAGCCGACTACCTCAGTCGCCATCTCGTGGAGGACACAGCAGCTGTCGCCCACCCAACACAACTAAGGGCCACAGCACCAGAATTCGTCCCCGCCCAATAAAAACCCTGTCACTAGTGTCCATAGCTACCTGGCACAGCATTGCAGCTCAGGTAGAGCAACTTAACTAGTGTGTAAATAGGACCCTAGGATAGTGCAGTGTTAAACTAGGCTCTGTAGTAGAAAAAGGTCGAATCCAGTAGTCATCGCCTTTTTTCAGTTGAGGGAGCCTGTCATGAACCGAGCAGTTTACCCTGCCCATTGACTGTTTAGCTTTGTGTAGTAATTGTAACATTAAGAGAGTCAGTATATTACACAGCAGCAATTAAATTACACAGCAGACCACACACGGCGAGCGAGCCACCCACATCGCAGTGAGTCAGCACTTGAGCTTTGAATCGGACCGTTTTAACCAATCAGCAGCAGGCTAAGTGGGTAGAGCAGTTTTGACTGTGTCAAAACCTAGCACAGCTTGGTCAGTCGTGTGTGAGACGAGGAAGAAGTAACATCTCCTTAGCTAGCAGAGAACTATCTTCACTCATAGACCAGGAAGCAGGACTTAGAATCTCAGAATTCTATTCAGTCAACACGGGCCTGAACTTGTCAAACAGGTAAATGAACACCCTTCTGTTTCATCGTGATATATTTATATTATTGTTGAAATTATGTTTGAAGAATTTGCTATGCATAAATGTGAATTGTTAATCCGAATTTGCGTGACCATGTGGGAAAGCTGAACACGTGGTGAAACACGACCGGTTGCGCCGCCATGTTGTATCCCGTACGGAACCACTGTTGTTTAACTTATATGTATGTTTGCAGACCAGTGGCTGTACCACTGAATGTTTATATTATTATTAATTCTGTATGTGTATAGTTAGACACGATTTATATTTATGTATGTATAGGAATTTAGAGTGAGATTCCAGTGGAACCCGGAAGTAGCAGAATGTTCGTCGCTTATGTATAGAGATGTGGAGCTATCACTGAGGGCTACTTTGGCTTTCAGTGAGACGCTCTGCACAAACCGATTATTCAGGGTTGTGCAGAATTTCGTCTCTTATATTACAGACGAGCAGGCGAGCTATCCCGAGCTATCCCGAGCTATCCTGTGCACCCCACTCCACAGAAACGACTAGTTGGTTGAGGAGACTCTGCCGCACAAGCCGGAAAGAGCTACCTTGAAAAACCCCCTACAAGACCCCACAGCGTGGCAAGGGAACCCAACTACACAACTACCCAGGTGGACCAGAAGCTACCTCACAGAGGGACTTCGCACGCTCCATCTAGCAGTTAAGTGAACACGCCAAGGTGCACTTAAACTGATCATAACAGGACCACAGTAGTCCAACTCTTCAGAAACTGTAAAACGGACCACAGTAGTCCAAATCTACATGAAATATTATAGCAAGTGCCCGAGGAAGAAAACCAGCTGCCTAGACTATCAGCGATCGAACTATTAGCAGTGACTGAGACTTTTTAAGTTAGATTAGTACTTAGAGAATCTTGTATAGAGTAGAAGAAATAAATGTGTGATTGTAACTGTTATCAAGTGGCTGGACTACATATGATTCATAGCCGTGTGAAAGCTAGTGTGACAGTAATCTTTTACCATTTTATCTATCTATCTCTGTACCCCAACCTTAACACAGAACGAGCTAAACAAATAAATTTATTAAAGTAATTCATAGGGTGACTTACTAGCAGTTCCCACCGAATAAACGTGAGGGTCCATAATTCCATTGTGCAGAGCCCATAAACCCCACGTGACAAGACCCAGGTTATTTATTTATTTATTTATTAATTTTTGTGTTTTGGTGAAGTCTCTCGTCATCATGGCACCCAGGATATCCATCCACACGCGCCAAAGTGAACGTCGGGTCATCGTCCTCTCAGCCAAAAAAAAACCCCAAACAACAAACAAACAAAAAATCCACAAAACAGCAGTTGCAGAGCAGCGCCATCTATGACAAGGAGAATGCTGGAATTGTCAGTTAGACATGTATTTTTGTGTTTTAGTGAAACCCATTATCATGGCATTTAAGATATCCAAAAACAAGAAGCAGAGATTTGGATTGGATGTAAGAATAGAATATTCGACTCTCATGCGATCGAAATTCAGGGCCGCAGGAAAGCATCGCAGCGTGTCGCAGCCGCTGAGTAACGCCATATTGGACGAAGGGGATTTGAAAAAAACCCACACCATTTCGTTTCTTCTTTGGCGTCGGAATGCTTGCATACACCAGAAGAAAAAAAATCGGTTTATAGATACCCTCACTCGAAAGGTCAATGAGATTGCAATTGAGTTGAAAAATCTGGAGGCGGCTGTTTTATACGAATATTAAGCTTCATCAAAGTGCCTTCATGGACGCATTAAGTGCAAGGTTTGAAATGACTCAGGCTGTATGCTATCAGCAGTTTGTAGTGCTGAATGTAATGGTCTAAAATTGGCAGAAGTTCTGACCCCAACTCCCCGCTTCCACAGAGAGAGAGAGAGAGAGAGAGAGAGAGAGAGAGAGAGAGAGAGAGAGAGAGAGCAACCTCTTTCTTTCGGCTCTTTCTCTGTTTAAGACATAGACATAAAACATAAGATTTTTTATTCGCTTCAAATGTCACACACAGAAGAATTTGCTTTGCGCGTCTGGGAATGGCATAAATCATTGACAATAACAATTAAGAACACAATTGGTCCCGCCATCTGTGAATAGCTCGGGACCTAAAAACAATTTCTTCATTAACTCATATCCACAAAGCATCAGCGAACCGCACACAAATGTCGTCAGGAAACAAAACAAAAAAGCAGACTACCAAAAAAAGAAAAGAAAACAACAACAAAAAAGCATGCGCTCACACACACACAACACATACACACACACACACACACACACACACACACACAAATACACACAGAGGGTACATCCAGCTGCACAACCACTCACGCATGTCACGTTCATAACTAAATAATATAGGCCTATTGTATGGTGTAGTGGTAACATTATATAAAGGAGAGACAGATCCGAGAAATAGTGATTTTAGCAGTCTAAAGGGAATTTACAATCGATATCCGTTAAACATACTTTATGTGAATGTCCTTTTTGGTTCTTTTATATCAATAAAAGAATGTCCATAATTATACATAGTCAAGAATCAATTGACATTTTGTTGCATAGCCCGGCAATTATCATTATTATAGTTCAACTTTAAATTGTCAGATTTGGTTATAATTATGTTGGTGTGTCCATGCGTAAGAATGACTGTGGGTCTAAAATCACATATGTGAACAGACGTTCACAGAGAGAGGTACGGTGGTCTAATGGTAGTGCTTTGGCTTGCGGATCTGAAGGTCCCGGGTTCGAGCCCTGTCCGGGCCATTGTGTTGTGTCCCTGGGAAAGACACTTTACTCCCGTCTCCTACTCCTTGGGATGAGAGTATAAACCGAGGTCTAGTCTGTGTGTCGCCTACATTACATCAAAACGGACTTTAAAGATCCTGACGCTCATGTCCTAGACGGGTGAGTGCCTTAACAAGAACACACCCAGCATGCACTTGGTCCTTCTCCCCAATCCCTTGCTGGCCAAGATAGTGCTCAGTTGTCCGGGCGTCAGACCATGCGTCCAAAGGCTGCGGGTGGGCGCCTCGGGCGGTTTGAGTTAGATCCTGTATCGGCCAGCGCCTATAGTCTGGTTAAGTACGGCGAGATAAGTGCGCTATAAAAATCCTCAATAATAATAATAATAATAATAATAATAATAATAATAATAATAATAATAATAACATAAATTATGGAATTGAATTTAATTGAATCTTTGTCTGTTTTGTTTTCATCAGATCTGACTTAATTTACGACTTGAATCAATTCACAAACTGTTAACAGTTTGTTGTTTGTCCTATAATAATTATGCTGTATGCTTTGCCATAATAATAAAGCCCTAAAAATTATTTTCCTCACTTTCTTTCAGCCTTAGTCAGTCAGACCAGACTTACTCTCGTTGTGGCAAGCCCACTTCCACTCCCTTTTCATGGCTTTCTATCTGTTTGGTCGCCGTACACGGAGAGAAATACAAGCCGACTGTGGAACGATACGTTGAGTCCAGACTTATGACAGCCTCCTAGCGCCAAAACCTGATAATTACAAATACAAGGGATAATTACAATTATCATTGAAAAATTACAAGTATCTTAGCGTGATCCTTTTTAATGTTCAGTTTTTGCTCTAGCAATCCGCCTGGATATGCGTCAAAACCGAAAATTGTAATATTCACATAACAATTACAATTTTCACTTGGTAATTACAATTCATGACACCTCACACGGATCATGTTTACAAGGTAATAAAATTAGGAGGCGCTGGAGACGCAGAGTATTCACCTCAATTTTTCGAAATCCAGGTTTTAAAAAACAGTATAAAATAATAAACATACGAAATTAACAGGCAGAAAAATGCAAATACTAGTGCCACATGGCAGAATAAATCCACCATCACCTTCACCACCTCACCTATCCCGTAGTCTTGTGAACCGTGGGGGCACCACTGATGATTTGGCAATCAATTTTCTCCAATTCTATGTTTTCTTCCTCTCTCAGGGCATCACTCAATCTCAGGCTGTTATCTTCCCACCTCTTCTTCTGTCTGTCTCTCTTCCTCCCACCTTGTACTGTCCCCTGTAAGATTATTTTGGATAGTCCATTTGATCTTGTGACATGGCCACATCAAAGCCACCATACCACCAACTAAAATACATTCTGCCTGTGAATTACATATGCTAAGTATTTAAGATTTTTATATTTCCTTTTATAGTGTTTTTTAAACCTGGAGTTCAAAAAATTGAGGTGAATACTCTGCGTCTCCAGCGCCTCCTAATTTTATGACCGTGTAAACATGATCCGTGTGAGGTGCCATGAAGCTGATATCATCTGTGTTGTATTGCTCTGTCCTGTCCAACGGTCCTGATACAACTCTAAAGAATTAACTGGACCTTAAGCAATGTACAAATAAACAAACAAACCGTGGGGCGGACTATAAGACAACAACAAGCGTTAAAGAAAAGAAAAAAAAAGTATTCATACAAAAACAACAAAGAAAACCAAACCAAAGGAAACAATAACATAATATTTACAAATTGAACTGAAGTTGACAATAATTATGATTATGCAAAGCAGTGTTAAATGTTCACAAGTTCCCTTTTTTTGAATTGACAACCAATGCCCTTTAGCCCACTAATCACTATTCAATGGGGGATATTAATTTATGAATACAATTTAGCAATATGGCATGCTGCAATAGTTTTGTTTTATGATTCAGTCACCAACAGCACAAACTTGAATATCATAAAAAGGCCTCATGTTTGTATGAATTAAAATAAAAGAAGAAAAAAATAAGTAGAATTGAACTGTTTTCATTCACCATTTCCATGTAAATTGTAAGCTCCATGTCACAATGTTGACGAGAAACAAATGTGCAAAAATACCAACATTATAGCAGGGAGTCATTTTCCTACACATTACACAGTAATTTTGTTGACAAATATGTTCGGGATTAATCAGAAACACGCCGCTACAGTCGAGCAATATCGTCTGTATTTAAATGTTGCTATGTGGTCTGTTTACCTCCCTTGACCTGCTCCGCAGCACAGCCGCTTGGCGTCGCCGTGGTTTCGCTGACGTCACTCGTTTCGCATAGAATCGTGTTATCATATGATTCTTCATTGTAGTATACCCATATTCTTTGATAAAAATCATTGAGGTGGTGAAAAATGCCAAAAGAATAAGGCCAACTCCATTTTTCAGGATTACCCTTTTTTTCATAAACAGGAGGAGTAACAGCATCAACTGCTCGCCAACGTACTGCATGTCAGCCATTAATATCTAAAGCCCAGTGGACATGCAAGTGCTGACCTCCTGTATTCTGTCTTGAAGGCCGCCCTCTCTAGTACGCTAATTTTATTGAACGAGTGCTGGCAAGGACGGGCGCTGTGACCTTGGTCCAAGCCGAAAAGAGGGAAGGGGAGGGAGAGGAGAGGGTAGGAAGGTCGGGGAGGAAGAGAAAAGAATGCGAAAGGAAGGAAATAAGGAAGAAAGGAAGGAGGAGGAAAGAAGAGAGGGAGGAAGAAAAAAGGAAGAGATGAAGGATTGGAAGGTGGAGCGGAAACAGTGTTTCGAGAAAGAAAAAAAAAACACTACATAGATGAGCGTACACGATGCACGGAACAAGAAAAATAAGAAGACGAATGGGACAGAGACACAGACAGATTGGTTGACAGTAGACAGACAGACAAAGACAATGGAAAACAAATAAATGGTGTAAGTGTTGGGGTGAGTTAAGAGGGGAAACGATTAGATGTTTAGGGGAAACCATGGGTTCTCGGTCAATGTGTTCACGAGGTACTACTGTACTATAGTTTTTACATAAAGGCGTTAGCCGAGTCGGGTCAAATGAGAACACGCGGCTGGTTTTCCCCTCAAGGGCAAAGGCTAGTTGAGGTGAACTGACCGCCGACGCGGCTGTGGCTGGGTCAACCGGCAATGGTGATTATTCTACACGTCCAGTTTGGTTTGGTTGCTCAGCTTCCTGTGTCTTTCGCCAGCAGAGAGAAATAGAAATTGCACTGGTTCACAGTCACATTCATTTTATTATTTTATTATTATTGAAGATTTGTATAGCGCACACATTTCGCCGTACTTGGCGACTCAAGGCGCTGGCCGATACAGAATCTAACTGAAGCCGCCCGAGGCGCCATAGAAACAGTGGATCATCATATCATCATCATCATCATCATCATCATCATCATCATCATCATCATCATCATCATCATCATCATCATCATCATCATGTTCTCAAAGAGCTTCCCAAGGCACTGGAAGAAAGCTGAATTTAACTCAAGGCGCCCAAAATGCCAACTTGCAGCTTCACGCGCCCTTTTTGAGCTGCTGGGTTATCTATCGTGTCGTGTGTTTGTGTGTGTGTGTTTGTGTGAAATTTTGCAACTTTACTGGGGGGAGCAAACCTGAGTACACGGAGAAAACCCTCGAGACGTTGCCCGAGTCGAAAGTAAATAATATTCTGAGAAACATAAAGCCCAGATGATGCAGGATCGATCCTACACCTGTCAGGAACCATTAGTTTCTAGCTTGTGGACAAGGCAAGTTAGCCCCGCTTAGACCACGCGGGCACTTTATTGTCCCTTTTTATCGGAATCTAACTGCAAACCCAATACCAGTTCTAACTAGAATTAAATGGATAGTTATTATGGAGTTTAAATAGTCTCATAAAAGATGTAAAAGCACGATTTCCGACTAAAATAACGCGTCTTGTTTTTTAGATTAAAGTGGAACTGAGGTCGTATTATAAAAATCGCACAAATATTTATCAAATGTCTACTTCACGATAAGAACGCAATTACAGTATCAGAGTCTGTCGTGTGGCTGTTCCTATGCGTTTCGGCCTGTTGTATCGTCTGTCACATAATGACTGGGTAGTAGCAAGCTCGCGAGGTGACGTTATAAAGGTGCGGAATTTTTTTTTGAAAGCTGCCCACACGCCTATTTAAGAGCTTTCACCTCAATAATGTGGTTTTAAAATATCTTCTATGATCATGCTATCTAGTGTTAAAGTTTGAAAATATGACCTCCATCACATTCACTTTAAGAAGATTTTCAATAAACTCGAGAGCATACTCAGGTCACTTCAATTCAATCATTTATTTTAACGTCCTTTTACACACACATTTGACTTCAGACCACACAGCCATTCTCACGCATGGACGCACAAACATCTAACCCAATCTAACAATTTAAAGTTGAACACTAATCATAAAAAGTATGTAAGAAACGTTTACCAACTGCAGACAAGTAAATCATATGGGCAATGTTTATTATTGCCGGAATACGCAACAAAATGTCAAATGGATTTTTGAATGTTTATATTGATATACACCGTTGTGTGTATAACGCCACCCACACAAGACATTCATATAAGATATGTTTAACAGATATTGGTTATAAACAGCTACAAACGTCATCTTTTAAAAACTTGGTGTTCCATGATTGTACTCTTAGTTTAGTAATTAAGAACATTTTTCAACCTTTGTATTGCTAGGTATACTTTTCCAATAAAGAAAATAATTCAGATACCGAAAGCTTAATAATTATTGTTCTATGTCATAGTATAGCCTGCTTTATTGCTCCTTTTCCCGCCAATTTTCCAACTATATCATCGCAGCAAATACCAGAATAAGAAATAAAAAAAATACAGCAAAAGGTGACTTCGCCTTTAGATATAAAGTTTTTTTTTCTTCTTCTTCTTCTTCTTCTTCTTCTTCTTCTTCTTCTTCTTCTTCTTCTTCTTCTTCTTCTTCTTCTTCCTCTTCATCATCTTTTTTCCCATTCTGTCATATCGCCAATGGTGGGTATGGAGGTTACACTTTAATGTTTATTGACTGATTGTTTGATTGATTCATTCATTTTTTCTTTTGAACTATTGATTTATTCATGCATTCAATCGTCTTCTTCTTTTTTTTTCTTCTGATACTCTTTCACCCTCGTCGTCTTATTTTTTTTTCTTGTAGATTTTGTTCTTCGGGCCTTGCAAAGACGGTCCTGCAAGGCACGGTGCAGGGAGACAGAGAAAGATGGAGACAAAAAAAAATGGGAGGACAACATTCGAGAATGGACTGGCTTGACACTAATCGAAGCCATGAGGGTTGCTGAAGACAATTACAAAGATAGAGTACGCTGGTTAAACGATCATCTGTAGTGCCCCAGCGACTTTCAAGCTACGGGAGAGGATAAGATAGGATAGGATAATTCGTTCTTCCGTTCTTTGTTTCCTTTACGTCTGTCTCTTTCTTTTTTCATTCATTCTTTCTTTCTTTCTTTTTGCTTTCTTTCATCCTCACCATCCTCATCCTCTTCTTCTTCTTCTTCTTCTTCTTAAACATACACACCACGAGTTCACGCTGAAGAACCAAAGACTTAATTCTTTATTAAAACCTTGTAATACTTTATTGAACTTTATTAAAACGTAGCCTATACTATCGGACCCACGGGTAATCTACGAAAATAACTCTTCACAACATCAGTAAAATATTCAAAAATCATAAAGGACTTATGTATTAGTTAGTTAGTTAGTTTATTATTGTTTAAAGGGTCAAGTGGACTACAAGGAGCCAATCAGCATTTACCAAAAAAAAATTTTTTGAAATCTGAAAGATTTGTCCTAGATTGTGCCTAGATGGAGTATGTCTGGTAGTTGTTTTTCTGTGGTGCACTTTTCTGCTAATGGAAAAGTAAAAATAAAATGTAATATATTCTCTCGACCTGGAATCAGGGATGCCTCAGAGAAATCAATTGTATTCTATTCTATTCCTTTCTTAAAGGAGTTCTAGCCCTTGCATTTCGGTGACAGAGGCTTAACATTATTTATATTCTGACTATACTTTTATTCCAGGGAAACGTGAAAATATTTAATAAGGGAATTTAATTCTGTTATTGTTTAGTCTAATCGGGTATATAGGACTGCCATGACTTAAATAAGTCTTGGTGTCTGAGATGTCTTGGTGTGTGTGATTACTATTGGTGCCTGGGTGTTTGAGATGAGTCTTTGGGTGAGATGAATCTTGGTGTCTGAGATTAGTCTACGATGTTTAGATTAAAATTGGGGATGAGACAAATCTTATTTCCCTCTGAAAAAGATAAAAGACACCAAATACGATGCTCCGAATCAAGGGATTCACCAACTGTTATTGAGTTTAAACTTTAAAAAAAATAATTTGATATTTTACAGGCACAAAAAGGTTTGGTAAATCGACATTGCACAGATCTCAGATCAATGATAGAGTTAGATTATTATTATAGTGAATGTTACGTTGAAACGCGCATGATGGTGCGTGTGAAATGTGCACGATATTATGTGTGAAGCGCGCGCGATAGATCTGTTCGTTTTATTTTGCAAAGCATGCAATAATAGAGTGTATTTACCTTTGATTTGAGTTTGCATTGTTGTTAGAAGAAGCTTTGTATAACGTTGATAATTTTCGTTAGTCGATATTATTGGAGAATTCTCTCGATCTGCTTGTTTACTATCGATCGAAGTTTCGGGATATTTGAGAACATTCTTTTGACAGAAAGAAAGGTTGTATGACGTAAAACAGTGATGATGAAATTAATTTTGATTGGTTGAGGTGTGTCACGTTGGGGGAGGAGGGGGGGTTTCTTGCTCTTTCTGGAGTTTAGAGAGACTGTATATATATAGTGCGGCACTGTTTCAGGTGTATGCTGTTGATAGTGAGTTGGAAAGTAAAAGTTGAGAGTGGAAAAGCGATTGAGCGATTGTATACAGTTGTTGATGTGTGCTGAATAAAAGTGGAAAACTTCATACGACGACTCTGTGACTTCTTGATGAGTGAGCAGGCTGCTTGGATAAACGAATCCGAACTTACACTCATCAGGAGAATTCAAGCATTGGGGCTGAATCTACTACTGATAAAAAACACTAACATCAAACGAGTGTAACAGTGAACAACCCTATGACCTCAGCAGACTTTGGCACCTCTTTATCTCTACTTTCTCGCAGTCTGACCGAAAATTTCGAGAAGCTCCACCGTGACGCTGTACAGGATTGCAATGGGGACGATAACCTTTGACACGCTTTATCAATGTGTTAACTTTCGTTCCTCCAGCGCCAAAGATGGCTTCTCAAGGGAGATAACTGTCCTTATCACCGCCTTCAGCGACCTTGGGGGAGAAGGGGGGGGGGGGGGGTTGGAGGGGAGTAATTCAACCTTTTGTAACCATTGTCTGCAGTTGAATATTTCTTCACAACGAGACCACATTGATTTCAAAAAGGAACACACGCACCTCATATTAAAGAAGGACAATTCAGGAAGTTGTGAATATAAAAAAAGTCCCCTGTGTTCCAACATTAATTACAGTTTTCTTGCGGGATGTAACAATCCTTATTCACCACGTACACTAAGTTTAACAAATGCGGACGGGTGGACACGCGCAAGGACAAGGAAGAGAACAATCCTTGAATGAACACTGATTTTCCTCCCTTTGTTATTCTTCTTTGTTCAATGTTGTGTCAGCTTTTAGTCCAGATGCTGTCAATAATTATAGGCTACTGGGCTTTGCCTTTTCCCGGAATATTACACTTTGAACGGGCGGAAATTAACTGAAGCCTCGATCGTAGTGTAAAGTGCCTGTCAGTTCTAAACGAGTCTTTTTTATTTAAATAAAAATAAACAAATTATAAAGCACCAACACACGGTTTACTGCAAGCATGTGTGGGCGTGTGTTAGACGTATATAGTTTAATCCTTTAAAAAAAAATCTTCTTTTTTTATACTCCATGTTTTAAGTGTGCTGTACAGTCTCTTATTCTGCGAGTGCTTGTGTGTGAGTTTGCGTGTGAGCGCTTTGAGCAGACTTTTTAGTTTGGAATTGCGCTTTATAAAATAAATTATTATTATTATTATTATTATTATTATTATTATTATTATTATTATTATTATTATTATTATTATTATTATTATCCCCTATCCAATCCTATCCCATAACTCGGAGGTCGTAGGGGCACCACAGATGATCGTTTAAACAGCGTACTCCATCTTTCCCTGTCCTCAAATCCTGATTGTTTTGCTCAGTGTCAAACCAGTCCATTCTCGAATGTTGTCCTCTCACCTCTTTTTCGGTCTCCATCTTCTTCTACCTCCTCACACTGTGCCTTGCAGGATGGTCTTTGCAAGACCTGATAATCTGGTGACGTGGCCATACCATCGGAGTTTACGTTTTTTCACCACTGTGAGCAGGTCATCGTGTTGTCCAATGGCTGTGTGATGGTCTGTCGGATTTTGTCGATGGTGATCTGTTGGGTATAGGAAATGCCCAGAAGTCTTCTGTAGCACCTCATCTCCATGCTTTGTATTCTTCGTTGGAGATCTGCTGTGAGGGTCCATGTTTCGCAAGCATATAGGAAGATGGAGATGACAAGGGAGCGCAGCAGTCTTACTTTGGAATGTAGACTGATGGTCCTGTCTTTCCAAATGGGCTTCAACCTTGTAAGGGCAGCAGTTGTTTGTGCGATCCTAGAGAGGACTTCCTGTCGGGACCCATTGTCTGATACAATGGCTCCTAAATATTTGAAGCTATATGCACCGTGTTGAGGGATTGGCCTTGGACTTTGATGTCCGTGTTGATGCCATTGGTATTGTTGGTCATCCTTTTGGTCTTCTTTGCACTTATTTTCATTCCACTTGGAAATGGTGTCAAGCCTTTGTACTAGCTGTTCAAGTTCTTGTTCCTCTTCAGCCAATCCATCAATGTTATCCGCAAAACGAAGGTTGGAGATTGCTGTTCCCCTTATGCTGACTGTGCCTTCGTGATCTGCAAGGGCATCTGACATGATGCGCTCTAGGAAGATGTTGAAGAGTTTAATCCTTTTTATATTAAAAAAAACTTTTTTATTTCTTTTTATATACTCCATGTTTTAATGTGTTGTACAGTCTATTATTCTGCGAGTGCTCGTGTGAGAGTATGCGTGTGAGCGCTTTGAGCCGACCTTTTAGTTTGGAATTGCGCTTTATAAAATAAATTATTATTATTATTATTATTATTATTATTATTATTAGTAGTAGTAGTAGTAGTAGTAGTAGTAGTAGTAGTAGTAGTAGTAGTAGTAGTAGTAGTAGTAGTAGTATCTGCTGTTCTAATGAAAGAGCGACCTGGAAAAGGATCTTAGAGCGGCGGTCATTCCAGGCCTTGCTTGATAAGATTGGACATCGCCCATCAGGTCTGTGATCTATGCAGCCGGGTAGTCGGACTGGCCAGCTAAGGTCAAAGAACCACAGTTAGGCGACTGACCAATTCGTGAGAATTTTTTTTATCACAATGACCACGTTGTGCGATTTCTGACCGACATCCCGATTTAAATTTTGTTAATAATGGAAATATTTCTCCCTGGGGATTGGGTGGTGGGGAAGCTGAAAATGTGTATTAAGGCATCTGTTTTCACCTCTCTCGAGAGCAACAAGCATGCTGGTTTGGCCTGGAAACTGGATTCTTTCATGACATCGTCATCACCAGCATTGCAGTCGTTGTCTTTATCATCATCATCATCATCATCATCATCATCATCATCATCATCATCATCATCATCATCATCATCATTATCATCATCATCACCATTTTTATAATTATTATTATTATTATTATTATTATTATTATTATTATTATTATTATTATTATTATTATTATTATTTTTATTATTATTATTATTATTATTATTATTATTACTATTATGAAGAACATTTTGAACGCCTATTCTTGACAGTTCTATTAGGCGAGTACAAGAAACATACAATAACACACACACACACACACACACAAAGTAAAAAAAAAAGTGTAACAATCATACAGATTCAAGCAGATAAAAAGTAACAACCGTAGAACGCAATGACAGTAGACAGAAAGTTACGTTACCGACAAATACAATTAGGACGAAAAACACACTAAACCAAACAACATAGGCGAATGCAAGAAATTGTAAATAATAACCAAATATATAACAATAAAGGGGTGAGACAAGGTGATGGATGCTGCAATTGTCCAAATACTCTCTCTCTCACACACACAACCTTACACACACACCAAGCAATGATAATAATATAATAATGATCTGAATGAAGACGGTGGTCAGTTACTGAGGGAACAGATGTGTCTTAAGGTTAGTTTTGAAAGTCTGCAAAGATTGAGAGTCTGACGGAGTAGGTGAGAGGATTCCAGGTAGCAAGCAGGTTATCATCATTATCTCCTTTTCCAAAAGTGTCGCGCTGACCCGTTTGTAACTTTGTTCAGACAACAAGATCCGGGTCTGACTCACAGTTGAATGGCAAAAGTGTGTGCGTCTGTGTGTGTATGTGTGCATGTGTCTGTGTGTGTTGCTGCTACTGCATGGTGCTGGTGTTGTTATTGTCTTGGAGCTACTCACAATGGTTGTTGTTGCTGCTGTTGTGGAAAAATTAATGTGAAATATAACAAAGCTTAGACCTTTGTTTTAAATAGCACGTAAGTACAATTAATTTAAAGAGAGGCAGGGAAGAGGAAATTATAGGAGGGGAAGACTTAAATATAATAATTATTGAGGATTCAACGAGCGTCGGACAATGAAGGGATAGGGGGGGGGGAGAGTAGGGGGGAATATGCCGGAGGGTACGGCAGAAGAAAGGACTACAAAGATAACGCATGCCTGTTTAGTGTTACTTAAGGTCACAGTGACCGGGTCTGCATCATGGTACATTTAGACTGCATGCTGGGGGTTGCTGGGTTCGACGGTTGTGGAGGCGAGGTTTTGGGTAGGATCGAAGGAGTGTGTGGGGGTGATGGGGGTGGATATGAATGGGATCGGCCGAGTTGAATGTAAATAATATTCGGAGAATCGTAAAGCCCTGAGGCAGGATCCATCTTGCACCTATGAAGAGCCATTGGTTTCTAGCTTGTGAACAAGGCAAGTTAATCCCGCCTTAGACCACGCGGCTACTTTATTGTCCCTTTATATCGGGAAATTCAGGGCCGCTTCCCATGGGGTAGGCATAGTCGCAGACTGTGGCGCTCCTAAACCCAAGCTAATATTAGTTGGTTTTTTTAAGGGGGGGGGGGGGGGGGGGGGGAAATAGAGAAACAAAGAAAAATGAGAAAGAAAGCAAAACGAAAAAGGCAGAAAGAAACAAAGAAACACAAAAAGAAATAAAAGGTAAAGAAGAGAAAATGAAAGGAGGGAAAGATGAAAAAGAAATAAATAGAGAAAGAAAAGAAACCAAGCAAGAATGAATGAAGGCATGAAAGAGGGGGAAACGAATAGTGGGGCAGGCGATGGTGGAATGCACGCGGTGTTAAATGCTTTAAAAACAACCTTATAGGTGCAGTGGTGAGTGGTTTAAGGTGATGAAGAGGGAGTCGAAGTAGTAGTAGAGCGCAGAGTAGGCGGTGTAACCTAATAACCTTCAGCTGGTAAGGTAGGCTACTAGCTGCACACCGAGAAATGGGTGGGGGTACCAGGAGAAACTAATTATATATAATGTAGAAAAAAAGAAGGAAAATAGCATTTAGGTTTAAAAACATGATTTTTCGGTGTTTTTTTTAATGCTGCTGTAGATATTTTTTTATTATGGAGGGAAGAGGGGGTGGGGGGAAAGAGTGTGTTGCCTTTGTGTCCTACCCATCCAAAAAGGTCTTCTAATTTTTATTCTTTCCTTTTACTTTCTTTCTTTCTTTCTTTTTATCTTTCGTTTTTATTTATTTAATACTTTTTTCTACTTTCTTTATTTTACCACTTTCTTTTCTTTCTTTCTTTATTTTATATTTCTTTCTTTCTTTCCTACTTTCTTTTTCTTCTGTTTTTCTTTCTTCTTTCTTTCATTCCTTCTTTCTTTCATTCTTCCTTTCTATTGTGGAAGCACGGAACACGAAACCAGCTGGAAAACATAATAACGCTAAAAGCTAGGATGTTCTTTTCTTCTTGACCTAAAGCTGCTCTGAATCGGACAATAACAGAATGCAGAAGAAAAGAAAGGTTCGTTCTAATATATAGCGTGGCAGTCCTCCGGTGGCGGCACAATCGGTTGATCGATCAAACCGTCAGTCAGCATTGAACATTTGTGTAAAAAAACTAAACAGAACTACTTTTTGTTAACAATATCTCAAAATTGATTTGACCGAATTTGATGAGTTTTTATTATGCAGTTACTTTCATGACTGCTTGAGGAGTGGGCAGGGGGTGATGGTGGTATTCTGTTGCAAAAACGAAATACTATTTACTTTCTTCCACAAGAAACTGTAGCCGTCTGGTGGGGCATTTACCCAGTGGACAAATCCGCGAAGCCGGAGAGTACGAAATTAAAAACGGCTTCGCGGATTTATCGAATGGGTAACTGCTTCCTAAATACCACCCAAGCTGGTTAACGTTTACTAACAACTGTGGATGTGCACGGCCGGCTGTTTACGTGAATATCCAAATGACAGGTCTATTTTTTTCCAACATGAACGATGTATTTCTAAGCTTTGTGCAGGAACTGAACATCAACAGAATTAATTTACTAAATGGCCCACAACAGTTAGAGAAGGTTGTTGCAGTTGTGGAGGAGGGGGAGATGCCATGGGGGTGGTAAGGTAGGGGAAGAGCTGTCTTGCATAATGCAAAACTGCTTAACAACAATTTTTTGGTTCCAACATCAGCAATGTCTGAAAATACATAGTGGTACGTGAGTAAGAGGATTGTCTTAATAAACTATCCACACCTATCCTTTCCTATCCTATCCTACCATATCCCGTAACTCAAAGGTCGTCAGTACTAAACTATCCACACATTTGGAGCAAAGACGATGTGGTAGTTGTGGGTGGTCAAGCTAAATTAAGGCAAGGTCAGTTTATTGATTAACAGATTGGAGAGTCTAGCCCCACAGTGAAGTTAGGAAGTGTTATCCCTTGTTTTCGTCGATGTTCTATTGCCGTTTTCCAGTGAGAAGAAGAAGAAAAAGAATGAAGAAGAAGAAGAAGAAGAAGAAGAAGAAGAAGAAGAAGAAGAAGGCCCTATAATTTCATAGTCAAAATTGAATTTATATTCAATCATTTGATAATCATTTGTTAAAAAATAACATCAAACTAGTTATGATGAATCTGCTTTCTTAAGTGTTAAGTTGAAATAATCGTGAATCGTAATGCATAATGTTTCAAGTGGATAACACATTTGCTTTGATCAGTGTGCATGTATTTGGACGATGTGGATCGATTGACTTTGGCCAGTTAGTGTGTACGTGACTGGATTTAGCAGCTACTGAGCTTTCTCTTCATAGTACAAAAGACGAGCCTGAATAAATAAATCGTTGATCTGGCCTATAGCAGCTCAATATACCGTCGTAGAACAGATTCCCGAGCAAAACAATATCGTTACCTCCCTCACTGCATTAAATGGCCCTCAGCAACAGCAGCAGGAGGCTTTGTGTGGGGTAGACGGGCAGTAAGGTCAGAGTCCAGGTGATAGAAATAGATGGATGAAGTCACGGAGAGCGCAGTGTGTCAGCCCAGACCTTGAAAGAAGCTTTACAGCTTGCATGTGAGGTCAGCTCTAGCCGTTTGGACACATAATACGGAGATGCACGAAGGATGCGATTCACATCACAAGATAATTCTTTGGCGGGAGGGGAGATGGCGAACAAAACGACATCGCTGCCAACATTTAATATATAGCCTACTCCACAAAAAGATCATCTTGAATCACAATGTTTCTATACGTAGGCATACATATCTGTTCTAAATGTGCACCGAGCACTCCCAGTGCAAAGCCTTGCAATGAAACCATCATAACCCATAATGCTTTCTCATTACAAAAGCTTGTCTAAGGTTACAGAGACACAGGCGGCAGATTCACACAGCTGGCTTATTTAATTCTCTTGATTATCAGCCTCTTCAAAGGCTATTCTGGGCGCTATCTTCACTGGTAACAACGAACTATCATTTCTAGTACTAAAGATTCTACAATAAGATAGCACAATGAACTGTCATTTCAATTTCTTACATTTAGATATCATACATCTAATTGATTCATCTCACGGAAGGTAAAGCTACAAAAGTGTAGCCTACGTTCTTTTGGTATTGTCGACATCAAACTCACTCAGTGCCAGATGTCCACAGGTCACACTGACCCACAGAAAGGAAATGATTTACGACGTGTGGACTGGGGAAGGGAAGGTGAGATGCAACCCAGCCCTGTAATCTATCTCACAGCAGCTGTTGAAACTTAGTGAGAACACCCATTGCCCAGAGCTACGATCGAAAGAAAGTATACTCCAGGCACACGCTGCGCAGCAGGCCAAAGTATGTCCCTTGTCCCTTGAAGGGATACTTTGGCGAGGTTAGCAGCCTGCTCATTTACAGTGTCGCTAAAAGACTAGATACGGAAAAGTAAGTTTCGTCTCCTCTAGGCGAAGAATTAGGTCACGCTGTATTTGTTTCTAGGTCAACTGTCTTTTACGGAACCGTTTGAGAATCTTTTCGAACCGTTTATTGACGCCGGATAGTGTCCTCACTTGGTTTCGTACAATTTAATAATCCAAAGAGGCAAATGGGTTTTTGGGACGGAAAAAGAGCATTTTTGTAGAGAAAAGGGTTAGGGCAAGGGCTAGGGCTAGATCTACAACTAACCCTTACCCGAACCCTTGTAGCAATATTCCGCTCTTTCCGTCACTTTTAAACAGTACTGCGGTTCGCATCCGCGGCTAGCAGCGAGCACAAAGTATACTTTGAAGGGATGGAGGGAATACTTTCACCTGCTGCTAGCGGGAGTTTTGGCGATACTTTCTACCGATCGCAGCAATGTGTATTACCTCGTGAGAAACGATGTTGTCCGTCTTTCAGCTATAAAAATACCTGGGTCAGATGTCAGATGAAGACAGCAAGGGAAGGAAAATGGAAATGGCAGGTCACTGGCTACAGTGTTGACAGTTTTGTAGACCAAAAGGTAATAAAGCTTTATCTTTTATCGCACACACACACACCCACACCCAGTCTTGTATTTTCATACTTTAGCGGACTGTGGTCTAACACCCCACTTCTGCAGACCCCTATAAGGAAGCGACTTGGCACAAAACCAAACATATGTGTAGAGTCAGGAGCTATAGGAGAATTACACTATCAAATAAAAACAATGATAGCTCTTGTGGTTCATGAACGAGCTTTTCTAGGTCTTACAGAGGACACACACGTCGAAGAACTTTTCCATACCATTCTGCGGACACACACGTTGAAGAACTTTTCTACACCATTCTGCGGACACACACGTTGAAGAACTTTTCTACACCATTCTGCGGATACACACCTTGAAGAACTGTTTCCATACCTTCTGGGGACACACACGTCTAAGAACTTCTCTATAGCATTCCAAGGACACACACGTTGAAGAAATTTTTTTCATACCTTCTGGGGACACACGCTGGAGATTGTAATAATAGAGCAACTCACATGCAGTGATTGGAAGGATATGTTGTTTTTTGGGGGGTGGGGTGGACGATATCTATTCATGGGCAGAGGTGTGTTCTACACTGTTTATGCATGTATGTATAAATGCATGTATTTATTGTAACTGAGTTATTGTTGCGAGCCTTCATTACATTATTAAACATAATAATGTAATTGCCCTTGGGGATGAATAAAGTTGTATTGTATTGGCTACATATAATCTAAACACATTTCTAGTTTTCTTGTGTTTATTTTGTAGGTTGCTTGACATTGCTGCCAAAAATTGTGCCTTCAGTGCTGCTATTTTTATTTACCCGTTATGAACATACACGTACAGCCTTCATTCGTGTTTTTTTATGCTATGTTTACTGTACCCTTCTCGGTGTTAAGTGCCTACCATTGTCTTGTGCATTACTAATCTTTTATTACTATTGTTGTTTTAGCTTCATTTTTACAATTGATGTTCATAGATGGCCAGTGTGACTGTACAGACGTGTATGTGTGCGTTATGAAACATGAAGTGACAGAGTGGGAGGGAGACAAAGAGAGTGGGGCATGTGATAACTGCATGCATGATACACTTCACTTATTGTTTATTATTGGTATTATTCCAAGATTTGAGTCCACGCGTAGTAAATGTTCCACTTGTATGTATTGCAATGTGAAAGTTGGACAATAAAGATATAAATTAGTGTATTGTTATAGTGTATTACATATAATTATTTGTAATAACCTGATTTTTTGCTGGATACACAATAAAATTATGTTGTCATTTGGCTGAATAAATCCTTTATTCTGTATATAATGATTTGTCGGGTCTCTTATGAAAGCACGGATGTGCTTAGTGCACGACTACTTCTCCACACTTAATAGAAATATAAGCTGTCATAATGACAAAATATATAGAGAAAAAAATTCTTACATGCCATGTGCAAATATATACTTTAGTATCCACAAAGTACCTATTGCACACACAGATTCAACATGAACACAATATATAAGGCTTGAGCGTTTATTGTTTAAGTTAACTTAAAATGCAAAACAAAACAAAAAAATGCAATACAAAATAGAAGGGAATTTAAACTGGTCATTGACGAGAGAGTGAAGTCATTTCCGAGAGAGAGAGAAAGATAGAGATAAAGAGACTGAGAGAGGGAGTTAGTCATTGCTAATAAGAGTCCAGCGGACTGCGAAGAGCCGAATCAGGACCTCAGCTTGTGTGAAAGAGGACTCACCAACCAACCCCCCCCCCAACCCCCCACGCATCCGTATAACAGATCTATAAACAATCCTAACGGTAACATTAAAGGCACTCCACCAGCCAGTCACTTCCCACGCAGGGGATGCTGAGGTTATACTCTAACTTAATCGAACCCCCGATTATAAAAAGCAAAGTGGAATACAAACATAATTACAAAATAGTAACAAACACATACATATAAAATGCCTAAATTTTTTTGTCACTTTACAATAAATACATTCCCACGCAGGGGACGCTGAGGCGCACTCTAATTTATTGTGCCCCTGTTTACAAAAACAAAATGGAATATAAACATCATTATAAAATAGTAACAAAACACATACATAAAAAATAAAATGCCCACATTGCTAACTAATAATTTCATAGAAAGCCTAGTGACCGTTTGGTAGAAGCATCCAATACCACCAAGCTGACCCAACAGACCCAGTACACAAATGAGGGGTTTTGGGAGAGTTTTAAGAAAAAAGGAAGGTGACTGGTCTAGCGAAGAAGGGAAATAGAAGATTGATAGAACAGACTACGGAAGAGAAAGTTAATGAGAATGACAGAAACAGTGGGAATTAAAAGCACTAAATCTCCAGAAAGTGGGAACACTATTTATACTGAAACCCCCGGCATCCCCACGGGGTGGGGGGTGGGGGGGAGTTTTCAGGAAAACAGGTAGGTGACAGGTCAAGCGAAGAAGAGGGATAGTAGATTGATAGAACAGATTAAGAAAGAGAAAGAAAATGAGAATAACTGGGAATTTAATAAAGGAATTTAAAGCACTAGTGAGGATACTATTTATACAGAAACGTCCTAGGCATCCCCACAGGGACACCTTCTTTAACAAAGATACACATGAATAATTAAGTTAACTGCAGCAAATGTAGTAACTTACTGTACTAAATTTCACTATGAAAAATAAGATGCTGACTATGCTCAGAATCCGTAAATTAATATTAATATGGCATGACATTATTATTAGTGTTTTAGTTATTAACACAAAATTAAAATCAAAATGCAATACAAAATAGAAGGAAATGTAAACTGAAGTCATTGACGAGAGAGAGAGAGACAGACAGAGAGTGAGAGACCAGAGAGACAGAGAAAGAGAGAGGGAAAGAGAGAAGAGATAGAAAAGAGAGAGAGAAGATAGAGAGAGAGAAGAGAGAGAGACAGAAACTAACCTTTCCAATACTAGTCCATTGTCAATTCTCAAAAGACAAATAAACAATTAATGATACAGAGCAAGTTCAAGAACTCCCACATCAAAACTTAAACATACTTCATAGATAGTGACCAAATTATTTTGGGGTCTTATTTAGTTAGTTAGTTACTTATTGCTTACAGGGTCCAGCGGACTGCAAAGAGCTAAATCAGGACCTCTATTTTGGGGTCTTACAAATGACGCTGCTTTTCACTGTGTGACAAAAACAATAATAAAAAATGAAAAACTCCATGTGCTTGCAAAAACTGAAATTTTTTGTAAACCCTTTTAACAAAGATACGCACGACTAATGCAGTTAACTACAGCAAATATGTCAATTTACTGAACTTAGTTACTCATTGCTTATAGGGTCCAGCGGACTGCTAAGAGCCGAATCAGGACCTCATTTACTGAACTAAACTGCACAATGACAACACTGCTTTTCATTGTGTGACAAAAACAATAATAAAAAAATAAATCCTTGTGCTTGCAAAAAATTAAATCTTGTATAAACCCTTTTAACAAAGGTACACACGATCAATGCAGTTAACTAAAGCCAATATCTCAATTTACTGAACTAAACTGCAGTGAATATGCTCAGAATCATCAGGCATGGGAATTGCCAAATGTAAAAACCGCTGGAAAAAAACTGGCAAAAGATGAGTGCACCTGTTGATGGCAGGGGAAAGGGGGGGGGGGGGGGCAGAAGACTTTGTGCTGTTCTCAAAACAAAAAAACATTGATCTTTTTCAAAATTGTGTTCCCAAACGCTCGGTCATATCTTCTTCTCTTCTTCGCTATGACTAGTTTTTTTCGTTTTTTTTTTTTAACCATTTTGGATAGCCATTCCCACTTCCACCTATCTCGGACACCTTCATCCTCGAAGGGATCACCACGGTTAACAATTTTAAACATTATGTATCGCCACATTAAACACCAAAAAAAATGCTACAACTCGAGCAATTCGAAAATTCCAAGATGGTGGCGATTAAAATGAAGCGAGGTTCTAGAAAATGTAAACTGGCAAATGGACCTACAAATATTTTTTACGAGGATTTCTTTTTTTTACGAGAGTGAACTCAAAATCCTCGGATCCGAGGACAATTCCCATGCCTGATCATAAAATTAATATAATACAACATGACATTATATTAATATTATTATTGTGATTTTTCACTCTTGTACTAAAATGACAAACTGCAACAGTGACAGTCATCATCAATGACCCCACTTAATAGTCTACAGCTGTTATAGAGCAGATGGATGGCGGAGGATAACTACATTGTCATGTGTGCTTCGCACGCAAGTTAAAAAGACCTTGAAAACAAAATCTGTATAAAACAATAAAAACTCAGCACAACTGTAACACATTGGTAGTTTTTATAATTTTATAATTGTATTTCTACAATAGTCTTTAATATTCCTCCATGTTCTTTTAGTGAGTGCAATTTCCCCTTTGATGGCTTTTTCAATGTCATTTTTACCAGGCAACTTTCTTTCCATAATGAACTTGGCAAAACAACGCCTCACAGCATCCTGCTCTTCTGTAGACCACTTTTTATGGTGAACAGGTTTTCGGCAAGCACCTGAAACAGTGCAACAATACTTTGTGGTTAATATTAAACACCTCAGGGTCAATAAAAGTAAACAGACAGTCTCCCTCACTCATCTGACATCACAGTCTGATCCAAATCTGATTATTACTTCTTTTTTTTCTTCTTTTTTTAAGCAAACTGACCTGCCCGACACTAGGGTTTACCTGCCCTTGGCAGTCAGGCAATGGGGTTCTACCATTGATATATATACTAGATGGATAGACAGCCAATGCATGGCAAAGAAGAAGAAAGTGAAGTAACGGAAGTAGTCAGACTCGACATGCGCAGAAGGTGATTGCTCGTAAGATACGCATGGATACGGTCAATTTCATTCATTCATTGCGCTCGTGATCTGCGTATGACAGGCCATCAGACTCAGTGTTGCTGAGTAAATAAATTAAACTAAAGGCTCTATTTCTTGTGAGACCGACTTTTTAGCTCTTGACGAGTCTTGTCTTTATTGCTGCTGATCTACATACTCAGAACACGCATGTCCTGAAGAAAATACTTCGTTAACCTAAGAAAACACGACAGTCTACCAACGTTTGTTTACACTAGAAACTGCCGGCGATACGAGCATCATCATGGTCAGTTACTCATCCATTTGACGTAAACAAATCAATCTCCAATCTGCAAGCTAAGATTTCACAGTCACTGTGTCAGTTTGATCTAAGATGTTGGCATTTCTGATAATGGCTGCTTATCATATAAAATATCAAATTATATATACATAATAGGGGGAACAACTTGTACTTTTTACAAGAGACAGAGAGAATGACAAAGGATAAAATCATGCCCGTTATTTAGTTAGTTAATCATAGCTTATAAGGGTCCAGCGGACTGAAAAGAGCCGAATCAGGACGTCGACTTGTGCAAAAGAGGACTCACCGAACCCCCCCCCCCCCCCACCCACCCATAAAAGATCTGCAGAAACAACTCTAACAGTAACACTGAAGGCACTCCACCAGCCGGTCACTTTACAATAAAGGCTTCCCACGCAGGGGACGCTGAGACTATACTCTAATTTAACATACCACTGGTTACAAAAACAAAATAGAATATAAACATCATTACAAAATATTACCAAAGCACATACATATAGAATGCGTACATTGGTAAATAATAATTTCATAGAAAGCCCTAGTGACCATTTGGCAGAAGCGTCCAATACCACCAAGCTGAACCAACAGAGCCTGTACTCTAATGAGGAGTTTTTGGTAGAAATTTCAGGAAAAAGAGTAGGTGACTGGACTGGTCTAGGGAAGAAGAGAGATAGTAGATTGATAGAACAGCTTTAGGAACAGAAAGAACAAATGAGAATAACAGAAACAGTGGAAATTTAAAGCACTACATTTCCACACAGTGGGCATACTATTTATACAGAAATCCCCGGCACCCCCACAGGGAGGGGGGGGGGGGGGAGGAATCATGCCAGTGACAACTCTAATACTATCTTAGTTATATATAGATTAGATGGTACATATATTTATGTGCATATCAATCAATCCATTTTATCAGTTAAGAGATAGTAAAGGTTTAGTATAAATGTATGTGATAATGAGAAGAACAGTAATAAGAATAAACAAAAGACATATTTATAAAAAACAAATTGCAGCAATTAGCCATAGGGAATGTTTATATTTCTTTCCTTTTCTAAATTTGTACTTCACTCAGATAATTTATTAACTGCAAGTGTTTAGTACACTCATATGTCAGTGCAAAGTTCAAGATTCGCAAGCATAATCATTTGAGTTAGCCGACTTTTTCAAATTAACACCCCCCCCCCTCCCCCATTCACACAAATCATAATGTTTCCGTCACAACTGAACCTCACTTCCTGCCCCCCTCCCAGCTTTTGCTGATCAGCAACGTGTTTTTCTTACAGACACCATTTTGTTGTTGTTGTTGCAAACCCTATAGTAACACTGTTGGCTGCAGAATCTTCAAGATGCTGAAGGTGGCGGCCCAAATGGAAAGTAGAACAATCTGTATTAAACAATAAACACTCGGCACAACTGTGACAAGGCGGTACTTTTTAATAACTGTATAATTGCATTCCTGCAATAATCCTTTATATTCCTCCATAATCTTGTCCTAGAGAGTGCAATTTTGTTTCTTTCAAGGCTTTTTCTAAGTAATTTTTACAAGGCAGTCCCCCCCCCCCTCATCCCCCCCACCCTGTATACAAGATCTGCAGAAACAACCTTAACGGTAACAGTGAAGGCACTCCACACCAGGTTGTCACCACAACAAAGTCATCCCACTCAGCCTCTCAGGGGACTCAAAGGCGTTAATACTGTAAATGATCATAAACATTAGAAAATATTAACAAACCACTTACACACTGCGAAAATCAGATACAGCCAATTGCCCAATGGACTGTTCACTGTCACTCTTACTAGTGTCAGGTATGATGTCTGGATCAGGTAGGATGTCTGAATCAGGTATGTCTGGATCACGGGAACTTCTTTTGCTCCTTAAAACACGCTCTCTTTCTCCAGTACGACCCTTTGCCTTTATAATTCCCCTGAAACAATGCAGACACAGGTGGGTGTGAGAATATATATAATCTAAAAACATAATAAAGCTATGTATCAATAGCATGGCTTCTAAAACATCAACATTGAACACTTCCTGCATCCAATACGTCAGTTTCCTGTGCACTGGTCAGTTAGCCATAAGCTGTTACTCATCCATTTGATGTACACACATCACAATCTGCAAGGTGTGACAACTTCAGTCATTGTCCAGCTCTCACAGTCGTACAGCAGAACTTACAACACCAAAGCCCTAAAGAGTTTTATCTTTGTGCAGAAATCAATTTCCCTGCTCTTCCAGACCTTGTTCAGTGAAATACTGATTTACAGCTTCAAAGTAGGGGTGAGAGAGAAACCCTTCAACTAAAGTAGTATAAAATCAGAAACCCTGACAGTGACAGTACATAGCCTATCATGTCCACTTTCTATGTGGACTATCTTTTTGGTGCCACTGAAATTAAAAGCCATTATCCACTGCCCAACATTTACCACTAACCAGTACTCACTTTTTCAAAAGGACGTTAAACACTTCACTTGCAGTGGACAATGACAATGTCTTATCTTTGTCCTCCATGTTAGTTTTGTTACAGGTTCTGAAAAAAGGCAAGTAAAATACCATTCAACATTAAGCTCTTCTGCTTGCACAACTAAAAAGCACAGTCAAGCACGTTTACAGTTTTGTCAACAGTTTGGTCTGCAGGGTGGGTGGGGGTGGGTGTGAGTGGCAGGGTCTGTCTCCAAGGGTCATATCTGATGAGGTGGGTAGGGGGCTGCCTCCATGGGTTATATCTGATGAGGTAGGTGGGGGTGGGGTGGGAGTAGCAGGGGGGCTGTCTCCAAGGGTCATTCTGATAAGGTAGGTGGGGGCGGGATGGGGATGGCAAGGTGCGGACTCCAAGAGGGTCATTATCCGATGATTATGAAAGTCTAACTCTAAATCATAAGAAAATAAATAAATGAAATTAAAAATTTAATAATTCTTCTGACCATGTAGACTAATAGTATGAGAAATGCTCGTTAATTAACATCATGTTCAACTCTACTACTGGAGTTTTAATAATACGCAGCGCCGAGATCTGTCGTCTGCTATGGAAACAGATCAACATTCATGGTACAAAGATTCAGATTGGAAGCAAATGACTTTGCTCACCCCTCAGTTATCAAATAGATCTAGAAGCACACCAGAGATTCAAAAACATCTTTCTTTGTTTATTTTGTATACACTTCTTTGAAAATAATTATAATAATAGTACTTCTTTGGTCACGAAAACCTGCGCTCACGCGCCATTATGGCTAGCTAGCAAAAACCGACTCCAGAGGCCTTGTCTTGTCTTGTCTTTCCGTAGGCGCCCACAATCATACTTGTTGATTATACTGGCACTATGAGGGTTTTGCACATGTTTCACAAAGGCCGTTCTCCTAGTTCATGGACAGAACATTGAGGCATCTAACATGTCATCTATGTATGCTGTTTATCCATTCTCAAACTTTTGGCATCGTCAAACAAAATAATATTGTAAGTTATGCTCCAGTTAGCACCCAAAGAAACATGAATATATATACTCACACTTTCTGTCGGGAAATCATGTTGTTTCTGCAAATTGATGACGTCAATACATGGCTGACGTCAATACCAATGAAAGAATAGCATTGCGCATGCGCGCATTTGCCCGCGAAACACTTCATACTAGCAAAGCCCCGTGTGTGAACGCGCCACGGAGAGAGAGGGGGCAAGATCGCAGTTTGAATACACACAAGCGTAAACTTGAGCGGACTTTTTTTTTTCGCGCTCAAATTTGCACAAGTCCTTAGAAAGCTCATAAGAAACACTGTAGCAAAAGGAAAAGTTCAGCGGACGTCCGCTGAAGTTTGAGGTCCGCTGAACGTGGGAGTGTTTCGCACAAAAGTCCGCTGTAGTCGGTAAACACGTACTCACCCACAAACACACCCATACACACATACATACATACACACACAAGCTTGATTGCCAGAAAAATTAGTACGGACGTTTTCCAGGACCCTATAAACAAAGACTAAATTACTAACGAAATCTGCAAGGGAAAAATAAGCAAATTCGGTTAATTTATTCTTGGGAAAGACGTGTTTGGAAGGCACACAAAAAAGTGAAATTGGGAACGAAGGAACCGTCCGACCGACAACCAGACTGCTGCTGAATGATGGTCTATAATGAAGTAGACCTCCCTGTTTACCAAAAATTCCATTTAGCCGTGTTTGAGATATTGAGCAAAACGTGTTTAGCAGCTAGTTGGCCCCAACGACTTCCACCTTTGCAGTAGAGCAAATAACTATGATATCACGTGAGGCTGGTCAATAACCTAGGTCATTTTACTATGAAGTTTAATTGTGTGGTCAAAATCCATTCAGTGGTTCTGGAGATAGGGCGTGCAACGGACCGGCAGATTCCAGACTATTTCCTCATCCACCGCTTCCACCTTACAGACCCCTCACCCCAGCCATTCCACTCCGCCCTAAACACGTTAACAACCATTACAACCCTCCAAACTCTCCTTCCCTCTCATTCTTCTTCACCAAACCTTTTTTTTTGTTATTTTTATTTTGTATACTACTCCTAACCCCCGCTGGGGGTGCCGGGGTTTCCTGTATTAATGGTATCCCCACTTTGTGGAAATTTTAGTGCTTTAAATTACCACTGTTTCTGTCATTCTCATTTGTTCTTTTTAGTTCCTAATGTGTTCAATCGATCAGCTTCTTCTGTAGACCATGTAACGAAGCAGCGTTCGTAAAAAATCTATATAATAAAAAAAAAACTGGAATGATAAACAAACTTTTTGTTTTTGATTGAATACTTCATTCACACATTCATTTATTCCTTACGAAGATATGACACGATAATACTAAATCATAACATTAATTTTCAGGATGATGAAGAATTTGTATGAATGTCCGATGATCTTGTCTCAGTGGGCACAGTCAATGTTCGATGAAGATGGCAGTCCTATGGCACGATGATGATGAACGGCTCCCCAATGTCGATGAATAGATTACCGCATTATTTTCCCTTGATTTACATCCAACATAAAAACCCTAAAACAGACAATGTGAACAAAATCCTTAACGTTATGTCATAATATTATTTTCACCTTAAATCTCTTCATAATGAACATTCGCCGCTCTTCTTATGGCAAAACAACGGTCATTTTCTCCATTTTATGACCTTGACTATTCAAGTCCCTATTCTAAATACATTTCCATCAAAATCTGTATTATTATCATTCCTTAATGGCCAAATACTTATTCTATATATTATCTATTGGTCTACGTACCTCCAAAGAGGGCTGGACACGAATATTACATTAACAAACACACAGCTCTACATCCACACAACCATTCTTCAAATCATTCTAACGAAAACCGGAAATGGCGAAATGTGCGTCATCATCTACGACAATGACGTAAAACAATTTTGTTTTGCACTAGTATCCAGAGTTGAACAAACATTTATGTAAGTCAGTTCCTTACAGACCAGTCCCCTACCTTTTTTTTTTCCCTTGAAAACTCTAAAAACTCCGTATTTGTGCATTCGGTCTGTTGGGTCACTAGGGCATTATGGTATTATTATTTAGCAATGTAGGCATTTTATATGTATGTGCTTTGTTATTATTTTATAATGATGTTTATAGTCTATTTTGTTTTGTAAATGGGGGTTCGATAAATTAGAGTACAGCCTCTGCCTGGGAAGCCTTTATTGTAAAGTGACCGACTGGTGGAGTGCCTTCAGTGTTACCATTAGGGCTGTTTGAGCGGTTTTTTTTAATACGGATCAGAGGAGAGCCCTCTTTCAATTAAATTGTGGTCCTGATTCGGCTCTTTGCAGTCCGCTGTGAAATTTCAAGTTTGTTTGATTTTTCTACTGAAGCATCCAGCGGGATCATTGAATTATTCTAAGGTTGAAAATCTGCTCAGTAGTACTTTGCCCTGCCCTGAATCCTGCTTGTTCTTCAGCTATGATTTTTTTAGCTTGTGGTATTATTTTCAGGAGGACTTTGCTGGGATGGCTGATGAGGCTGATGGTGCGGTAGTTTTCACACTCCTAAAGGTTACCCTTTTTGGGAAGAAAAAAAAAAGAATAAAGAAAAATTCAAAATAAAAGGAAATACAAAGACATTTTTTTTAAAAGTGTTTTGTTTCTTGGTGTTTCTTGACTCGATGTCTACCACAAACATCAACAACCTATGGATGTTTGCGGCCGAAAGATGTATCTTATACGGCATGGTTATGTCCCTTGGCGTTGCTTTCACACTACAATTTGAGGTTTCAACTTCAAATCAAATAAAAATCCGACTTCAATTTGTTAATCAAAAACATACAACGATCCACCATCTCCATCACCTCCCTATTCCATCCTTCATACTAATATCAAAATTATTTATTATTAACTTTATTCCACAACAAGTAGAATGTAATCGTTGTAAAATACTATTATGTTTATAATACAATATTTCAATGATAAACAATATATACCTGCAGACACAGCTGCCAGAAGTTCAACACAACCACTCCGTGGTACAGTCAAGGAAGGAATGAATATATTTTTGAATGTACATTGGTTAGTCGTCACATGACTAGCTCGACCAATCAGAATTTAGTTATCAATATAAAATATTATAATTAATGTCTTCACACAGGAAGAGACTACAAAACATAAAGTCATCGGACCGAAATACTATAAAACCGGTCCGTGACAATGTTCTGAAAATATTAATCTGAGTAGCGGAGTAAGTTTAGTTATCACTTTAGACCACGTTTGATTTTTTTCTAAGGTGAATGTAGTTTGGAATGTGTGTTTAGTTATCTGGAAGTCTGTATCTATTTGTCTAAGATTTAGTTTTCATCATTGAACAACCTCTTCATCTATAACTCTTTAGGCTTCCACTACAGCTTTGTTTTGTTTCTTTTCCAGTTATTTCATCGCTAGTTTTTTTTGTTTTTTTTTTAAATCGCTAGGCTACGCTAAGTTTTCACAGTAACGCTAAGTTTTCATCATTGGGAATGAAAACTTTAGGTGCCGCTACCTGTTGTTGTTCTACTGGAAAAAAAATAATATAAAGACAGAATAATTATTATAAATTATTATAACATTTCATGTGGGGACTGGAGGCAGAGGAGCGTGTGGGTGGCAAGGGTTTCATTGTAAATTATTCGTTCTATTTTACATTATTTTGGTACATAGAACGGATTTCCGGACATTGCCCATTCCTAGTTTTAATGTGACTCGTAGGGAAATGTGCGTGCAATTGCGCGTGCATTTTCGCTTGCGCAGTTTGGCGTGTAAGTTTTTGACCAATCAGCTAGTAGATGGGCGTGCAGTTGCGTGTGCATTTCGCGTGCAGTTTGCACACGCATTTGACGCTTTCAGCATTCCATATTTTCCACCAAGGATGCGATTTTTGTTGTTGTCTTTTTTCAATTTATTTTCCAGACAGTTTCCCCCTTCCTCCCCCCCCGCCCCCAACCCCCCTATAGTTTATGGTCGGGCAAAAAAATATGGTGGGTGGGGATACAGTAATCGACGGGGGTTTTCTTTTGGCCTAAAGATAACATAAGTGAATAAAATTCTTAGATCTATAGTTAGCAACCGCGCTATCTGTCTCAGTAATGTACTTATACAATTGTTGACCTGCTTAGTTAGAATTCTTATTGACCTTTAGCAACAGTGACAGCTGTTTCACTTAACTATAACTTAACTATACTTGTAACTATTAAACGCTGGGTACGCTATAAGTAGGTAACAAGTATCCAAGTCAATCCTAATAAAATAATTAATTTCGGCTGTCTTTATTGATAAAAGCCTGCCGTGACTGACGACACGATTTAAAGAGTCTCTGTAGCGCAATCGGTTAGCGCGTTCGGCTGTTAACCGAAAGTTTGGTGGTTCGAGTCCACCCAGGGACGTACGTTTTTTGTTTTTTTTCTTCTCAATTTCCTATCCTGTGAAAATGTGTGCATATAATACTAATGGTTGCACTACACAGTGAAACATTGCATATTTGTTGTGTGTGAATGAGAGAGAGAGAGAGAGAGAGAGAGAGAGAGAGAGAGAGAGAGAGAGAGAGAGAGAGAGACTTCAAGACTTCAAGACTTCAAGAATTTATTCAAAAATAAGGCCTACGCCCCTGATTGAAGGGGAGTGTACAAAGGTACATATCATGCACATGTTCAACGTAATGCCAGAGAACAAAACATAAACAAAACAAAGACAAAATTTTCATTCCATTGCAGTTTCTCGCGCCTTGAATGCTTTATACAGAAATATACATACTTTTCTAACGCACTCTTCATTACCCGACGCCATCAACACGGAAAAACGAGACATGTTGGGTATTCTACAATATTTCTGCGGAATAAATTGGTTTCGTAGATCTTCAAAGAAAGGACAACACAGCAAAAAATGAATTTCGTTTTCTACAGAATCTTTACACAATGTACATAACAAATTGCGAGGTTCATAATTCCTATATCTATAGAAATGTACAAACAAATCAGAAATTCCAAAACGAAATTTAGTCATCAGATATCTCAAATGGTTATCCATATTCATTCGTAAATAAGTAGGTATGCATCGTATCGCAGTAGGGCCACAAAACCTTCTATAAACACTAAATCTGTCACTATTCTCAATATGATCATTCCACTCTTGCCACCTACAGTCAATCAACCGAGTCTTGAACGCTCGCAAAAATTCATTTACTCTACCAACTCCTTGGTTTAACCAAACAAAACCAAATCCATAACGATACAAGTATATGCGAACATTTGACACCCAATTTATTTTACCCCTACAATCCAAATTATGCAACATTAAATATGCTTTCTTAGGTAATCTCTCTTCATCCATCTGCAAAACTTTCAACCAATAACGAATACATTTCACAGCAAAATTAATGGTGATTGGGTATCTATTCATTTCTCTATATACCAAATCGTTAGGTGTGCGCATTTCCACATGTAAGAATTTCTTAAGAGCAAACAAATGAACTTTTTCACAATGTTGTACTGCTTTGTCCAAGCCCCATATCTCACAACCATAACTCATAACAGGCTGCACTTGTGCATCAAAAAGCTTTAGAAAAACGTCAACAGAGTAATTATTAAACATACGCAGTCTTTGCATAATACACAGAAGAGCTTTTTTTTAGCCCTACTTGCAAGATCTCTGCATGTTGCAACATAACTTAGTCTAGTAGAAAAACAAACACCCAAATATTTATAAGCGTTTTCCACAGGCATAGCCCTTCCATCAAAAGTCCACCTTTCTCTAATACCCAAATATCCTCCTTTTCTAAACACAACAATATCACTCTTAGACAAGTTAACTTTCAGACCAAGTGTAGAAGAGGCTCTTTGCAGACTATTTAACTGTGTCTGCAAACCAATAACAGTTTCTGAGACAAGAACAACATCATCTGCCAACAAAAGAATGAACAACTCAAAAGCATCTAGCAAATATGTTACACCATGCCTACCATTATTTATGATTTCCAATGCTAGTTCATTAATAAACAGAGAGAATAAAATTGGACTGCACACATCTCCTTGTTTTACTCCGGTAGAACAATTAATATACTCTGTTAGACTGACACCACATCTTACTCTAGCCTCTAGAGAGAGAGAGAGAGAGAGAGAGAGAGAGAGAGAGAGAGAGAGAGAGAGAGAGAGAGAGAGAGAGAGAGAGAGAGAGAAAGACAGACACACAGGTAAAAAAAAAAAAAGAGAGAGAGAGAGTTATTGATGTTAAAGTGCGATTAAACATTCTTGACACCATGACCCTTGAAGTGTCCTGTATTTTATTTATTGATTGATTTATTTTTGGTTAAACACATCCCTCTTCTTTATCTTTTTCGTATTTTTATTTTGATTGTAAAAGTGTTAGTGTATATCGTTTCTTCATTTAATTGTGAACATGCTACTTTAAAATAAATTGAATCTTAAGGTATAAACAGAAGTAATAACAATAATTTTCAGACAGAACCCAAAAACAATATTTCAATCGGGAACTACGTGACCCTGATCCGTGATTTTATTAGCAATGTTAAATCTAGTCATATGTTTTTGAAGTAACAACAGTCTACTGATGTATTCGTTGCGGAATGTCTCTATTTGTAACTAGTCATGTGTATACACCATTTAATTTGCTCAGCAGCCTATTGTTGTTAGGCCTACTTATTTTCTTATAATGTATGTAAAACCCCCACTCCCCTGTAGTTAGTGAAGGGAAACAACAATGTTGACATAGCGTTGACAGTGGAAGTGTGTAATGTGTAACCCTAGAACGACTAGTGTAACTACAGTGAGCCCCGTAAATGTATTAAGGGTGTGTGTGGGATGAGTTTGTGTGTGGATAAGAATGAATGTGCAAGGATTAGCATGGTCATGAGAAAGCGTGAATGATTGAGAAAATGGCAGTAACAGTCTTGAGATTTTTTCGTATTCTTATGCATTAAGGTGTTCTAATATCCGCTACCGTTTCTTTATTGTATACATGTACGCTAACCTTTGTGTTGTCTTCTTAATATGTCAACAGTTACTGTGCATCACACACAAATATCCTTGTGCAAATGGGGACAATAAAGATTCGTTATTCGTTATTCGTACATGTAATACATTTCCCCAAAAATAAAATACATATAAAATTTTTACATTATCTAAGAAAAAGTTCGTCCCTGGGTGGACTCGAACCACCAACCTTTCGGTTAACAGCCGAACGCGCTAACCGATTGCGCCACAGAGACTTGATACAATGTGTTTTGTATTTGATAAAGTCGTTTCTCAACATTTAATTTTACAGTTAAATTTTAAAGTTTTATTGCACGTTGTTTCTCTATTACTTGTGAGAATGCCACTTTAAAAAGTTTAACTTACGGAATAAATAAAAATAACTAATACATTAAAATAAAAATATATGTTTAAAAATATAAAAAATATATGTTTAAAAATCAAAAACAGTTCGTCCCTGGGTGGACTCGAACCACCAACCTTTCGGTTAACAGCCGAACGCGCTAACCGATTGCGCCACAGAGACTAGGTACAATTTTTGGGTTATTTGTTGAAGTTGCTATAAACAAGTGGGTCAGCTGAAGGTGACACTGATTTGACACTCGGTGAGACTAAAGACGTAGCCTACTTTTCGTAGCCTTTGGTGAATTAATGAATTGAGAGGGGCCGGGTAGCTCAGTTGGAAGAGCGTCTTACTAGTAACAGAAAGGTACCTGGTTCGAATCCCGGATTGGCCAATGTGTGACCATATTATTTTCCCTTTACCATCAACTGGTTCGCTGGTGTCAGAATAATGTGACAATGCATTAGTCGCCTATACGCTTCGGTTTCGTGTGACTATAATCTACAGTTATATGAAAGAATATTGAAGTTTAACGCCCACCATTGGCAATATGGCAGACGGGGATAACCACCCCAGGGAATAAGGGTAGCGACCTAAATGAACACTGAACCACCAGAGCAATCACACTGCTAAAATGGACAGTGAAAATGACCACTTGTATTTTGCCCATCCCGGGATTCGAACCTGGGTCATCGGTGTGCCAGACGAAACGCTCTACCACTTGAGCTACGGTGATGAGCTAGCCTTTGCTAGCACTGCGTTCAACACGTGTCTTTCTTAAATTAAATCTTAATGTCTTATCCTAAATATAATTGTTTTGTATAGCGCACTTACTAGCTCTGAGAGCTGCTCTAGGCGCCTGCGGGAAGTGCAATATGGGATCCTCAAAGTAACTATGCATAAATTAATTATATAGATATTTAGCTTATTCGCACACTGTGTGGCAGAGACTCGCCGAGGCGAACGTGAGATTCGCAGTGTGATTTATTTTGAACAGACAACTTGTCTTATTCACACTTTTTCTGCTATCCTATGCACCAACGGGAATCCCCTCACTGAAACATACTTCCGGTTTCTTTCTCCGTTTTTGTCGCATCAATTTTTATTCATCAGATTAACATAAGTTGTACAATGGGAAGTTTTACAGTGGGCCACCAGTATCGTACCCTCACATTTTTTTTTTGTGCTGCAGTTTATTATCCCTTTCTATCGCCAGTGGCGCGCCTAAACCCTACCTACCTAACATTATTTGAGAATTTTTGAAAAATATTCGGAGAAACATAACGCCCAGATGCTGGCTCGAACCCACACCTGTCAGGCGCCATTGGTTTCTGGCTTGTGGACACGGCAAGTTAGTCCCGCCTTAGCCCACTTTGCCACAACGCTCGCCTAACATAGTCAACTACTTCGTGTTTTGTGAAGGTTGCGACGGCGAAGCTATGGAAAACTACAAGAGTCTTCAGGTCCTGTTTCACTTTCTGTCGATGATCGACGCACCTCCGAAGTCGCCACAAATACAGGCCTCTACGATTGTTTTTTGCATCCTTTCACTGAGCATGTACTTCCTCCACCGTTTTTATACTTATCCCACTCGTTTTCTGGCTCTAACAATCGTCGTTTTCGGCAATTTGCCATATTTAAAAGTCACGCATCAAGCTTTGATAAAAGCAATACAAGCCAGACAGGAACTTGGTTTCAGTCTAACCTCGTTTTAATTTATAATGGCGATACCCACGAGTTTTTATGAGAGGTGCCGGAAAGTTGTGAATACAAACCTTGTTAACTTCCTTTTATTCGTATCAAGGTTGTTCAACGCGCAAGTCGAAATCACGACAGGCTCTAATAATACTCACCCTGTTTAGGAAGCCAACTTGCTGCGTCCTGCGCGCTGTCAAACGGCTTCTACAGCGCTAATCCGCCAGATTCATTCTTTCATAGTTAAAATTAAGGTCCCCAACAAAGTGCGTAGGCTATAGTAGGACAAATCCCCCAGATTCGTTTAGTTAAATAGATTTAAGTCCCCGGGCACTTTCGCATATAGGGGATGGAAATAAAATGTATTAAAATTCAGGGCCACAATTTTAAAAGGTTCAAGAATGTAACGGAGCATCAGCGCTCCATAAAGGACAAGTAATTCATTACAAATTACATTAATCATAGCCATCAATTATTAAAAACAAACAAACAAACAAACAAACAAACAAACACCCACTATTTAATGGTAAAAGCGGAGAATCAGCGCTCACACAATCGTACGTTTGTTACACAATAGAACAAACAGACCAAAATATAAAAGAATAAAATAGTAATATTAGAGCATCAGCGTTCTATATAAAAACTATAGTCACGATAATAATGCCCAACGGGGGATAAACAAATCGTTCATTACATGGTACGGAGTTGGTACTAGCGGTAAAGGTAGCGCGTCAGTGCTCAGTACAAGGCTATTAATCGCAATCGTCAAAAGATTAAAAGGAAAGCAGGTAAAATAAAGAGAACACCCCCCAGAACCGACCTGTAGCCTGCGCGTTGCTGTCACCTGTACTTGGCCCTAGGAGAAAAAAAAAAAAAAAAAAACAGCACACGGGAAAGGAAGGTGAAAGGCTGGAATGGGGTAAGGGGTGGGGATTCAGTGCATGTTTGACTTGAGAACAAGATGACTTTTCATAACAATGGTTCCATGTTTGCAGCTAACTAATGATATTATATATGCAATACAATGCAATACAATACCATTATACACTGCAACTCAATACATTTTTGTTGTACGATAAAACAGAGAGATTTGCCGCACGCGCTAACCAATGGCGCAGTTAACAAGGTTTGGTTCGTTTATTAGATTATAGTCCCCGGACACTTGCGCATATATGGGACCTAACTGTAATCACAGGTTAAAATTCAGGACCAATGTAAAAGATAGATAAATATAGCAGTCATCAGTCATACATCTAATTAAGACCAAACGTAAAATAAAAACAGTAAAATTAAAACACGCTAATACCGCGTGGGAGGATTTTAGGGCTAGGGGGAAACTAGTCCCAAACCATTATGCCCGAACATACATAATAATCTTAACTGGTTAGAGATTGTCGCTTCACCCGAGTGGGTTCCGCGACGTTCAGCTCACACAACGAGTGAGGGGATAAAAACTCAAACAAAAGAAACTAACACAAAGCCAGATGTACAATCACACTCTTTTATTCAACAACAAACACGAACACACACACACACACACACACACACACACACCCACACACACACACACACACACACACACATATGCAATAACATGGGTGGAGATGTATATGTACAAAGGAGATTTTTAAAGAATTGATTGATTGATTGATTGTTGCTTTAGGTCCAGCGGACTCTTCCGAGCCAAATCAGGACCGGACAACCCCCAATCCGCATAAAAGATCTGCCGAAACAACCCTAGTGGAAAAATTGAATGCCCTCCACCGGCCAGTCACTTTACAATAAAGACATCCCACGCAGGGGACGGCTGAGGCTTTACCCCAACTACTCGAACCCCTGGTTACAAAAACAAAATAGAACACAAACATCACTATAAATCATCAACAAAACACATACATATAAAATGCCTACATTGATAAATAACAACATCATAGGAAGCCCCAGTGACTACCCGGCAGAAAGCGTCTAACACTCCCAAGCTGATCCAACAGACCTCATACACAAACAAGGAGTCTTGTCCAGGAAGAGTTTTCAAGAAAAAAGGTAGGTCATTGATCTAGCGAAGAAGAAGATAGTATAGCAGAGTGATAGGACAGATCAGGAATGGGAAAGAGCAAATGAGGAAGACAGCGACAGTGGGAATTTAAAGCACTAAATTTCCAGAAAGTGGGGATACTATTTATACTGAAACCCCCGGCACTCCAACGGGGGTACTGTTGCCGCAGTGAATTAGTCATGCCTACAAAAGGCAAGACAGGTTTTCAACTGGGGCTTTCACTTTTCCCTTTATAGGTTAGAACAATCTACAGTGGCAAGATTGCTCATGACCCCAAGGGGTATTTTTAAAGAAAGGGATTTTCGTACACTTTGCAAGTGCAGGACGATAGATGTTCTTCACTATCCCCGACGCCCAATTTGGAAATGGAACGCTGGGTGTAAGAAAGATAACTTCTGATTAAGGTGGGCATATAATTAAACATAAGTTTGAAGAGCGAAAACAATAACAACAACAACAACAACAGCTACTACTATTACTACTACTACTACTACTACTACTACTGCTAAACTACTAGTAATATTACGCGCAATGCAACACATGAGGTTTGCTCAAAATGCAACATTCATTCATTCTCACACAATGTACAATGATCTCCATTTCAATAAATCTATAGTAAAACCATTTAAATCAATAACATACTCATAAATACACACACACACACACACACACACACACACACACACATACGCACACACAAATAATAAACGGAAAACAGTATATCACGAACATGCCACTATCCAGGGACAAATTGTGCAATAACACTAAGAGAAAACTAGTAAGTTTCGGCACCGCACAATTACAAATATCCACGAACAAATCTACACACACACACAAACATATATATATATATATATATATATATATATATATATATATATATATATATATATATATATATATATATATATATATATATATATATATATATATATATATATATATATATATATATATATATATATATATATATATATATATATATATATATATATATATATATATATATATATATACTCTCATATTGCCTGGTTTCTGGCAACACATGCATGTTACGCGACCTTACTTGTGTCAACATGGATAGGAAAGTGTCAACATTCCAATGTTGTCAGAAAACGGGTACACTTTTTTTGCTGTTTTGGATTACATGGGACATAAATCGTGTTTTTTTGACATGTTGTCAAAAACCTGTACTATGACTGCAGTTAGTTCCCTTGCTACACTCTGTCGTGCTTCTGAGGATCCATATAAATTTTTGATGAGACAGGCTAAGAGTGAATCAGAATGAGAGCACGCGCTGTGAAGTGACGTCTTGTCTGTGATGTGTGACGTTGCACGAAGACACTTACTCAAAATGGCGGAGCTCAAATCGGTGAGTGGATATGTCTTTTGTAAATACTTATCAACGTTTAATTTGTTTTGAAATAATTTTAATAGTACGTAAAGCTCTGCTCCATAGTCTGCTCTCTTCACTTCTGACTTTTAGGACCCTCCTGGCGCCCTTGTCTCATCTCTGTTGCCGCTTTGTGCGCTCCATATCACCGTCATCGCTACCTCTAGACTCAATCAATGCATTTCCTCCTTCTGAAAGTTGTAGCACCGCCCCTTATAAACGTGCCATTCTACTGCATATTGACTTCTTATAACAACAGCCTCCCTTCAACCAAGTCCCCTATGCGCTAATGTGTCCGGGGACGTTAATCTAACAAACGTGAACGTGAACGTGCAGGAATGCATTATGTACTTATGTAGCCATTCTTGCATTGTAGTTGCTCTGCAGTTTTGTAAAATATGAAGTTATAGTAAAAATTGACTTGTTGCAATTTGCCATTAATTTTTGGGAAATGCGTATTAAATATTAATATTGTAATGTTACTATGGTAAATATTGCCCCAATTAGAATTCCATAATCGTATAACGCATTGTCTAAAGCAGTGTCGACATCCTGTCTGTACATGTCGATCCTCTTGTCTGCTGTATCAACATAAAGATTTGCATGGAAAATACACTACAGGCTGTCAACAATTGTCGACCTTGGCATTGTGAGGGTTAAATCAGAAAAGAAATATTACTTTTTTTTAAGATCTAAATGTCTAATCTGGCTGGGCATTGAATGCTCAAATTTGAGATTTGTTGACTGGCTGTTGTATCTAATTTCTCTTAATATATTTTTAAATCGTTGAAGTCATTATAGACGTATATCTGGTTGTTTATTTTCTTATGTACTGTGTTTAAACAGCGAGTTCCGAGGATAAAGTAGCAGCCTAGCTGGAAACATCACCGTTAGCCCGCAAAAAAGCAGCGCATCGGTCTGTTTCCACTGCCCCATCTCAAACTGGTAAAGAAGAACGTACATGTCGTCCTAAAGTTATTCCATAATTTTTTTAAGTTGCACAACGGTTTTAACATTTTAGTAACTTTTAACATCTTCAGATTTAGTGTACACTCTTTAGTGTTGTCAATTGGACGTGAGTTTGATCATCAGTGAATTATTTTCAGACTTTTACAAACACCTGTTATAATAGTGTACATAATGTTAATGCAATAACACTACAGTAAGTCAAATGAAACATAAGCTGGCTGTTGTACATAGTATAGTTCAAAGTTCAGCGCATTAACGGAGCAAGAAGCTTCTTCTGCTCTGATCCTCAGTCATGGAATTTCTTATATGTTATACAGTATGCTACACTTCCAACATTTAAAAAAAGGCAGTTGAAAATCTGTTTGTTTTTTCAAAGAGTATTTTATGTAACAGTTTCTGATCAGATAGCAGGCTCATCGATTTGTTTTTCAATTGTTGTAATAATTAATAATAATTTTGACTAGTTGAAAACAGGTAACTTTTCTTCTTTTTTTTTTTTTTTGGGGGGGGGGGAGGGGGGAGGAGGAGAGGGGAAGGGTGATGTGTTTCCAGTATGTGTGTATGGATTCTTCTGACTGGTTTTAAATTGAAAATATTTGTTTTTCTTGTAACCGGTCTTTGGGTAGGCTCGCAAAAATATTCAGTTATTATTATATTTATTATTATTATTATTATTATTATTATTATTATTATTATTATTATTATTATTATTATTATATTTTTTTAATTTTATTTATTTATTTATTTTTTTATAATAGTTCTCGTTCTTTGAAAACAGCAAGTCTACCGTACATCTAGATGGGAGGCAAACAGATTTAAATTTTAATGTAAATCACTTGTCAGTCTTGTAAGTTTTTTTTTTCTTTTCTGATGTACTGTGTAAATTGTTTTAACAGCGAGTCCTAAGGAGAAAGTCGCAACAGTGTTGGAAACATCACATGAAGGGGACTGTACATGAGGCAGCAGCATCATCTCTTTCCCCTAGCTCTGCTCTATCTTCAGTTGGTAAGGAGGTCAAATTTTCTTTAATGTATATGTACTTTAACTGACACTTATACTTTTTTCTCTCCATGTACATGTATTTTCGATTAACTAAAACAAAGGTAACTGCACAGAACTGGAGGTAATGTTTTACTCTTTACAAAAATCAACAATGACATCCGAAAAGGCCGTTGGCCGTGGTTAAACAAAAAGAATATTACAATAGAGCGAGTTTGTTGTATGAAGTTAAGCCGTCCGAGTCTTCTGTATTGTTGGGTCTGCAGTTTGTGTTGACTATTGCCCCCGTTCTGTGCAAGACATCGTGCAACACACCTATATGAACCAATTTCCAAGACATATTAACCTGATCTTTTCTTTGAATAAAAACTGGAACTGACTGCTTTTTGTTACACATGTCTTTGTTTCTCAGATGTTATGTACACATAACTTATTTTATTATATAAATGTGTTAAGTTAAATAGCAATCTTTAACCTCCAGTTTTAAACAGAACATTTTGCTTTACAATATTGAATATATATGTTTAAAATAAATAATTGCCGTCCCCTTCTAATTCCCTAGGTTTTAGGATTTGTGTGTGTGTGTGTGTGTGTGCTAGAATTTGAAACCACAAAACATTGTGAACTTTAAACTAAATTGCCCCTGATCCCTCTGCATAGCATAATGATCAACAAAATGATCTCTTTTATGAAAATATTCTTACCAGTGAGTAGCCTCACTACATTCTCTTTCAATGTCTTTTTCAAGACTCTACTGCTTACATGTATATTGTCTCAAATTCTGTCGTTTTTCATATTGCCGAGGTTCGTAATCGAATCCTAAAAGGCGGGTGGAGTATTAATGACGCTTTGGGTCAAGTACATGGGTTTTTTGTGTGTGTGCAGTTGAACATGCCAACGCTGGGACTGGGAAAAGAAAATACGTCCTTGACAAGAAGCAATACTGCATCTTCTGCAACAAAGGACAACTGGCTCTCCCAAGACATTTTCTTATGTAACACAGACACAGAATTTACCATCTTGTCTTGATGCCTGCTGTGTGGGTGGGGTTGATTTAGCAAGATTGCCATCTTCAAACACAGAACAATCTGGGGTTTCTCCACTGTCAATTTTGGCAAGCAATATTCCAACTTTGGTGATCTCAGTGGTACTTTCATGCAGGCGATAGTACTCTTTTTCAATGTTCAGAGAGTGGCCCATGTGATTTGCTAGCAATTTCTGCTCATTGGGTGACAAATCAAACAGTTGAGTGATTGTAGCTCCATACTTTCTGCATTTCGTCGATGTGATCAACCCTGCCTTCTGTAGCCCAATATCTGATGTGACAGCATGGATGGCTTGCCAGCCATCCAGGTAACCGTTCACAGACTTAGATGCAAAGTAAAATGGATTCGATACAGGTATAGCTACATCAGTCATCATTTCAAGAAGAATGTACAGAGATTCTTTCACCTGGGGAGGCAGGAAGTAAGGGGGGCTCACACGGATTAGTTAGTTCTTTATTTTAAGCCCTAGTGCTCCCGTTTCTCCTGTGAGGGCGTTTATCGCCTTCCCCCCCCCCCCCCCCCCCCTCCTGCCCCCTCCTTCTTCGACAGTTGATGATTCGGGTGCATTGCCGCACCCCACAGTCACAGAGACCGCTAGGGATTCGAACCCTTAAGTGACAGGTTCTGCGCCTCCCGATGGCAGTAGAGATCCTGGGCTGCCTTACTCAGGCTCGAAGGCTTGGTGGAGAGACTTGTTCACACGGTGGCTGGGCTTGTCGTTACGGTTCATAGCTTGGCTGTGGGAAATCCGTCTTCTCCCGGTCACACAGCCAGTTCACAGTCCGACTCCAAGGCCCCTGCCTCGAGCCCAAATAGTACGCGGGACGGGATGTCGTAGACCCCCCTCCCCCCACCCCCCGGCTCTGGCTCCCCTGTGGAAATAGCGGAGCATTCCTTTCCTAAGTTGACTCCATCTACAACCGGCGTTCGGCTAAAGATGTAGTCTATACATTACGGCTGAGACTCAAGTCCCTTTTACCCCCGTTGGGGTGCCGGGAGTTTCAGTATAAATAGTATCCTCACTTTCTGGAAATTTAGTGCTTTAAATTCCCACTGTCGCTGTCTTTCTCATTTGCTCTTTCTCATTCCTGCTCTGTTCTATCAATCTTCTATACTATCTTCTTCTTCGCTAGACCAGTCATCTACCTTTTTTTTGAAAAACTTTCCGGGACAACACGCCTTATTTGTGTATGAGGTCTGTTGGATCAGCTTGGGAATATTGCACGCTTTCTACCAGGTGGTAGATGTTATTATTTAGCAATGTATGCATTTTATATGTATGTGTTTTGTTGATAATTTATAATGATGTTGGTATTCTATTTTTTGTTTTTGTAAACGGGTGTTCGATAAATTGGAGTACAGCCTCAGCGTCCCCTGCGTGGGATGTCTTTATTGTAAAGTAACTGGCTTGTGGAGAGCGTTCTGTTTTACCACTAGGGTTGTTTCAGCAGATCTTTTATGCGGATCAGGGGTTGTCCGGTCCTGATTTGGCTCGGAAGAGTCCGCTGGACCTAAAGCAATAATCATGTAATGTAATGTAAAGTTCCTTTTGACGGAGGCTGCTCTCAAGTCTATGGGCTTGGTAATCCGAGACAGTCCTGACCCAGTGGTGGGACCGGATCCTACCTAAACTGGCCTTCCCGCGTGCCCGCTGGCTGCCGCTCTGGTTCAAGCTTGATCTGGTGCAGTTTTCTTTTTAACCCGCTTTTAATCTTATCGGACGTGTTTTATCATTAATTTTAGATTAAATTTCTATAATTTGATTGTTTTTATATAATATAGGCCCTATACTGTTCCGTGCAATAACCCGGCAGACCTGGGGCCTGTTGCCTAGAACAAAACGCCTGCCGTTAGCGCACGCACTGCACACTTTGCCTTATGAAACGGTTTGCGCGTGGTGAGCGTTTTCAAAATGGCGGCAGAAGAAGGAATGATTGTAAACAGAAACCGTGTGAAGACGATTGCTGCAGTGCTGTGCTCCGAGATCATGAAGCACGCGGCATACTACCTTCAGCCACCGCTCGCCAACGCACGCGCACGCCCGCGGCGTGCGTACCGTTTCCAATCCGAACGGGCCCCTGGTCTGTCTTCATATAAAAATTATTTTATCTCTCCTTAGACAATAAATAATCCGCTCACTCTGCCCTCCTAGTCGCCCTTTGGCCCTCCTCCCTCCCTCTGCTATACCTTTGGCGGCCTTGTCTTGGCGTCCCTTTTGCCACCCTTGTCACATCTTCACTCTACATTATTGACGCCGTCTTCCTTCCGATTCAACGCATCTTCCTGCTGGTTGTTGTAGCAGCTTTTGCGCTCCTTCTTCATTTGACTCCATTCTGCAAAACGACTTCTTATTACATCGGCCCTCGTTCATCCAAGTCCCCTATATGCTTATGTGTCTGGGGACGTTAATCTACTTGCCTGCCTGCCTAACCTCAGTGGGGAATTGCCTAACAACAGACAGGAAAGGCCAAATAATTTGGCAAGTGCCTTACTAGGGTTTAGGCAGAAATTGCCTTACAGACAGAACTTGCTGTACAGGTGAAGATATTTGTAGATTAGTTATTGCCAAGAATACGTTTTTATGAATATGTGTTTACTTATGGCAGGCATGACCTGTGTTCACGCTTTCCTGATGTGCGCTACATTTTCTTGCCTAATGACATAAGGCACAAATTGTCTAATGTACATGAAGTATGGTTGGCGGTTCTCCACCTGTCATTATGTAAAATGGTATGTAGTATGCATTGCAGTTTTGCTATACTAGACAACCACTGACTACCAACATCATCGTCTGTGGAGTTTTGATATATGCTTCAGATGTGTTGGCTTCCAATCATTGCCTATATATATGCAGTTTTCCATGTTTGGGAATTGCTATTTTGGAGACGTTTATAAACATTTTGAAGAAAAACTGTTCAAATGAATCATTGCTTATCTGAAGTTGTTTGTTGTTGTTGTTGTTTTAAAGTGAAGCAACGTGTGTTCATTTATGTGTGTACTGAAGTGACAGTGACAGATGTGAGACAAGTTTCATGCTTCCCTGATGTGGGACCACGGTTTCTTGCCTTCTGATGTACATGTAATGTCTTACAAAACATTTGTATGTGTATGTTTTTAAAGGTATTATGGAGACATTTAATGTGCAAGTGTGATTGTTTTCGGAACACCCCAGTTGGAGTGCCGGGGGGAGGGGGGAGGGTGAGGAAAGGGGGGGGGGGGGCCAGTATAAATAGTATCCCCACTTTCTGGAAATTTAGTGCTTTAAATTCCCACTGTCGCTGTCTTTCTCATTTGTTCTTTCTCATTTCTACTCTGTGCTCTATCAATCTACTATACTATCTTCTTCTTTGTTTGACCAGTCAGCTACCTTTTTTTCGTGAAACTCTTCCGGGACCAAACTCCTCATTTGTGTGTGAGGTCTGTTGGATCAGCTTGGAAATATTGGACGCTTTCTGCCAGGTGGTCACTAGGGCTTCCTATGATGTTATTATTTGGCAATGTAGGCATTTTATATGTATGTGTTTTGTTGGTATTTTATAATGATGTTTATATTCTATTTTGTTTTTGTAAACGGGGGTTCGATAAATTAGAGTATAGCCTCAGCGCCCCCTGCGTGGGATATCTTTATTGTAAAGTGACCGGCTGATGGAGTGCCTTCAGTGTTACCACTAGGGTTGTTTCGGCAGATCTTTTATGCGGATCAGGGGCGAGTCCTCTTTCAGCGAAGTTGTGGTCTTGATTTTGTGGACCTGGTTCGGCTACACTTGTCCTGATTTGGCTCGGAAGAGTCCGCTGGACCTAAAGCAATAATCATGTAATATAATGTAATCCGTGTGGAGTGCCGGGGGTTTCAGTATAAATAGTATCCCCACTTTCTGGAAATTTAGTGCTTTAAATTCCCACTGTCGCTATCTTCCTCATTTACTCTTTCCCATTCCTGCTCTGTCCTATCATTCTGCTATACTATCTTCTTCTTCGCTAGATCAATGACCTACCTTTTTTCTTGAAAACTCTTCCTGGACAAGACTCCTTGTTTGTGTATGAGGTCTGTTGGATCAGCTTGGGAGTGTTGGACGCTTTCTGCTGGGTGGTTACTAGGGCTTCCTATGATGTTAGTATTTAGCACTATAGGCATTTTATATGTATGTGTTTTGTTGATAATTTATAATGATGTTTGTATTCTATTTTGTTTTTGTAACCGGGGGTTCGCGTAGTTGAGGTAAACCCTCAGCCGTCTCCCGCGTGGGATGTCTTTATTGTAAAGTGACTGGCCGGTGGAGGGCATTCAATTTTCCCACTAGGGTTGTTTCAGCTGATCTTTTATGCGGATCGGGGGTTGTCCGGTCCTGATTTGGCTCGGAAGAGTCCGCTGGACCTAAAGCAACAATCAATCAATCAATCAATATGTTTGGCTTATTTGATTTATAACTGTAAAGTTTTGCATTTGTCATTAATTCAAGTATCATCTTCATGTTGTTCATAATTTTTTTTTTAATCAATTTTAAAAATTCTGTTTAGCCTTGGTCTTTATTGTTTATTTATAGAGGGTTGCTTGCATGATCAATTGCTTGATTGATGATGTAAATCTCATGCAAACTCTGAATAAAATCAAATCATCCCAACCAAGTGCTCGTCTTATTGGACAAAGACTGCGCGATATCACTTTCTACTTTTAATCACTCATATGCACACACCCTGCAACATTTATAATGTATTATTATTTATATAACAAAAAAAAAACAAATTCTTTTAGTACAAACAAATTGCCATAGCTTTTGGGCTTAAGTAATAACATCTTTGACTTTGACAAATAAATACATGTATTTTTTTTTATTTTCTTAATTTTGTTATAATTATTTTGATAATGTGTTCTCTCTCTCTCTCTCTCTCTCTCTCTCTCTCTCTCTCTCTCTCTCTCTCTCTCTCTCTCTTTCTCTCTCTCTTTCCCTCACACTAATTGTATGTGAAGTGAAAAATACCACAGCAAACTATCCTATCGTATCCTATCCTATCCGGTAACTCGGAGGTCGTAGGGGCTCCACAGATGATCGTTTAACCAGCGTACTCCATCTTTTCCTGTCCTCAGCAACCCTGATTGTTTCGCTCATTGTCAAACCAGTCCATTCTCGAATGTTGTCCTCCCACCTCTTTTTCGGTCTCCCTCTTCTTCTACCTCCTTGCACTGTGCCTTGCAGGAAGGTCTTTGCAAGACCTGATGATCTGGTAACATGGCCATACCATCGGAGTTTCCGTTTTTTTCACCACTGTGAGCATGTCATCGTGTTGTCCAATGGCATGTGTGATGGTCTGTCGGACTTCGTCGTTGGTGATGTGCTGGGTATAGGAAATGCCCAGATATCTTCTGTAGCACCTCATCTCAATGCTTTGTATTCTTCGTTGTAGATCTGCTGTGAGGGTCCATGTTTCGCAAGCATATAGGAAGATGGACATGGGAGCGCAGCAGCCTTACCTTGGAATGTAGACTGATGGTCCTGTCTTTCCACATTGGCATCAACCTCGCCAGGGCAGCAGTTGTTTGTGCCATCCTGGAGAGGACTTCCTGTCAGGACCCATAGTCTGATACAATGGCTCCTAAACATTTGAAGCTATGCACTGTGTTGAAGGCACAGTCAGCATTGGGAAAAGAGCAGTCTCCAGCCTTCGTTTTGCGGATGGCATTGATGGATTGGCTGGAGAGTAGCAAGAACTTGAACAGCTGGTACAGAGGCTTGACACCACCTCCAGAGCCTATGGAATAGAAATAAGTGCAGAGAAGACCAACATTAATGATGACCAACAACACCAATGGCATCAACACGGACATCAAAGTCCAAGGCCAATCCCTCAACACAGTGCTTAGCTTAAAATATTTAGGAGACATTGTATCAGACAATGGGTCCCGACAGGAAGTCCTCTACAGTATCGCACAAACAACTGCTGCCCTGGCGAGGTTGAAGCCAATGTGGAAAGACAAGACCATCAGGTTACATTCCAAGGTAAGACTGCTGCGCTCCCTTGTCATCTCCATCTTCCTATATGATTGCGAAACATGGACCCTCACAGCAGATCTACAACGAAGAATACAAAGCATGGGGATGAGGTGCTACAGAAGACTTCTGGGCATTTCCTATACCCAGCACATCACCAACGACGAAGTCCGACAGACCATCACACAAGCCATTGGAGAACACGATGACCTGCTCACAGTGGTGAAAAAACTGAAGCTCCGATGGTATGGCCACGTTACCAGATCATCAGGTCTTGCAAAGACCATCCTGCAAGCACAGAGCAAGGAGGTAGAAGAAGAGGGAGACCAAAAAAGAGGTGGGAGGACAACATTCGAGAATGACTGGTTTGACAATGAGCGAAACAATCAGGGTTTCTGAGGGCAGGGAAAGATGGATTACGCTGGTTAAACGATCATCTGTGGTGCCCCTACGACCTCCGAGTTAGGGGATATGATAGGATAGGTATTAATGTATGTATTATTATTACTGTGATTATTTGAGAAAGGAGATGTAGCAGATCTTGACTTGGAACTGTATGTGTGTGTTTTATTAGTATTCCATGTGCGTCATGGTGTTTATTTTACGTCATTGTAGGAAGTGTGACGTAGGAAGAAAGAAATCGAAGAAAAATAATAAAAAAAAACGAATCAGTTAGCAAGCTGCCGTCTTCACGGTCTTTTACAGTTTGAATGCATATCTTCCACAGTCCCAAGAACATGTTTCATTTTATTTTTAAAAAAAATATTGTTACGTATTTATAATGACAGTTGTCCATAGATTAATCTTAAATGTATTTGTTCAATCAGCATGCCCGTTATAAACATATATTTATATATATAGTGAATACGAGTCGCATAACCGTTTTTTGACGACATATGTCACAGACAGGGTGTTGTGGCAACCTGTTTGTTTCTCAAATTTCTCGAGGTGTAATATATATATATTTAATATTGACCCATATTTATAATCACAGATGTGCATTTAACAGTCTGACATCAAATTTGACTTTATATGACCAGTAGAAATAGGTGTTGCCAAAAAACGGTGCCAGAACACATGTCGCGGTAAACCATGTATTATGCGTATATATATATATATATATATATATATATATATATATATATATATATATATATATATATATATATATATATATATATATATATATATATATATATATATATATATATATATATATATATATATATATATATATATATATATATATATATATAGATATATATATATATTACTACTACTAATAATAATAATAAGTTGTTCATTATTATTATTATTATTATTATTATTATTATTATTATTATTATTATTATTATTATTATTATTATTATTATTATTATGCTGGTTAAACGATCATCTGTGGTGCCCCAAAGACCTTCGAGTTATGCGATAGAATAGGAAATAGAATAGGAACATTGTTAGTATTACAACCAAAAGAAAAAAACACATTCAGTTGCGAAATTAGTTTTGGAATACTTACAATTCCTTTTTTTCTTTTTTGCTTTATGAATAGTTCTTTTTATTGTTCTTTTTCTAGTAGGCCTAAATTTCGTTGCACATGGCACTGGACAGTCAAGCAGCAAACTGTCATTGAGGTCATTGAAACCAAACAATCTGGACCCTCCTCTTCCTCTTCCTCCCAACCCCTCTCCCTTCTACCTCACCCCCTGTCTCTCTCCTACCCTCCCTCTTTCCTCTCTCCTTTTCTCCCTCTTCCTCCCACCCGCATCCCCTTCTCTTTGTCTTTCCCCAAGAGCCAATCCTTCTGTTCACAGCCTTGGTGAAAATAGCTTGTTCTCGTTTGGGAACGAAGAGCGTGAAATTAAAGGTCAGTTCAATGAACAGAGGAAGAGGAAACCTGCTGCTTACTGAACAGAAGGATGAGACACCAATGTCAAGGTTAATAACGACAGAATATCATAACTTTGGTGAATAGACATTAAATGAAACAAACAGGATAGCACAAACAAATGCTTCCCTGACAAGGTTGAAGCCCATTGGTAAAGACAGGACCATCAGTCTACACTCAAAGGTAAGGTTGCTGCGCCCCTTGTCATCTCCATCTTTCTATACTCTTGCGAAACATGGAACCTCACAACAGACCTACAACGAATAATGCAAAGGATAGAGATGAGGTGCTACAGAAGACTTTTTGGCATTTCCTATACCCAACACATCACCAACGACGAAGTCCGAGAGAACATCACACCAGCCATTGGACAACACGATGACTTGCTCACAGTTGTGAAGAAACGGAAACTCCGATGGTATGGCCACATCACCAGAGCATCAGGCCTTGCAAAGACCATCCTGCAAGGCACAGTGCTATGAGGCAGAAGAAGAGGGAGACATGGAAAGAGATGGGATGACAACATTCGAGAATGGACTGATTGAACACTGAGCGAAGCCTTGAGGGCTGCTGAGGACAGAGAAAGAAGGAGTACGTTGGTTAAACGATCATCTGTGGTACCCCAACGACTTTCGAGTTACGGGATATGATGGGATAGGGTAGGATGGGAAACAAACAAACAAACATATCATAACTTCCGGGGCAACCGGAAGAATGGTCATTCAGCCATGAATTGAATCACTCTGGGTAATCTAATTCCGTTTGTGGTAGGTCAGAATTCTTGCTGCCTACGTTCACCCCACCCCAACCCACCTGGAAGAGAAACCCTATAAACAGTATAGGTTCCCAAAATGTAAGGTTCATCTATCATTTCCATTCTATGTTTAGGTCTACAAGCTAGAACCAACTTCTCCCATCCAACTCAAAGAATTTTCTCATAACCCTGTTCACTTCACCTGTGTCTAGCAGTTAATTGTGTGGTTCTTGTTCTTTTGCTGAAGTCAAACAATGAGTCGCGTGAGATTTCAGAATTCATCTATCTTTTCCTGTTTATTTACATGCTCAAATCAATCTCTGTTACCCAAAGTCAAACAACTGTTCCTACTTCTGAAATAGTTTAGGTTCGTAGTTTGACTTGATAGTTCCCCAAGTCTTGATCAAACGGTTCAAAATGAACATTTGCTAAAGAGTCACGCACGGTGAATCCCCACGAACCATTCTCCTATAGATAGTTGGTTATAGTCTAGAACGGAAACAGCGAGTAGCATGAAATAGAAGTATCATCTATCATTCCATACTGTATTTACTTGCTGGAATCAATCTCTACCTAAACCATTCAGCTGCCATTTTTCAAATCAAGCTCCTATCTCCGTCCCCATGGCAGTCTAGCAATTAAACAAACTGTTAGGTTTCCTATTTTTCTCGACAGCTGACAAGTCACGTCTTTTAAACAAATGAACACGTATCGTTGCTCTCAGTGTTTTTCTTCGTAGCTCTTTGGGTTTTCTATAAGCAGTCATTTTGCGGTGTACATGCACATATAATTATTTGGATTATAATACCCAAGACGACAGAATGGTAAATTGAATATTCTAGTGAATCATTCCTGAAAAATTCGTATGTGAACTGCTGCCCTGGCGAGGTTGAAGCAATTTGGAAAGACAGGACCATCAGTCTACATTCCAAGGTAAGACTGCTGCGCTCCCTTGTCATCTCCATCTTCCTATATGCTTGCGAAACATTGACCCTCACAGCAGATCTACAACGAAGAATACAAAGCATGGAGATGAGGTGCTACAGAAGACTTCTGGACACTTCCTATACCCAGCACATCACCAACGACGAAGTCCGAACGACCATCACTCAAGCCATTGGCAAAACACGATGACCTGCTCCCAGTGGTGAAAAAACGGAAACTCCGATGGTAGGCCTATAGCCACGTCACCAGATCACCAGGTCTTGCAAAGACCATCCTGCAAGGCACAGTGCAAGGAGGTAGAAGAAGAGGGAGACCGAAAAAGAGGTGGGAATACAACATTCGAGAATGGACTGGTTTGACACTGAGAGAAACAATCAGGGTTGCTGAGGACAGGGAAAGATGGAGTACACTGTTTAAACGATCATCTGTGGTGCCCCTACGACCTCCGAGTTACGGGATAGGAAAGGATAGGAGTGGAGAGTGATGAACAGCGCACGCTGAATAATAATTATCAGAGTTCAAGCGAGGAAAGCTGCACACTGAGGTATCACTCAACGGCCCACTCCTAACCTGCAGTATCAGTGTCACTGTCAGTCTAAACTCTGCCATTTATGTAATAACTATAGGTGAGATGTTGCTCTCGGCATGTTTACGTCAAAGAGTGAAACGGGTATTTTCCCTTTACTCTCCAAGTTCGCTGAGGTCAGCGGCGCTTCAGGTCACGGCGACCTTAGAGAAGAGAGCGCTTTGTAACTTCTTCTTCTTCTTCTTCTTCTTTTAATTTTAAAGACATTTTCCCAGATGTGCGTAATGATTAATTTGTTTTTTTTTTTGTTTTTTTTTTTTACATTTTTCTACATAAGACACAAAACTGTATGTAAGAAAAAAATTTCACAAGTTTTAAAAATACTTACATTGTTGTGAGCTATGCGGGACTTAAAGCAAAATGATTTGCTAATAACAATTATTGGTAGTTTCGGCTGAATATAGCCGTATATATTTATATATATTTTCTCTTACTGTTTTATTAAACGATAACCATGAAATTAAATCTTCCGAAGATGTAGACACGTCTAATAGGTCTACAGCTCATAATCAAACGACAGATAATCTAATATATGAAAATAGCAGACTTGCAGAGAGAGAGAAAGAGAGAGAGAGAGAGAGAGAGAGAGAGAGAGAGAGAGAGAGAGAGAGAGAGAGAGAGAGATTGAGTGGGTCCTCGATGACTCAAATGTACAGGTGAGGATATTCCCCTGGGAAACGCTACTTTATTCTGAAGAAAAAGATTTGTGGGAATAGAATGGTCAATAGTGTCAACTACAAAATTCGAACTAGTAATACTTTCACTATACAGTACTACATTATCAAGAAACAAACCTGAAGTTGTTGATAGGTCTATCTGCGCCGGATGTTAGTGTGTGTTGCAAACCTCCTCCCTAAACCAAAAGTTACGTTGAGGTGCAAAGCAGGTCATTCAAGGCTGTCTGGCAGGAATGCTTGCCTGACGGTCAACATTATTTGTTCTCCTTTCCTGTGAGCATGTCGTTTTGGATAGCATTGTTGATTTTTCGGTAGGCATCAGCTCCTTGTGAGTTTGGATTTTAAATCTCTCTTCGGTTGTCACACAGGTCCAAAAGTTCAGGTGTGATCCACGGTTTCTTTTTTTGGGCGACGCTTGCCAAGGATCTCAGTGGCGGCACCTGTCACAGCTGAGTTGAAGGTGGCTCCCAAAATGAGCAGTGGAGCAAATTTCCCTCCTATTGTGGCTTGGAATATTTCTGCCACCTCCAGCTCCTGCGGTTTGTCCAGGTCGAACTTCAATCTGGTGCACTTTGCTGTGTTTACTCTCTTCAAGTGGAGCCGGAAAGACATTATCACAAGATCGTGATCACTTTCGATGTATGCTCCTGGAAATATGCATGTCCTGCCAATGCTGACGCTTGATCTGAAGCTTTTCTTGACCATGATGTTAGTCAATCTGGTTGTGATACTCCCCGCTGGGACTGTGCCAGGTCCACCGTCTGGATTTTTTGTGGAGACTAAGCTACCAGTAACAGATTGTTGAATTTGGCAAACACCACAGTCTCAGACCTCTTGTCATTTGTCTCGTTGTTGCAGTGGGTCCACATGTGTTTCCCCAGTTGTGGTACGCATCTTGGCCAACGTTGGCATTCCAGTCGCCTTGCATTATGACTATGTAATTCTTCGGCACTTGGTCAATGACAGCCTGCAGATGTTCATAGAAATCCTCCACTTCGCTGTCGTAATAGTTTGATTTTGGGGCATTGGCCTGTATGATCGTGATGTTGAAAGCGGCTGCTCTCAGACGGATAGTATTGAGTCTACTGGAGACTGGGCGGCAACCCATGACAGTGGCTAGAAAGTCTTTGTGGACTAAGAATCCAACATCGTGTTCGTGACTGTTATCTCTCCCGCTGAAATAAAGCTTGTGGCCTTTGTAGGTCTTGTTTCAACCAGGCATTTCCAGCGCAGTTCGCTGATACCTAAAATGTTCCATCGATAGTGGTCTAGCTCGTGGGCTAGTTCCTCTGATTTTCCCTTCGCAGTTTGGGTTCTAACATTCCAGGTTCCTATGACGATGTTGTCTCTCTTGCGGATCTTGCTAAGTTGTCCATCAGTAACACACTTATCACATCCGTCCTGACGGCCATCGGAAGCGCGGTATTGGTGGCCAGGGCAACGACCGATCCGGTATGGAGTGAGTGTTTCTTTTGGGCAAGAAAGACCTGGCGGGACCCAATCCTTTCCAGGCTGTGGGCCACAGCCGAAATCCACGAGTACAGTGTTGCTCGCCTTGGCCCCGAACACGTGGTCGTTTAACCTATAATAACGTGAGGTTCCTCCGCCCTTGCCGGTGACTTCTGTGTAGAAGACTTTCGTCCAGTGATGCCGTGCTGACATCACCCCTGTTAGTCGCCTCTTACGACACGCCGGGAAACGTTGGGTCTATTCAGTGCCCGAATCCACATAGGCTTATAATGTCCTTGTACTAATTAATATCGACGATAGTTCTAGAATAAATAACAATCGAAATACCGAAATGCCTCTTAAGATTTCCATTATGTCTCGGCCACAGCTGTTAATCATTGCAAGTTAAACCATTATTTATAAACTTGCTGCTAGTATTTTACTGCCAGCAACGGATCGCTTCTGAATGAGTCGCACTGACTGAAAAGAAGAAGAAGAAGAAGAAGAAGAAGAAGAAGAAGAAGAAGAAGAAGAAGAAGAAGAAGAAGAAGAAAAAGAAGAAGAAGAAGAAAAAGAAGAAGAAGAAGAAGAAGAAGAAGAAGAAGAAGAAGAAGAAGAAGAAGAAGAAGAAGAAGAAGAAGAAGAAGAAGAAGAAGAAGAAAGAGAAAACGAAAGAAAGAAAGAAAGAAGAAGAAGACCAAGAAGAAGAACAAGAAGAAGAACAAGAAGAAGAACAACAAGAAGAAGAACAAGAAGAAGAACAAGAAGAAGAACAAGAAGAAGAAAGCGGAGAAACAGGGGGGGGGGTGGAAGAAAGAACGATAGAAAGAACGAAAGAATGAAGAGAAAAAAGATAACTGGTTGGAAAAAACATCAAAGAAGACGAAAAAGATATGAGAAGAAAACAGTAACATCCGTGGGACTAGCCAGAGGAAAAGCCCTGAAAATACAATACCTCTTGACGACCTTGTACAGAAACCCAATCAAGACCGTGACAAAAGGACCCAATACTCCTGCTCCACAAATTCTATTGTAGGCGTAAAGTACTGATTTCTGCTGTGAAGTCTTCACTCCAAGGGTGGGAAGAGACCCTGAAGTGAACAGAAGGAAAGGAGAAGCAAAAGCAGAAAAAAAATGGTTTTATAAACAGGAAAGCTGGGGAACAGGGTCAGGAAGGGCGAGGCCGTAGGTGTACTACGGGTGGATTAAAACAAAATCTTTTTGAGCTCAGACTTGCTAGGGTGGGGTGGAGTTGGGGTAGGTTACTGGGTACACAAAATACTGCATGCTCTCTAATTCATTGACATGAATAAATAAATAAATAAAATAAAATAAACATTCCATTTGCTTTAATCATTTTAATTCTCTTCTTGAGTAATGAATGGCGAACAAAATATAATTCACACAAACATAGCCAAAATTCGCTCAGTACATCAATTCATTTCGCCGTCATACAGTATACTGCGATTTACGGTTTGACCTTGCTGGACACTGCATGTCATCTAAGCCTGCAGCTGACCTCAGTTCACACAGTATGCCCAGAGTTTTTCTGTCGACTGACCAATATATAGAGACAGCGTACCTAAGACCGCTGTCTCTCCTCCGTATAGAAGGAATAAGGCCTCTTTCGTCTCAGTGATGCTGTATACTCATGAATTCGGACCGGATTTCAGTATTGACCATAGAGTGACCTATGAATGAGGAAGCGGCCGCCGTGGCTTGACCTAGCTGACCCCCAACAGGCGGATTAGACCGTAACATTAAACCGTCGTCTAAAGAAATAGAAAGAAGATATCTCTACAACAGTACTGCCAGCTCTTCTTCTTCTTCTTCTTCTTCTTCTTCTTCTTCTTCTTCTTCTTCTTCTTCTTCTTCTTCTTCTTCTTCTTCTTCTTCTTCTTCTTCTTCAGCATAACCACTTTCTCCTCCACCTCCTCCTCCTTCTTGTTCTTTCTTCTTTTTCGTGGCTTCGTCCTCCTTCTTCTACTACTACTACTTCTTCTTTTTCTTCTTGGCTTTGCCCTCCTCGTTAACGCGTTCTCCTACTCTTCTTTCTTCTTCTTCTTCTTTCTTCTTCTTTCTTCTTCTATCAGTACAACTTATGTTAATCTGATGAATACAATTTGATACAACAAACTTCTTCTTCTTCTTCTTCTTCTTCTTCTTCGTCGTCGTCGTCGTCATCTTCTTCTCGGCCTTTTCCTTCTTCTTCCTTCTTATTCTTTGTCTCTTCTTCTCCTTCTTCTTCTCTAGCTCCACGTCCTCCTCCTTCTTGTTCGTCTTGTTCTTGTTCTTTCTTCTTCTTCTTGGCTTCGTCCTTCTTCTTCTTTTTCTTCTTCATTCAGTTTCAGCATGAAAAGAAGATGGAGAGAGAGAGAGAGAGGTGGGGGAGTAGGGTTGGTGCGTTCTATCATTGCTCGGCTCACGTCCACTCATTGCATGCACTATAGTCCTTTATTTGAGGACTAGGACCCCTTCCCTCATCCCCCCCCCCCCTCACATTATTATTATCGTTCTCTGTACATGATCATTTCTATTAAACACTGAAATGGGTCAAGGCTGAACCTCTCTCTCGATAAACCTGTTCACTATTACTTTCACTTGTGTCGTTCTGGTTGTCATTGCTTTCGCAATAAGTAAAGAAAAATTAAGCAATAATAATATATGTGAATTCGCGCCAATTCTGTTAAAAACAAAATGAGGGAGTGAATGAGGAAGAAGAAGAAAGAAAGAAAGAAAGAAAGAAAGAAAGAAAGAAAGAAAGAAAGAAAGTAAAAAATAAATAAAGAAAGAAGATGAAGACATAAACGACATCAACGACAATAAAACTGGGAAGATGGAAGAAGAAGAAGAAGAAGAAGAAGAAGAAGAAGAAGAAGAAGAAGAAGAAGAAGAAGAAGAAGAAGAAGAAGAAGAAGAAGAAGAAAAAGAAGAAGAAGAAGAAGAAGAAGAAGAAGAAGAAGAAGAAGAAGAAGAAGAAGAAGAAGAAGAAGAAGAAGAAGAAGAAGAAGAAACAAACAAACAAACAAACAAACAAACAATCAAACGAAGAAGAAGAAGAAGAAGAAGAAGAAGAAGAAGAAGAAGAAGAAGAAGAAGAAGAAGAAGAAGAAGAAGAAGAAGAAGAAGAAGAAGAAGTAGAAACAAACAAAAAAACAAACAAACGAAGAAGAAGAAGAAGAAGAAGAAGAAGAAGAAGAAGAAGAAGAAGAAGAAGAAGAAGAAGAAGAAGAAGAAGAAGAAGAAGAAGAAGAAGAAGAAGAAGACAAAAACGACGTCAACCACGACGATAATGGCAAAGATAGTATTGAGATAAGAAGACCATAATATAAATCCTTCTTATATTATCCTTCTCATGCGCTTGAGGAACTACAATTATGACTCTCTTCTATAACTCTGTGCCGCTCCTGAGGCTAGGGATAGCAGTGATGGTGGTAATGCCGATAATGCTGACAGTATTGATGGTGATGATGGTAGTCATCCTAGGTCACAGCGACCTGCATCCACTGCAGCAGGGTAGCAAAACAACCCTGGCTGGTCAACACTGCAGAACATCAGAAGACATCAGACCCTAGTTAATCCGAAGCTGCGCATTCGTGCTCTTCACTGTGTAATCTTATTCCTTAGGAGTTCTAGTTTGTGCACGCACGCATTCCATCGCATGATCGCGTGATTTAAAGATCCTGTCCCCTATGTCCTACTCGAGGGAGAGCCGGCTACACAAATTTACCCAGCAAGAACTTGGTCCTTTCTTCCCCATAACTACCCCCGTTGGAGTGCCGGGGGTTTCAGTATAAATAGTATCCACACTTTCTGGTAATTTAGTGCTTTAAATTCCCACTGTCGCTGTCTTCCTCATTTACTCTTTCTCATTCCTGCTCTGTCCTATCACTCTGCTATACTATCTTCTTCTTCGCTAGATCAATGACCTACCTTTTTTCTCGAAAACTCTTCCTGGACAAGACTCCTTGTTTGTGTATGAGGTCTGTTGGATCAGCTTGGGAGTGTTGGACGCTTTCTGCCGGGTGGTCACTAGGGCTTCCTATGATGTTATTATTTAGCAATATAGGAATTTTATATGTATATGTTTTGTTGATAATTTATAATGTTTGTATTCTATTTTGTTTTTGTAACCGGGGGTTCGAGTAGTTGGGGTAAGCCTCAGCCGTCCCCTGCGTGGGATGTCTTTATTGTAAAGTGACTGGCCGGTGGAGGGCATTCAATTTTCCCACTAGGGTTGTTTCAGCAGATCTTTTATGCGGATCGGGGGTTGTCCGGTCCTGATTTGGCTCGGAAGAGTCCGCTAGACCTAAAGCAACAATCAATCAATCAATCAATCCGCATAACCAGTCGATCAGGATTGTGCTCAGTTGTCTGTGCGTCAGTTTCTTTACTATGCGGCCAAGGTTGCAAGTGAGCGTTTCAGGCGGCTTGAGTTAGATTCTGTATCAGCCAGCGTCTTGAGCTGTTCTTGAGCTGGAAAAGCGATAAGAACGATTAAATAAATAAATAAATAAATAAATAAATAAATAAATAATCTAAGGGTGACATCCTACCTTTCATTGCTGTTCAGAGCTCCAGAAACTCCGAATCACGTTATTATGGCCTCAGAGAGATGAACCCTATTCATTTTCTAGGATTCTCCTCTACCTAACATGGTCTAAAAAAAAAGTAAAGGTAAAGGTAGTCCTATAGCCTTGTGGCCGTAGGGGAGCGTGATGTTTGGAGATCACACTTATCTTGGGCCAGCGTAATGAGGGTGATGCCCGTCTCTCTCCCTCGCTGCTTTACCTTCCCCACCCTTAAAAGAGTAGGTACTCAGTCACAGTGGAGTCAACTGGGGGCGTTGTTATTTGTCGCTTCACGTTTTGCGGTCACCCATCCAAGTGCTAACCGCACTGAACGGTGCTTAACTTGCGACACAGTAGCGAGTGCCCCAACCACTGCGCTATCCGACACCCCATATCCTAAAATAATAATATTCACCCCACGGTCTCAAATCACATTTTTTTAAAAAACGCAGAATGACTGTACACTACAGCTGCTCTGTCCAAAACCTCACTATAGGCTGGAAGCTGTGAGGCAATATTTAAATACCAGTGGTTCTCATTTCGAAAAAAAAAGTTTTGGAAAGGTGTTAATATATAAACCTGTTTTAATGGTTTATATGAGTTTTTGTATGAAATTTAACTTCCTAAATTGATTGTTTCATGGACCATATAATTATAAACATAATAGATACGTATTAAAGTATTGTGCAATTGTGATGTCTAATAAACCTGACTACAACATACCTGTCAGGCTGTTATACACGATCATTATAATTTATGGCCTGCCTTAATTGGAAGGTTCTGGGAGGTTCAAACACTTTTTTTCGAGGTTCTCAGATCCCGAACCTAGGTTCCTTAACCTTTTTTGGGGGGCCAAAAGGATCAGCAACCTAAGTTCGGGGATCGGTCGGATCTCAAAAAGAAGTTTTTGAACCTCCATGAACTTTCCCCGAACCTTCCAATCCAGACAGGCCATACAGTGTTTGTGGAATTTATGGCTATACCTTAGTTGGCATGTAATTCCTGACGTAGCTTTTCAGCGATACAACATCAATAGAAAATATTGTTATAAATAGGTTTTCTTTAATCTCCTTCTACCTTTTTACAAAAAAAGTATCTTCTTAACTATTGCCTGAAGTAATATTCGTCTACTTATGCTGGACCCTGTTTCTAGAGAGACTTCAAACACTCATTACTAAGTACCCCAACATGCAGAAATCAAAAGCAAAGCAGAGCTAACAGTCTATTCCTTTTTTCTGTCAGTCGCACTCTCGTACGTCTGTTGCCGCCAGGTGAATATTTAAAATATTTGCACAAAGTCTAAAGGTTCGGGTTAGATGAAGTCAAAAAGTGAAGAACTCGACCGAGTTTTTTTTATTTTTAAAGACATACAATCTGCTCTTTCTTGCATCCTATCCTATCCTATCCTATCCTGTAACTTTGAGGTAGTTGGGGCTTTCTTGCATACACTGGAACAACTAGAAGAAGTCTGAGAATAATCCTAGGACAATGCCATAGTTTGCAACGCTGTTTGAAGTGGCACACTTGATTATAGTCTAGAACTATTGTTTTTTAAGACCCTCCATGTATCAAAACTTTTAATCGAAGCTAAAATGAAAGAGAGCGATATCTCCCATAGGGTAGGAGTAAATGAGAGGAAGCAAGTGATGGTCGAGGTGCTCCCTGAAGGAACGAAGGGCTGGGTCACCCCTGCCAGGGTCAACTCGAGGTCTGAGTTGGGTGTGGGTTCTACTGTTCGGGCAGCATCGTGTCTGAAGTTGTGTTTGTTGTGCAAACAGTACGATCACCTTCGCGATTCTGGGTTTGTGGAAAGGTTCTATATGAAACATGTGGTGTGTGATATGCTCAAGATGGAGACACTATTTTTTAAATTCTTTTTCTTAGACTTCCTCTCTTCCTCCTTTTATTTCTCTCTCTCATCCTCCTTCCTGTTCATCACCATCATTGTCATCATCATCATCATCATCATCATCATCATTAGAGAGATTTAGAATGCAAAACGAAACGTGCTACGTTCCGTTTCGTTTCGTTTGTTACCAGAATGAGGCTAGAAACGAAACGAACTGCGATGCGTTATCAGAAAGACTTTTTAGAAGGAAACGAAGCTCGTTTCGTTTTCAAGCAAGGGACGCAACCACTAATAACTAACTAGGCCAATAGTGCAAGTCTGTAGACGATGACCAAAGACAAAACAAAGGGAGGGAGGGGTCTAAAATCAAACATCAGGTGGTTGTTTTCCTTTTAACTAAATCACACAGATTGTGTTTTTACGGAACATGAAATCAAAAATCAAGATTGCAGCAATAGAAAATTTGATGTGATGACCTACTTTTGCGGGGTCGTCTGCTTGAAGGCTGAGAAAAGACCAAAATCAGTACCTTCAAATTTTATCATTTTGAGAAACTATACGATCTTCCACAAACAAATTCTAATCGCAGAGCACATTCTAAAAGGGTTGATGAATCTGAAACTGCATAACAATCAACAAAATTATAAGGATTATGGTACAAAAATACTCACAAACTCTGACGAAAAGTAGCTCGGAATTGTATGGTAAAAAACGAAGCTCGTTTTGCCGGTCTACGTTTCGTTTGTGTCTGACCTTGAACTTTGAGTCCGGATGTGACGAAAGGCAGCAAAGTCGTGACGTATACAGCAAACTTCGAAAACGAAACGGAGTACTTTTCGTTTTCTAAATCTCTCAATTATCATCATCATCCTCATCATCGTCGTCGTCATCATCATCATCGTATCATCATCAACAACATCATCATCAATATGTGTGTGTGAACGCGCGTGCGTGTGCATATTTGTGCGGTTGGTTTTATGTGTTGTGCACGTGCCTGGGTGTACATTTATGCGTGTACGTGTGTATGTAAATGTGTGTGTGTGTGGGGGTGTTGTTGTTTTTTTTTGTATTTTAAACCCGACAATAATCTATACTGATACATTCCTAGTTCTTGATAAACATCGCAAAATAATTCTCTCTCTCTCTCTCTGTGTTTGTTTGTGTGTGTGTGTGTGTGTGTGTGTGTGTGTGTGTGTGTGTGTGTGTGTGTTAAACCCTGCCTGAGGGCTGTGTTGCTATCCTATCCTATCCTATCCTGTCCCGTAACCCGGAGGTCGTAGGGGCACCACAGATGATCGTTTAAACAGCATACTCCATCTTTCTCTGTCATCAGCAGCCCTGATGGCTTCGCTCAGTGTCAAACCAGTCCATTCTCGAATGTTGTCCTCCCACCTCTTTTTCGGTCTCCCTCTTCTTCTACCTCCTTGCACTGTGCCTTGCAGAATAGTCTTTGCAATGCCTGATGATCTGGTGACGTGGCCATACCATCGGAGTTTCCGTTTCTTCAGACATTAAATAATCAACTTGTTAAAATTGTCAAAACTCTGTCTTTTTCTCACTCTTTCTCTCTCTCTCTCTCACTCTGTGAGTGTGTGTGTGAATGTGTGCTTTTTTTAAAAACTCTGCCTGAGGGCAATTTTGCTAAAAGACATTATAAAGAATCGACTTGTTAAATTGTCAAATCTCTCTCTCTCTCTCTCTCTCTCTCTCTCTCTCTCTCTCTCTCTCTCTCTCTCTCTCTCTCTCTCTCTCTCCACCTCCTCGTTATCACACTCCCTCTCTTAGACTTTTATCGCCAGCTGCCCGCATTTGCCACCACCTTCTCTCTTCACCACCTTATTTCAAACCCAAATCTCATCATGTCCTGCGTGGTTTCTGGCAGCGCTCTATTTTTGAGGTCACTTGGTAGACATTCACGGAATCGGATCACCGCTTCTAAACTTTTATTTTAGCAGGCAGAGGCGGGAGAAGGAAGGGTTAGGTAAATTTAATCTTTACTATTGGTGGGTGATGGTCAGTCACGTAACCTTTGCTGTTGTTTAACTGCTTCTCAGCTGTTATTGATTTCGGTGTGTGAGTTGTGCTCATTTTGCGGACCTATTATTATTAGATTCAAGAGATTCAAGATTCAAGATTCTTTATTGTCCAAACACAAGGCATGGATATTTGTTTAGCAGTGCAATAAGGAAGGAGATAACAACATCAAAATTATTACAAACATGGACATACAATATTGATACATTTGATATACTATCAAAAACAACTTCCATACCAAAATACAAATCTATAAACACTAACACACATGAAATACATATTTTATTTATGTATTTGTGTGTGTGTGTGTGTGTGTGTGTTAATTTTGTAATTTTATTTTGTTTAATGTAAACATATGGAGGCAAGGTGCAAGGAGGCAGGAAAAGAGGTGTGAAGACAACAATCGCGACTGGACTTGCTTGAGACTGAGCGAAGCAATGGTTACTGCTGGGGACAGAAAAGAGTACCCAACGGCCTTCGAGTTATAGGATAGAATATGATTGGAAACGTAAGGATATTAGGCATTATTCCATTTTTGTCAAGATAAACTTTGGATAGCGCTGAGCCGAGTGCAGCGAGGCAGTATGGACACACGTTCTCTTCCCCATCTCCCTCCCCCCCCCCTCCCGCCTCCTCTCTCCTCTTTCTCACACTTGCACACACACACACATACATACATACATACACAAACATCTGAACTGAATACCTTTAATAATCGTTAACTAAACTAATGTACACTGATTTGAAACTGTTCAAATGGCCTGTCCTTCTCCAGCGCTCCTGTCTCTCTCCTCGCTAACGTGAAAATTGCATTTTACAGAATTAGTAGATATATAGATATTCAGAGTATATAGGGTCTAGTAGACCTTAGTACTATTTCCATTTCTTCCTAGGTAACACAATAAAACAGTTGTCTATATACAACACATACCGTGAGTACCTTTAACACTCAAGTGCTCTTAAGGAGACGTTCACATATTTATATCACGTTCACTTAAGGGGTGTACATGGGCGCTTTGAGTTCGATTTAAGATTAAGCGCGTGACAGCATCCGGTCCGAGTAAGAAATGGCGCGCATCCAACACGAGCAGAACGCACCACACGTTATCAGCGACCGCACCACACGTTATCAGCGACCACAAGGCTCCAAAGTTGAAAACGTTCGTCGACGGGAAAGACCAGACCGACAGTTACCTGGCGAGGTTCGAAAGGTTAGCTGGAAGCGCTAAATGCCAGCGTCAAGACTGGGCGATTCGACTGAGCGCACTGCAGACGTGGCAAGCGCACGACGTCTACACCAGACTGTCGAAAGGTTAGCTGGAAGAGCTAAATGCCAGCGTCAAGACTGGGCGATTCGACTCAGCGCAATGCAGACGTGGCAAGCGCACGACGTCTACACCAGACTGTCGAACACTGAAAAAACTGAAGAAACTGTGCAGCGAGCAGCCCAGACAATGGCATCACTACATCAACGCCTTACTTTTCGCCTACAGAGAAGTACCGCATGAGTCCGCCGGCTTTTCTCCGTTCGAGCTGTTATACGGAAGAACCATTCGAAGACCGATGCACATGCTGAAAGAACTGTGGACGAGATAAGTAGACATCCCAGAAAAGAACAGTTACCAATACGTGTTTGAACTACGGGAGAAGCTGGAGCAGACTCTCGAGATAGCCAGAGAAAACCTGAAGAAGTCCCAGGACTGTGGAAAGTACTACTTCGATCGTAGAACTGTAAAGATGAAATTCAAACCTGGCAACAAAGTGCTGGTGCTGCTACCTATGGATCACAATAAGTTGCTGTTGCAGTGGAAAGGCCTATACGAAGTGGAGGTCGTGGTGGGAATCAACAACAAGGTGAAGGTCGGCCAGCATTCCAAACTATACCACGCTAACTTCCTTACGCTGTACATGGAAAGGCCACAAGAGACTGTACATGCAGCAACAGCAGTTGAGATTGATGACAGTTTGACAGCGAAGAACTGTTGGAACTTGTAGACTTCCACAGCACAGAAAGCATTGATGACGTTAAGCTAGGACCAAGCCTGACGGAGGGTCACAAAATGGAGCTCAAGGACCTTTTGGGCGAGTTTCCCCATACTGTCAGTGATGTCCCAGGCTCTACGACTTTGGTCGAACATGAAGTCCAGCTTACTATAGATGTTCCCGTTCGATCCAAGCCCTTCCCGATCCCTTTCAAGGCCCGCGAATCCTTGAAGAAAGACATCGATGAGATGTTGTAGATGGGCATCATCAGGGAGTCCAGTTCCCCTTACGCGTCCCCTGTCGTGGTTGTGAAGAAGAAGGACGGGAGCAACAGAGTATGCATCGACTACAGGAAGATTACCAAGATCACCGTCTTTGACCCTGAGCCGATGCCTACTGCAGCCCTGTTCCGTCAGTTATCGGGAAGCAAATTCTTATCGAAGATTGACCTTAACGAAGGTTATTGGCAAGTCCCCGTGCGTCAACAGGACATACCCAAATACTGCTTTTTTAAACTCCTGATGGGACGTCCGAGTGCCTGAAAATGCCGTCTGGCATGGTCAACAGCGGTGCTACCCTGAAAAGAGAAATGAAGAAGATGCTCGAAGGGATGGGCAATGGACAACGTCGTTTCTTACTGGGACGACTGCCCGACACTTCCAAGGAATTCGTTTTAAGAACAGACGCGGCGGACGAGGGTATCATCTGCGCTATACTTATGCAAGAACACAAAGGGAAATTATTTCCAGATAGTTATGCAAGCAAGAAGCTGTCAAGGACTGAGAATCATTTACTCAACCATGGAGAAAGAGTGCCTTGCCATCATCATATGGGGAATCCGGAAATTCGAAATATACCTTCAAGAAGTGAAGTTCGTGTTACAGATTGATCACTAGCCGCTAACGTACTTGAACTCTGCCAAGTTTGTGAACAGTCGCATTATGAGATGGGTTATGTACTTGCAGATATTTGACATGTGAGTAGAATCGATTAAAGGATCAGACAATGTTGGTGCAGACTTTCCCAGCAGAGTGTGTGAGTAAATAGGCTAATACCGACAGCACCCACCAGACAGACTGAAAAAAGTTTTCGGACTTTGTTTGTGCATAGCGTCTCAATGTTCTTTGATAGAAATTAAGTAAATTTCTTCTTGTGTAGGGTTTATGTTACGATTTAGACGTGCACAATAGATTCGATCATTTTGTTTTGCAAAGCATGCAATAATAGAGTGTATTTACCTTTGATTTGATTTTTCCTTGTTGCTAGAAGAAGTTTTATATATTGTTCATAATTTTCGTCAGGCGATATTGTTGAGAATTTTCTGCAATTAATTGTTTATTATCTCTCGAAACTTCTAGACCTTACGTGTAAAAGCTGGTCGAATCATATGGATTCGTAAACATTATGTGACATTATACAGTGCATAGTTGCGGTGAGGAGTTTTATTTTGATTGGGTGATATTGCGTCATGCTGGAATGTTCGAATAATTCCTCGATTGCAGAGAGGCTATATGCACTGTCTGCTTGTGAGGATGATCTTTGTTGTTATTTTCGTATAGCGATTTTGTATGCAGTTGTTGATGTTTGCTGAAGAAAGTTATGAAACTTTATACGACGACTCCTGTCTTGTTGCTGAGTGTACAGGCTGCGTGAATAAACGAATTCGAATTACACATATCAAGATTCAAGCATCGGGGCTGAATCAACTATTGATAAATAACGTTAACACTTCGAATTAGGGTCTTTTAAATTTTCAATGTTTAGTACTTCTAATCAGAGCACATGTCAACTCAAACCACACAATGAGACCGTTTGCTTCAGAAAATCAAAGGGACTACGCCCAAGTTTGTAGGTAAATTAACGTCCCCGGACACATCATGGAGCGTATAGGGGACTACGCCCAAGCACTATTGGCCAGAGTACTATACCGTGAGTCACGAAGTAATGACAGCCACCAAAGGTCACACACATTACATTGAGACCATTTTCTCTAATAACCCGACATGGCAATTAACCCACCCATCCGTCACAAACACCACACACACCATCGCTCGCACCACTCACACACTCCATTTCCTCTTACGCACACTCAATGTTCCACTCTCTCGCGCCCATCACTCCATCGAACGCGCTTAACTGTGTACTCTTATTACCCCCATACATGCAGGTAATATCAGAGCCACTGTGGAGATGCTCAAGCTGTGACACTGACCAGCACATATTTCCTTGACCGTCGGCAAGCAATGTGTGCCGACGTCGATAATCTTGGATTCAAATCCTTTGCAAATAGCCAAAGAATTTTTTTGGTTATCACAAGACAGCTTTTAATAATGACTCTTTAGACGATGCTCCACTTTTTGTAGTGGCTAACAGTCTGGTCATTCCGTCGATGACACGGACGACATACGGTCAAATAGTCATATTTTTTTTATACAGGACGGTCAGGATGGGTTACTGGTCCAAAGGGTTTAACAATAAGAAGCTTGCAAGTTTGCATTTCAAGCTGACAGGTTTGATTCTGTCTTTGAACTGGGTCACAGAAGGCTAGTTTGGACACCAGCACTAAGGCTTCATGCTTCAAATATCTTGCTGTAGCCTTTGTAACTTAACGTTGCCTACCAGACGACAGAAGTTAAAGGTTTGGTCTAAGCATGTGTAAGCTAACTCTCGCTAAGGTAGGCAGCGACCTCATCCAGCTGACGTATAGCCAGAACACCAGAGCTAGAGGGAGCCAAGGTCTCACAAAATTTCGCAGGCTTAAGTTGATTACAGGGTTAGGTAGTGATTCTTTATCTGAACCTCACACGAGAAGGAGAAACGCTCTGAAAAATCTCTCTAGCAATAGACTACGCAGGTGACGGGTGAAATTCATTCATCGTCTCTTCGTGATTTATTGATAATATTGTTGGATTATGTTTGTGAAGTCTTGCCATGTTTTATGATTGTGAATGTTGGTAAAACTTTGCTTGACCACGTGGCTGACCCGCGACCGGTTTCGAAACCACGAGGTAGCCACCACTGTCCAACTGTTGTTTCTCCTATGTGTAGTATTGCAGACCAGTGGCTGTACCGGAGAATGTGTATATTATTAATTACTTCTTCCTGTGTTTAGTTTAGCCCTGAGATGTATATGTATAGGAATTATGTTGGAGATTCCAGTGGACCACGGACGTAGAAGATTATTCGTCTATTGTTTGTATAAGTGGACTCAATCACTTAGGGCTGTTTCTGCCATCAGTGAGACGCTCTGCACACCCTTAGTAAACAAGGCATTGCAGAAACTCGTCTTATGTTTTTCAGACGAGCAGGCTTGTTGGTCCGATGCAGGAGATAGACCACTGAGAGTCAACCCTGACATTCAGGCCTGCAGTGGAGCATCGAGCACTGAGCTCCGATAGCCCAACTGTCAACAAACAAGGAGGAGACACCATCATCACACCTCAACAATTCAGTTAAGTGACACCAAAAACGTGCACACACACTGATCTAGAAGGACTGTGCGGTAGTCCACTCTCCTGAAAATGAACAGTAGGCCAACCAGAACAAATAGCCCAATGATGAGACAGTAGCAAATATCAAGAACAGTAGCAGCACAGACCCATCAAGGAGCGAACTACTCGAAGTGAAGTTGGACTGATAAGTTAATCCTAGTATATTACGTTTTGGACATTTAAGTTAGTATAGTGTTTAGAGAATTATGTATAGAGTAGAGGAAATAAATGTGTGATATTTACTGTTAACAAGTGCGTAAACTACCTATGTTTCATAGCCGTGCGAGGGCCAGTGTGTCAGTGAATCTTTTACCTTTTTCATCCTATCTCTAAAACCCTATCCGCACACAGACCGGGCTAAACATATCAATGCATTAAGATTAGTCAAAGGGTGATTAAACTAGCCGATCTCTGCAGACGAAAGACGAGTGGGTAATAGCATTCTATTGTGCAGAGCCCAGCAACAATAGACCCACCGTCACAGACTGTGTCTTCAGAAGCTCTTTGGACCGGTAATTGCGCTGCAAGACAAACATTTTTGCTATAGGCATTGTGTTATTTCTTTCCTCTCTCCCCCCCCCCCTCCCTCCCTCCAGACCATGGGCAGGCAAAAGGTTTTAGCTATACTCTAGCTACTTTGACTAAAATTTCGCGAGGATAGTTCAATCAGTGACTTTGTTCTTCCCTTGTGGAAACCCCCCTCATCATTTTCCATTGGTTCTTCTTTCCAAGATTGGTCGGAGGGATTATTTCCCTTAGAATGGAGTCGTCGCTCAACATATGTATTGTATTGTATTGTATTGTATTGTATTGTTGGGATGTACATTTTGTATTGTAGCTTTCTGCGGAGAAACTATTATCTGTGATATATCGGGGCAGTTTACTTTTTATGACATTCACCTCTAGTTTATTGTATGTATTTAACCGTATATTTTGTTATTTATTTGTTTTATTTATTATTTATTGGTGTTATTACTTCTCATGTGTATGTAATAATATTTTTAATTCTTGTGTATTCTGCTAATTGCGCTGATGCTGCCATTGTAATTGCTCAGTTTGAGATGAATAAAGTTGTATTGTATTGTATTGTCTTGTATAAACATGGCCAATAACAAATTGGATAGGATTCAATACTGGATTGTAACTGAATGCGGATTTGGGCTAGATTGGGAGGCACAATAGTCTCCCATTTGGGTGTAATTTGGTTTATTTTCTGTAACAAAAGCGTGGCATCCAACACAGTGGGCTGCCAAAACATAATACTCTCTGTGGGTGGAATTGTTCTAGGGCAGATTCTGCTACAATTGGGATTCACGGCCTGTCATGCATGGGCATCAACACAAATTAGAATACCCAAAAAATCGATAGTTTGTCCAGACACAAAACTACAGAGCCCAGAGACGCAGAATGTATCACTTTAACTAGAAGTTATGTACCTGGAATGAGTAAGGTTGCGTTTCCATGTATCATGTCTCTCTTTGATAAGATACATTTATTGTCTGCTCAAAGAATATAACTACTCCCACCATTACCATTTGTTTGTTTCCGTGTGGTTGTTGTTGTTTTTCGGAACATAGTCCAAGAGTAGGCCAGAATTCCATATTATATAAAGAAAATAATATCTAACAGGAGGAAGCTGAGGATGACGTACCAACGAAATGATGAAGCCAATGAGTGCGGGATGGAGATTGCAGTAAAATAATTGGGAGCTGGCATGATGGTGATGACTAAACTGTGGATTAACAGTGGGAGATGATACCGATAGTTAAAAGATGGAGGTAAGGGGTGAGTGAGGTGATGATGTCCGAATCGGGAAGATGGTAACAGGATGGTGAAAGGGACCGACGAAGTGACAGGTGACATGTGACATGTGACACCAGTGAACCAGTTAGGTCACCGTGTCCTCGCCTCTTCCTGATTCTTTTATTTTTCTTTTCTTTCAACCTCCCACATCCAACCCCTTCACCCCCTTCCGCCCCCCCTCACCCCCTAATCCCAACCCCTACCAACTCCCACACTCATACATTCTATAGAAGTATCACCGCATCCCAACCTTCCTTCTCTTAATTCTCTGTTCTCTTCCTCTCTCCATTGCCTTGTCAAAGCCTCCCTGTTATCTCGCCCTCCTTCCGGGTTTTTTGTGCATTGTCAGTGCAAACGCACCACGGTCAATCAGCATGGGGGTCAGCCCCACCCGAATCTTGTAAATGCCTTGACCATCTGTGCCTTCAGTTGACCACCGATTTTTTTTTATCTTCCTTTCGGCGATTTCTTTTTTTTAACACTGAAAACTTGTCTTAATAACTGTAGTACTCAGGCTGTTTCTGTGAACCCGCTTTAAAAGAAGCCAGATCCAATGAAACCCAATGGTTCATTTCAACCAAATTCGCCACTGTATATAGATATAGAGGTTAAATTATGAATCAAAATTATTCTGGGTGGTTCTTTTACTTTTAAAATTGCTTATGCTAGGCTTAAAGCTAAATATACATCAAGAACAAAACTAACAACAACAACAATAACAACAACAAAATAAAAAAATGGATCCCAAGTCATTTTGAACAGAGCATGTCCTCAAGGCTAAACCTTTTATATTTTGCACTATACAATTGGATATGAAGTTGGATTGCTTGGGTCTGGATTATGTACTTGTTTTCCTTCTTCAATAAGAAGCAATAATTAGTTTCAAAGCTTTCCTCTCACGAGGAAGAAGTATTTAGTTTCGAAGGAAAGATTTCCTCATGTTGCAGTTTGTACTATGTTGCGCCCTAGGTCACTTGTCTTGACACGGATTTGTCGCCCATACTTCTGTTCTTCACCACAGTTGTCTGCCCCCTGATGTCAACTTCCATCATCAGATAGGGTACAGGGCGCCACGGGCGGGCGGCCAAGCGTACAAGGTTTATGACGGGTTGTTTCAGGCTTCAGATTCTCCACGCGACGTCAATTTGAAGGCCATGACCGACCGTCTGTCATCGTGAATTTAGGCCATTGGAACTCTAGGGCTGGGTGGAGAGGTAGGACTGAGAATCTGGGAGGGGAAGGAGGAGTGGGCTACTGCTGTCTAAGATCTTTCAATCTTGTTTTTCTTAAGCCCACTAATCCTTACTCCCCAAACGTGGACCTGCATTTTCAGTTTATTCCTTAATCTCTAACCTTATCTATATCTAGTATCCTTCACTTGAGCTCTAAACATTCATCCATAAGGATTGCTGAGGACAGAGAAATATGGAGTACGCTGGGTAAACTATCATCTGTGGTGCCCCAACGACTTTCGAGTTACGGGATAGGATAGGATAGGATTGAAACATTCAGTTTGAATTTCATTACAAAACTCCAATGCTTTCCACAAATACTGCACCAAATGTATATCGGCTTTGTGACAGAATGATAGTTCTGTATAGCCTACATCTCCAGTGATCTGTCATTATTATTTTTTTGCGGAGGCGTCGGGCAAGTAGGACATTTTGTGGATTGCTTTTAAGCCATTGGAACCTCTGTTCCAAGTACAACAATCGGTTTACTGCGAGATTCAGGCGTTGCCGTTTGCAGTAAATCAAGCCGCGTCCACGCGTCTTGTCTGGAGGATCTTTGTTGCTGTTTTTATGACTGCAATCCTGAGCAATTCGTACATTGTTGCTGAAGTCGCATTTTAATGGGGTGTACAGAGGCGGGTAGGTCACATTCACATCTTACGATGAACCAATAATTTGAAGAACGTTGAATTGACGTTTAGGACGTCTAAAGAACAATGTTCTAGTTCATATACCAATTATTGGTTTCTTGCAATTGCATATTTATTTCTTTTTATTTTATAATCAGAACGTAACGAATGCTGCGCAGTTGAGGCAATTTAGTTCAAACAGTCGCAAACTGATTTAAATCACTATAAACAATTTATTATTAACGGTTGACACTTCTGCTCTTCTAAGACACTGAATGAAACATCTGGTCAGCATTACAAGTCAGTATCTTTTCCGTTAAAATCCTTCATTTAATCGTCTTATCTATTTCAGATGCTCCAGAATTTTTCTTTCAGGTGGCGGCTCTTGAACAATAGAAATAGGACCTTCATGACTTTGGCTGAGGCCGGTGAATGGAAAGAACGGAACAAGGAACAAAAAGGAGTGGACTAGATGGACATTGACAGAACTGCACCTTGGAATAATGGAAGGGATGGAAAGATTAACAAAACGAGAAGAAATATGAATGGCGGAGGGTTGGGAAAGCAGATATTGCTGCTCAGTTGATAAAAAAAGGGAAACAAAATTGGGACTAGCAACCTCTGGACAACTGTACACAGAATGGCGACGCAATGGATGAAGAAGCGGTAGTAAGAGGAGGCGGGGGGTGGGGGTGGAGTGGTGCTGGCGGAGAGAGAAGACAAATTGGGGGGGGGGGGGGGGGGGCTATGTTCCCCTGGACATAGGACAAGAACGGAAGCTCATTGGATGAAGGGGACACACATAATAAAATTAGGGATATCGGCCTTAGGACAAGAATGAGGACGATTTTCCTTTGGCCTTAGGAAGAATGTTGAGCCTTGGAGGTCGTTTCTTTTTGGTAAGGATGCCCTGGAGCTCATCTTGAGATTAACTTGACCGACGAACATGAAATTTGCGGAAATTTGTCACCAGCTGTAACGCCCAATGTCGCCACCCGGAGACAAGCGGGTGGGTTTGGAGTAGGCGAGCGGGAAATCAGAGCTACTGGGGACTTCGGGTGGCCGTCAAAGCAAAAACGCCAAAAATGAAGGAGGCAGCGGTCTGTAGCGACAAATCGCAGAGTAGGCGAACCCCTTTTTCTTTTGTATCCGTTACCCCTTTCTTGACCCAAACCTCCTGCCCCCACGCAACCCCGCCCAGCAATTTTACCATCTTCTTCCACTGTTTGGTTTGTATATCAGTTATTAGTATTTGGATTATTTACATTGATTTATTTGCATTGCTGTAGTTTAATTAGGGTGTTGTTGCTGCGTATTGATTACTACTTTTCTGCCACACGTGTGAAACAGTTTGTACTCTGTTAACCCCCCCTCCCCCCCCACACACCCTTTCCCACCACCCTCCTCTCTCTAACTCTCTTTTACTTGTTTTAGTTTGTTTATTTTGTTTTTAGAGTATTGTCCTGAGATTTCATTATTTATGGAAATTATTTTTGGTCTTTTTTTCGATTATCGCTTTGGCATTAATTTGGCATTGTTGTATGCTTTTCTTTGTTCCGTTCGACTCCCGAAGGGCCTGGAATTTAATTTGCTCCTTGCCTTGCTTTGCCTTTCCATCTGTGTAGCCCTGCATGTAATCCCGACTCCCACCTTAGCCATTTTTTGACCACCCATTCCTTCTTCCATCTTCAGATATACCACCTCCATCGACTCCTCATGCATTGACATTTTGACTCTTCTTTCTCAGAGTGTGCAAGGTCAAGTTTTTTTGGTTTGATTTTTTTTAAAATACATTTATTTTTCCCACTTACTTTTTATCCTGAAGAAGAACAAAAAAAACCACTTTATTTTATTTCCTAGGAAATAGAAGAAAGGAAGAAATTAACCCCCTCCGATCCCTTCTGTTCCACCCCAACCCGATTCTTGGTCCTCCAGGATTGTGCTGAGTTGTCTGACACATCAGACGAGGCGCGCAAGGCAGCAGTTGGGCGCCTCGGGAGACTGGAGATAGAACCCGTATCGGCCAGCGCCTTGCTGCTCTTGAGTTGAAGAGGCGCTCTATAAAAACGATATAAAAATAAGTAAATAATAACTAGATACATTAACAGAGAGAAAGAGAGAGAGAGAGAGAGAGAGAGAGAGAGAGAGAGAGAGAGAGAGAGAGAGAGAGAGAGAGCGAGAGAGAGAGAGAGAGAGAGGCACACTGTTTACTTGTGTACATGCAACTACATACTTACGGGTGCAGTAAACAAATCACAAAGTGACAGAATCTTCCTCTGGTTTGTTCTGTTCTTGCAATAACATTAAACATCCTGCAGTTTGCCATGGACGTAGTCAGTTCGCTACTGTCCGCGCTGAACTGGTGACCTTTATAGTTGCCCCCACAGAACCTGGATCTGTCCTTTCGTCAAATCTGGACTACAGGGTTAGGAAGGAAACATTTGCAAGGCTGAAGAGGAGGGAGGTGTCACAATAGGCTAGTTTAGACCCTGCACTAAGGCTCCTCGCCTTAAAACTTTTATCCTGCTTTGGCCTTTGTATTTTAAAGTCGATGCCTAGCAGACGACACAAGTCAGGACTGTTCTAAGCATAGGTAAGGAAAATTCTCGCTAAGGTAGGCCTGACATACTCCAGCTGACCTATATCCAGCAGCCCCTGCGCGAGGGCGCTAGGGCTCACGAGATTTCGCGGGGTTTGGCTGACCACAAGGTTAGGTAGAGCATTCTTTGTCTAACTCTCACCCGAGAAGGAAGCACACTCTGAAAGCTCTCTCAGAAGACTACGCAGGTGACGGGTGAAATTCATTCATCTCAGTATAGCAATAGCCTGCAGGGCTTGCCGAATTTTCAAATTTCTGTAATTCCCGGGGTAATGTAAATTTGATTTCTGTAATTCCCTCCAAATTTTTACATTACCCATGGATTTTTTAGAGATAAAGTGCAAACCGTTTTTCACTCGCATGCATAGCAAACAAACAAAAGATTTCAAGATTTTCACAAATATGTGCAAGATGAGACCTAAATACAAAAATGCTATCTAAAAAAAAATGTCTGCATGTCTGTCCGAACTTTTCTAAAGACATGTTGAATAAGTCAATAACTAACGGCTTTCTTCCTAAGTCGCCGGCAAATTCACCGGATTTATTGAGTTTACGTTACTATAACAAACTCTTAACTAATCCTCCATTGGCTAAAATATCGACAATGCACCAATGACATTTTATGAAAGAAAACATGTCGGAAGGTGGCCAGAAGGGAAATAACTCTATACTAAAACAGGCAGACGACACAAAGCAAAACAAACAGTTGTTCGCGGCGATGGAAATCTCGCAGAAAAAATTACTTTTGGTTCATGGTAAAATACCAGCTCACGGGAAAGCGAAAATAGTGAAGCTCTATTTTTTTTTTACATTTGTGATTTCTGTATTACCCGCGGGAAATGTACTTGATGAATGTGTACTACCCGACGAAATTTTACACTTCCCCGGGTAACGGGAAGTGGGATTTCGCAAGCCCTGGCCTGACATTGTCAAAAAGGTAAATGATCAATCTTTTGTTTTACCGCGATTATTGATATGATTATTGGATTATGTTTGTGTAGTTTTACCGTGTTTTATTATTGTGAATGTTAGTAAAACTTTGCTTGACCACGTGGCTGACACACGCGACCGGTTTCAACACCATGAGGTAGCCCCTATGAACCCACTGTTGTTTCTCACATTGATATTCTTGAAGACTATTGGCTGTACCGGAGGAGGTGTATATTATTAATTACTTCTCCACGTGTTTATTTTAGCCATGATGTATATGTATAGGAATTATGTTGGAGATTCCAATGGACCACGGACTGAAAAGATAGTTCGTCTCTTATCTGTATAAGTGGACGCGATCTCACTGAGGGCTGTTTCTGCCAACAGTGAGACGCTCTGCAATCCCTTTGTAAGCAAGGCATTGCAGAAACTTGTCTTATGTTTTGCAGACGAGCAGGCTTTGTCCGAGGAAGGAGATAGACCACTGAGAGTCAACCCTGACATTCAGCCTGCGCTTGAGCATCGAGCACTGCGCTACGATAGCTCAGTAGTCAACAAACAAGACCAGGCGACAACAGCACCTCACCTCAACCTAAGTGACACAGAAGGCAAAACCAGAACAAAGCCCAGTGATGAGACAGTAGCAAGTATCGAGAACAGTAGCAGAATAGACCCATCAAATAGCGAACCACTCAACATGAACTTTAGACTGTTAAGTTAATCCTAGCTGTATTACATTTTGGACATTTAAGTTAATAAAGTGAGTAAAGAATTAAATATAGAGCAGAGGAAATAAATGTGTGATGTTTACTGTTAACAAGTGGATGGACTACCTATGTTTCATAGCCGTGCGAGAGCTAGTGTGTCAGTGAATCATTTACACGTTTCTCTGTAACCCTATCCACACACAGACCGGGCCAAACATATAAATGTATTAAGATTAGTCACATAATGATTTAACTAGCCGATCTCCGCAGACGAAAGACGAGTGGGTAATAGCATTCCATTGTGCAGAGCCCAGCATCAATAGTCCCACCGTCACAGGAGGACTGATCACCCCCAAACCCCTTGACGGCTCTCCTCCTAACCTCTTCTTCTTTCTCCTCTTTTTCCTCCTAATTATCCTTCAATTGTCTCCATCTCTCTTCAGCCTTCTCTCCTCCTATTCCTCCTCCTCCTCCTCTTCTCCTCACCCCCATCTCCTCTTCTGGTGTGACCTTAACCGCCCTGCAGGGAGTGGTGACCCAGAGGTCCGGATGCTGCCATTGTCCCCTCAATGCCAAGCCTGTCCAACTGAACCATCAAAGAGCAGAACTACACAGCGTTGTCCAGACGTGGAGAGGCCTTCTCTCTCTCTCTCTCTCTCTCTCTCTCTCTCTCTCTCTCTCTCTCTCTCTCTCTCTCTCTCTCTCTCTCTCTCTCTCTCTCTCTCTCTCTCTCTCTCTCCTCTTCTCTCTCTCTCACCGTCCTTTTCTCTCTCCCCCTCCAAAATGAATGAAGTAGGTAAGTATATACAGCACCTAAAAAAAAAAAGATCTAGTTACATTACATTACATGATTATTGCTTTAGGTCCAGCGGACTCTTCCGAGCCAAATCAGGACCAGTAAAAAAGATCTAGTGAGAACATCAAAACTACTACTACTACTACTACTACTACTACTACTACTACTGCTGCTGCTACTACTACTATTACTACTATTACTACTACGGCTGCTGCTGCTGCTGCTACTAATGGATGCTGTATACACATTTTCATCCCCAAATCGCCAATTATACTCAAAGTGCTGCGATCTGTACTGCAAAAACACGCTCGCATGTTTCACATATTCTCATTCATTATACACAACAAACACACATCTATCACTCAAACATATGGTGTAAAGGCAGGGAGATCGCTGCTACATAGAATCCTCCAAGGGTTAAGTGAATGATCGGAAAGGTTTCTCTCCTTCTCTTGCATAGACCCCTTGCAGGTTTTAGACCCTGTCTATGAGAGCTTCGGCCCGTTCATTCTATGAAACCCACGTGTAATCTCCATACTGGCTACGGGTGATTGTAAGAGTTGAAGAGCTTCATTCTTGATCTTTGACCGCTTTTCTTTTTCTTCAGCTAGGGTAGGTGGAATACTGACCAGCGCAGCAGATTTTTTAATGGAGTTTGATAGTGTGAGTGTCTGTATGATTTTTGTGAGAATTATAGTAGTAGTAGTAGTAGTAATAGTAGTAGTAGTAGTAGTAGTAGTAGTAATAGCAGTAGTAATAGTAGTAGTTCTAGTAATAGCAGTAGTAGTTCTAGTAGTAGTAATAATAGCAGCAGTAGTAGTAGTAGTAGTAGTGTTGTTGTTGTTGTTATTGTTGTTGACCAGCGCGGAAGATTTTGAATTGAATTTGTGTGAGTGTCATCGTCATTGTTGTATTATTATTTTCTGTTGCAATGTATGCACTATGACGCAACACATTTTCCCACGTGTTTGTGGAATAAAGATTTCTTGACTTGACTTGACTTGACTTGACTTGACTTGACTTGACTTGGGCCATTACGGGCTTCTCGCGTCGGTGTGATATAAGATGACACCAGAGATCTTCAATGAAACTCTTACCACTGTAAGGACAACTAAGTGCATGTTTGGTTGATACAAACGGAGGACTATTTACAAAAGTTGTCAGCAGTGGTTAACATGGGAAGTAGCCTACTTTTCAACCACCCTGTAAGTGTTAGTACCGATAATAATTATGTTGTACTGAACATATCCAAGCTCTGTGACGCGCTCAGGAACAAAAAGAAAAGAGGAAGAAAGAAGATTAGAAGGTCGCCATCACTGCTATCACACCACTACCATCATCATCAACAACAGCAACAACAATAACAACAACGACGACGACTTGTGGCTTTTGGTGCATGACTATGCTTAATCACTATCTTCCCACTCCCTCATCTCTTATCCTTTCCCTCCCTCCCCCCACCTCTTGTCCCAATCGACCCCCTCCTTTCAAATGCACTAAACACCCCATCACCGCCTCCCCTGTTTATAAATCTACCGTTTGTATTTCCAGGAGATACTTCTAAATGTTGTGGATGTGAGTGAATGAAGAAGTTGTTTTTAGGTCCCGAGCTATTCACACATGTCGGGACCAATTGTGTTTTTAATTGTTATTGTCAATGATTTATGCCATTCTCAGACGCGCAAAGCAAATTCTTCTGTGTGTTACATTTGAAGCGAATAAAGAATCTTATGCCTTATGTCTTATGATACTGAAAGATTTCAAAACTGTCTTTATTTTAAACTAGCAATTCCGGGCAATTCTGGTTTTTCTACCTCCGATATTTCTCTCTATTGCAGGATTAAAATTCAGAGCTCCCAAGCATTTTTACTGCTCGGGTCAGTCCATTCTCTTGAGAACATCTCATATCCGTCGGCGCTGGTCAGTCTGAAGGGTCGGTCAGAAGGGTCAGAAGCACACCTGATGGTCCTCAACACGGGGGTCTGTAGGGTCAACGGCGCGAGTGGCGTGATGAGAGTGAGAAAGGTGGAGGACATACGTGGAAAGAGAGAGAGAGATGGAGAGAGAGAGAGAGAGAGAGAGAGAGAGAGAGAGAGAGAGAGGTGGTCCAATGGAGGGTGGACGATGAGATTGAGGAATGACAGAGAACCGGAAGAAGAGTAGACAGAAGCTGGGAACAAAAGATGACAGTAGATGAAAACAAAAATGAGTAGCCAATATACATGTAAGATTGGGTAGGTGGGGCTTGGAACTGTGCAGTCCAAGAATTTTACTGTAACAATATAAAGCACGGAGGGCAATATCGGGGGCACAGGCGAGTGGGAGATGGGGGGAGGGAGTTTATAAAAATTATCTTGTTTAGTTAGAATGCCTTGTGGAACTGGATTTAAACCTTTAATTTTATAAATTGCAGTAAAAACGAATTGCAATCTCAATAGAACGAACGAGTTCGAAGGGCGGAGGACACACCACAGACGCTACCACCACTGGAGACACACTGCCAAGCAGACTACCAAGGTCATTTGTATACCTGCATTGTTTTGTATTCTTTTCAGCCTGAGTCTGTTTGCACATAGAGTTCACACTGCGACCACTTCCTCCCTTGTGGCTTTTGGTGCATGGCTATGCTTAATCACTATCTTCCCACTCCCTCATCTCTTATCCTCCCACCCCACCTCTTGTCCCACTCGACCCCCTCCTTTCAAATGCTCTAAACATCCCATCACCGCCTCACCTGTTTATAAATCTACCGTTTGTATTTCCAGGAGATACCTCTAAACAGTCGGGAATCGGAACGAGCCAACTGTTGGTCGGCGTTTCTGAAGGAGTGTATATTTGAAAGTAGAATCTTGGGATTAAAATGACAAATGGTCTTCACCGTGGTCCTCCAGGCTTCTTCCGATACCCCAAAGCAAGAGCATCGTTATTCTCTTCTCTTGCATCTCAGTTGTCCAGACGGTCAGTCGCGGTCAGCCTTCTCTAATCTCATGGCTTTAATAACCCTACTGATCACCAAGGGAACGATGGTCAGACCTTTCATGTCCTTTCTGGCCTCTGATCACTTTGCGCGTCGGCTTTCCCTTTCCCGTCGACCACCCGAACATTATTGGCACTGCTAGGTCAGCTCGACATTGGACAGAGTATCTGGAGGCTTCAAGATGCCACTTTTCACTCGGAATAGCTGGGACAGAAGATAATAATAATAATAATAATAATAATAATAATAATAGTAATAATAATAATAATAATAATAATAATAATAATACTAAGAACAAGAAGAAGAAGAAGAAGAAGAAAATGATAGTAATAATAATAATAATAATAATAATAATAATAATAATAATAATAATGATAATGATAATGATAATAATAATAATAATAATAATAATAATAATAATAATAATAGTGGTCAAAGTAGGTCCTGTTAAAGTTGTTCGGTATTCGTGTAGACACGTAGAGCTATATTAAGATTAGGCGGATATATAATAATAATAATAATAATAATAATAATAATAATAATAATAATAATAATAATAATATTAATAATAATAATAATAATAATAATAATAATAATAATAATAATAATAATAATAATAATAATAATAATAATAATAATAATACCGAACAACTTTAAAAGGACCTACTTTGACCACTTGGAAGGCAAACACCAAACCAAATAAAAAGATTAAAACAAGCGCACGACACACCCCAATAATAATAATAATAATAATAATAATAATAATAATAATAATAATAATAATAATAATAATAATTTATTTTGTATAGCGCAATTCAAACATAAAATGCTTCACAAAGCGCTTGATCACACGCAGCCACACACAGATACACACGTGTGACAAGGCGGGCAATCACCCTCTGAGCTAAGCTGCTACACAGTCATTCCTCACACACACAGCCAGCGACACCCTTCACTTAACCAGCCATCTCCAGCAGGCCCGCTCGCCCAGTCGCCTAAGCCCCGCCCCCCGGGACATCTCCTTAAAGCCTGGCACAAACCTTGACATAGTGTCAGACCCAAGCATCCCTGCCTCGAAGCTACAACCTGTCCGAAAACACGTCTCCATCACCGAGTGACCTCTGAGTTTCGACAGTACCCTTGTGCTTCCACCCGTCTTAGGTCGAGGTAAGAGAGGGAACTTCCTCTTTGTCATATAGCAGACCCATCACCCGTCGTTCGCCCATCATGTTCATGCGTCCTGTCAATATGTATGTTCATGTTTATAATTTTGCCTTGATGTGTTGCTATGACTTGTATTTATCCCTTGCACATATTTTCTACCTTGTATATGACCCATGACTTGTTTGGATTTATGCTTGTATTATCCGTTAGCCCGATGTATAAATATTTGCCCTGTTGCCAACCCCATCCTAATGCGCCGAATGTATCTTATACTAGCGGCTGCCAATAAACTCCACTTTGGCCCAGTAAAGCTAGTTGCATTGTTTGACTGTTGGTATGTGCACCGGCTCAACCCATGACCGGTCAAGCCAATTTGAATTCTGAGGAGGGCTATTATACCACAGGCCCTGAATCCACACTATCCCTATCCCCCGCTGATACAGCGTCTGTATACATTGCAGACGGGTTCCTGTACCGGGCGTATCACCCCGGCATCGTATCAACTCCCAGTCACTGACCCGCCGCAGGCCCCTGTCAACCCAGGAGGTCAATGAGAAGCGAGACTTGGGACTTCGCCATTTTCCAGACGGCTAGCCACGAAAGCCGATTTCTATGCCTGTACTCCATCACAAGACGAGCACTCGTGATCCATGCGTCATCGCGTGACCACTGACCTGCATCTTAGCACCCACGCCACTGCCCACGCTAACAAGCCACCCAGAGTATCCTGGACCCATCGCCGCACTGCAGTACAGAGCTAAGTGCCTAAGCCTACGAGAACCCCCCTCGCCAGATTATCAGAGAGACTCTGAAACCATACAGATACACTCTCGCCCTGTGATGAGATCAGTCTACATTCGCTCTAGTAACCCAAATATTGACTACCCAGAAAATCACCAGACTACTCCTTACTAAAAGACGCTATGCCTATGACTCACGTTAGAAGTATTCGACCTACAGTCCCCATTTCAAATTTAATAAAAGTAGATAGTTGAGAAATCGCAATTACCCTGACTGGCCTTTGAATGTGCATTTCTTAACTAGTGTAGCCTTACTCTCCATCTCGTCTTTACCCTGTCTGTCTATTAAGTTGGCCCAGCATTAATCTCTGGAATGTCATCGCACCATTAGCCTAATCAAAGGAGGTAATAACGCGCTAGAGATTAATAGCTTACCCCCATCCCCCAACCCCTCTCTTCGTGACATTAACTTTGGCGACCCCGACGAGACTAAAGACTTAGGTTTCCCCCTCCAACCCGACGAGACTAAAGACTTAGGTTCCCCCTTCCAACCCAACGAGACAAAAGACTTAGGCTCCCATCCCAACTTGACTAGACATAGGACTTAGCGTAATTTCCACCCCAGCCCAGTATAGATAGGACCCAGCCCTCTAAGCCTAGTAGTTATAGCATAGCCCCTTAGGTCCCTTACTGGTTTTCCCGAGTGGTGATATCTCAAAAGGCTTTTTCTTGCATTCATTTTTTGTATTTTTGATTGATTGCATTTTGTCTTTGTGGTTGTGTTGTATTCGCCCTTTGCAGTTTCATCGTAGCTCATCCAGCCCACCCCCTTGTTTCCCGTCAGTGTACCCCCTTGTGTGCGCCCCTCATTCCGGTTAGGACCTTTTTCAGGGTAAGTTACCTCCCTTACCATGGCCGACCGGGGAGAGCTTGCGCTTAAGTACAAGAGTATTGGCGAGAGCTTAGGGCTCGCCGGCACCGAACTCAAAGACTACGTCCTGGCTAACGTAGATGCTGACGTGGCAGAGGAAAAGTTGAAGAGGGAGGAGAGGGCCAAAGAGTGTGAGGCGAAGAAAGAGGAGGAGAAGGAGCGCCTCGCCGCGGAAGAACGGGCCGCCGCCCGGAAGAGAGAGGAGGAGAAAGAGCGCATCGCCGCGGAGGAACGGGCCGCCGCCCGGAAGCTAGCGGAGGAGGAGAAAGCCGCCGCCCGGAAGCTTGCAGAGGAGGAGAGAGCCGCCGAGCGGAGAAGAGAGGAGGCGAAAGAGAGGATAGCAGAGGAGGAGAGAGCCGCCGCAAGGAGGAAGGAGGAGGACGAGAGGACAGCGGCACTGGAAGAGAAAAGGAAGGACAAGGAGCTCGAACGGCGTCAAGCACTCCTCCAGCTTGAGCGCGACCGCCGCGATTTAGGGATCGCATCGCCCGCTAGCGAAGACTATTCGCTCATCGCCCCCAGCTTCGCCACCAGCACCGGAATACCCGCACCCCCCCCCCCCCCCGCCGATTCCGGGGATGAACTTTCCCCTGGACCCATTCGTCGAACGAGACGAATCGATTGAAGTCTATCTCGGCCGATTCGAACGAGTCGCGAGAGAAAACGGTCTTGACCCCCAGCACTGGTATCGCAAGCTCAGTCATGGCCTTAAGGGGAAGGCCTATGAGATTCTGGCCAAGACACCGACTTCCGAGGAGGGAGACTACCCCGCCCTCAAGAGAGCCCTGCTGCATGGTTTTGAGCTCTCAGGTGAGCACTACCGCAAGAATTTCCGGAACTCCCGGAGAGAGAGAGGGGAGAAGTTCACGCAGTTTGCCGACCGTCTAGCTACGCTACGGGACAAATGGATAGAGCAAACTGACGAACCCAAGACATACGACGGATTGCTAGAGTTGATGCTAGCCGAGCAACTCCGAGGGACAATGCCAGCGGAACTTCGGACATTCGCCGCCGAACAGGGCGCCGCTCGCCTTGAAGATCTGATCATCGTCGCGGACCGATACCTCACCGCCCATCCCGACGACAGACAGCCTCGCCGTGATCCCCCCGCACCCTCGTCGCCATATACCCGCCACCAGCCTCGCCGGCCAGTCCCGCCAGCGAACCACCGTCCACAACCGCCCAAAGGACGCCCGAACCCCGGAGCAGAGCCAGGGAAGCGGAGCACAGAGCTCTACTGCGGCTACTGCCAGCGCCGAGGACACACCCGGGAGAAATGTTTTCGCCGCATCAGCGACCAGCGTCGCAAACAAGGTACCGTACTAGCCCTACGCCAAGTTACCCCCGACGGGAAACCGGTAACCCCCGTCGTCACTCCCGCCTATCGACCGGCCGTCACCGAGCAAGTGACTGTCAACAATCGCCCAGCCCACTGTCTATACGACACTGGACTCACCTTCGACGCCGTCGTCCGCCGCTCGCTCATCAGGGAACAAGACCTGACCGGCGAGACTATCACCCTGAAGTTGGCCGACGCGTCACAACCCAGCACCACGCTCCCGATAGCCCGGATCCAAGTCGCCAGCCGATACGTAACGGGGACCATCCAAGCTGCCGTGATGGACCAGCCCCTGTACGACCTGATTTTAGGATGCCGATACGTGTTCTTGGGGATGCCGCCCCAGCCTGTGGAGTCGATGGCCGCCGTCCAGACGCGCGCCCAGGCGAAAACAGCCGCGACACCACCCCCCCGATACCCAACCAGAAGCCGGAACAGATCCGGAAGGCCCAAGAAAGCGACGTCACCCTCCGCAAGTGCTACGGAAAGCTTCCCGCCGCACGCACTCCACCCAAGTCCGGGGACTTTTTCGTCGAAGACGGACTCCTCTTCCGTCAGAAGGACGACCATTCTCAACTCGTCGTGCCTGCGACACTTCGCCCCCAAGTCCTGGAACTTGGCCATAGCATGCCCCTGAGCGGACATATGGGCATAGGAGCGACCACTCTACGCATCAGCGCTCAGTACCACTGGCCCGGGATGACCGAAGACGTGAAGCGCTACGTCAAGTCCTGTAGCCAGTGCCAACGATACTCGCCCCGCCATCACACCGTCCCGGTCACTATCAGCCCCACAGTCGTTGTCGGAACACCCTTCCAGCGAGTGGCTGTCGACATCGTAGGACCCCCTCCCGCGGACCAAGAAGCGGAACCAGTACCTACTAACCCTTGTCGACGCCTGCTCGATGTGGTGTGAAGCCGTTCCTCTACCGAAGATCGACGCCGCCCGAGTCGCCGACGCGCTCGTCACCATATTCACACGAGTCGGATTCCCGGACAACATCTTGACCGACAACGGGTCCCAGTTCACCGGGAAACTCATGCAAGAAGTTTTTCAACTACTCCGCATTCGCCATATCCGGACTCCACCCTACCACCCCGCTAGCAACGGACAGGTCGAGCGCCTAAACGGGACTCTTATCTCGATTATCCGCAAGATCGCCGACGAACAGCCGGAAGCGTGGGACACATACGTTGCGTCAGCGCTCTTCGCGTATCGAGAGACCCCGCACACCTCCACCGGATACACGCCTTCCACGCTGCTTTTTGGAAGACCCCTTTCCGGACCTCTAGCCGCCTTGCGACGTAGCTGGACCGACGCCAAACTGGACGAGGCACCGGTCGACGCCACGAAATACGTCACGAAACTCCAAGAAACCCTCAAGGCCACATGGAAAGCCGCCTCCGCCAACCTGAAGAAGGCGAGAGAAAGACAAGCCCGCTACCACAATCGCCGCGCCCGGGACCGAGAACTACAGGTAGGAGACCAAGTCCTACTGCTCCTCCCAAGCGGCACAAACAAGCTAGACATAGCTTGGCAAGGACCCTACCCGGTGCTTGGGAAGCTCTCCCGTACCACTTATCGCATCGAGGTAGGCGGAAAGCCCAGGACCCACCACATCAATCTGCTCAAGCGGTACCTGGAGCAACCTGCACCCGCCCCAGACTCCCACTCACTACTCACGGTCGCGCTGGCCGTCGAAGTGGATGGCACAGAGACCGGCGTCGCCGAATTTCCACTAAAAGGGAAGGAATCCTTCCGGGACGTCTCTCTGGACCCCTCACTCCCCGCCGGCCAGCAACGCCAACTACGCGCCATCGTAGCGGAATACAGGGAAGTCCTCACCGACATTCCTGGGAGGACGGACCTGGAAGAAGTTCGACTGACCCTGACGGACCCCACTCCCGTCCGCCAGAAACCGTACCCCGTCCCACTTTCCCAGCAGCAAGTAGTAAGAACGGAAGTAGAGGCTCTGCTACAAGCCGGAGTCATCGCTCCCTCCCGTTCCCCCTACAGCGCAGGAATAGTTCTATCACGGAAGCCCAGCGGAGAACATCGCCTCTGTATCGACTTCCGGCAGTTGAACCTGGTAACCCAGTTCGTGCCCGGACCCCTATCCGACCCCACAGACTTGTTCGCAAAGCTACAATCCGCCCGATACTTCTCCCGAGTGGATCTGAGCAAAGGCTTTTACCAGATTCCCGTGCACCCTTCATCCCGCCAGTACCTGGCCTTCAGCACGATGGACGGCCACTATGAGTTCAACGTCCTGCCGTTTGGTCTGCACAATGCCCCAAGTATTTTCAGCACGATGATGCGGAAGCTGTTGGACCCCCTCCACTGTCCGTTCATACACTCTTTTATGGACGACATACTCGTCGCAACGGAGACATGGGAGGAGCACCTGCGAGTGGTGCGCCAACTCTTGCGCCGCCTCAGAGAAGCTGGCCTCACTGCCCGGCCGACCAAATGCCAGTTCGGCTACCAAGAGCTGGAATTCCTTGGCCACACCATCAGCCATGGACAGCTCCGGCCTCTGGAAAAGACCGTCCAGCGCCTCCGAGACGCGCCACGCCCCAAGACCAAGAAAGATGTTCAGTCCTTCCTGGGACTGAGTGGCTTCTATCAGAAGTTTGTACCCGGCTACAACGGGATCGCCGCGCCACTATCCAGCCTAACCCGGAAGACCGCACCGGACCGAGTCCTCTGGACCCCGCAAGGTGAAGCTGCCTTCCAGGAGCTCAAGGACAAGCTGACGTCCCAGCCGGTCCTGCGACTCCCCAACCACGGACAGCCCTTCGTCCTGCGCACAGACGCCAGCGACGTAGGCCTCGGAGCCGTTCTACTCCAACGGGACTCCGCGGACGCCCCGACGCTCTTCCCCGTCGCGTACGCCAGCCGGAAACTTAAGCCGGCCGAACAGAATTACGCCACGTCGGAGAAGGAGTGTCTCGCCCTCGTCTGGGCAGTCCAGAAGTTCCAACTGTATCTCTACGGCTCGCACTTTACCGTCCAAGTGGATCATCAGCCGCTTTCCTTCTTGGCGACATCCAAATCGCTCAACGCCCGGCTGATGAGGTGGGCTCTGCTGCTCCAAGCATACTCTTTCCAGCTGGAGCACATCCCAGGGAAAGACAACCACGGCGCAGACTTCCTCAGCCGTCACCCCGCAACCGACTCCAGCGAGTCACCCCTGAGGGCCGACGCCCCAGCCTTCATTCCCGCCGCCGCCCACTAACCGTAGCCGAAACCCGGCAGCTCCGCGGACCCCAGCCTTGGGCATCCGCCATCGACTACCCGGAACCCTGCATCGCCCCGCATCACCCGGATCATCGCAAACCATCGTCTCACCCGGCAGCCGACCTCAGAGCTGATTGGCCGCGTCTTCGTCGAGGCCTACGACCTCGCCTTTTTCCTTGGGGGGGCCTCTGTGACAAGGCGGGCAATCACCCTCTGAGCTAAGCTGCTACACAGTCATTCCTCACACACACAGCCAGCGACACCCTTCACTTAACCAGCCATCTCCAGCAGGCCCGCTCGCCCAGTCGCCTAAGCCCCGCCCCCCGGGACATCTCCTTAAAGCCTGGCACAAACCTTGACATAGTGTCAGACCCAAGCATCCCTGCCTCGAAGCTACAACCTGTCCGAAAACACGTCTCCATCACCGAGTGACCTCTGAGTTTCGACAGTACCCTTGTGCTTCCACCCGTCTTAGGTCGAGGTAAGAGAGGGAACTTACTCTTTGTCATATAGCAGACCCATCACCCGTCGTTCGCCCATCATGTTCATGCGTCCTGTCAATATGTATGTTCATGTTTATAATTTTGCCTTGATGTGTTGCTATGACTTGTATTTATCCCTTGCACATATTTTCTACCTTGTATATGACCCATGACTTGTTTGGATTTATGCTTGTATGCTCCGTTAGCCCGATGTATAAATATTTGCCCTGTTGCCAACCCCATCCTAATGCGCCGAATGTATCTTATACTAGCGGCTGCCAATAAACTCCACTTTGGCCCAGTAAAGCTAGTTGCATTGTTTGACTGTTGGTATGTGCACCGGCTCAACCCATGACCGGTCAAGCCAATTTGAATTCTGAGGAGGGCTATTATACCACAGGCCCTGAATCCACACTATCCCTATCCCCCGCTGATACAGCGTCTGTATACATTGCAGACGGGTTCCTGTACCGGGCGTATCACCCCGGCATCGTATCAACTCCCAGTCACTGACCCGCCGCAGGCCCCTGTCAACCCAGGAGGTCAATGAGAAGCGAGACTTGGGACTTCGCCATTTTCCAGACGGCTAGCCACGAAAGCCGATTTCTATGCCTGTACTCCATCACAAGACGAGCACTCGTGATCCATGCGTCATCGCGTGACCACTGACCTGCATCTTAGCACCCACGCCACTGCCCACGCTAACAAGCCACCCAGAGTATCCTGGACCCATCGCCGCACTGCAGTACAGAGCTAAGTGCCTAAGCCTACGAGAACCCCCCTCGCCAGATTATCAGAGAGACTCTGAAACCATACAGATACACTCTCGCCCTGTGATGAGATCAGTCTACATTCGCTCTAGTAACCCAAATATTGACTACCCAGAAAATCACCAGACTACTCCTTACTAAAAGACGCTATGCCTATGACTCACGTTAGAAGTATTCGACCTACAGTCCCCATTTCAAATTTAATAAAAGTAGATAGTTGAGAAATCGCAATTACCCTGACTGGCCTTTGAATGTGCATTTCTTAACTAGTGTAGCCTTACTCTCCATCTCGTCTTTACCCTGTCTGTCTATTAAGTTGGCCCAGCATTAATCTCTGGAATGTCATCGCACCATTAGCCTAATCAAAGGAGGTAATAACGCGCTAGAGATTAATAGCTTACCCCCATCCCCCAACCCCTCTCTTCGTGACAACACGCATAATAAATCTATTCAGCATTTAAAAACAAGACAACATGTAAACCTAGTGAAGGTAACAAACCAACAAATAAAAGTATAAAATCAGTCAATCAATCAATCAACCTATAAAATCAATGAGTAATTTCAAAGAAAAAATTTAAGAGAGGGACGTAATACCAAAAGAGGCAGATCAACAATGCCTCATGTAAGATGTAAAGTGTAAATGTTGGTGAAATACAGCAGTTTTAAAAGTAGAATAATCGTTGAATAACTAAACATCGTTACAACATATGACAGGCCAGAGGAAGAGAATAAAAGCAATCCCAACAGGTTGGTTGTAACATTCCTAGACACGAACGTGTATGTCAAAAATGTAATAGTGGCGATCTTGGTGATGAGTTTCATTATTTATTTTTGTGTTCACATTTTTGTAACTCGAAAAGAGAATTATTAAAATCATATTATTATAGATATCCCAAGGCCATCAAATTTCAAGAATTATTGTCATCTAACAAAAGGTCGGTATTATTAAAGCTTGTAAGTCTAATGAAATTAATAATTAAACAAATGTAACGTTTTTATCCCATGTCAAAAATTAGTATAGTTCTGATGTTGACAGGTTATGTGTAATAAAAACAATTTCAGTAGTTTGTCATTGATGTGTTTAGACTGAATTGTATTGTTAGTTATGATTCATAGTTGTTATCCCCAAGTTTTTTTTCTTCTTTTCCCCACTCAATACCTCCCCCTGCCACTTCCCCATTCCTCTCCCCCACCACGCTATCCTGCTGTATAAATAAATAGTTTTAATTTTTTTTAAATCTAAAATGTTATATAATTAATTATTTTGCATGTTTGTGTATATTATTTTAACCATGTCCATGTGCCCTTAATGGTGTTTTTTTTTCTGGAATAAATTTGCCTTGCCTTGCCTTGCCTTGCCTTGCCTTGTGAATTGACACTGGGTCTGTTTAGAACCGGTATGGCCTCGCCAAATGTAAATCATCGCCGATGGTTCTGCGCATGCTTGAACTTCTGGGGGTCATTTCTGTCAAGTCCTGCACGTGACTAGAAAAAAGAAGGGAAAACGAATTACGATGCGCAATGCATCGAAGAATGCCCAGTTATCGCAAAAATGTTCTGAGTAGAATAAACAAGAATGCACTAATGCCCAGTGCAAAGTGGGCCTTTCCACAATCTTTTTGACAAGGAAAAGAACCGAAACCTAGCCAATAATTTCCGATTTTTATTTGCATAGAACCAGTACCTACCGCTTGTTTACATTGGGAATGGGGATTGCCGAATACGATGACTAATTTATGTCGACCTATATACTGTACTGACTTCCGTTTCCGACACATGAGCTCCCGGAAGTATACGCATGCGCGGAACCATCAGCGATGAATTACATTTGGCAATGCCACACCGGGGAAGCTAAAGCAGCGAGGGAGAGGAGATATAGGCACCGCCCTCATTAAGCTGGCCTGGAGAAAAGAGGGTTCCCAAACGTTTCTCTCTTCAAAGACCGAAATGTTACGGGAACACCTTTACGTTTTCTTTCTTTTGACTTTTGGGGAGAGGTCTTAGTGTCTTTGGAGTTGGAGTCTTTTTCGTTTCTCGAGAAAATTGGTTCAGATAATAGGGATTTTTCGCAACTGAATGAAAATATTTTTGTCGTGGTGATTCCATGGTTTATTTTTAGAACGATCGCATCCGCGCCTGCGCGTCGTTAGTTCCTGTTTACTTTTTGTGTCGAATTAAAAATTTCCTTTCGCCAGTCCCATGATTTGATGAAAAAGAAAAAAGCCAAGTTTTCAGTGAGAGTTTTTACTTGCTTTTCGTACAAAATATTAAGCTCTCAATATGTGTGGAACATGCTCAATTCAGTCACGCATCGTCAGCGGCATTTCTTTGGCCTATTTATGCGTTGAAGTGACATCGAAAGAAAAATCTCCCGTGCTTTGTTTCCTACACGATTCAGTTCTGAACCACGACTGATAATGCTGCTTGTTGAAAGTGTAGCCCAGAGGCCTAGTTGCAAAACGCCGAAAATAGACTTTCTTCGTCGCCTGCTACGTGGCGTCATGTGATTGGATATCCCGGGGTTTTCCCGTGTAGCGAGCGAAGATTTTGCTAGTTATTAAAGGTACATATAGGGTCCTGCGAAATGCAAAAAGTCGGAGGCGGAATGCAAAGTTTTTTTTTTGTTTGTTTTTTTTTTGCAAAGAGTCGAATCAGGACCACTTGGTTGAAAGAGGACTCACCCCTGATCCATATAAAGCGAAGAAGAATATTTTTCGCTAATCTTTGTCCTCTTTATACCTGCTACCTGCATTAATGGAAGTAATAGGATATCAATTCGCAGATGTTGAGTGTTCACCGCTCACGGTCAATGCTTTAAGGGTGATTATTTATTAACTGTGTACAACAATCGAGGAAACTGTTTCGTGAAATGGATATAGCCACAGATCACAGAGCATTAGAGTCCATACATGCAAGACTGATACTGCAGGTTAACATAATTAATCATTAGGCCATTGAAGGAGATTTTTATCTTCATCAGATGCCTTGTGTAGAGTAATGTTCGCCTCTTCTCCATAAATTCAGGAGTGTGTAGCATTCAATTTCCTTACTTCTCCGTCTTAGCATTTTGCTCGCGGGTTCGACTTTCCAGGTAGGGGCGGTGTCATGTTTCGGTTTACGTGCAAATATTTTAGCAGAGCCTGCCAGATCTTCCTTTCAAAGAAGAGAATGGTCCACATGGCCTCACAGAATAGGGCTGTAAATTCGGGTGAAGGACAGCATCTGTGGTGGATTTCTGGTCATTCTTGCACTGACCTGAGTTGGTATTTTGTGTTTTCGGCGCCTTACTCTCCAATCTTACAATCGAGTTTTATTCTCAATGTCAATTAATATTGTTGTTGTTGTGTTGTATATTTGTGTTGACTGTACACCAAATGCAATTTCTTGAAAGAGATAATAAAGTTGTCTTATCTACAGCGATCCCCTCACTCCCTTATCCCTCACCACTCATCCCGTCCTTCCGCCCCTCACCTCCTGTACCATCCACACCTCACCCACCCTTCAGAAAATCACGATCTTGGCTTTAGTGTAACCGCAAATGGACACCACAACAGGACTCAGAGACATGAAGCAGAGTGCAATCCGAGGAACTTCTGTCGCTGTCTCTGCTCTCCTCTCCAAGTCTGTATACCTCTCTCTCTCCCTCTCTCTCTCTCCCCTCTCTCTCTCTCTTTCTCTCTCCTTGAGGTGTGACCTCAATCTGGCCCTTGGTCCCTGGCCCTTTGTGGTCAGTCCAGGTAGCCTCCTCCTTGGCCTCGGCATGGCCAGAAATAATAAACACTCCCACTCCCCGCCGCTTAGGCAAACAGTCTTCCATCTGTTACTTCTAGGATAAGGGGCAACTCGAGAAATATTCACCCTTCTTCTTCTGCGCTCTTGAATTTTTTTTTTTTTAAAGAAATGGCAAGGAATTCAAGTGGATTTCTAGTATAAGTGACAAAATATTTTCTATTGATATAATAGGCTACTTGAATTTTGTTTCACTACCTTTGTGTTATCATTGAGATGGTTCAGTCTGCAAATATCTATAAGCCTATATACAAAATTAATAGTCGATTAAAGCTCTGAAGTATTATTACTCCTTCATACAGTGCTTGCAGCAATTATATTAGTCTTCGGCTTCTTGGTTCCGATTCTGGTTTTAAGGAACTATCTGAACTGTACAGGATGATCCTCAGTGCTCCGCACCTTGAGCAGCTCTCTAAGTGGATAATTGCGCTCTTTAAGACTAATCTATTTGAAAGAGAAGAGAAGAGTACTTCAGATATTCTATATGATACTGACCGTCTTTTTTTTCTCTGTTTCATTCATTCCCTTCTGTCCGTCTTTTCTACTATTGTGTGGACGGTCTTCTCCTGTTGCCCTGGGGTGGTATTCATGACCGTTGGTTAAGGCTTAACCAATGTTTGTAAAATTAACGACGTTGGTTAAGCTGGAAATTTTAAATTCATGAGGCCTTAGCAGAGTTAACGACGGTTGCTAACCATGGTTATTTTAACGGAGGGGGGACCACCCGATAACCAATGGAACACTGGTTAAAAATGGCCATCGTTTGGTGGCAACTTCGACAGAGACGAGCTCCGAGTAGAGAGAGAGTATTTCGCGACAGAAGTAATCCACTTGACAAATTTGATGATGTGGAACTGGTATCAAAATTTCGTTTTCGTCGGCATGATATCATCACGTTAACGAACGCGGTAGACAGACTGAAACTGTGTGATCGGCAAGGCGTTTTGTCACCACTTTTACATGTGTGTCTCACTCTTTGTTTTTATGCCTCTGGCACCTTTAATAATCTGTCATATTAATAAAACGGGTTAATATTATTATTATTAAAATATTGTTGTTGGATTTTGACTGGTGATGTGTAGGCTTATTGTGTATCTGTATAGTTTATACTCGTAGGGTAATGCAACCCTACGAAATAAAGACAACATTTCAAGTTCCAAACTACCCAGAAACGGCAGAACTTGACACCTCAGTCTAAAAACAAAATGTAGGCCTAACATTACAAACTACAAAGTGATCAAAAGTGATTTCTCTCCTTTCACCCCAACAAAAAGCTCGCTCTCCTTGCTCACTATGATATCCAGCATGCTGTCGGTAGGCTTGCTAATCACGCCACCATTGCCAGACTTTAATCGTGCGGCTGCACGATTCCGATGGGTTATAGGCCTATTTTGTTGACGAAAGAAGGAAAACAGCTGCTTGAATTATGCCCCCTTACGGATATTCCCGCACAGCCCAAAAATAGCCTTGGTTAAGTAACAATGCGTGGACACTTGCTCATGAATAGCGATCTGCTAAACGATGGTTAACGATACCATTGTTGGTTACAAAACCAATGTTGGTAACGTTAACCATCGCCTATAATTTAACAGGCCATGAATTCCACCCCTGCACTTTGCTCTTGCCGACGGCGTGAGTTCTGACCGATGGTCAAAACTATTGCACAAGGTTGAGTGTATGTGTGTGTGTGTGTGCGCGCGTGGTTGTGTGTGTGTGAGTGTGTGTTTCCTGAAGAGGGAACGTTATTAGTGCAGGTGTTGAAAGGACCTTGGGTACTCAGGTTTAGGAATGGAGGGTCCCTAAAGTGTCGTAATGGAATTTCTTTCCTGGAATTTCCTGGAATGATACAAGTATACAGACTTTAAATTCCTGTGTAGCCAGTAGTTCAGGGATCGTTTCAGGCCTACTGGAAGAGCACCACCCACAAGAACAGAAAGCAGGACAAATGATGATCAAGGAGATGAAGACGCTTATATTTATTGTTTCGCTTATATATAAACTAATAACCCGGTTCTTTTATCTTGTTCTCTGTGGTGTCACATTGATAGTGGTGAAGAAACTGAAACTCCGATGGTATGGCCACGTCCCCAGAGCATCAGGCCTTGCAAAGATCACCAGGAGTCGCCGTATAACGTTTTTCAACAACTGCATATAGGATCGCTTTCCGAAAATCACTACAAAAATAACTTTTTCAATCAGACAGGACATAACATATGTGGCCTCTCTGCAATCCAGTAAAGCTTAGAACATCCCAGTATGACACAATAACACCCAATCAAAATAAAACTCATCACATGAACTGTCTTAGGACATACAACATTCCACATTTTAGAAGAATTGACTAGCTATTGCCAGATAGGTCTGGAACTTTCGATCTATAATAAACAAATAATTCAAGAAAATTCTCAACGATACTTCAACAATATCGACCGACGAAAATTATTAATATTATAGCCTACAAAGCTTTTTCTAGGGAAAAAAAACCAGAATCAAATCAAAGGTAAATAACGCTATCATTGCTTGCTTTGCCAAAAAAAAAAAAAAAAAATCCGGAACAATCGTGCCGTTTTTAATTGTAACGACAGGAACTCTTTCTCTCTTTCTCTCTCTTTTGACAAACTTTCCAAACTTTATCAGTACAACTTATGTTAATCTGATGAATAAAATTTGATACAACAACTCTTTTGTCAATAACGGTATGGACTCCCCGATAGCATCCAAGAATTAGATGTAATTAATAATAATAATAATAATAATAATAATAATAATAATAATAATAATAATAATAATAATAATAATAATAATAATAATATTTATATAGCGCTTTTTCCCAAAGAACAATAAGTTATGTTTAGAACGAATGCGTGAGTACTGCGCTTTAAACTGATCATATCAGGCACAAGAAAAAAAAAAGATTATAAAAAAGATAAAAACAGAGGTCTTATCTGTGTACGCATGCATTCCGCCGCAGACTTTAAAGATCCTGACACTCAATCCATGTCCTGGGGAAGAAATGAACAAGCACACGACTTTCATCATGGATGATGGAAAGAGCTTTGTGCACAACATGAATGAACATTGAGGTTTAACGTCTACACCCACCATTGGCGATATGGCAGACGGGGATAACCACCCCATAGAAAGAGGGATAGGGACCTGAATCAACACTGAACCACCAAAGCAATCATACTGCTAAAATGGACAGTAAAAATGACCACATTTTATATCGCCCACCACGGGATTCAAACCTTGGTCATCGGTGTGCCAGGCGAACGCTCTACCAATTGAGCTTCGGCGGTGGGATAATTGCACAACACGCCTTTCATATATCACAGGCAGTCTCTTGTTTCACACCCACAACCTTCCCACAGACATTCATCACTCAATCAAGCAAGCTTCTATTTTTCACGCACAAACTTCCGTACCAGCAAATAAAAGAGAAAGTAAGAATTGGTTAGCACAGTGGCCGACACGTGTTCCAGAATAAAAGGGCTGCGTGTAACAGCAGAAATAGTGACGACAAAATGTAGGAAATTAGCTTAGCGCAAAATAGATACCATCGAATAAAACTTGACGTTAATTCATCAGTTACCTAAAGGAAAGCAGACACATGTCAAAGGAACCCTCTTCGGACGGTCACGCAGACAAGTCTCCAGATAACATCTAACAGACTTAGCGATCCAAGACTAGTTAGCATACTTGGGTCAAAACTGACCATAACGTCGTCTTCGTTAACTAGCTACTCCACTATGACCAGAGTCACTGAGACACTAAGTAGCCTAGGCTCCGCTTATCGTTATTGCATCTATCCTACACTCTACTTCTGACACTCCTATTCAAGGATAATTATACGTGTCTGGTAAATAGGGCAGGTGTGGAAAATATCCAAATAAAAACGAATAATCCCGTATAGGCGAGAATAACTAAAACGAGAGTTAAACGATTGGTCAGAAGACTAAAGGAACCCTGCAGGCCCTGGTAGACCCAACGTTAGCTCGTCAGTCGCTTACGAAATACGAAGCTGCGAGGGTCAAACCCAGGAACAAGCTGCAGTGAACGCTTATCCTCAGCCTTATCATCAAGATAGACTAGAGACGGTTTCACGGATCTCAGAGTCTGGAAGTAAGATAACATTAGTAGTTTTGATATGTGTATGTTTATTTTATATTGATTGCCATGTATTAATAATATGTTCTTGATAAATATATATATAGTTACAGAAACAGGTTATTGTTTCTGAGACAGTATGCATGTGGATTGATGTATCTTAGCCTTAAGATTCGAATCGAATTGTGCATATGGGAACCTTGCAGGTGTCTGATGCTATGGACACTTTGCAGAGGAGACCGCACACTTGTATCTAACGAGACTATTGTAGCCAGAGCTCTGACTTTTACAGGTCAGCTCTGGGCCAGTTTGTGGAGACAAACGCATGACGCTTGCTCCCGTGGTACAGAAGGAGAACAACCAAGATTCTACCTCTCCACGTCCCACCCTCATAGCTTCACGAGCTAGACGATTCACCCGATCAACCTGAGAGGTAAGACTTCTCAGAGGGACCAAAGCACTCTCAACGACAGAGCAGCTAAGTCACCCACAAATGCAACTGAGTGTTACCCTCGAGAAAAGATAATCGACCACTAGATCCAGGGGAGGACGAGGGGGGGGTTTCCGGGGTTTCCGTAAACCCCCCCCAGCCCAAAAAAAAAAGGGGGAAAAAAGAAGGAGAGAAGGATATATATATATATATATATATATATATATATATATATATATATATATATATATATATATATATATATATATATATATATATTCTTGGCCATCATTAACATTTACCGAGTAAGTCCCTTTAATAGAATTTTGGAAACCCTCCCCCAAAAACTAACTGATCCGCCCCTGAGATCATTTAGTGAACTATGAATATATTCGCGTAGCTTATGATGAAAAAGACCTGCTGACAAACTTTCCCTGCACATCGAACTCTTAGAATTATTAATTTACCTGTTTAATGAAGTGCATGTAAAAGTTTTGTTAAATATATAAAACGAGAAATTACATACATACGATTGGTGTCATTCTATTTGTATTGTTGTGTAGCTATTAGTTTTCTTCTCTCGAGACATAATAATCTAGTCTTTTGATTAGTAATCAACGTTCCTCAAGTTGAGCCAAATGATACTAAAAAGCCCGAGAACAAATATAAATTTTATGTGACCAAAGTGCCGTGATCAGTCTCTCACACAGCTTCGGAATTCTGGTAAAAGAACGATCGATAGTGGTAGCACATCGCCCATCTATCAATAAGTCTTACCCCCTAGTAAGATAAACGTATCTTCCCCAGAATATCATCACACTGCGTATTTGCCAATTTTTTCAAATTTGTTTCGCAGCAATGAGATAAACAGATCAAAATTTAATTCTGAACAGTTAGTTAGGTGTGTGTGCGTTTGAACCATAGAGTTTTGATTAAAACTAGTAAAACTAGTTAAAATAGATTTCAGTATTAAGATGTAGAGTTTAAAGCCGCTATTGAGTTAACACCGAGGTCACTTTGACCTGGCTCACTAGCTGTTATGGGTCACTGTGGTCGCAGGCGGGTTTTCTCAATACGTGACCGGCGGCATCTCTTGTTCGTCGCATTTCTTTTAACCCTTCCTTCTTCCGTTCATTGCTGTCTCGTCTCGTACTCGCGCCTCCCGAATTCTGAGTATCGGATACCTGTGGGCTACGGTATGATAGCATCTGCTGGGTTTTGTAATTTTCTGTGTTGCCTGGAGCTTTGTGTGTTGGGACAGGGAGGCATTGGATGTAGAACGCTGGTTTCCAATACTAGTGCCGGATGAACGGTAGTGAGTTCAATTCTCGCAAGCGGCGAAATAATTAAACCTAACTATGAGGATTATCAGGTCACCCACTCCTAATTCGGATGAGAGTGTAAACCGGGGTCTAATCGGTGTACGCATGCATTCCGCCGCAGACTTTAAAGATCCTGACGCTCATGTCCTAGATGAGTGAGTGCCAGAAACACCGATACACCCAGCATGCACTGTAGGTCCTGTTCCCCATCCCCGTGGTATGCCTGTATGGCGCTGCTCTTGCAGCTACCGTGCTTTCTCTGAGAAAGCAACTCGAATTTCACCCGCATGACGAATAAAATCCCAAAGTCCCAGATCCACAATCCAAATACGCCGAAATAGGCCTACCGGTAATCCGCGGTGCATCGATCGATCGGTACAGTAAACCGGTATAGATTCTGTGTAGTTTGTAGATCTACCCTCGGTAAACAGGATACCGGCACTCCACAGAAAGACCCAGAGTGCTCGTTTTTACCGAAGAATAGATTTTCGCGCGCTCAACTACATAATATGATCGCCTATACTTCCCTGTAGAAGGTAATAACAATTTTGGTGAATTGATCTGAATCGCTTCGTCTGGTGAGGTACGTGCGCATTGAACATCCTTACGTTAGTATTATTATTATTATTATTATTATTATTATTATTATTATTATTATTATTATTATTATTATTATTATTATTATTATTATTATTATTATATAGGGGAAAGCTGTCCGTTGAGCGACTTACACAGACAATTGTCTTTGATGGTCTCCTTCCTGATACGAGAATTACGCGTCACTCAATACCACCCGCACAAAATGCTCCCGCTTGGTGTTAAATTCACTGCTGCACTAATCTGTTGGGCGTCTGTGCCTTTAGTCTAAGGGAGATAATGGCCATACTTTACTGCTATAGTAGCCTACCTTTCTGAACGCTCGGACTACGAAGTTGAGATGACGTTTTCGCAAATATTTGGGACCAAGAGGGTATGAATGAATGCATACCAAGCAAATAGTCACCTGTGAATTAGACATTTCGGAAATTTTCTTGCGCCATTTTGATCTAGTCTATCCTTCAGATGCACTTTCACTCAGATTATCTCCATCATACATACCACTAGTATTTCCATCTCAAATAATCCCGTGCGGGAAAGACATTGAGTTCTCCTAACTGCTTTCTTTTGTTTCATTTGAAGTTAACATCATGCTTTTCCTTGTTCTTATTCTTCTCACCCCACCTCACCCCCCACCAATGCTAACCTCCCTATTGCCTTTCTTTCCTTCTTGATCGCATACACTGAAACAGGTGCATGCATAACGGGCATCCGTCGCCTCCAACCTGGGGTTTTCCCCTTTTTTTTCGCCTTCCTGTTCAACAAAGACCAATTATTTCCCCTTGCTTTTGGGGGTGAAAGAAGGACACGATGCCCGAACGGAAAGGAAAAAAGAAGTAAAGAGGGTGAGGACCCTTCTCCTCGTTCCCTCCCCTCCCCCCTCCCCCACCCGCATCCTCCCACCTCTAATAAAAGAAGAAAAGAAATCAAGAACAAATTTGGATTTCCCAGCTTTTTGATTGTGGGGTTATACCTTTCATACACCTTGTGGCCAGTTTTAAGAACGGGGGTGTAAAGTAATGACCACATTTGGCTGTCGTTTTACGGTTTATGCATTGGGTTATGAGATTTTTCACTGACTGGAATTTTGACGGGTGGCCACACCTTATACGTGTAGTGGCCCCAGTTGGCTTACGTTTTTACAGCTTATGCATTAGGTCTGAGTTAGTGGCAACATGTTTATCAAGGCCCGGTTCTAATTTATACACATGTGTAACTGTAATTTCACTACAACAAAGCACTTTTTCGTGACGATAGACTATTTATATAGGTTACACTCGTTGTTGGTTTTTATCAGTAGTTGATTCAGCCCCAATGCTTGAATCCTCCTGATAAGTGTAACTCGGATTCGTTTATCAACGCAACCTGTTCACTCAGCAACAAGGCAGGAGTCGACGCATGAAGTTTTCCGACTTTATTCAGCGTACATCAACAATTGCATTGCTGCCGAGGCATTTCCAGCATTGTGTAACTGCTCTAGCTCTTCAAGGTTTGTAGTAAATTGATGCAGGATTTAAAAAATACACCACACACACGCACACACATACTCCGTCACAAATTTACCCAATTATAACTATACATTGTATACACACATATGACCAGATTGAAAACAAAAATATGTCACTAGAGCCTCTCTCTGAAAAGGACAGGTTCATTAACCCAGGCAGATAGACAGACGAAGATATGCACGATTGATTATTCTCCCTTAGCAAAAACTGTCTTGATTGTCTTCCATCTTGATCGTAATTTTTTTTTATCTTTTGCTGCAGTTTATTATCCCTTTCTATCGGGAAACTCTGGGCCGCCTCCCCCGGGGAAGGCGTAGTCGCAGCCAGTGGCGCGCCCAAACCCTACCTACCTAACAATTTTTAGTGCATTTTTGAAATTTTTGCTGGGGGAGCTAACCGGAGTACCCGGAGAAAACCCCCGAGACGTTGCCCGAGTCGAAAGTAAATAATATTCGGAGAAACATAACGCCCAGATGCTGGCTTGAACCCACACCGGTCAGGCGCCATTGGTTTCTGGCTTGTGGACAAGGCAAGTTAGTCCTGCCTTAGCCCACTTGGCCACAACGCTCGCAATTATGAATTGCGTGAATTTATTTTTTTATTATTATTGTGTGTGTGCGCATCAGAATGTTTATGTGAAGTTTTGTACACATAACGTACCTAACGGTAATAAGCTTATAGGCGTAATCGTAGACAACGGACAAAGTTGGCATTGACGTAACCTATTGGAAAATCATTGGGTCTCTCTAACGTCACTAAAGGGACGACGGTTGTCGGTCGTCATGATCGTAAAAAATGCTTTAAACTGACAGGTACCACACAAACGTGACTATTGTTCAATTTGCCTTAAAATATAAGTGAGCTCCACTTTCTTGTCTAAACCCATCATTGTCGATACGGCAGCTAGAGCAATCGTACTGCTGAGATGGACAATGAAAATTGTTTATACTTTCACCTTGCCTACCACGGATACGAACCTGGGTCATCAATGTGCCATGCTAAACGCATCTACTAATCTACGATGGCGGAGAGAGAAAGAGGGAGAGAGAGAGAAAGAAAGAGAGAGAGAGAGAGAGAGAGAGAGAGAGAGAGAGAGAGAGAGAGAGAGAGAAAGAGAGAGAAGCGCAAACACATATCTATAATCCATCTCAAACAAAAACAAAATACATTGGTTTACTTTAATTATTATTAGAGAGAAAAAAAACAACAGAAACACAAACACACATAAAAATCTTCTTCAAACGAAAGAAGCGAAAAAAAATGTATGTTTTTTAAAACAAGTAACACGACTCGAAGTATATAGGAGCAACAGGCAAACAACTACAGGTGGATATAAAACTTGGAATTCTTTCGCTTTGTTTTAAAAATGGAAGTAAAATTAATGTTTAAAATGTAGATGTAAATAACATCAAAATCTGTCACCGGTAAATCTTGCATTTTATATCAGAATGAAGTTTTTTTTTTTTAAAGAAATGCTTTGCATTAAAAGTGAATATCTTGAGCATAATTATTGATTGTACCAAAAAAAAGTACTGAGCATTGTTAGGTACCAGAAATACGCAAGCAGTATCAACAAATTCAAACTCCACCATTCAACCAGTTAATCAATTCATCAGCATACATCAATCAATTTAGAGTAAGGTATTTCTTTCCTTCTTCCCTTCAATGATGGTTTTGGATAGTTAGTTAGTCATTGTTTATAGGGTCCAGCAAACTGTAAAGAACCGAATCAGGACCACAACTTGGTTGAAAAAGGCTCACCCCTGATCCGTATAAAAAAAATCTGCTGACGCAACCCTAATGGCAACACTGAAGGCACTCCACCAGCCGGTCATCTGCTGAAACAACCCTAATGGTAACACTGAAGGCACTCCATCCGCCGGTCGCGTTACAATAAAGGCATCCCATGCAAGGAACGCTGAGACTGTACTCTAATTTGTCAAACCACCGTTTACAAAATAGAATATAAACATCATTATAAAATATTAACAAAACACGTATTTAATCATTTAAACATATATATAATGCCTAAATTGCGAAATAATAATATTATAGAAAGTCCTAGCGAACGTTTGGCAGAAAGCGTTCATTAGCCCCAAGTTGACCCAACAGACCCCATACACAAATGAGGAGTTTGGGGAGAGTCCTCGAGAAATAAAGTAGGTGACTGGTCTCGCAAGAAAGATAGTAGATTGATAGAACAGATGAGGAACGAGAAAGAATAAGTGAGAATAGCAGAGACATTCGTAAATTTCCACAAAGTGGGGATACTATTTATACAGGAAACCCCGGCACCCCAACGGGGGATGCACTCTCAACATTTGAAAAATAAAATTCGATTTCGATATCCTTCTCCAAATAGCGACATGCCTTTGTTTTACTCCACATGTTTGAGTGACGAATGTGCGTTTGTTGTGTATGCAGTAGAGCCTGTATCACCAGAGCGTGTGTGTGTGTGTGTGTGTGTTGGTCACAGATCGCCGCGCTTTGAGTCTTATTTAAAAATAAGGCGCGTATAGCACAAAATATTATTTTGCTGTGCATTTGTGTAGCCGACACTCACTCGTATAGAACATGAGCGTCATGATCCTTAAAGTCAGTCCGTTTGAATGCGAAGGTTCACAGACTAAACCTCGGTTTACACTATCATCTGCGGTATATATAGAGCATCCACAATCCACTACGCTCTATGGAAACTCAACTCGCATAATGCCATAACGATCATCCTAAATCTAATGAAAGTCAGACTTTGAAGCCACACTGCATAGCAGAGACTGGTCGAGGCATTATGTCGCGTCTGCAATTAGCTAACTCGGAACTTTGTCCTGTTATATACGAACACGTAATAACAAGTCATACATTTAAGCAAAAGGCTAGCTGCCCAGGGGTGGGAATGGGTGAAGAGGAAGGAGGGGGGGGGGGTGTCTGTTTAGACAACAAGGAGGTATACGGAGGCTGAGTTAAAATATACATTTACGTGAAAACATGAACGACACAATTTTAACTAGGCCCTATTTAACATGCCATAACATGTAATCACAATGAGAATGGAAAATCAAAAGAAAACAACAACAACAACAACAACAACAAAACCGACAAAAACGAGAAAACACTCATATTTGACAAATTTCGCAATAAATATTGTATATAATATGACTGAAAGATTTGAAACGAACATTTACAGCAATTCACAAGTAATAATACAACAAAGCGATAGTTCAGCAAGCCATTGAGACAAAATTTACTAAAGAATTCAAATTCAAAGGCTATGTTTGTGTACTTAATTAAGTTAACAATACATACAGCCCTCACACGAATATTTATAGCGATCGACAACAGCAACAATATGGTGAAGCAGCGGCTGAATAGATAATGATACTGAAGATATTATATAATTATTAATCAATAATAACATTAATATATAGCTGAAGGCGAAGTACTACTGAGCAGATTTTCAACCTCAGAATAATCTGCGAGAAATACCTACATCACCAACAACATCTGTATCATGTCTTTGTAAACTTCAAAAAAGCGTTTGACCGAGTCTGGCATGCAGCTCTGTGGGCAACCATGAGAGTGTACAACATCTGCCATAACATTATTGAAGTTATCAAAAGCCTGTATGACGAGGCTACAAGTGCAGTCCTCCACAATGGTGCCATCGGAAACTGGTTCAGAACAACAATCGGCGTGCGTCAAAGACGCCTATTCTCTCTAACACTCTTTAACATCTTTCTGGAGCGCATCGTGTCAAATGTCCTAGTAGATCATGAATGCACAGTCAATATAGAGGGTAAACCAATCTCCAACCACCGTTTTGCGGATGACATTGATGGATTGGCTGGAGAGGAACAAGAACTGTACAGAGGATTGACACCACCTCCAGAGCCTTTGGAATGGAAATAAGTGCAGAGAGGACCAAACTGATTACTAACAACACAAATGGCATCAACTCGGACATCAAAGTCCAAGGCCAATCTCTCAACACAGTGCATAGCTTCAAACATTTAGGAGCCATTGTATCAGCAATGGGTCCTGACAGGAAGTCCTCTCCAGAATAGCACAAACAACTGCTGCCCTTGACAAGGTTGAAGCCCATTTGGAAAGATAGGATCATCAGTCTACACTCCAATGTACGGATGCTGCGCTCCCTTGGCATCTCCATCTTCCTATACTCTTGCGAAACATGAACCCTCACAGCAGACCTACAAGGAAGAATACAAAGCATGGAGATGAGATGCTACAGAAAACTTCTAGACATTTCCTATACCCAGCACATCACCAGTGACAAAGTCCGACAGACCATCACACCAGCTATTGGGCAACACGGTGACATGCTTACATTGGTGATGAAACGGAAACGCCGATGGTATGGCCACGTCATCAGCGCATCAGGCTTTGCAAAGACCATCCTGCAAGGCACTGTGCAAGGGGGCAGAAGAAGAGAGAGACAGAAAAAGAAGCGGGGGGGGGGGGGGGGGGGGGGGGACAACATTCGACAATGGACTTGCCTAACACTGAGGGTTGCTGGGGAGAGAGAGGGGTGGAGTGCGCTGGTGGAACGATCATCGGTGGTGCCCCAACAACTTTCGAGTTGCGGGATAGGACAGGAATAAAACAAGTACTATTTATAAAAGTTTATTCATACAGAGAGAAATCGCTATGCGTGTAGGTTTAAATTAACAGCAAATACAACATGCAGAACAAGAACAGATTCAATACATGGAGAAAACAATGCTGACAAGTTTACTTAAATAGGTGATGAAGAAAATGTTTTGAAAAAGGGGACACGTTAATATCTTTTAAGAGTGGGCGCGTGGAAAAAAACAGATGATGGAATTTATCTCAGATCTGTTCTAATATATGAATTACAAAAGTCTTCATCTCTCGGGATGTCTAAATATATATCTCTGTGCTTGTACAGGTAATTGACTTGATCCTAACCTAAAATCATAATGTATTAATTTTTTTCTGCCCAGAGGCGACAACAAATAATTCTCAAAACAAAAGTGATCTACAAACATTCGCTAGATGACACAAGCAGTACTTTCATGTAACCTCTGATGCCAGGATTGTAAAAACTGGTCTTTTAATCGCTGTTTTAACTGTCTCTTTAAATTTATCTACAGAATAGACGCTTCCATTTGTCCATATAAAAGAAAGTCTCAGATTATTTAACAATGTGTGAACATAATCAAGCCATGGCAGTTCATATCCAGTATTATTGTACAATGAGTGGCTTAATCGTAACATAAGCACCGGTATCTTATTGCAACCTTCTTGAAAAATTCTACACAAAGCCTTACCAAAAACCAAGCAACCTGCACTTAGCCATATAAAAGAAAGTCTCAGATTATTTAACAATGTGTGAACATAATCAAGCCATTTCCAGTATTATTGTACAATGAGTGGCTTAATCGTAACATAAGCACCGGTATTTTATTGGAACCTTCTTGAAAAATTCTACTCAAAACCTGTACCAAGGAACCAAGCAACCTGCACTTAGCATCAAAAGATACTTGGAAGCTGCCAAGCTCACGCAACTCCATGCATGTATGTATTATTTAATTATTCATTGTTTAAAACGTCCCGCGGACTGCAAAGAGCCGAGTCCAGGACCACAACTTGGTTGAAAGAGAACTCGTATTCGATCCGTGTAAAAGATAATAATTAATAATAATAATTTATTTTATAAAGCGCAATTCCAAACTAAAAAGTCTGCTCAAAGCACTCACACGCATACTCTCACACAAGCACTCGCACAATAAGAGACTGTACAACACACTGCTGAAACAATGATAACACTTAAGGCACCACCAGCCGGTCACTTTACAATAAAGGCATCCCATGCCGGGGACACATGGTGGCACGATTGGCAGGTCACTGACCTAGTTAATATTTCTGCGGAGTGTGGTCAAAATCCGTTCATTGGTTCTTGAGAGATGGCCTCCAACGAACAAACGGACAGACCGACCGACGAACAGACAGACATTTTGGCTCGTTCTGATTCCCAACAAGGATCTCTTTGGTTTGAGACCTACCACGCTGTATGCAATAGTCCTTGGGGGGATAAATCACCACCACAAATACAGTCATACACGTAGTTTGTCACTTCCAGCAGTTCCCGTTTGGCCTCGATGCTCGACTCGCTTTCAAGCCCTTCGATTCTTAAGCCATAGAGAAAGTTCGTCGTCCCGGAGAAGTTGATGTAAACGCGTTCGAGTTGCGCCTTCTCGCGTTTGAAATTCTTGTTCACATAAGCTTCGCTCATGTCTTCTTCGAGCTGGCCATCCAAAAAATGTGCAAGGTTCAAACCTGAACAAGAAATGACAAAGAAGCCATTGAAATTGTCATTCCGACATATGAACAGAATCAATCCGAATACATTTAGAAGGTCTTAGTGAAATCTAAAGAGAAACTTAAAAGAAGATTTTAAAAAAATCCAATCCAAGACAGAAATCCAATGTAAAATAAATGTAAGCATTTAAGGTTTTATTTTTTTAAACACAAAGTGAAACCAAGCCAGAACAAACTAATAAGCTATTATGCGCACATGATCAAACACACATGCAAAGATCATCCACAAAAAAGAAGGAACGAGAACGGCAAAGCCCATATGACTCGACTCACATGCTCCTTATGGAACCTGCAGTATTGAAAATGAAAATGACTGCCCTCCCCTCACCCCCCCCCCTCTCCACCCCAAAAAAAATAAAAAGTATAACTTTATTTTTGGATTATATGGGACTTTTCTCGCACAGATTTGCAAAAAGCTGGAAACAACTTTTTTTGAGTAGGGTGGGGGGAGAGGAATGTGGGGGGGGGGGGGGGGGGGTGAGTGAGTAAATAGACTTACATTGCTCTTTGCAGGAAAAAAATAAAAGTTTTTTTCCTCCTCCAAAAATACCGTCGCTTAAATAGGTCGCAAAACAGGGGGAGAGTGAGTGTTTATATACTCACTTTCTGGTTCATCATCTGCACAAAGTGACATAGCCATAGTTAAAGCCATCTCCTCGAAGGTCTGGTAAGCCCAGCGCTTGCACACCTTGTTCTGAAAAAGAAGCCTGAAGATGTTCCACTCTTTAGGAAGCTTTTCGGCCTGCACAAACAAACGGGTACAGACTATCAACAAAACTGAATAAATAATACAAAAATAAATAAATAAATAAATAAATAAATAAATAAATAAATACACACAAAAAGAAACAAATCCAGCAAAGGACTGGAGGGATAAGGAGTTACATATCTCATGCATGCAAAGACCTGGTGCAGAGAGACAAGAGCAGGCAGACAAGGAGGTAGGCAGAGAAAATTTCAACAAGAATGACGTGGAGGTGCAGGAGAGGAGTGAGGGTGGGGGGGGGGGAGCGGGGGAGAAAAGAAGAAGAAAATACTGACCTCCGTGCTCGTCATCCGAACTTGCCCAAATGCCATGGACTCTACCCCGGACGACTCCGACTCCTGGTGGGTCCACCTGCAGTACAAGTGAAGTAGGGCAAGGGACTTGATTTTGATCCAGTTCTGCAGGCAGTCCTTGTTGAGCTGAAACCACAGCCAAAATGATCATCTGTATCTACGGCACAGTTTCATAAATGCTAACCATTGGCAACAGAGAAGAGGATATATAGATCTTTCCAAGTGACCTTCAGCACAATGACAGCGCCAATCTGAACCTTCTTATGCCCAACACACTCACGCACGCACACACACGTACACATACACAGTGAGAAATTAAAAAAAAATTACAAGTAGATCTACTTTCAATCAGACTACAAGCGGAGGGCTGGGTATAGTATGGAGGAAGCTTTTCATTTGGGTCCAGCGGTACAATGTCTAACATGGTCGGCAGTTATTGGGGTAGCATGGGTTAAATATATCTATAAGCTCACATATTTCGGCCAGCGCTTTGAGCTGTTTTTTGACCTGAATGTGCGGTTTGTAAGAATAATTAACTTAAACTTCAAATAACCTTTACAGCCAAAACGCGAGCTCCACGAAATTGTGCAGTAACTATAGTTTTCAATATAAGGTAGCTACTTACCTCTTTTATCGCAGCCTTTTTGGGAGTCCTTTGAACGAACTTCTTTATGAACTCCAGGCCTCCCAGAAAGATGGGCTCCAGTAGCTGCATCGGGCTATAGTATTTGCTCAGCAGCGTCTCTGCTGTAACAAATGTTCCCATAGACTGGTTGACCAGCTGTTCTTTCTTTTTGGTGGGAGGGACCTTCTTTGCTTTGCCCTTTCCCTTGGGCTCTTCTGGCGGGGGCTGGTAGGGAGGAATCTGTTCGCTTTCGTCCGGCCGCGCAATATCCAACATGGTTGTGCGTGTCATTTCATCAATATCTGCTGCGCACACACCTTGGCTCGCCTACAAACAGAACAAAGCAAGCACTGCATGCAGTCTTTTAGTGCCCCTGTAGTTGCCATCATCATCATCATCATCATCATCATCATCATCATCATCATCATCATCATCATCATCATCATCATCATCATCATCATCATCATCATCATCATCGTCATCACCACCACCACTACCTCCAACACTACCACCATCACCAGCAGACTGCTCTATCAATCATATTATATCTCTCGGTCTCCGTCTCCCTATTAATTTTGTTTAGTCGTTGGCATGTAGCTTATGACTGAATATCGGGGAATGTGAGCGTAAATGATAACGAGGAACGATTGCAAATTAGGCTCCCGCCTAAAATCTGCTTCCTTGTTGGGAATAAAAGGTATGAGTCTGTGTGTGTGTCTCTCTCTCTGTCTGTCTCTCTGTTTGTCTGTCTGACTGTGTCTCTCCACGGAAATACATATCTCTCACTCCCCCATACCCCATCTCGCTTTCTTCGCCGTTGCGTTAAGCTTCTTACTTACCAGAGAGCGTAGAAAGGCGTTCATAGCGACTCTGGCGTTTTGCACGCTCTTCAGCACGTGATGTTTGCTTTGGACAAGTTCCAGCCATTCCTCACCCCTTTTGGCACGATCCTTCGCCTTCCGGTTTGTTTTAATTTTGTGGTTTCTCTCGTTTACCTTGTCCTTCTCCATGATCTCTGCACAACGGATACACACTATTAGAAGCTTCTCACATGCTCCTGGTAACCTACACGCCATACAGCAGTTCTTTTGGTATCAAACACACAAGCGCACACACACATAAACAAACAAGCACACACAACACATATGGGCGACATTACAATAATAAATAATAAAATAAAGACAGAAATAAATACATAGAACAACAAGAAAGACAGGTAAGCAAATTATATTATATATCATAATATATATTATGTATCGGGGAAAGAAAGAAAAACAAAGGAAACAGAGAAACAAGCAGTTTTTAAAGAGAATAGAAAAACGATACAAAAGCACAAAAAAATATAAATGAATCCAATTTTAAAAAAAAATTAAGACAAAGAAAACAAACCGAAAGAAATAAAGAAGGCCTGAAAAAGAGAACCAATGAAAGAAAGAATTTTAAATTTAAATAAAAAGAAGAGGAGGCTACAAATGAACAAAGCTTTCAAGAAAGCAAAACAAAGAAAGTGAAAGAAAGAGCCAAGGAGAAATAAAGGAAGAAGAGTAATACAAATTTCTATCAATCGCTTTTTCTTCAATAAAACTCAAAGCGCGGCCATCTGTAGAGATCGTTAAAACAGAAGTCGGAATTGTTATTTGATTTAAGTTAGATTGACTGTATCCAGTACCATCATTGAAGGGAGGGAGGAAAACCGGAAACAAAGGGAAACGCTCGGTGTCGTGAAAGGTCTCGTACGATCGTCCAACGCGTGGTTCGCCGAGCCCGCGACTTTCGGCATAGGAAACTAGGTCATTGTCAACTGACCTAGCTACCAAGCCACCCCCGAAAGAAAAAGACAAAAAAAAAGGAAGCAAACTGAACTATTACATTCACATTATCATTGTGAAGCGTCTTACTGGTTTCTTGCATGCCAGCTTTCAAGCACTCATGCAGTCTGCAGGGCCGACAAGCTGTTCTTTTGCGTGACTCCGTAAAGTAGCACGGTATCGTGCACACTCGCTCCAGAAGAGTGTCCTTTTCCTTCTTTTGGATCACCCTCTTGAAAAAGCCCTGAACACACGAAAGAGAACATACGCTGCAATAATAATAATAATAATAATAATAATAATAATAATAATAATAATAATAATAATAATAATAATAATAACAATAATAATCGTACAACCCTTTTTTCCTAAGTCGATCAGGTCCAAGCAATGGCAAACGATACTATAAACATAAAATACACTACGATGCCATACGATAGCGATGGGACTCGTGACTTCGCTCCTCATACATTTTAAAAAAATTTTTTATTTTTTTATGGGTGCTAGTGGTGGGGCACGGGGATGGAAAAGGGGGGTGGTGGTGTAGGCGTGGTGGCTTCGGGTTGCCATAAGGCTCTAGAAGCATAATAATACATTACCGTTTTTTAAATGAAACATAAAAACGAAAGGGAAATCTAATACATATTACAGCAAGAGGAAAAACAACAAATTTTTTTACCGTTTTTAACATTAAAACACACAGACAAAATGAAACATAATAAAACTTTACCGTTTTCAATTTTTAAAAAATGTCAACGAAAGAAACACATAATACCAATGACTGCATTTGAATTTAACACCAAAAAGGGGCCAGAAAAATAATATGTCTGTTTACGGTAACATTAAAAAAAATAGGGTCGGTAGGTAGTCTTCTTTTTTTCCCTTTCTTTTCTTTTTTAAACCCTTTTCACCTTTTTGCGAATTTTGGTGTGTGTGGTTTTTTTTACATTTTTTTTTTCAAACAAGTGTAGTCGGGTCAGGCTAAAAAATTAGTTTCGGTCGGGATACCGTAAACAGACATTTTTTGGTTGTTGTTTTTTTTGGGGGGTGGGGGTGTGTGTGTGCTAAACACACATACAAACACACACGCACGTACACACACACACAAGAAAACACAATAAAATCTGACCGTTTAACTAAAATGAAAATAAAAAATAATATATTTTAAAGTTGTTTTTTTTTAAATTAAACATTTTTAAAAACCCAGGGGGAATACAATACATTTTACCGTCTTTGAAATTGAAGAGAAAAAAAAAACAAAAGGAAAACATAATATAAATTTTACCACTTTTGAAATTAAAATTTTTTAAATGAAGGAAAACATAACACACTTTACCGGTAAAAAAAAATTAAATTAAACACAGACGAAAACAGGAAAAACACAAAAATCTTATCTTATTTTAACTTACCTTACATCCTTCACAGACTAGTTTCCCATAGTGAAAGCCAGTCGTTGGCTTGACCCTGCACACTTCGCACTTTTGTCCTTTTCTCACATAACCTGGCAATCTGGTGGGTTTTGTGCCAGGTCGCCATCTCTCACCCCTTTTTTTGCATCGGGGATGTACTGGTGATAACAGCAAGCGTTGAGAGGGGTTGACGGTGTTGGAGATGTGGTGGGGTGGCTTTGCCGTAATGATCTAGAACCAGAATTTAATACATTTTAACCGTTTCTCGTAAATTACAACTAAAAACAAAAAGAAAACAAACACCACTTCTTTTACCGTTGATGAAATTAACATACACCAACAAAGCGAAACACACAATTTTATCGGGTAATTAAAAATAAAAACGATAGCAAAGCATATTACTGTTTTTAAAATTAACACCAAAACCAAGAGGAAAATGGAACACATTTTACCAGTTTTGAAATTAAAACACACAAACAAAAGGAAATATATTTTAATTAAAAACAAAAATAACAGGAAAACAATAGGCCGGGTTTTATTGGTCAAAAGAGGGGTGGCTAAAGCATGTTGGGGTTGCTAAAGCATGTTTGAAAACAGAGCACAAGAACACAGAACCAGAAGAGAGGGAAGTGTTCATGATAGTTCTAATGGTAGGAATGACCTCACCATCTTCCTATATGCTTGCGAAGCATTGACCCTCACAGTAGATCTACAACGAAGAATACAAAGCATGGAGATGGGGTGCTACAGACAGGCATGCTACTCTGAAAATGTTGTTTTCCAGGAAAATTTTGGAAGGATTAGCAGAGCCCCGAGAGCGAGCCTGCAAAGCAGGCGAGCCCCCTAGGGGGGGGGGGGGTCCGGGGGGCATGCCCCCCGGAATTTTTTTTTTAAAGTTAAAATCTGTGCAATCTGGCACATTCTGAGCACTTTTTGAAAGACGAAAAATCAATCAACAAAGATGAAAAAACTCAAACATTTTAGTTTAAACTATATATAAGAAATGACACTGGTAGGCCTACATGTCTGTTAACATTATTGTATTATAGACTGTCATTTAGAAATAACATCAGTCCTCAGAAGAGTGAACAAAATAAACTAACCTTGAGTTTAAAAGTGTTCTTTTTACAAAGTCATGTTTTCTTCGATTGCTTTTTGAAAAATGTCAAATGTGCTTTTTTGGCCTCATTTTTCAGCGTGTCTATGGCTTTCCTTTTGCAGATAACTCTGGCATGTTGCCTGTCAAATAAGGCAAGTTTCTTTTTCCTTTCTTCTTTTCTCTTAGCGAGGACACTGTGATACGACTCTCGAGCAGTCGAAATATTGTTAATCAATCTTTTGTTGACAGGATCCCTCATCACATTCTCCCTGTGAAAGAAAGCTGTAGCACTTTTTCCTGAGGCAGCCAGAGCATATCGCGTGGTGTGGTAAGCGTTAAATGTGGCCATATCCATTCGGCCACTTCTTTCATCAATCACATCACCCATTATGTTGAAGGAACTTTCTACCATTGGGCCATGGAAAATTGACAAAACTGCCTTCACCACTTGAGATAGATGTTTCAGAGAATACTTGCTGATCATGTTGGCCCACCAGACATCTATCCTCTGACCTTCATCCAAAGCAGGAATATCTTCCTCTCCAAAAAAATTCCGCACTTCACTGCTGTAGGCAGCTTGTAGGGACTCTATCTGCTCTCCTTCACTGGTCACCTCAACAGCATCACCAGAAATTGATTGACCTTTCAACACTTCGCCAGGCAGGAATGATGGCAGCTTTAAGACCTTCTCCAATGCTTCTGAGCATTTCTTTTTTGGATTCAATCCCCCGGCTGCCTGTAGAAAACCATTCCTGAGTGGCATTTTCTCCAGGAGGACTTTGCCACAAGCAATATATCCTTGTAGAACTGTCTGTCTGAAATTGTGCTGGACATCCACAGGAAGATTTCTCAGAGGCACCTCAGCTTTTCCCAGGAAAACTGCATCCAGTGACAGGTGGACATTTGATACTATGCTACTATTAGTAGTACACAAAAACGCTTTCATACGTTATGAAACTTACAAAAAAAGAGAATCGTGGTGAAGACTGTCAAAAATCAAACGGAAACAACTGGTATAACACAGAGCGAATCACGTAAGAGAGAAGCAATCTGATTGGTGAGATAAATTTAGCTAGCCAATCACAACGCCGCTTTGATATGATCGTTAAATTGACTGTCATGGCGGCCTAGCAGATGAATCCCGCTGATATCGCCTACTGTGATAAAAACGCTTGCATTTTTTTTTTTGGACACAGATTTTTTTAATTTTCCAGGAAATTTTTAAATCACCAGGAAAGCCAAAGGTCGATCTCCAGGAATTCCTGGAATTCCAGGAAAAGTAGCATGCCTGTACAGAAGACTTCTGGGCATTTCCTATACCCAACACATCACCAACGACGAAGTCCGACAGACCATCACACAAGCCATTGGACAACACGATGACCTGCTCACAGTGGTGAAGAAACGGAAACTTCGATGGTATGGCCATGACAGTGCAAGTTCGAGGTAGAAGAAGAGGGAGACCGAAAAAGAGGTGGGAGGACAACATTCGAGAATGGACTTATTTGACACTGAGCGAAGCCATCAGGGCTGCTGAGGACAGAGAAAGATGGAGTATGCTGGTTAAACGATCATCTGTGGTGCCCCTACGACCTCCGAGTTACGGGACAGGATAGGATAGGATAGGACCTCACACCCCTCTAGACAGTCAAAAAGCTTTTCATTGGGAATGGGCCCTAGCCGACAAGAATTGTAGACATGGATAGGATGATTTTCTTTACCTGTTCTTCGGTGACTGGAATTAAAGCACTCCTGGCAGGAGTTCTAGAGAAGCTCAGCGAGGGCGCAGGAGTCGCAGCTAGATGTAAGGAACCAAGCGCTCTTCTAACATCAGCAATCCTACTTCTGCAGTACTCGCTAACCATCCCATCCTTTTTGAAATGATAAAAAGGACAAACATAATATAATATGTAACCGTTTTTTTAAAGCAAATACATATAAAAAAACAGCAGCAAAAACCCCCAACTCCCCCCCCCCCTTCGTCCCCATCTTGTGTTTAACTTACCATGGATCTCTCACATAAAAATCAACATAAAAACGTTACAAGGTTTTTAAAAATTAAAGCACAGCGACAAAAGGAAACATAATACACATTTACAGGTTTTTTAAAAATTACAAATAAAAACGACAGGAAAACAATTGGCCATGGTTCGTTTTTTCAAAAGAGGATTGCCTAAAGGATGTTTGAAAAAAAAAACGAACAGAACCAGAAAAGAGGGAAGCGTCCACGATGATAATTGTAATGGTAGGAATGACCTCGTTAAGACAGTCAAAAAGCATGACGACAACACCAATGGCATGAACATGGACATCAAAGTCCAAGGCCAATCCCCTTAACACACTGCATAGCTTCAAATATTTAGGAGCCATTGTATCAGACAATGTGTCTCGACAGGAAGTCCTCTACGGGATCGCACAAACAACTGCGGCCCTGAAAAGTGTGAAGCCTATTTGAATAGACAGGACCATCAGTCTACATTCCAAGGTAAGACTGCTGCGCTCCCTTGTCATCTCCATCTTCCTATACGCTTGCGAAACATGGCCCTCACAGCAGATCTACAACGAAGAATACAAAGCATGGAGATGAGGTGCTGAAGAAGACTTCTGTGCATTTCCTATACCCAGCACATTACCAACAACGAAGTCCGACAGACCATCATACAAGCCATTGGACAACATGATGACATGCTCAAAGTGGTGAAGAAACGGAAACTCAGATGGTATGGCCACGTCACCAGAGCATCAGGCCTTGCAAAGACCATCCTGAAAGGCACGGTGCAAGGAGGCAGAAAAAGAGGGAGATAGAAAAAATTTGGGAGGACAACATTCAAGAATGGACTTGTTTGACACTGAACGAAGCCATGAGGGCTGCTGAGAACAGAGAAAGATGGAGTATGCTGGTTAAACGATCTTCTGTGATGTCCCAACGACCTTCGAGTCATAGGATAGGATAGGATAGGATAGGTAGGATCATACATCTCTCCCATGAAAAACAAAAGAAACACGTTACAAATTTTACCAAAGTTTAAACTTAAAACTCAGCAACAAAAGGAAGCATAATACAATTTTACAGTTTTTTAATTTAAAAAAAAACCCGACACCAATGCAATATAATTTAACGTTGTGTTTTGTACATGTTAATTTTAAACAAACAAAAAAAAACACACCAAACATTTACCGTGTTTGAAATTAAAACACAGACAAAAGGCAACAATTCCATTTTACAGGTTTTGGTAATTAAAAATAAAAGGACAATAAAGTTTACTGGTTTTTTAATTACACTTTTTTTAAAGGCAGAGGAGAACATATACATGTTACCGTTTTTTAATTTAAAAGCAAAACCCACAGAAAAACATCATGCATTTTTATTAAACATTATTTTAAAGTAAGATAAAAACATAATTATATTTCCCCCCTTTTTGAAATTAACCCACACACACACACCTACCCCCCCCCCCCCCACACACACACAACATAATAAATTTTACCGTTTTTGAAAGTAAACACAGGCAAACACAATAGGAAAAGCCCCAAAACCTCATGTCGTGTTAACTTACCTTCTTACAGCCCTCACAGACTCGTCTCCAAAACTGATTGCTGGTCGTTTGCTCTAACCCGCACACTTCGCACTTTTTTCCTTCTTGCCAATAACTTATCAAGGTGGTCGGTTTTGTGCCTTTCTGGACCTCATCCCCTATACACCTTTCTTCACCCAGGGGTTCCGGTGATGGGAATCGGTGGTATGAATTTGTGTTGGTGGTGGTGATGTGGTGTGTAGTGATCTAGAAGCATAATAATAATAATACATTTTACCTTGTTTTTTAACATAATTATCATTACAAATAAAACCAAGGGGAAAACATTAACACATTTTTACCGTTTTTCAAAGTAAAGCACACACAGACAAAAAAAAAAGCATAATACAATTTACCGCTTTTGAAATTAAAAATAAAAACGAGCGCAAAACAACACATTATTACCGTTGTTGAAATTAAAACACTGACCAAAAAAAAAGGAAATGAAATATAATTTTTAAGTTTTTCATTAAAAATAAAAATGAAAGGAAGGGATAACACATTTTTTACCTGTAAAAAAATTAACATCAAACACAAGTGGAAAACGTACCACATTTGACCGGTCATGAAATTAAAAAAAACACACAGACGAAAGTAAACATAATATAATCTTACAGGTATTTTTAAAATTAAAATTATAAAAAACACAGGAAAACAATACATTTAACCGGTGTTTATATTTTCAGTAAAAACAAACAAGGAACACAAGTAGCTTTTACCATTTTTGTAATTAAAGCGCATATTACATTACATTACATGGTTATTGCTTTAGGTCCAGCGGACTCTTCTGAGCCAAATTAGGACTATTAAAGCGCACAGGCAAAATAAAACATATTACAATTTTACAAGTTTAAAAAAAGGGAAAACAATATATTTTTACCGTTTTTATAATTAAACTTTTTTTTTTAAGCCAGAGGGAAACATACATTTTATATAATAGTGTCTTTTAATAACAATAATTATTTATTTTCTTCTGCGCAAAACCAAACGTAAAGCTTGCTCTAAGCACCCACACGCATAAACCCATACATACACTCGCAAAGAAAACTATTTCAACAATATAATACAACTTCATGAGATAAACACTTTCCACATCGTAAGAAATCAAAACAAACATCATATCTAAGCATATAAAAGACATTTTTAGAAAGAAGCACACATAAACACACACACACACACCACATGAATGAAGTTACATTAAGAATAAATAACGACGCAGTGTAACAAATTACTCAAACTAAAAAGTACTAAATAGTTACACGAAACAAATATTAGTAATATGTCAGTAGTAAAAACAGTATTGAAAACCCATTAATAAGAATTTGTTTTATAAAACACATTAACATTTAACTAAAAAAAACTATTTAAAAAGTAAAAAATAGACATGCAATGCCAACCCAAATAAACAATTAAAAAGGTGTATAAGCAAGCAAATCATTCAGACAAGAACGTCACACAAAAGACACTGATCGAACACACAAACACACAAAGTACAAGACACACACAATTATTCACTCACTCACAAACTGATTGTTCTGGTTCTAAAAGTATATGTATTTGGTAAAGAGGTAGGTTTTGAGGTTCTTTTTGAACAAGCGAGAGACTGGGAGTTCTGGAGGTTGGAGAGTTCCAAAGACTTGAGGCAAACACAGGAAAAGACCTCCTGCTACAGGACTTAAAGTACCTGAGGACCGAGGCGAGAGCGGCCTCTTGTGAACAGAATGATAGAGCAGGTTGGTAGGGACAGAGAGATAAGAAGGGCAAGGGGATCAGTTTGCAGGTTTTGAAAGCAAAGAGAAATAATTTTGTAATCGATACGAGCCTTTTTACAGGCAGCCAGTGTAAAGTTTCTAGAGCGGAAGTTGCATTATAATGACGAGGTTGACGAAGGTCAATGGGAGCATCTTTATTCTGAATGCTTCAGTTCAGGTAGATTAACGTCCCCGGACACATCAGCGTATAGGGGACTTATTATTCTGAATGCGCGGAAGTCTGGCAAATTTATAATCAGGAAGGCCAGCCAAAAGTGAGTTACTGTAATTAAGTCAAAAAAGAATGAAATAGCACGCTTGTTGGTGCCCAGTCTTCGGAGATGGAAGATCAGAGACAGACGTTGAGAGAGTGGAGTTCTGCTGAAGGCTGCTCCGTTAACCAATCACACCGAACTGATGCACTCAGACATAACATATTCAAAAGCAGGAATACCCGAAGGAGGATCAGAATTATGCAAGTGAGAATCATCAGCAAAGAAATGATGAAGAAGTTGGAGAGCATTAATCACGGAACTGAGTAGTTAATTGTGAACACGACAGTGCCAAGAACTGAGCCCTAGGGAACTCCATTCTCCAAAGATGAGGGAGCGGACCTGATGTTGCCCACAGTGACAGATTGAGTACGACAGGAGAGGCAAGAACGAAACCATGCTAAAACTATTCCAGTGCGACCAAAGTGCTCTTCCAGACGGGCGCACAGAATTTCGAGGTCAATGGTGTCGATCGCAGCGGACAGGTCAACTGATAAGCTCCGTCAGATACCATACCCTCATCCGCCGCCTCCAACAGATCGTTGACCACGCGTAGTAGCGCGGGCTCTGTACTATGTGGCGTTTTCGGTAGGCTGACTGAAACGGCTCCAGCAGGCCATGTGTCTCGAGATGAGGCAGAAGCTGTGTCAGAACAATGCGCTCAAGAGTCTTAGAAAAGGCACGTTGGAGACAGGACAATAGTTTGGTCTTTTTAACTTCAGCATCAAGGCCAGTTTGTTTGTTTTTCAAAAGAGGGTTGACCAGATAAAACATATTTGAAAACTGAGGGAACAGAACCAGAAGACGCGGAAGTGTTCTTGATAGTTGTAATGGTAGGAATGACCTCATCAAGACAGCCAAAAAGCTATTCAGTGGGTATAGGGTCTAGCTGACAGGATTTGTTTTAGGCACGGAGAGGATGATTTTCTTTACCTGCTCATCGGTGACTGGAATTAAAGCATTCCTGGTAGGCCTAGGAGTTCCAGAGAAGTCCAGCGAGGACGAAAAATTCTCAGTTGGGTGTAAGGAGTCAACCGCTCTCTTTACGTCAGCTATCTGTCTTCTCAAAGACTCGCCGATACTCCCATCCTTTTTGAAATTTAAAAAAAAAAACACCAAATTAAAATTAAAAATAAATTTAAAAAAAAGACATGAAAAAGATTTTACCGTTTTCAAAATTCAACACGGACACACACACACACACACACACACACACACACACACACACACACAAACAAACAAAAACAACAATGAAACAAACCAACAAAAAAACACCAGCAAAAGCCCCAAAACCTCATCTTGTGTTAACTAAATATACATCCCTCACTGACTCGTTTTTCCATATTGTCGTTTGCTCGAACCCGTACACTTCGCACTTTTCCCCTTCTTGCGCGTTAACTCGGCGATCTGCTTGGTGCCAAGCCTGTCCGAACATTATCCCCTAATCCCTCACACCTTTATGGTTTGCTAGTGGTGATGGTTGTAATAATCGGAGGTGTGGAAGGAGGCGGGGGGTTCGTGATGATGATTACATGACAGAAGTGTTGTGGGATGGATTTGTCTTTTTAAAATAAAGAAATCATAATAAATTTTACCGTTTGTCCTTTGTGCGCATAACCCAGCAATTCCTCATACACTCTTTGTACTTCTGAAGTAAATCCAGGGTATGGAGGTTGGATGCTGGTGGTTGTGGAGGTTTTGTGGGATGAGGTTGCTGTATCGATCTATACGCATAATAATACATTTTACCGTTGTTGTTTTTGTTGTTGTTTTGTTGTAAATTACAAATAACAAAAAAGAGCAAAACCACACTTTTTTTAACCGTTTTTGAAATTAAAGCAAACAGATAATCAACATAATACAATTTTACCATTTTTGAAATAAATAAATAAAAACACGAAAACACAATACCTTTGTTAAAATTAAAACACAGCAACAAAAGCAAATTTAAAAAAATGTTACAAATGAAATAATTTTAAAATAAAATAATTGTAGGCTACAAATTAAAAATTAAAACGACAAGAAAACAATACATTGTAATGTTTGTTTATTTTATTTTTTTTTAATGAAAACCAAAAAACTGAAAATATGATACATATTGCCGTTTTTTTAAATAAATTAAAACATGCAGACAAAAGGAAATATAATAAAATTGTACATATTTTAAAAATTTTAAAATTAAAGGAAAATATAATATATTTTACATTTTTTTCAATTAAACATTTTTTAAGTCAGATTAAAACATACATTTTACCTATTTTGAAATTTTAAATAAAAGGAAATCATAAGAAATTTTACCGTGTTTGAAATTTCTTTTTCCGCATAATTATTCAATGTCCACAATTCCTCACGCCTTTTTTTTGGTGGTGGTGGTGGAAATCCAAGTTTTTGAGGTTGGGTGGTGTTGATGGATGTTTGGTTGGGTTGGGTTGCTGTGCAGACATAATAAACCAAAACAATCCCATTAACGTCTTGTTCTCTATCGAATCATACTCCAAACCACGGGTCAATAGCTAAAATCACACGCACACCAAGAAGACATTGCAAAATTATTTTCAAGTGAAAAGGCTTAATTGGTGTTAGAATTACTGCTACTGTTTGTTAACAAGCTTAAATTAAAAGTCCCCAACTGAAAACCTTTGTTTACTTTAGGCCAAAATGGGTTTTATTCTAATATTCGCATTGTTATCACAGTAAACAATGATACAACGGGTTTTCGTTGCTCAAACCAAACGCTGAAGTTTGAATGTTCCACTTCGGTTCTGACAGGGAGTTATTTCCATGTTTTAACGGTACAGTGAGCGGTATGGCTTTTGATCCTTTTCTGAGAAAGGAAACCAAGCGGCTTGAAGAGTGCGTCTTTGGTGTCTTGGGTAGGGAGGGGTCTATTTTATTAACCCAAAAATGAGAAAAACCTCACGAGCAATTCTTTTGTGTCTCTTACGGGCTTTTATAGATGCTATTTTTAACTCAAGAATGTTGGCTAGCTGTTACACTCGATGTTGGTTTTGTTTTTATCAATAGTTGATTCAGCCCCAATGCTTGAATCCTCCTGATAAGTGTAACTCGGATTCGTTTATCCACGCAATCTGTCCACTCAACAACAAGGCAGAAGTCGTCTTATGAAGTTTTCCAACTTTATTCAGCGTACATCAACAACTGCAGACAATCGCTCAATCGCTTTTCACTTTCTCTCTAACGTTTTCTCTTAACAACTTTCAACTTTCCAACTTTCAACTTTTAACTTTCATTTGAAACAGTGTGGCATGTATATAGTCTCTCTATACTCCAGAAAATTTTAGAACACTCCAGCTTGACGCACCACAACCAATCAAAACAAACTTCGTCATCACTGTCTTACGTCATACAACTTTCTTCATCATAAAAGAACCTCTCAGCTTCTATTGGATCTATCTAGATCCTTCGATCGATGGTAAACAACCAACTCTAGAAAATTCTCCAATAATATCGATCAACTAAAATTATCAACATTATACCAAGCTTCTTCTAACAACAATGCAAAATCAAATCAAAGGTAAATACATTCTGTTATTGAATGCTTTGCAAAACAAAACGATCGGATCTATCGTGCGGGTCCCACACGCACCATCATGCGCGTCTCAACGTAACACTAGCCCTTGCTATTAACAGGCACACAAACTACGGAATTTATTCATGTACAAAATGAACTATACTTTCGAAAAGGTTATTTTCTGACGTAAACTTATTTTTAAGTTGGGCAACACTCATTGTGACTGTTAAAAGGATCCGTAGAGGGGGCGCGATCAAAAGAAGTCCTTTAAATGAAATGTATCACGTTGTACAGAGTGGAAAAGGAAACAGTCTTGTAAGCCCGTTGTCTTTTTAAAAGTCGTAACCACTACACCACCACATCTTTTCGTGTAAACACTGTCAATGACCTCTAGCGGGCGGGCCCGCGCGCCGCCTAACACAGTGCAAAGGGCCGTTAGCCTACTTAGCATTTTCTCAGCGCAACATTCGGTAACCGGGCTGTGCTTGCAGTGTGGTATGCAGCGCAGATACTCGTCCATCCTCCTATTTTGTTGTGTCGTTTGTATTGTTTGTTTTCTTCAAGGAAAGAGACACGTCTACAACACATCCGTTTTGTGGCGTAACAAATATATTGACAGAATATGTTGTTGGTGGTATATGGTTTCATCAGATGGTTTCTCTCGCGTGTTTTATTCAAGTGACAAAACTAATATGGCAGTGGTTTTTTGTTTATGCTGAAGAGAGCAAAGGAGATACAAAGCCTGAGCTCGTGGGGGAATTTCTGCGAGAGGATGCTGCGAGATTTCAGAAACGAAGACTTTTCTCCTCGGTTTAACCATGGCTAAGTTCTCGGATTTTACTAAAATGACGAGCATTACAGACGCAGACCACGGACTAAACAAACCTATCTTTGGCAAGGAGATTGACCTTTGTTCGGGCACCGCACTACCACCCCTCAATCGGAGGATACAGCTTCTTTGCTCTCCGTTTTACAGTGTAGGAGGGGTTGATGAATAAAGAACAACTGAGGTTTGCTTCTTGCATGAACAAGCAAAAGAGTAGGCCTATAGTGCTCGTGAATTGATTTTCTCGGTGTTAAATTTAGGCAGAAGGAAATTATATTGTGTACACGTGCAAGTGTGGAAGCAAACCATTGGCTGTTACATTATTCTAGGTCTACAATGAAAAACTAAGCCAGTAAATTAAATTGATTCGTGCATTGCATAAGTTTACTTTAATTATAGTTCTTTAATTTATCCACTTTGTATTTTCATATTAAAATTATGTTGTTTTTTACTATTACGTTACTTTATTTTTACTTTTAAAAAAGTTAATTTAATGTGTGTATATTTATTTTGTTTAAGTTTCGATTTATTTTATGATGTGTCGATTTAAAACTTTTGCATTAAATCATCTATTAACTGTTTCCAAGTTTATAAGTGTTAAATTAACACATAGGAAAAATCAAAATAATTATTAGGAATATTTTTTTATAAATGAAAAGAAGCTGAAAAAGATGTCACCTCCGGACGGACGCCGGGCGACGCCAAGAACAATAGTTCCCCCAGCTTGGGAACTAAAAATCATTTAGATTCATGAACTGCCATGGGTATTTCCTCAACACTGTACAAGGGAGTGTGTGACCTGTACGACCTGAGCTTCACCCCGCCAGTGTTTTGCTAGAGGCTGTACAACTTAATGCAGGTGACGATGTCAGATGGCGTTCAGCCTTCTTAAATTGTTAAAGAACTACACCCACAAGTCTCGGAAACAGGACCACCCTATCGTTATTCAAGGACTTGCCAACAGTTCTCATATCTCGGATAAATACCAGTGTTTTGTAGATCATGTACACAACAAAACGAGCTTTTCGTTGCATTTAAAAACCATATTTTTAACAGTCTAAATAATCATAATAATGTGAATCCTGCCTCCACTTTTAACTTTCCTTGTTGAGTTTGAAATTATAGGAAACAATATTAAACTATACCAGGATTATAAGCACGTTGCAACTCCTTGATGCGCATATTTGTGGAAATTTACTGCAAAAGACAGCAAACCTTAATTATATATATTTTTGTAAAAAGTATAATGCTAAATAACGCTTCTGCGAGAGGAGAGCGGCAGCGCGTATGATGGGTGTTGTTAGGGCAAGGTAAGGTCAGGCCCCGTCTTTTTCTCCAAGCCGTCATGGTGAAGCCCATTTGGAAAGACAGGACCATCGGTCTACATTCCAAGGTAAGGCTGCTGCGCTTCCTTGTCATCTCCATCTTCCTATACGTTTGTGAAACATGGACCCTAACAGCAGATCTACAACGAAGAATACAAAGCATGGAGATGAGGTGCTACAGAAAACTTGTGGGCATTTCCTATACCCAGCACATTACCAACAACGAAGTCCGACAGACCATTGCACACGCCATTGGACAACACGATGGCATGCTCACAGTGATGAAGAAACGGGAACTCCGATGGTATGGCCACGTCACCTGAGCATCAGGCCTTGCAAAGACCATCCTGCAAGGCACGGTACAAGGAGGCAGAAGAAGAGGGAGACAGAAAAAGGTGGGAGGGCAACATTCGAAAATGGACTGGCTTGACACTGAGCGAAGCCATGAGGGTTGCTGAAGACAGGGAAAGATGGAGTACGCTGGTTAAAGGATCATCTGTGGTGCCTCAATGACCTTCGAGTTGCGTGATAGGATAGGGCGTCATGGCGACTGAGCGGCTGCTACCTCGTCACGCGGCACAGCGGACTAAACGCGGTGTCAAGTCAGCGTGCCCTGCACTCTCTCACTGCGGGAAAGGGCACTTCAGGCCACTCGTTTGACCGCACAGCGCATTGATGGTCCAAACGCCGGTAACAACCACTGCATGAGCCTTCCATTTACATGAATGCTGAACCTCTGTTGCACACACCTTCCCCTATACGCTCATGTGTCCGGGGACGTTAATCTAACCACACATCCACGTTATGTATATAAGTCAGTTGAAAGTTGTTGTTGTTATGTTTTTTAATTTAAATTTTTTTTTTTACACTTTAATTCCTCGAAATGTATTTCTTTGCGACTGTAGAGCCATTAAGAAGCTCAGCAAGTACTGCTTATTGCAGAAAATCTCCTTAGAACTCTCGAGCACGACATTTAGATTCAAATATCTCAAATATTAGGTACACAAAATATATCATTAACTAGGCCTATATAAGGGTCAGTATGATTTAGATTTTTGTTATTAGCAATTTTGATCTAAAGGTGAGACTCGCTTTAATCAGACAACTGGTTATTTTCGACAACGTTCACTTTAACCAAGTTTCAAACCCTTCAAAACCGCTTTTGTTTTCATGCTATTTAACTATAACCAAGCGAAAAACACAACAATTTAGGTCGTGTTTTGTCTTGTCTATAAGTATAATGTTGCAACGCACATCGCATCTAATTCTCTCAACTAATTTTAGTATAATAACACACAATAATAATTTAATTTTAAAACATCCAGTATAAATTAAAACGGGGTTATCTCACTAATAATGTTTTATGTAAGTACGTGAAAATTTAATTGATTTTTCTATCAAACAGATGCTCACGCACATAACCACAGAAACATTGAAAAATACTCACCTACAGACTGGCGAATTTTGCAATAGCTGGTGGCGAAAAAAACACGTAATTGAAAAATAATTATTAAAAATTTTTATATTGTAACAATTCATGTATAAATGGCGAAAGAGTAACAAAAAATAATATAAAATTTAGTAACATCACAACTTTCTACTCAAAAAAGCAATGATATCAAATGACACACCAGTGCCCTAAAGAGTATTACATGGTGATTAGTAGTTTTAAACTGAAATTGTTCAATTACATTTAATATTTTTGTTTATGATTTTGTTTAAAATTAAATTAATTTTTATTTATTATTTACATTTTTCTTTAGTTTTATTGTTTATTTTTATAGTTCCTTGGTTGTTATAATGTTTCGGGGTGTATTCTTAGCTTTATTACTTTCTTTCTGTTATTTCACTAAATTTTCCGGTGGGATCGTCGGCATCCTTCAGACAAAAATGATTCACAAACACAAAGACTGAGGGTGGAGAGAGAGTAGAGAGAGAGAGAGAGAGAGATAGAGAGGGAGTGGGAGGGGGGGTGAGGTGAGATAAGAGTAATATATAATTGTGTACGGAGTGTGTCAATGTGTTTATTGAAAATTTTTTAATCAATAACAAAAATGTATTCGCAGTGTTTGTTGGTTGTGGTATTGAGAAATATCTATCACACAACATTTATGTTGCATCATATACTCATTGAATAAAACATTCAAAAGAACTTCATGTTGCTTACTAGAATAACATTCAAAAGCCAAACTTGTCTTGAATAGAAAAATTCATAAATAAATCGTATATGTGTATAATTTCTGAGTATGAACATCGCACCCATACAGAAAATTATTTGTATGTCTGTGGTATATGGTCGCATTCTTACAGAGTCTGTTTCTGCAAGTGGTTACGCTTTAGATAAGTTTTTACCAAAAATAACAAAATACTTTAAGTACTGGTAAGTATGGGTATCACCAAACAAAAACATGCATAGACTTTACAAACAATTCAATCGCATACATAACGATCTCTCTCTTGCTTCCCAAATATTACATAAAATTTGTAATTGAAATTATTAAATAATGTCAGTACACAATAATGTCACTCCGCCAACTGTTACAACGGTACCTGTGTCCCAACACTGTGAATCTAGATCTTTACGAAACACAGTCTCAGGAAAAAACACATGAATACAATACTACTCACAGTCCGGCGCATAGAAAAATTAATTTATCTCCAATTCACGCAATAATCAACCATACGTGATTCAAACTTTAAACTCTACATTCATCCGATCAACGTCACCATAACTTGTGCGGGTGAGTTGGGTATTTTGTGCTGACGTTCTTAAGGGTTGTATGGGGATGGGGTGAGACCGCTTGCGCTGTGGAATCGGGGTACTCCGTGCTACTCTTAGAGGGGAGTGGAGGAGTAGTTTGGGTGATGTTTGGATGTCGGTTCTCTCTCATGTAATCTCTTGTAGTTCTCTTGTGAGTTTCAGAACTGGATTTGTGGTTTTATGCTCTCTCTCATCTCTCCTCTCTTCTCTCTCTCTCTCTCTCTCTCTCTCTCTCTCTCTCATGTGTTATTCTATCTCTCTCTCTCTCTCTCTCTTTTCAGTTCTTCTCTCGTTCAGATCTCTTTTATCTCTCTCTTAATTCTAAACTTATAAATCTCTTCTCCTGTGTTTGTTGGTTGTGTCATAGATATATGATGATTGGACTAGTCCCCGGATAGGTAGAGTTGGTGTTTGAGCTTTACTGAGTCAAAGATGTTACAACGTTGGAGACTACGTGGATTTGTAATAGACGTGGTTTTGACTTGTAGAGTTATATTATATGTGGGAAATTTCGATATTGTGTGAGATACTGGAAAGAGATTTATGTTGATTTAGGGGGTCACTGATTATGCCTTGACGGTCAGAAAAGTTGATTTTTTAGGAGTGGAATATTGGGTGGAAAGAAATTTATAAACTAGATGTGAAATTGTTGTGAGTGTAGGAGTTGTAAACTCAAGTAGAGATTTGTAATTTGTTTCTACCATAACCCCAGAAGATAAATGAAGAAGACGAGGTTGAATGCTCTTATAATGATTAGAAAGAAGAGCATCATGGAAGAAGTGCTGATATGAGGAAATGAAGAAGAGTATGAGAGTAGAAAAGAGTGTTATTCAAGGGCATTCTTATAGAGGTGTAGTAATATAGAAGAAGAAGAGGATAGACAGAATAATAGAGTGAGGAGAGATAAGTAGTAGGAGAATCAAAAGTGAAGACGAGAGTAGGCATATAATACAATAGCGGCTCATATCAAGATCCAAAGTCATGGTAATTGTTCTAAAATCTATTATATCTTATCGATATTATTATAGTTATCTAGGAATGCCATGGTAGTTGTGATGGGAATGAAGCAAAGTCTGTGCAACTCAGATACGACAGATGACAATAGGTGTACAGAACTACTCATATGTTCTTTTTCACTTTCACACAAACAGTAACCTATCTATCTATCTTATCTAGCTATCTATGTTAGCATACAATATTACATATGACTACTCGCGTTAATCGGTTATGACACCGAAACGCTGGCGAATCCCGGTTAGTTTGGCAGTGTGCTCTATTATTATGCTTTATCCAAAAACCAGGCCCGCTGGTGTCAATCCAAAAAAAGCATAGTCACCCATATGCGATAGCACTATAATCTACAAAACAACTCGCCCATATCCATGATCACTATCTCCCTATAAAGCTATTATGGGGACGGTCTACCTACTGAACTGAACTGAACTGAACTGAACCGATAACATGCGCACAGTGCTGAAGAAACGGAATCTCCGATGGTATGGCCACGTCAACAGAGCATCAGGCCTTGCAAAGACCATCCTGCAAGGCACTGTGCAAGGAGGCAGAAGAAGAGAGAGACAGAAAAGAGGTGGGAGGACAGCATTCGAGAATGGACTGGTTTGACACTGAGAGAAGCCATGAGGGTTGCTGAGGACAGAGAAAGATGGAGTACGCTGGTTAAACGATCATCTGTGGTGCCCCAACGACTTTCGAATTACGGGATAGGATAGGATAGGATAGGACTGAATATTCAGTCTGGCAGTTCTATCTATTTATCTATCTATCTATCTATCTATCTATCTATCTATCTATCTATCTATCTATCTATCTATCTATCTATCTATCTATCTATCTAGATACACTCTTTGCTGGTGAGTATAGGCAGTGTGCTCTATATACTCTGCTTGGGTCCTCCAAACACACACACACACACACACGCACACACACACACACAGCCCATATCCATCATCTCCCTCCCTAAAAAGTTTTGGGGTCGTCTGATTCACGTTTGACCTCCAACAGAACTGCCTAACTTCTTGCATAAGGTTGACTAACGCATCGCGTCGCATCTGCACTCGGGTTTATCGGTGGAGTGGGAGGCTGATGGGTTAAGATACTTCCAGAACTGTACCCCAGCCACTAGTCGTTGTTGTTGTTGTTGTTTGTTAGACTTTGGAATGATGACCGTCAAACTGGGAAAGTAAGAAACACTGCATCACAGTCACCCCAGTCTACATAGTTTCGGATATGTACCTGGTCATTGGGGAGGATGCAGTTGCATAGAATAGGGGATGTGGCGATCGCCATCAAAAAGCTGGCTCTCTATAAAGGGAGCTCTTTAACTCCTCTTTCCTCAACGACAAAAATGTTTGGGAAAAGTTTACTTCCCCCCCCCCCCTCTTCATAGCAGAACAGCGATTTCTATGTTCAACTTCTGCTCTTTTTCAAAGGTCACGGTCGCTGAAGTCATTTATATTATAAAGACGTTTCACGTTTTATTTTTCAACCAATTTTTTTACCGATTTAGATTTTTGTATTTCTTGCATAGACAGTGTCGACGTTTTTAAATTGCTTCTTTAGGACAAATGTTGATTTTCAGCAATTTATTAGTTGTGTCTGGAATGGTTAGTCATCTCATTGAATCTTTAAACAACAAACCAAAAAATGTGTTAATGTTTATGACTTTTCATACACATTGTAACTTCTCAGGGGGCATTTCAGGACACAAGTCTCATGGCAAGACACGGAAAACTGTTATAATAGAATCTGTTTGTCAGTTCGCTCTGACCTTGCCCTTGTCCCACCGCAGAGGAGGCAGCTGTGGTCTTACGTCATTAATTGTGTCCAGTTTCGAGTAAACAGGCGACCTTGACACTAGCTGAGCGTTAGGGATCTATCAAAGAAGGGCTTTGTATAGGTGTATCAACAGCCCCTTGACAGTTAGATTGGGGTCAGCGAGCTTTTGGGACCATCATCTGTGACCATATTAAGCTTGCAGTGTTTTTTTATGAGTTTATTATTCTACAGCAAAATGCAGCAAGTGCATTGTGCATACTATGCCATACCATTTCAAATAAACCTTTAACACTCCAGTAGATAAACACTTCAAACAGACCAAAAGTCAGTGGTGACTGTTGAAGAACAAGGTTTATCGTTAGCTTGCATTGCAAGAGGAATCATAACGCCGCCATTCCTGTAACAGTGTTGGCATAGAAAACAGTACGCTGAAAGAATTTCGACTTTGAAATAAAAAATATAGGCATAGCCTATAACAAAATGTGTGTGCGTGTTTGTGTGTGTGTGTGTGCGTTTGTTGTGTGTCCGTGTGTCGTGTATTGTGAGTGTGTGTGCGCGTGATATTCGTCACCCAGCCATCCAGGCGAAAATAATTCGGTTTCCTCCTTGTGGAAACCACGATAGCCGCAATGCCGCGCCACCTAAGACGACGGTAAGTTAGGACGTAAAGCTTTAAAAACAACAACCAAAAAAAAATCTTATTTAGAGCTATACCAGCTCAAGTGCTGCTCAAGGCGCTGACCTAAACAAGCTATAACTCAAGCAACCCGAGGCACCAACTCTCAGCCCCAGACAACTTGAGCAAAATCCTGGTCGACCGGGAGTGGGGCATAAGGCGCTTTGCCTGAGATGGGTTTGGAGTGTATTGATAGCATCTTGTATATAATCCTTATTACTTGCTCTCCTCTGGGGAATCATGAGGTCACGATAGGAAAGATCTATTCCCACTTATCTACTGCCAATGGTCTTCATTTGTGGATGTGTGCCATAGCTACAGATGGTCATGGCTGTGTTTTCAGCTCTTCAGTGTATCATCGGGGCTTGCTGAAGAAAGAGGTTAGTTAGTTAGTTATTCATTGCTTACAGGGTCCAGCCGACTGCAAAGAGCCGAATCAGGACCACAAAATCAAGACCACAACTTCGGTGAAAGTGGACTCACCCCCTGATCCGCATAAAAGATTCGCCGAAACAACCCTAGTGGTAACACTGAAGGCACTCCACCAGCCGGTCACTTTACAATACAGACATCCCACGCAGGGGACGCTGAGGCTATACTCTAATTTATCGAACCCACGTTTACAAAAACAAAACTGAAAAAAAAAACATCATTATATAATATCAACAAGATACATACATATAAAATTCCTACATTGCCAAATAATAACATCAAGGAAGCCCCAGTGACCATTTTTACAGAAAGCGTCCAATATTCCCAAGCTGATCCAACAGACCTCACACACAAATGAAGAGTTTTGTCCCGGAAGAGTTTTCAAGAAAAAAGGTAGTTGACTGGTCTAGCGAAGCAGAAGATAGTATAGAGTTCTGATACAACAGAGTATGGATGAGAAAGACAGCGACAGTGGGAATTGAAAGCACTAAATGTCCAGAAAGTGTGGATACTATTTATACTGACACCCCCGGCACCCTCACGGGGGAGGAAAAAAGAGAGGTGGGAGACAACATTCGAGAATGGACTGGTTTGACACTGAGCGAAGCCATGAGGGTTGCTGATGACAGAGAAAGATGGAATTCGCTGGATAAACGATCATCTGTGGTGCCTTTACGACCTTAGAGTTACGGGATAGGATGCTGAAAATGAAGCGACTGATTTTCCGAAGTAGGCTTATAAGAAGACACCTGAATTTGCTTAGTCCTCAGGAGTGGGGCCGGGTAGCTCAGTTGGTAGAGCGGCTTACTATTAACTGAAAGGTACCTGGTTCGAATCCCGGATTGGCCAACGTGTGACCATATTATTTTCCACTTACCGTCAAACTTGTTCGCTGGTGTCAGAATAATTTGACCAGTAGTCGCCTAAATGCTTCGGTATCGTGTGACTATAATCTACAGTTAGCTTACTTTAGTCCTCAGGAAAATAAATCTCCTTGCGAGAAAAGTATCCCCACTTTTGCAGTTTGGCAACGGAATCGAGGAGGAACCTAACTTTTTGAAAGGAAACTCATTGGTAAAAATATTTGTAAACAGGTTTAAAATAAGTTTAAAACTTCTCACGTATGGACTTTGACTATTGTATTACTGATGTTATTTGTCGTTATTTATTTATTTATTTATTTATTTATTTATGTAATCGTTCTTATATAGCGCTTTACCAGCTCAAGAGCTGCTCAAGGCGCTGGCCGATACAGGATCTAACTCAAGCCGCCCGAGACGTCCACCCGCAGCCTTTGGGCGCATGGTCTGACGCCCGTACAACTGAGCACAATCCTGGGCAGCCAGGGATGGGAGAGAAGGACCTAAGTGCATGCTGGGTTTGTTCTTGTCACCGGCACTCACCCGTTTAGGACATGAGCGTCAGGATCTTTAAAGTCCGTTATTATGGAATGTATGCGACACAGACTAGACCTCGGTTTATACTCTCATCCGAAGGAGTATGAAACGGGAGTAAAGTGTCTTTCCCAAGGACACAACACAATGCCCCGGCCTGGGCTCGAACCCGGGACCTTCAGATCCGCAAGCCAAAGCTCTACCATTAGGCCATCGTGCCTCCCTGTATATCAAATCTCCTTTAGAAACACACAAGCATCATAACTATGCTGTTCACACATTTTATTTAATCTTATCTGATTTCATTCCTTAGTTTTTGCTACATCGAATGGTGTCTCCATAAAGGTGGATAATCTAAGAGTATTGTACATACTAGTGGTTTTGTACCCTGGCAAGCCAGGGTACACAGGTTGCTGTTTAAAATGTAGACAGAGAGACAACTGTTGTCTGCGAGTTTCATTTGGACGATGATACCTCCCCATATCCCCCTTGATACCTTCCCATACCCCCCCCCCTGATATCTCCCCGCCCCCCCCCCCCCCCCATGATGCCTCACCATACCCCCTTGATACCTCCCCGAACAAACTTGATACCTCCCCATACCCCATGATACCTTGCGTACCCCCCCCCCCCTTGTAACCTACCTGTACCCTCCTTGATACTTAACTTCCCCGTTGATCGTTTCGCAGGTATGGATGAAAGGAATCGATTTTCGTTTCGTTTCTTACATTAACGTCCCCGGACACGGAGTGTATAGGGGACAAAGGAATCGACCATCACCATACCCCCTTATATATACCCGTATCGCCGTTATGCCTACCCATGCCCCTTTAAACCTACCCGTAGCCCCCTTTTACCTACACGTACCACACCATATAATAATAATAATAATAATAATAATAATAATAATAATAATAATAATAATAATAATAATAATAATAATATTGAATATAGAATAATACAAATAGAAATCATAAAAAACACCAAGGTTTTAAAAGAAAATTTGATATAAGATATAATAATAATAATAATAATAATAATAATAATAATAATAATAATAATAATAATAATAATAATAATAATAATAATTTATTATTAGTATTATTATTAGTTTATAAATAATAATAATAATAATAATAATAATAATAATAATAATAATAATAATAATAATAATAATATTAAATTAAAGGTAAAAAGCCTAAATTAAAAAGAAAAATATCCACATTGTAGTGAAAAAAAAAAACATAAAAAAAAGTATGGCCCGCATGGGATTCGAACTTGGGTCGCCCTAAACGGTAGGCGAAAGTTTTACCAACTAAGCTACCAAGGCTTCGTAGAAAAACCATCAATTTTTTGGTCTATATGGGAAAACATGCTGAAACCTCAATTTGATTTTTAATGGAAGCGCGCGCGCGGAATGAGGCTATTGCAGTTTGTGGACATTTTGTTTATTTATTTATCTCAGAAACGGTTAAACGTTCGGTAAGGAAATGTCGGCTATAACGATTTCGCTGGTTTTGAGCGTACAGCAGGCCGATCCGCAGGTCCCAGCACCTGCCCAGATCAGCGTCCATACCGGACAAACTTTATAGTAGAGGCGAAGAAGGACTTCCGGCTAAGCAATTTATATATATAGATTATGACAAAAAAATCAGGATGCAAGGATTCCCCGCTTAATCAAGCTATGAGTCATCATGACGAAGGCATTGTTGATAACGGAGATGGTTTGTCAAATGTACTGGCCTATGCTGATAAAAACCCTGCTTGGGGAAAAGAAAGCCTCCTGACGCTGAAATAAATGCAGCTGTTGTATCATCATCATCATCATCATCATCATCATCATCATCATCATCATCATCATCATCATCATCATCATCATCGTCATCACCATCATCATCAACATAATAATCATCATCATCATCATAATCATCTTCAACAACAACAACAACAACAACAATAAACACGCTGCCATGCTACGTGTACCATAGTGAAACAAAAACAGCAACAGCAGAACGTGTAGCGACTGCAGCGGGACCACCACCACAACCAACAACAACATTAATAATAGCATTTTCCAATCTTGGTGACCAGCGCATTAAGCAAGATTTACACACACACACACACACACACACACACCCACACGCACCCCCCCCCCCCCCCACACACACACACACAACCAACCGTGTAGAAACACCGTTGTGATGACTTTCATGAAACTCTGCATACGTTACTTTGACATATTTACAAATGTGTCCATTTTTTGAAGCTAACCCAACCTTAACCCTAACCCTTAATCTAACCCTAAGCCTAACACAGCCCTAAACCTAACGGAACACCGTTTTGACGTCAAAATAACGGGGTCCGTGAAAAGAAAGTACGGAGAGGTTCAAGTGTATGTCAGAATAAAGACGTTTCTACCTAGCCACACACACCCACGCCCACACACACCCACACAACCGAGGGTACACAGTATTATCATGACTTTCCTGAAACGCCACCTACGTTGTGCTGACAATTGGTCATATTTCGTCCCCTTTTTTTAAGTACTTTTAAGTGTTCGAACAGTAACCATACCCCTAACCCTAATCCAGCCCTAACACTAACGGATCATTGTTCTGACGTGAAAACAAGTAGGTCTGTCAAAATATCTTATGTAGATGTTCACTGGTTTATCCAGATAACGCCGTGTAAACATGCCCACACACACATACACACACACACCCACACACACACCTACACACCTACACACACACACACCCACACACACACACACACACACACACACACACCTTTCCGCTCACCGAGCTGTTATATTAAACGCACTACATGATAACCACTCCAATAGCCTTTCATTGAAGCTCAGGCGGCTTGAGTTAGATCCTGAATCGACCAGCGCCTTGAGTAGCTGTGGAGCTGGAAAAGCGCTATATAAGAAGTATTCAATAATATATCGTAAGTTTTGTCCCCTATACGCACTGTGTCCGGGGACGTAAATTTATCCACTGAACTGAACTGATCGATCATTGAACGGTTCATGACGCGAGACGTACACAAAATAATGCACTCACATTCGTCCAATTTTGCCAACTGATCTTCCGATTATCGATTCCATTGCTAACATAAGCTTTATTTGATGTAAGCGTTAGATTATCTAAAGCTTTAATTGATTCTCCAGTGGCTCGGTTTATGTAATTGTGTGATTATGTATGTATGTATGTATGTATGTATGTATGTATGTATGTATGTATGTATGTATGTATGTATGTATGTATGTATGTATGTATGTATGTATGTATGTATGTATGTGTGTGTGTATGTATGTGTGTATGTATGAATTATGTATGCATGTGATGCGAATGTGTATGCCTGCGTGCGTGCGTGCGTGCATTTAATCATTTCGTTGAAGAAAAACTGTAATAACATAACCATTTATCCTGCATGACGGTATGCAACAATTAAAATAGCGTGTGACTTTTGGACCTCGACGTCAGCGCCGTTAGAATATCTCCTTAGTCCCACCGCCGTAGCTCAGGGGTAGAGCGTTCGCCTGGCACACCGATGAACCCAGGTTCGAATCCCGTGGTAGGAAAGATAAAAAGTGGCCATTTTCACTTTCCGTTGCTGTGTGACTGCTCTGATGGTTCAATGTTGATTTAGGTCCCTACCCCCGCCTCCCTGGGATGGTTATCATCGGCTGCCATATCGCCAACGGTGGGTGTAGACGTTAAACTTCAATGTCCATTCATCATATACTTTTAGGAGATACGCACATGATACGTATGTCATGTAACAAGGTGGCACGGTTGCCTGTCTCTCAGTAGGTTAACCTCCCTCGTAATTGCGGGAATCGAAACCGCGACCTTCGGCGTAGAGCACCTGCAAATAACCAACTGCGCCACAAACCACCATCCCACATATTTCATACTGTCGGAAGCGCCATGTTCGCATTTTAGGTTTGTGCAGTTTTAAAACTCCTTGTGGAGCTTACACGCATGTATGTTAGTAATAATTATGTCCTTGCGTCTGAGATTTTTTTAACAGTTTCTTTAGTCCTGTGTCTCTTTGCTCAGTATGCCATTTGTAACCTGTGAATGATAGTAATGTGCGTGGGTGTGTGTGTGTGTGTGTGATTATGTGCGTGCGGCGCGATCAGCTAAGACAGACGAGAATTATTGTACTATATAAATACTCATATTATTATTATTATTATTATTATTATTATTATTATTATTATTATTATTATTATTATTATTATTATTATTATTATTATTATTATTATTAGAAACAACTGTATTTCATCACTACTCAGCTTTATTTTGTTGTTGTTGTTGTTGCCTTGTAGGAAAATATTTCCTACAAAATATATTTCTGACGGATAGGAACAGGGTTCGTTCGACGCCCTACACGGCAGAAAGAAACCACTATCATTCAAAGTACTTGGGACATGATGGCTCAAGGAATCTCTTGAACACTTGATTTCCCAGCTGCGTTACGGTCAGTTTGATCAAGAAATCAGCCGCACTTTACGGCTATCCCCGGTATAAGATCCCGGACCAGTAATACAGGAGGTCAGCAATTGGCGTGGCGGGAGAAGAACACAGGATTAGGGGGTGGGATTGGGGCTTGGGATGGGGTCTCGGTACTAGCAACATGGACTACACCATTAACGTAAAAAAATACAAAAAAAACCTCATTACACACCATATTTTCTCTGTGGGGCCGGGTAGCTCAGTTGGTAGAGCTGCTTACTAGTAACCGAAAGGTACCTGGTTCCAATCCCGGATTGGCCAACGTGTGACCATATTATTTTCCCCTTACCATCAACTGGTTCGCTAGTGTCAGAATAATGTGACCAGTAGTCGCCTATATACGCTTCGGTGTCGTGTGACAATAACCTACAGTTACATTTACATCTTTTCTTATTGTCCCACCACCGTAGTTAAAAAGGTAGAACGTTCGCTTGGCACACCGATGACCCAGTTTCGAATCCCGAGGTGGGCGAAATAAAACGTGGCCATTTTTCACTGTCCATTTTTGCAATATGATTGCTCTGGTGGTTCAGTTTGATTCAGGTCCTTACCACGTGTTCCCTGAGATGGTTATCCCTGTCTGTAATATCGCCAATGGTGGGTGTAGACGTTAAACCTCAATGGTCTTTTCTTCATCTTCACAAAACTCCGAAAAAACATTATGGTGACTTGAGTTTTGATTGAAAATGATCAGTTATATTCAAAAATGACAGAATACAATACAATACAAAACAATACAAAAAAAAGTCGCTATTACTTCAAAGGAAGGTACATGTCATGCTCATAAACTACTTTACATATATGCTACATGCTCTTTTCATTGAAGACAAGCGGTCTGTTACCTCAGTTAACCCATCTTTCCATGCGACAATGGAACATAGGCTACTTGACTGGTTGACCAATAAATGACCTGTTAGTTAGTTAGTCGTTGTTTATTGGGCCCAGCTGGATGGAAATAGCCGAATCAGGACCACAACTTGGTTGACAGATGACTCACCCTTGATCGGTATAAAAGATCTCCTCAAACAACCCTTATGGTAAATCCGAAGGCCTTCCAACAGCCGGTTATTTTACAATAAAGGCATTCCATGCAATGGACACTGAGGCTTTACTCTAATTTATGGAATACCCATTTACAAAAACGAAATAGAATATAAACATCATTGTAAAATATTAACAAAACACATCCATATAAAATGCCTAAATTGCTGAATAATAATACCATAGAAAGCCATAGTAATAATTTGGCAGAAAGCGTCTAATATCCCCAAGCTGACCCAACAGACCCCATACACAAATAATGAGTTTTGGGAGAGTTCTCAAGAAAAAAGGTAGGTGACTGACACATTTAAAGAAATGAACAGTGTCCTATCCTATCATATCCTATCCCATAACTCGAAAGCAGGAGGAGAAGCGACGATCGACGCCCTCACCATTATTAGTAACAAGATCTGGCATAGTGGAGAGTGGCCTAAACCAGGGACCCAGTCGCTTGTCATCACCCTTCCCAAAAAGGGCAACGTGTAAAATCGCACAATCAGCCTCATAAGCCATAACAGCAAGGTCCTCCTGAAAATAATACTCAACAGGTTGAAACCCCAAGCTGAACAAATCATAGCTGAAGAACAAGCAGGATTCAGGGCAGGGCGATTTAATTTACCTCTGAGCAGTAAATACTGTAGACAACAGAAAAGAAAAGCTAAGGTAGAAATACAAGAAGGGATACAAAAGTGGACATTTGAAGCACTAAATTTCTTGTCGGACAATAGTGTAACAAGCCTGACTATAGGCCTAACCGCAGCTGATGACCGTCACCCAGAGTTTCTAACATCTTATCGCTGTCGACAGCATCTGACACCACAGAGAAGATTGCTTTTTGTCTGTGCTTCGAGAAAGCTCATAATATAAGTATCCCAATGTCAGTATCACAAAACGTGACTTTCAGTTTATGAAGAGATCACCTAGCCAGAGATACGCACGCTCTGCAGAAGAAACTACACTCGATTTTATAAGGAATAGATTAGATTAGATATTCAGTGTTTATAGGGTCCAAAGGTTTCGCTGCTATTATATTTAGTACGAACTATTTTGTTATTCTGACCTGCTTCCGTGGGAAAAATTCCAACGCTATGACCACATGCACGAGGGAATTCACACACGTCACAGATATACTCGTAGCCTCTCGGGCATAGTGGTTAGGGGTGGGATGGGTGGGTGCGAGAGCGTTAGGGACCTCCCTTCTGGCTGTTCCAGCTTTGTGAGATGGGTGCCCTTCTCTTTTACCTCTCGTTCCGTTCCCGTTGGCCTAAGCCACTAGGTTTTTAAACCACGTTTACCGGAGTAAAACTGGTAACCTTAAAAAGGTTGAAGAAAAAAGATAACACCCGGCCTGATGCATCAAGAAAGAAACAAAACGATACAATTATACAAGTCAATACAATACGATACAATACAATACGACTATATTTGTTTCACACGGGGCACTTGTATGTAGCACATAACTACTTACACTTGTACGTAGCACATAACTACTTACACTTGTACGTAGCACATAACTACTTACAAATTTAACACGTACACTAAAAAAAAAAAGAAGATGCATTTCACCACACACAAAACGAACAGTAACAATATAGTTGTAAACGTGGAAGTAAAACACTAACACTAGATCACCCTATACCATTATATATTGAAGTTTTGATAAGACTCAAAGCATCTGTACACTGTCATTACATACAAAGTTTAAAGGAAATGTTGTGAAAATTCTTTTTAGGTGACGTCATCATGATTACATCACTCGATTGGCATAATTTTGTTTTATGTTGAAGGCATAGGTAACGTAGTATATACCTAACTTGAACGAAATCCCTCCAGTAGTTTGGAAGAAAATAGACTTCGATAAAGCAACAACAATTTATGACGTCATCATGATGAAATCACAGGATGGGGTCACTAAATATACCCTAGTTTTGTTTAACGCTCAAGACATTCGTACACTCTAAGTACAAACTTTAAAAAACAACAGCAACAAAAAACAACAACTTCACATTGATAACGTCACTCGATTTGTGTAAGTTCTATTTTATTTTGGGCACAAGTAAAGCTTAAGTACATACCAAACTTGAACCAAATCCCTTTAGTAGTTTGGGGGGAAAAAGAATAAGAAAAAAAAACACAACAAATTATGTGTGGGTGTGCGTGTGTGTGTGTGTGTATAGAGTTTTGATAGTATAATGGAGTTCATAATATGTATATGTAATGGAGTTTATAAATACAAGTGTATGTACATAATAATATTATTAATGAATGTGCACATAATTATGTACAACCCTGACCTGACGCTGACCGCACCTCCCTGGTATAACTGACCAGTAATGTGTTTCCGTTTATCAGTATAACGAGCCTGTATGCCTTCAAAATTCCCATTGTTTATGTCAAATATTGAAAAAAATATGTATATGCATATGTATATGTGTATGTAGTGTAGTGCAGTGCAGTGTACCGTAGTTTACTGTAGTGTAGGATAGGGTAAGATAGTGTAGTGATGTGCTGTGTTGTGTTGTGTTGCATAGGGTAGGGTAGTTCTGTGTAGTGATATGTTGCGCTGCGTTGCGTTGCAGTGTTGCATTGTAGCAGCCTAATTTAGATCCTATTATCGGTCACTGGCTTGAGAGCAGCTCCTAAGCTGGCAAAGCGCTGTATAAGAACTTACTTATTGTATTGTATTGTATTGTATTGTATTGTATTGTATTGTATTGTATTGTATTGTAAACAATTACGAAAGCGCGAACTCATTTATGTTTGCAACATATACTGTAAATCGGACATTTTTTTAATTTTTTATTTTTATTAGTATTATTGTCTCTTTTTATCGGGAAATTCTGGGCCACCTCCCATAGGGAAGGCGTAGACGCAGCCTGTGGCGCTCCCAAACTCAACCTACATAATATTAGTTGTGTTTGTTGTTTTTTTAATTTTGCTGGTAGAGCAAACCGAAGTACCCGGAGAAAACCCCCGAGACCTTGTCCGAGCCGAAAGTAAATAATATTCGGAGAAACATAACGCCCCGATGCAGGGTCGATCCCACACCTGTCAGGCGCCATTGGTTTCTGGCCTGTGGACAAGGAAGTTAGTCTCGCCTTAGCCCACGTAGTCACTTGGCCGTTTAGAATCTACTACATGTAATATTGTATATAATACCCTTTGAAAAAATATTTATTTGCCATTTTTTCCGTTTTTTTTTTAAAACCAATTTTAGCTAAATAATCGATATAAAAGCATATTTTCTAAATAATCATTTGTTTACCAACAATATAATATTTCTGTAAATAGAGAATCTAGCTGCGGTTTGAAACAGAATATCCTATAGGCTATTCATTTGCTCCAATTAATGTTGCCTATAGCCGCTGGCCTTGGTATGCAGAGAGAACCCTGTTGTACGTAATCGGGCTGCTAGCCTTAGTCCCTGTATTGGTCAGCGCTTCGAGCGTCCCTTAACCTGCCAACTTCCCAAGCTTCTACTCTACTGCGAGATATGCCTGTTCAAACTAGAACTGACATGCATGTACTGTGATGTTGAAACTCTCTCCCCCCCCCTCTCTCTCTCTCTCTCTCTCTCTCTCTCTCTCTCTCTCTCTCTCTCTCTCTCTCTCTCCTATCCTAACCTATCCGGTAAATCGAAAGTCTTTGGGGCACCTCAGATGTTCGTTTAACCAGAGTAGTGATCTGCTGTACTATATTTTTCTCTGTCCTCAGCAGCCCTGATAGCTTCACTCAGGGTCAAGCCAGTCCATTCTCGAATGTTGTCTTCCCGCCTTACCCTTCTTCTGCCTCCTGATGTAAAAACGACCTAATACTTTATTTATTTCATCGGTTATATTAACTGCCACACTTAAAAATGTTAATTGCCTCATTTACAAATGTAATCTTCTATCATTTTCATTTTGTCTACAGTTGTTTATACAACTATTGCTGTTGCTGTTGGTGCTGCTGCTGCTGCATCCAGTACTATACTTATCAATATTGATACAATACAATACAATACAATTCATTACAATACATTACAATACATCTTTATTGCCCTATTTTCACATTGTACATAAAAGTAGAACATTTATATACATGAAGTCTTTGGATCTCTTCAACATAATATTTTCTAGGAGCCTTGCTGTTATTCTTAGAACCTTTCCTTACAGAAAAAAAATATATTGCATCTAAATGACTCATTCGAATATAGTTCTTAATCCAATCTAATTCAAAGGAAAGTAGCATAATAATTATGCACGCTTGAAAGACTTTTCAACGGGATTGAAAAAGATCCTTACTCTGTCTGTCTGTCTGTCTGTCTGTCTGTCTCTCTCTCTCTCTCTCTCTCTCTCTCTCTCTCTCTCTCTCTCTCTCTCTCTCTCTCTCTCTCTCACACACACACACAGAGTCATATAACCCCCAAAATTAAAGAATTTGATCACGTGTTATTATTGTGATGGAACGAGAATGCGCTAGTCAATGGAATACGATTTTCTTTGTATTTCATATCCTAAGCAACTTTGTTTACGTATCTTTGTCCATTATTTCTGCTGTATAAATTGTCATTTATGTATTGATTTATTGATACTTTCTATCATTCATTCATTCGTTCATTCATTCATTCATCGGTCCGTTCATCATGATTCTCATCAAATATATATAATATTTGTTGAACAAAAATAAAAATAACAAAAGCAGAACACTGAACACTAATTATCATAAACAATATATTGTCTGAAAGCTACAATTAAGCTTATATTGATTTTTGAAACGTCTGTTCCAGGCACTGACAGATGTTGTTTTGCAGGCTGTCAATGAATGAGGATGCAGGCTTCAGTTATGGCAAAGTGCCCAGCGATCACATCGCCACTCTGAGGTCAGGGTATAAAGAATGATTAGCCGTTTGCCGGCTAGCTGACCTACACCTTACCTTGTTATCCCCAGTTCATTCAGCGTAGCTGAGACCTACTCCCGAGAGATCCCGCTCATTGGGAGTTGGCCTTGCGTAGTCTCTTTCACACTGTGTGAACCTGACCCTGGACACAACAAGATAAGGTGAAGGTCGTATCAGAGAGCCGGCAAACTGCTAAGCTTTCTTCACGTATTTATCTATCCGGCATTGGGTTCTAAATCCGCCACATATTTTGGAGAAGGAAAAATAAAGAATGAATATGGTGTATGTGTAGTGGTGTTTTGGGAAAAAATATTTTGAAAGAATCTGGTTTATAATAATAATAATAACGGATTTTTATATAGCGGGTACTCCAGCCTATGACCAGACTCACCACGCTTTACATAGTCATAACATATAAATACGTGCACTCGATGAAACATTACTTTTGCTACAATACACCAAAAGACGGGACAGTAAAGGTACAGACTATTTACAATTATGTACATAAATTAAAAAAAGACAAAGATATACTATTTACAACTATGTACACAAATGACAAAAAAGACAGAAAATAGAATAGCAAAAACCTATTTACAGCTATTTATATGCCCGGTTAGGCCCAGGAAGGAAAACAGTTAAATATTTACAGCCGTGTATACACTTACGGAACAGACATACTCACATAGACAAGAGATGAGAGAATGGCAGCGGGATACAAATCAATCTGAATAATGCAGTTTGAAGAGGTGGTTTATAATGTACTGGTGTAATTAGCTTTTATCGTTTTTAGTTGTGAATGAATTATAGTCCCCCTTAAGCATATGAGAGACAACGCTCGCTTTTAGTCTTTTTGAATCGTTCTAATATAGCGCACTTCTAGCTCAAGAGCTGCTCAAGGCGCTGGACGATACAGGATCTAACTCAAGCCGCCCGGATACTGAATAGGATTGCGTGTTGGGAAGTTTAAAATACTTCAGACTACTCAGAAAAAAAAGAGACTGACAGCAGAGTGAGTTAATTGAGGTGGAAAGAGATCGTCTGGTTTCAACTAACGGTATTGATTTACATGCGTGAGAAGCACGTGAGGGTAAGCATGTCGCATGACTGTGCTAGTCTGCATCTTGTTTTTCTTCTGAAACTTGTCATGCTAGGCGAACGTCACAAAAACCTTCTTTCAAGATTGAACCTCATCCAAACCCACTATTATTATACGCACACGCACACACACTCACACACATACACCCACACACACAAACACACATCAACTTTCACTTATCTAGGCTTTGCGAGTATTGGCCAGAAACAATTTAACCTCACGCTACCCTGTCGATCAGTCCCACACAGACTCAGTTCTGTTTCGTGCTTTGTTTCCTCATAAATACATAGCCCTAGATCTACAAGGAAGAATACAAAGCATGGAGATGAGGTGCTACAGAAGACTTCTGGGCATTTCCTATACCTTGCATATCATCAACAATGAAATCCGACAGACCATCACACAAGCCATTGGACAACACGATGACATGCTCGAAGTGTTGAAGAAACGGAAACTCCGATGGTATGGCCACGTCACCAGAGCATCAGGCCTTCCAAGGAGGCAGAAGAAGAATGAGTCAGAAAAAGAGCTGGGAGAACAACATTCGAGAATGGACCGGCTTAATACTGAGAGAAGCCATGAGTGTTGCTGAGGACAGAGAAAGATGGAGTACGCTGGTTAAACGATCATCTGTGGGGGGCAGCAAAGAACTTCGAGTTGCGGGATAGGATTGGATAGGATAGGATAGGATGGGATAGGAAGTCCCTAGCAAACACCCTTCCCCTTTTCCCTCACACCCTCCCCACCCTGCCCCATCTGCGCTTCTAAACTATATGGCGTGCAGGTGGCAGCTTTTTGGTTAAATCAATTTCATTTTAACCTCTCTCTCTCTCTCTTTCTCTCTCTCTCTCTCTCTCTCTCTCTCTCTCTCTCTCTTTCTTTCTCTCTCTCTCTCTCTCTCGCTCCTCTCTCTCCTCTCTCTCTCTATCCTCTCATTCTCTCTCTCTTTCTATCTTTCATAGTATCCAAGAAAGTGTATGTTCTAACTAGAATCAAGCACTTACTAAATTTTGATGCAAGGAAGTTATTCTTCAATGCATATATTCAGTCAACAATTGATTGCGCATCTACCTTATGGGATTCAGCCAGTGGTGATGCAATTAAAGCACTTCATGGATCACACAAACGTGCTCTTAAAGTAGTTCCAATAATGAAAAATAAAACCTTTCTGAGCTAGACTACATACATTCGGCATTCTCCTTCTAAACGCAAGGTTGGCTTATGCACCAGAAACCATATGCTCAAAATTTACTAAGAGAACTTCACGCCAAGTCATGAGATTGAACACTCCTATTCCTCGGATTGATCTCTTCAAGTCGAGTTTAACTTATTCAGGTAGCAGTCTGTGGAACTCTCTCCCAAACTTTCTGAGGCAAACAGTTTGCCTCAGAAAGGGAGAGACAGACGTTTCATGTCATTAACATTATTCATTTCTCTTTGATTACTTTCATATTATATCAGCTGCCATTTAGTTATATTTTTATTAAATTAATTGGTATAAGCTTTTGTGCAATGCTAATAGTTCTTTTCTTGGCATTGTAAACCATGTTTTGTGAATAAGCAAATTTGTTTGGGGGAAAAAAGTTCATCTGCTTTTTCTGTGTCAGTGATTGTCTCCATTTTTTTTTTAATTTTTATGATTGCCTAGCCTATTTTCTGTTTGTATGTTTTATTTTTTTTTTTGCATTTTCACGTTTATTTTGAAATACGTACATGAAAATGTTGATAATGATAATGGTAATAGCTAAAGTGTTGTGCATTAACAAGATTTTACAATAAATTTGTAAACACATTGGATGTGTGCGTTTATCTTGGATGGAGAAGTTTCCAGTTTTGTTGCGAATCGCGTGATTCACATCCATTAGTGCTACACCAAACTTCCATTTGCTACGGTTTTTCTGTTAAATTGCTACACCACAGACCGAAAACCCCTTAACAGGTATGCAAACTACGTACATGAATACTTTCAAGAGCAAATAATTTATGCTTGTTATCTTATGAAGTCAAACTTGTACAAGTAAAAAAATAAGAATTGTGTGGGTTTTTTCCCTACAAACTCACTTATGCTCTTTGCTACTGATGGTTTCGTTTGATTATTTTGAAAAATAATGCATATGTAGTTAAATTAATTGTATAATGTCCTCTAAGGTTTGTTGCATACAGATCAATTGATCTTTATAGAATGCTATCAATGTTAAATAAAAATATAACATTGCTGTGCAATTCCAACCCTTATTCTTTGCAATGCTTGTCATGTACATATATGTGTTCTTATTCAAGTTTATCTGTAAACATCTAATCGTATTAATTTTTTTATAGTGTTATTAGTCTAGTCCCTCTTTAGGGCGAGGGCCAGATGTAAAAAAGCAGACAACTGCTTATTCTACTACCTTTGTTAAATAAAGAATTATCCTCTCTCTCTCTCTCTCTCTCTCTCTCTCTCTCTCTCTCTCTCTCTCTCTCTCTCTCTCTCTCTCTCTCTTTCTCCCTCTCTCCCTATCAGTTCATGTGCCCGTTCGGAATATGACTCACCTACTCCCGTGACCATGTTTTTGTTTTTCTAGCCCCATTAACAAGACAACGGTACGACTGTACACATCGCAACCTCCCACCGACACTCACTCCGGACATGCTATATAGAAATACACCAGTACACATATATAACCGGTAAGCCCCAAGTGATTCATTCTTCTACGCATCCTCGTTATCTGCATTCCTTCGTAGGCACCTCTCTACACGCCCATACTCATGCATTTGCAATCCGACGTCCACACCCTTAGTTTATTTAATGTATTTAAGCGTTGTTGTATAATGGTTTTCCAGCTCAAGCTGCCAGGCCGAGAGGCCCACTTGCAACTGACCAGTGCACACTCAAACACAAGCATTCCATTGTATACCGCTATGCGTTCCATTGTACATGTACACACACACGTCGGAACACACACTCATGCTGCTGGATACCATCTCATAGCGGATTAAATCATAATGACTGAGCTGATCCTATCCTATCCTATCCTGTCCCATAACCCGAAGGTCGTAGGGGCACCACAGATGATCGCTTAACCAGCATACTCCATCTTTCTCTGTCCTCAGCAGCCCTGATGGCTTCGCTCAGTGTCAAACCAGTCCATTCTCGAATGTTGTCCTCCCACCTCTTTTTCGGTCTCCCCCTTCTTCTACCTCCTTGCACTGTGCCTTGCAGAATGGTCTTTGCAAGGCCTGATGATCTGGTGACGTGGCCATACCATCGGAGTTTCCGTTTCTTCACCACTGTGAGCAGGTCATCGTGTTGTCCAATGGCTTGTGTGATGGTCTGTCGGACTTCAACGTTGGTGATGTGTTGGGTATATGAAATGCACAGAAGTCTTCTGTAGCACCTCATCTCCATGCTTTGTATTCTTCGTTGGAGATCTGCTGTGAGGGTCCATGCTTCGCAAGCATATAGGAAGATGGAGATGACCAGAGAGCGCAGCAGTCTTACTTTGGAATGTAGACTGATGGTTCTGTCTTTCCAAATGGGCTTCAACCTTGTCAGGGCAGCAGTTGTTTGTGCGATCCTGGAGAGGACTTCCTGTCGAGACCCATTGTCTGACACGATGGCTCCTAAATATTTGAAGCTGTGCACTGTGTTGAGGGATTGGCCTTGTACTTTGATGTCCGTGTTGATGCCATTGGTGTTGTTGGTCATCATTTTGGTCTTCTCTGCACTTATTTCCATTCCATAAGCTCTGGAGGTGGTGTCAAGCCTCTGTACAAGCTGTTCAAGTTCTTGTTCCTCTCCAGCCAATCCATCAATATCATCCGCAAAACGAAGATTGGAGATTGCTCTGCCCCCTATGCTGACTGTGCCTTCGTGATCTGCAAGAGCATCTGACATGATGCGCTCTAGGAAGATGTTGAAGAGTGTTGGAGAGAGTAGGCATCCTTGACGCACACCGATTGTTGTTCTGAACCAGTTCCCGATGACGCTGTTATGGAGGACTGCACTGGTAGCCTTGTCATACAGGCTTTTGATGACTTCTATAATTTTAGGGCTGATGTTGTACACTTTCATGGTTGCCCATAGAGCTGCATGCCAGACTCGGTCAAATGCCTTCTTGAAGTCTATGAACACATGATATAGATGTTGTTGGTGCTGTAGGTATTTCTCACAGATTATTCTGAGGTTGAAAATCTGTTCAGTGGTACTTCGCCCTGCCATGAATCCTGCTTGTTCTTCAGCTATGATTTGTTCAGCTTGTGGTTTCAACCTGTTGAGTATTATTTTCAGGAGGACCTTGCTGGGATGGCTGATGAGGCTGATGGTGCGGTAATTTTCACACTCCTGAAGGTTACCTTTTTTGGGAAGAGTGATGACAAGCGACTGGGTCCATGGTGTAGGCCATTCCCCACTCTGCCAGATCTTGTTACAGATAATGGTGAGAGCATCAGTCATCGCTCCTCCTCCTGCTTGTAGCAGTTCCGCTGGTATGTTGTCCACTCCCGCTGACTTCCCTTTCTTCAGCGATTGCACTGCTGCCTCAACTTCTTCCCGGAGAATTGGGAGGATTTCTTCTTCATCTCTGCTCTCGGGACATGCTAGAACCATTTGGTGTATGGTTGTAAAGGTCAGAGCAGTACTCTGTCCATCTGTCCAAGACTTCTTGTTCTTCTGTAAGGCAAATGCCAGACTTGCTTTGGATAGTGGAGACTTTGGGCTGATAGGACTGCAAAAATAAAGGGGCAAAAAATTGAAGTACAGTTATTCTCAAAAAAAATATATATAGTATAATCGGGTAAAAATATAAAAAATAAATTTCGTGTCCTTAAATTATATAATGGAATGTTACACTCCTAGCGGACTGTTATCAGGTTGTCGTTTCGTTGTATATATTAACGTCCCCGGACACTTTCGCATATAGGGGACGGTATCAGTTTAGCATATCGTCTTGCTTTGAACTCGTGGAGGACAAAATAATGTAAGAAAGTTGCTTGCGTTTGCAAACAAGCAATTTCTATTAATCATCTCATTTATGACTGCAATGCAATCGCGCAATATATTCCACAACATATTCAAAATATTCAGGATAAAAATATTAATTATTGGATAGCAATTGCAAAATCATTAATATAGAGTTTTGTTGGATGGTTTTTTGTTGTTGTTGTAAAAAACAGTCAGTACAGATTATTAATAGGTCTAGTGGATTTTTCTTCTGTGAAGCATGAAATCAGAACATCGAATATTATATGTGCATAAATTCAGAACATCGAATATTATAATACGTGAGATATAATGTTCCTGATTCGGCTTTTGCCAGCCCGCTGGACCCTATAAACTATGATTAACTAACAAAATATGAAACATAATTAAGATTATTTTACAAGGATTGTTGGACGTCATTTGTATAAGTTATAATTATTTTACAATTTTGATTGTTTAACTATTCAGTTTTGTTTATTTTGTTTAATTCTTTTCTCCCTTCATTATGATCATTCCTTATTTGTTTAATATTTTCCCCTGCTTCTATCAAGTCTAAAATCACTTAGAAACAAACAAACAAACACACTCATGCACAGGCAGCCTCGTAATGTTTTCTGTCCCTGTGCAATTACATCTAATTATGTTGTGCCTATGTGTAAAGGCAGACACTGTGTTACCGTCTGCCGGACCGCCAATGGTATGCGTGGACGTTAAACTTCACTCTTCATTCATTCATTCATTCAGGCACTTTGTAGCCGGCGGCACACCCCATGTTACCAAGATTGATATTCTTCCGCGAGAAACAGTCTCCTTTGTACATACTTTAAGGAAAAAATGCATTTCATTCATGTTTATAATTAGCTTTGTTGACTTTGACTGTGTGGAGTGTGGCAGAATATGAACGGAGGAGAGAGATAGGGGGGCGGGGGCGGAGGGGGAGGGGGCGGGGGGCGAGGCAGTTAACGTGACCTTTGGTCTGTAGCCGCCACTAGCATCAATCGCACTTTCTGCGTGCGACCTTTGTGCACTTAAAACTTGCAGACAGAATCTCATGGGCAGGGACGTTGTTTTATGTGCACTTTGGGTACGATACTCTCTTCTGATATTTATTTATGTATTATTTTCAAACTTTAGTGTCCCTTTCTATTCGGGGATTTCTGGGCCGCTTCCCCTAGGGAACGCGTAATCGCAGCATGTGGCGTCCAAACCCAACCTATCTAATATTACTTGTTTTTAGGCACTTTTGCTGGGGGAGCACACCAGAGTACCCGCAAGAAATCCCCGAGACGTTTACCGAGTCGAAAGTAAACACATTCACTTAAAATTTTTTGTCCATTTAACTATAGGATTCAATGGTTGCCTGTCACATATGATGTATAATTTATGTACACAAGGCCGATTGTTGTGTTATCCTGTAAAAGTTTGTTTGTCATATGTTTTAATTTGAATAAAATACGCTTTTAAACCAAACTAAAAGTTTTGAGATCAGCGTTATTACTGGGCCAGACATAGCACAGGCGCTTGTATCTGGACACGCGAACGCCTATGCCTGTGACGCGTCTCCCTTTGGTCATAGGCGCTCGCCTGTCCAGATACAAGCGCCTGTGAGACACAGGTTTATGGTAAGATTAGGGCTAATTTTGGCCCTAGGGTCAGCGATAGTTGTTTTAGTACTGGGTAAAGGACTAATCTCAGACAAGACGGGATTCTAGTTCAGGTTCATGGTGCTTAAATTTGGGTTCGTGCAAGGACTAAGACATACGAGTAGTGTGTAGGAGTCAGGGTTAATTTTAATCATAGAAGTTTTACGTGGTTTGGATATAGTGTGAGTGATCGTTTTGCTGCTTCACCAAGCCAAACTCCTCTTTGCAAAAATCAAAATAATGTTTGTTTACTTTACATTACGCTTGCCGCTATTTTGGGCAGGTCACATGTGGTCGTGAGCCATTGTGGACAGCACACGCCAAACCTAGGCA